>CM053590.1:37632996-37719839 GCA_028646515.1 Pseudochirops corinnae
CATTGCTGAGAAGAGCTAAATCTATCAAAGTTAGTCATCCCACAATATTGCTGTTACTATGTACAGTGTTCTGGTTTTGCTCACTTCACTCATCATCAGTTGATGTAAGTCTTTCTAGGTTTTTCTGAAGTCTGCCTGCTCATCATTTCTTATAGAACACCTATAGTGTTCCATGACATTCATATACCACAACTTGTTTAGCCACTCCCCAATAGATGAGCATCCCTTCAATTTCCATTTCTTGGATACCACGAAAAGAATTGCTATAAATATTTTTGTACAAATGTATCTTTTCCCCTTTATTTGATCTCTTTGAGATATAGACCTAGAAGTGGTATTACTGGGTCAAAGGGCATGCACATTTTTGTAGCCCTTTGGTCATAGTTCCAAATTGCTCTCCAGGATGGTTAGATTCACAACTCCACCAGCAATGCATTAGTGTTTTCCCACTTCTTTTCCAACATTTATCATTTTCCTGTTTTGTCATGTTGGGCTCCCCAACTTTCTTTCTTTCCAAAGGCATTTTAGTCCTAGGAGCTATATTTTAAGAAGCACATTAACAAATTGGAGCGTGTCCTGAGGAGGGCAGCTATAGTGGTGAAAGACTAAGAGACGATTTCCTACAAAAAGAATTTGAAGAAACCTGGGGATGGTTAACTTGGAAAAGAGATGTGATAATCATACTTCAAGTATTTAAAGGATTCCCATGTGTAAGGAATTAGACTTTTCCTTATTTGCCTCCGAAGGAAAAGTTAAGCACCATGGATAGAAATTATGGATGGGCAGATTTTCTAGAAGGAAATTAACTTCTTAACAACTAAAGCTGTCTAAAACTGAAATGGACTGCTTTGGTAGCTGGTTGGTTTCCAGTCACAAAAGGTCCTGAACTGGTTACTGGGTGACCTCTTATTAAGGAGATATAGTACCGTTCAGTTATGAGTTGGGCAATAATGATCTCTTGGATCCTTTTCACTTCTGTAATTGAATGATCTTGACCTGACATTCAAGATTCCCCATGATCTGACTCTAGCATGCTCCCATAGCCAACCTGCAGGGTTATTTTTTTCCTTCATGTAGTTTATATTCTAGCCAATGCCCTCCCACCCATTGCCCAATTTCATCTTTCCCTCTCCAGTCTCCATTTATTTGTTATCCCTAGAATGAAATTTTCCTTCTAGTCTTCATATTCATAAATCCATTTCAGTTGTTTCTTCTTCTGAGGACCTTGATGATAAAGGACTTTTAACCTCATGATTTTTGAAGCTATATGTGACCTCTCTCAGGAGGTGTACTATATAGAACACTGTATTTGGAACCTAGAAGACCTGAGTTCAAAGCCCACCTGTACCTTTCCCAACTGCATGACCAAGAACAGGAGCCTATTTTCTCATTTATAAATGAAGGTAGGACTAGGTAGCATACAAGATCCTTTGATGATCTATTTCCTTCCTTGAATCTGTTACCATTTTGGTGCTGTCCTGTGTAATTATATTCTCATTTGAATTTTGGTTTGCTACACTAATTAGAACAAAATACTCAGCTTATGCTTGCTTTTGTTTCTTATTTGGATCATACTTCTCTCCTTCTTTCCAGTTCTCCTCCTCCTCCTACACACACAGACACACACACGTGTACATATGTATGCATGTTTAGGCTCTCCTCCTGGATAATAAATTTCTTAAGAAGAGAAACCCTCTTGTTTCGTTTCTGCTTCCCCAGCGTCTCTTCTAGGGCCCCATATATACTCAATGCTCAATAAATGTTTGTTGAGTTTAGGACCTAGCAGTTCCTCTTAAGATCATACCGTTTGTCATCTAAAATGTGTTTTAGCAAAAGAGCCTTCAACCCAGATAACAGAAGAGGTCCGAGACCAGTTACTGGAGGCCTCTGCTGCGACCAGGAAAGCTTTCACTGCCTACAGAAGAGAGGCTGATCCCGAAGACCATTTCCCTTCTGGAGAAGGTGGAACCCAGGCCACACCAGACAAACCCAAAGATGACCTGGAGATGAGTGCCGTGATCACAATCATGCAGCCCATTCTCCGTTTCTTACAGCTCCTCTGTGAAAACCACAACCGGGATCTTCAGGTAGGAGGGCACCAAGTAGCTGATGATACTGGACAGGTCAGATTTGTGGTGTTCCTGAGCTGGGCCTCTTCGCCTAGAACTCTTAGAACTTCTTTCAGTTCCTTTTGGTTCAGCTAATGTGTCCCTTTAGCCAAGAAGTTAGGGACATGAGCAGTTCTCTAAAGTGAAGGTTTCAGGAAACTTTGTTAGGTAGGCCTAACATAGCCGTAGCCGTGTGTGTGTGTGTGTGTGTGTGTGTGTGTGTGATTCCTTAAGAGAGAGGCAACCTAAACCATGGGACTCCCTCATAGCACCTTTCTCTAATACTTCTAATATAGGGCCTTGGGAAAGCCATCCCTTCTTTATGAAGCAGAAGATAAGAACACATCTGAGAAGTTCCTTACACAGTTGCCCCAGAGAGGTGGCAGTGCACAAGAAACTATTCTAGTCTAGAGTTCCTCAACCTTTCTGGGGTCATGGACCTCCCCAACAGTTTGAAGCCTATGGACCCCTTAATACTTCTAAATGCATGAAACAGAATACATAGAATTACAAAAGAAACCAATTGCATATTGGAAGACAATGAACACATTTTTTAAAAGATGGATCCCAGGTTAAGAACCCCAGCTGCAATCCATAGCTGGCAAGGTAGAAAAGGATCCTTTTAAAATCTTTGCAGTGATTTCCTCCAGTATGCGCTGTCCTTGGTGGCACAGGGAGTAGAATGCCGGATTGGAGTGAGGAACACATGAGTTCTGATGCTGCTTCAGACACTTAGGAACTGTGTAACCCTGGGCAGGTCACAAAACTTCTGTCAGCATCAGTTCCTTCCTCTGTAAATTAGGGATGAAGATAGTACCTGCCTTATAGGGTCATTGCAAGGACCAAATGAGATAATATCTGTGTACCACTTAGCAAATCTTACAGTGCTATATAAGTCCTTGTTATTATTGATGTTACTATAATGGTCCATGAACTGGTTCCAGAAAATCTGCAGTAGGATTTCACTTTCTCTTGTGCATGTAGGAGATTCTGTGCACGGTCTATTATGACGCAGGGGTGATGTTGGAAAAGAAGCAGTCGTCCCACTTGTAATTTGTTCAGTTGGGAACCCAGATGATGAAATCTTGCTTGAATGACAGAATATTGCCACTGCTGGGAGGCTATGTCCAGCACATGGTCAATACTTGGCACATAGAAGGCATTTAAGAAATGATTAGTGATTGATTGTTTGAAGTCAGATTTGTAAATTAAAAAGACCAATTTGGAATTTTGACATTTGGTAGCAATTGCAGCTACTTACAAAAAGTTAAGTTAAAAAAAAAAAACCACCTAAAAGACTTTGGTTCTTTTTTTCTGGTCAGTTGCATAGCCACAGCCTCCATGTGGATTGGCTGTTAAGCAAAGCAGAATGATTTTTTGTTTGTTCTCAGAGAGGTGTGATCTGTGATTTGTTGGGACAGTTGGTTATAGGCCAGAGCTGATGCCATTGGTCACAGGGAAGGATGGTGGAGCCAGTATAAATACACCTCTGCCCCTCTACTAGAAAAACAAAGTGAGCACTCTTTTGATTATTAATCACTAGGTCCCCTCTTCATGTGGTGATGGGACTCATTATTATAACGGCCTGGGAATTGAGTCACCTCTGGGCAGCGTGCAGGTACTTAGCTGTCTTGTTCAAGGTCTTCCATTTGTACTCTGACCTCGGGTTCCACAGAGGAATAACACTGAAATTACAACAGCACCATTCTCACCTGATGACCCAAGCCTTCCTTCAGTTCTTGTGGTTTACTTTTTCTGCGAAAGCTTGAAGGGTTAAAATCAGTAGCGTGTGTAATTGTGATTCCTTCTTGACATCTCATTGATTTGCCCTATAGCTTTCTCATTTCTTTTTTCTTCTCATCCTCCCACTTGCCTCCAAATGCCATCCTAACAACATCGAAAAGAAGAAGTTTTAAGTTCAATAAGGCATTTTGGGCCAGCTTGACTATTATGTCAGCCTTTATAGCCAAATTTCTTACAGTAAATTTACCTCCTGGATGAAATTGCCTTATGATAAGATCTGTTGAGGACTTCTGTAACCAAACTGCTTTGGGTGAGCCCTATGGAGGAACCATCTAAATTTTTCTCTATATTTTAAAAGAATCTATGTATCTTAAGAGTTAGAAAATTTGTTAAAGATTATCCAGACCATTCTCCTACTAAATGTAAGAACCTCTTCCTATGTCCCCAGCAGATGGTTATCAGCCCCTCCCTGAATAACAGCGGTGATATGGAACTCATTACCTAATTAAGTGTTTACTATAGGTCAGACATTATGCCAAATCTTGAGGATACAAAGAAGAATAAAAAGCAATCATGGACCTCAAGGAGGCTCCATTTTAATGGGGGGAGGGGGTGTTATATAAATAGATGCATAAAAGATACATTCAGCCTAGGTGGAAGGCAGCCTTAGTAGGAAAGGTACTAGTAGCTGGGGGATCAGGAAGGCCTTCTATGGAAGGTGATATTAACAGTTCTAGTTAGAAAAAACATTTTGCTGTTAACAAAAGATTTATTTGCAATTTGGAACATAAGCTCTCGTTGTCTAGATATAGTCCTCATTTATATGTGTGACTAAGCAGGGGCAGAAAATGTGTTTGTCTACCACATGAATTGCTTAAACATTGGCACAGGCTCTCAAGTGAATGAATCTGAAGCGTTACATTGAGAAGGCTTCCCGAGAAAAGCTTACTTTTCAAGGTCTGAAAGAATGAGGCTTGTATCTCCCATAGAATTTTGAGGAATCTTCATATTTAGGGTTCCAATAGCGTGTACAGGTTATTCCTTGAAGGGCTATATAACAAGTACCTTTGATACATTGCATTATATGGGTCTCCTTTCCAACCCAGTCTTTTTTTCCCCTAAGAAGTTTGATTTTTTTTTTTTTATATGAGGATATGGTAGCTGATGTACAACTCTTCTACTCCTTGATCTGTCTTGGGAGTTCCTGACTATAAGGTTGGTTGTTGGGTTAGAGTTTGTTAGAAGGAGATATTCTGGGAGGTTTAACTCACCACAAGAAATAGAATTAGTGCCATAATATCTCAAAATTGAATGGATCCTCAGAGAATAAATAACCTCCCCGTACACATGGGCAGATAGCTATCTAGTCTTTGCCTGAAAACTTCCAGTGAGGGATGGGGAACTCACTACTTTCTGGGGTAGCCCATTCCACTTTGGGCTATCTAATTTTGATAAAGTTACAAGTTGGGTTAGGAAAACAGTGGTATCTTTGAAATAGTTTTCCCATCTCACTTTAATTAGGATAATCCTCAATTTTTTTCTGTAATGAGTATTCTTCTTAGCTATGGATCAGTCAAAATGAAAAATTCCAACTTTGCCAAACTATGAATGATTTTGTCACCTTTAACTTGAAGTATTCAGGAATTCCTTGTGAAGGACTTTTATTTAACTGCTTCACATGGTATATTTTTCACTTCTTTGAGTCTTCATCTGTGAAGTCAGTTTCCCCTTTCCCTCCCCTAGGTTAATAATTATACCTGATGGATTATTTTTCATTAAAGTTAGCAAGTGTATGCCTATGGCAAATCTTAAGGAAGTGTAAGAAAAAAGTATTTCAAGAGTATCACTAGGCAGAGATTCATGTGCTCTCTAGACAAAGAAGGCTAAAAAGTCAGAGGGAAGTTTTAGCAGGAAAGATAGAAGTTAGACATTAGGAAACAGAGTTAAACTCAAAGGAGATCTGGAACACCTCTCCCCTCCCAGTGTTGATTGAGAGATAATCCTTCCAGAACTATACAAGCCCAAGGTGACTTCCCAGAGTCTTTAGCAGCCCTGAGATTACATGAACTTTGAATAGTGCTTCTTTTGGACCAGGAATCTCCTTCCTTACCATAAACTTCTCTTACATTCAATTAATACTTGTGAAAATGATCCGATGCATATCAGCACAGGGAAACTGATCTGCAAGCAAAGGCTCCTCCTCAACAGTGATTTTCTTTCAAATTGAAGTTTATTAAGAGGCAGCATCTCTCTTTCTCTGCACAGAAAAGAAGAAAGTAGCCACTTGAGGTAATCAGTTAGCAGTGCAAGTCACTTAGGAATTTGAAAAGGGATTCAGAGTGTCATAGAAACTCAGTTTTGGTTTCTTTTATATGAGTTTGTTTTGTTGTGGTTGGTTTAGCAGTCAAGTGTTAGGAACCTCTTTAGAAGGAACCCAGTGGCACAAGTTATATTCAAGTTTTGGAAGTATAGGAGCAAATAGGCTTTAGAATTCATTCTATGGAGAAATGTCATTATAAATTGAATTTCTATCATTTTCATAATTTTTCATAATAAAATTTTTTCCCTTAAAAATCAGACTTAGAATGATAGACGAGGAAACTTTTGTTGATACCCGTGAGCCCAGAAAGTAGCAATTTTGTAGCTAGCAGTAAAAATCATCAAGATACCATATGGTACGTGGAACACTGGGTTTGTAATCAGGGAGCCGTAGGTTCAAATCCTACTTCTGACACTTATCAGTGGGGAAAAAAAAAGTCACTCCACCTTTGTATACTTCTTCTAAGTCCTAGATGGATGGCGAAAAGCATTGGTATAGGGATTTCCCTCTATCTCCTTTTGTGGGATATTCCCACAAAGTGATAAAATTACAGATCAAAGAAACTCCTCTGACATTTAAAGGTTTCCTCAGTCTGGTACCAACCTGCCTTTCCAAACCACTTACATGTTACTTCCTTTCCCCTATACACAGCTCTCTGTCTCTTTGCCTTTCTGTCCCTGAAGTGTAATTCTTCCTCACCTCCACCTCTAAGAATCTTTCATCTCCTTCAAGATTTGGCTCGAGCTACACAAAGCCTTTCCTGATCTGCCTAGCTACTAACGCTTTTCCTTGTATTTATTGTATATATATTTTATATAGAACTTTATGAGAGGCATGGCAACTGAGTAGAGAGAATGTTGACCATGAAGCCAGGAAGACCTAGGCTCAAGGCCTACCTCTGGCACATATTGGTTCTGTGACCCTATCAAGTCCTTTGGACCTGTCAGTGCTCTAGGTAACTCTTCAAGGGGTCCTTTCTCCAACTGTAGAGAGAGGTTCCTTATCCATGATTTCCCTATGCCAGTGAAATCATAGGTCTGGTTCCTATCCTATACCTTATATATGATCTCTCCCCTAATAAACTATAACCTCCTTGAGGGCAGGGATTCTTTCATTTCTGTCACTGTGTGCCGTTGCTTGATAGTGCCTGGTACAAAGGAGGGCAGTGTTTAATGTTTGGCTTGTTTTGTTTTTCTGATTGATTTGATGAATCATATATAAAAGCTGAAGCATGAGGGATTGGGCAACTAATGTGCTAAATGGGCAGAACAGAACATTGCCGGTGGGTTACCCAGGAAGGTAATTCTCTTCTTTCTTTAATGATTAAATGTGATCTCTCCATCAGTGGTATCTTATTATAGAGCAGGGGTTCTTAACCCAGGATCGAAGGACCCCCAAAGGATCCATATATATGTTTCAGGAGACTTAGGTAGGAAAAAATAATCACATCATTATTTCAATGTAGTTGGTTTGTAAGCTTTTATATTATATTTTAAAAACAATATTCTGAGAAGGGATTCACAGTCTGCCAACAGATCCCCAATATGTATCCTTGCCTCTCACGTAGCCACAGCTCGGGAGATTTGCCCCAAACTTAACACATTATGACCTCCCGTGAGCAGGAGAGGGTGAGCCAGATTCCTGGGCTTTTTGCATATGTGTGTGCTAGCACTTAGCCTGGGCTGCTGTCCTAGAAGGGGAGTGGACCTTTACCAGTTACTTAGCAGCTAAGCTTATATCACCACTTGGTCATCAGATCCTCCTCCCTCTCAGCTTGGTCCTGTAAAAGAATCTTGGATTGAAGGCTGAGTGTGTGCGTGTGTGTGTGTGTGTGTGTATGTGTGTGTGTGTGTGTGTGTGTGAGAGAAAGCACACACACTCGAGTATGTCTGTGTCCACGCCCAAGCAAGGGGGTAAGAAGTGGGCTGGGAAATGAGATAATGCAAGGAGGCAGTAGGAGTGTGAAGTGAGTGCTCACAGAGAAGCCACTCTCCCCCTCATCTGGTAGAACAGTGTCTCTTCCGAAAACTAGTCGTATTACATAACAGCCACTACCAGCAGGCTGCTTATTGGAGGTCCCATTTTTATTCTCTGTTAAGTGCCATGCTGAGTCATTGTTCATAACTGTTGATTGTCCAAACTAGAACATCACCATATTCAGGGAGCCTAATGAAATGGCACCATAATAACTTTTTTTAATACCCTGTTTCCACCTTTCTTCTCTCCCCCTTTGTCCCAACTCTCTCTGTTCCACTGAAAATAACCAATTCCAGAACTTTCTTCGTTGTCAAAACAATAAGACCAACTACAACTTGGTGTGTGAGACGTTACAGTTTCTGGATTGCATTTGTGGGAGCACGACTGGAGGGCTTGGACTTCTTGGCCTGTATATAAATGAGAAGAATGTTGCACTCATCAACCAGACCCTGGAAAGTCTAACCGAATACTGTCAGGGACCTTGCCATGAAAACCAGGTAATCTAGTGTTTGTCTATAGAAGAAAAATGAGGCCATCTTTAATCAGGAAGAGCAGCACTAACACTGAGCCAGACTTTGCTCCAGAGGCCAAGCAAGATCTCTAGCAAGCATCTCTCTTTTGGCTTGGGGAGTAACCTGCCTTTTCCCAGGAATTGAGAAATATTATCAGTGACCTGTTGTTCCTGGAAATTTTGACAGCCTGAGGCTGTGGAAACTTACTCAGTCTACTTTGTAAAAATTTTCCATATCTTTGCTATTATAAGGACCCTTTACCTAAGTGCAAGTGAAAATAAGTGCTGTTTAAATTATTCTAATTTAAAAAAACTAACTGTGCTGGACCCCACCTGATTGCTGTTGCTATCAGAAGGTAGCCTCTCCCCCAAGATACTTCAGATCCCATAGAAGATCAAACAAGTACTTACAAACCCATGAAACAGAATGATTAAGAGACATCTTGGTGGCACAATAGATAAAGTGTCTACCTGAAATCAGGAAGATCTGATTCCAGATTTGGTATCAGACACTAGCTGTGGGATCCTGAGCAAATCGCTTAACCGTTGCTTAAGTTTCCTGGCCTGCAAAACGTGAATAAGAACAATGCCTACCTCCCAGGATTGTAAGAATCAACTGAGCCTCTGGTACACAATAAGTACTATTTAAATATTCATTATTGTTACTACTTCTGATATTTTGTTAAGTTACATGGTATAAACTAAAGTATTATCCAAATTCTGAAAAGGAAAAGATTACTGAAGTTTGAAATGAACTGAGGCAGAGATCACAGCAGAAATCAGTCTTCTGCTTTGCCCTTTATACAAAGATAGGGGTTTAGGTTAGGATCCTTGAGAAGTCTCCCCCAGCATGCTCTTTACCTGGTAGTAACTCATTGCTTTATGTACCTTATAAGACTTAGGAATCTGTCGGATTCCGACCTATGCTGAGTATGCAGGTCTCTTTGAGAGACTAATAAGATTCTAGCCACAATAGCCATAATACCATCCCAAAAGAAACAGAAAACAGTTTTTATAAAGAGTTCTACTTAGTGGAGAAATGCAAACTCAATTGAAAATCTGGACATGGGATAAACTAGGGAGTTGAATTACATGGAGTTTACTTCCATGGATGGAAACACTCAAGGGCTGGGCAACTCATTGCTATGTATTAAAGTATATTTTATTAAACGTGTAAATGAAAGGGAAACAGTTGAAAAGGGGTTTCCATTCCTGAGTACTTCCTGAGACATACTTAAATTAAAATGAACGCAGAGTGGTATAGCACTGGGATCAGGCAAGAGGTATGTCTAATATCTACCAAGGGAATTTTACTATCATTTCAGAATTCCATTTCTACTGTACAGAACAAAGCAAAAGTCTGCCTATGGATTAGAAGCAGTCTACCAAAAGTTTGGTAGCAGATTATTAATAATGATATGTTGTCATTGGAATAGCAGGCTTATTCCCCATGTTTGGTACCTCTTTTAAACTCTTAAGAGAAACTAAACTGCTTCAGTCAAATGGACCTATTAAAGACCTTGGCTTGAAAAGCCAAGGTCCCCCAGTGTACCCTGGGCCATCTACACTTGTCCTGATTGATATCTGGTCACTGGACCCAGATGGCTCTGGAAGAGAAAATGAGACTGGTGACTTTACACAGCCTTCCCTCACTTAAATCCAATTCACTTGTATGTCATGGCATCCCCTCCCTGATGTCATGGTCCTCTTGGAGAATGAAGGACAAACAGCAAGAGAAACTATCATATATGAAAAGCAAGTTCTCATTAGAGACTGAAGCACCTTTGGGGGTGAGGTGTAGAAAGGAAGGACCAATAATTCAGTTTCAGTAACAGAGTATATGTTCTGAACTATTTAAGTTGGACATGACCATTCTATTGTTACAGTACTAAGGGACTTTCCTGAGACTTTTTTGTACATCATTCAGCTGTTTACTGTTAATTCTGAAACTAGAGATTTTCATCTGTCTTATTTTTTTTTTTACCACTTTCTCACGGAAAATTTGCAACTCTCCCCCCAGAAACATTATTGGGGGGGGGGAAATGATGACTGTCCATTTTGGTTAGGGGTGGTATTAAACATTGTGTCAAAACAGAAGTTTGGTTTGTTGATTTTTTTACATTTGATTTATAATTTTTTTGTGTGTTTGTGTTCTCAGAACTGCATAGCTACTCATGAATCCAATGGCATTGACATAATCACAGCTTTAATCCTGAATGACATCAACCCTTTGGGAAAGAAGAGAATGGATCTTGTATTAGAGTTGAAGGCAAGTTATAATTGCAGAGTGAAAGAGAGAGAATTAGGAAGATGCTGTGTTCTGCCTCAACTAAGGAAGTCATCTCCCATAAAAAACAAATGGATAGATTAAATTAAAGACCAAAATAGGAGTTCTGAGTAAAATGGAATATTTCCCTCCATCTCTTCTAAATAAAGACCTTCTGCCTGGATATCCCTTGCTTAGTCCCATGACGTGACCTCACTGTGTAAAGCAGAAACACCCATTTTACATGTCATTCTAGAACCAAAAACATTGCTTCTGAGAGCATCAATCTAAAACAATGGAAATTCCATTCTTGTGATGGTATCTGATATTTTTCCCCTTGCTTGGTCAGTGGAGGGGTACTATACATCAGGCTGTTGGGGGATGGGGAGGAGGTAGGTGCTTCAGGTTAGAGAAGATATGCTTTGAGTCATCTCGATTTTTTTTAGCATTTTCTACAAACCTTAGCACACAGTGGGTGTTTGGTATATATTTTCTTAAAATCATGGCAATCATGGCATAATAACCAGGAATGTACCCTTAGGTCTGTGAAGTAGCCTCATTAGATTTGCCACAGATGATTTTCATTAAATGGCAGATCTTAAGCTATAAGTGACATTTTGGTCTTATGAACTGAGGGCATGCCTCCAAGGTGTTGGCATTACCATCTCACCTCTTAGGTATCTAAGAAAGGAGCAGTGCTGTCTATATCATACTTAGGAGCTGGCCAGACTTTCTGAGGGAGGGGGAAGTGTTCTAGGGATGTCTTCGTGTGTCTGAGAACCAAACCTGAAAATCAACTAGATGTTTATAATGTATGTTTTTAAAAAAAATCTTAGTGATTTAAAAAAAATTCTTCTTGGGCATATTTCCTATTTAATTCTTGTCCATATTCAGGGCATGTTGTAATTTGTCCCTGTCTTCCACTCATTGGTTCATAGGACTTTTTAATTATCTTGAGCAGTCCTGAAACTCATGTGAAACACAGCAGAGAAACTGGCCTGCATCTCCAGTAGAAGTATGTCACAGGAAAGACAGGTCGTTAGTAAAGGGTTTGACACTGAGATAACTCCTTAGGAGTGGTAAGGTCCTGCTTGTTTCTCCTCCAGTGTTTAAAAAAGAATAATTGGAAGCAGTAGTTGACAATTTTTAAAATATAATTTTAGAATGACTCTTTTTTTGCTTTTTGGTCTTCCTAATTAGACAAATTGTATTTTAAAAATTAGCCTGAATTAAGCAGCAGATTATTACTCCTCAGCTTCTAGCTTGCCATTTATCAACAGTGTGAAATGCAAGCAGCTAAAATTAATTGAAGATTTGAAGCCCCACCAATCAGCATTCAATGGGTTTTGCTTATAACAAAGTAAGTTTATCTATTAGAGAACGCTGGGGACGTTCTCCCTCCCTTCTCCCATGGGGGAAAGGTCACCATTTGTTAAGACAGCAGATTGGTTGAACTGGCATGACCTTTTGCTGAACTAGAACAGCTTTTGGTCCTGTATTTTAAGAGCTAAAACCAGTTATGAAAATTAGTGTAGGACCAGGCACTGAAATTAGGTCAAGCCATAAGAAATCTCATATGTTGGCAAATAATGGAAAACCTGATTCAGGTGCTGCTCCTTTTCCCTGTTGACATTGACTGTAGGACGATCATCGGAATATTAGTGAGGAGAATAACAATGACATTTACGTAGGGCTTTAAGGTTGGTACTTTTCAACCACTGTCATATTTGAGCCCTACAGGAACTCTGTGAGATAGTGCTGCAGGTAGGATCCCTCCCATTTTACAGTCTGGGAAGACTTGATGGCAATACTTTAAGGAAGTGAATCATTTTTGCCCGTTATCTTTTGAGGGCACTCCCACAGAAATGGATGTAGTTGAGTTTTCCATAAGTGGGTGTGTCCCAGTGTGTGGTAGCAGGGATATGTAATCTTCACATCTACTTTTAAAATTCTCTTCTTAGGTAGAAATGCTCTTACATCAGGATATTGAGAAATGAGGCCAAAAAATTATGTGGAAACTCGGCCCAGATCTGACCTGTATGCATTCTCTGTATGTTCCTGTGAGCTGAAAGTCACGTGGACCTGGGTGAATATGATCTTTCCCCAGTGGTCAGCCATGTAGTAGAAAGTTTAGCCCATGGCGATGCCTCAGTGGAGTCACAAAAGAAGTGCCATGCCTGTCCATTTAACTGGGATGCCAATCTAAGGGTGGCCTTTTTCTGCAGCCACTGACCTATTTTTTTTCTTCTTTTTTTTTTTCTTCAACCAGAACAATGCATCTAAATTGCTCCTGGCCATCATGGAGAGCAGGCATGACAGTGAAAATGCTGAAAGGATATTATACAACATGAGACCAAAGGAACTGGTAAGCGTTGATCATGTGATTGAACTACATATCCTACCTACTGATTTAACTCATCATTTAAGCCCCTAGCAGTGGTCCACTCACTATCCCCACAGTGTGCTTTGCATTTCCACATCTCTGCACCCTTGCTCATTCTCTTTACAGCCCTGCCTGTTGAGATTTTCTTCAGTGCTTGGATTGAGCCAAGATCTCATCCATAGGCACTGCCTCCAGCAATGCAGATGGCGGCCTGGTCATGCTTGCCTGTCCTGTGTATGTAAGTGTCCTTCTGGTGGGCCACTCAGTGTTCTGGGGCCTTTCTCTAGGACTCTTAGCATTTCACTGATACCAGTAGCACCCACTAACAGTTTGTCCATTGTTCCCAACTTTTGCTGCATGACTGATCCATCTTCTCTTATGATAATACATTTCTCTGCTGATATCCATTGTGCTGCTTCTCCTATTTGGCTCCCCAGTATGGCTTCTATGTGTCCATTCAAGCTTCTTGATGGCCCTTTGGATAATCTGTACCTTGAAGGTCCTACACATCATTTAAGATCCAGTTCCAGCTCCACCTCCTCCAGGAAGCCTTCCCTGATTCCCCACATCCCCAAACCAGATATGACCTTTCCTTTGAGGTCTCATAGCACTTATGATTTCTCTTTGTATATGTGTCTCATCTCCATTACTAGATTGCAAATTCTGTCTCATCAGCCTTTGTATCTACCCTAGCACAGTGCTTTGTACTAGGGACTTAGTGCTGAATTTGAATTTGACTAAGGAAAGATTGCATTAAGGAGATAAGTGGAAATATCCAGACCCTTGGACTTTCAGGGAAGCCATCAAGTCACACAAAAAAAGTAAATGAAAGGAAGTATTTTAGTCCATTGTCTTGGGCAAAGAATGTAAACTATTTCATTGTAGTCATGGCAGTTTGCCACCTCTCTTTGGGTCCTCTGCAGTAAAGCTTACTGAAAGCACTTTCTTTATAATGCCCTATTTCCTCATCTAGGCCTGTAACTACATGTACTATTATCCTTGCACAGTGCTGAAAATTTCAGTGTCCTGATGCCAGTACTGTTGGTGTAACTGGGGGTGATCTCTACCAGTTCTCTGGTACCAGTAATAAGTTGTCTTTATAATAAAGAGAACGTAGTTCACAGGTATATTTTGATGAATGATGCAAACTACTTGCTATGATTTCCAAGGAGGAAAAAGGTCTCACCCAGAGTTGGAGTTAATGTAGAAAACTGTGAGACTAGCAACAGACAGAAACAGTGGGCAGAAGTTTGATTTGCAATCTTCCCTAACCCGCCTGTGCCTTCTGCTTCCCCCACCCTGCCCTAATCTCTGAATAAACTGCAAATGAAAATGGAGGTAATAGATTTAGAGCCCCCTCGTTTAACGTACAAGGAAACAGGCCGCAACTTTTCCAAGGTAGCAGAGACAGGATATAACTCAAGTCCTCTGACTCTACCTGGATAAGGCACTAATGATAACACACCCTGGCACTTTACTCTTCGTGCTTACCAAAAGGTATCTTTGAAAGTGTGGCTCATTTTTTAGTTGTACCACAGCACTGTTGATGTCTCTAAGGTCAGGGTGGAATGTCATAAACCCTCAGAAGGATGTGCTCTTGAGATTAATGTAAATACTATTATCATGGCAAGATGGAGGGGATGGGGCAAGACTCAGAAGACAAGATTTGTCACCTTAAGAAGAGGAGCCTATTCCATCTCTGCCACCCATTGGGCCAACAAGAAGGTCCATATAAACTTCTGGCACTTGTCCCCTAACGTGTTATATCATGAATGGAAAGTGCCATAGGGGAAAGTGTGGTATGTGAGCCCCTGGTTGCCAGTTGCCCCCTTGTGGCTGGAGAGTGCCAGTCCTTAGAATATAGTAGATTAGGAATATCTGGCCCTTGTAGTAAACTCCCAGTTATCTAGAACTCAAGTAAGCAGGTAACTCAAATATTCATAACCCTTTTGGGGGGTACGTTCTCTGAACTACAATTGAAAAAACAGAATTAACTAATAAACAAATTGATAATGTGAATTTATTTTATAAAAAATCTGTTTCCAGGCTTTGTCCTGGGATCAGTAGAAATGCAGCCCATTCTCCATGTTCTATATCCAGTCTTCCATGTTTGGGTAGAGAATTAATTTTTTTTTTACAATGATGACAACAGGGCACTTCTGTCTTCTGAATCATTAAAGATTAATTACTCAGTACAGTTTTTGCTTTAGTTGTGTTCCAATTATTTGAACGTGAATAATACATCTGTGACAAATATGATAACTCAGTAAACTAGAATATTCATTTAACCAAAATATCCATTCTTTAACATGCTGGGGAAAATGGACATTTACTTTACTTTGCCCTAAGGCATCCGAAAATGGATTGATTTGATGAATAATATTCATTGAATTGACTAAAATACAGACTGTAGCAAAAGGTCTGCTCACCATTATGTCAGTATGAGGTGGGCCCACATTTTCTCCAAGCAGAAATTTGATTTTTTTACCCTGACTTGTAGGTGGAAGTCATCAAGAAGGCATACATGCAAGGTGAAGTGGAATTTGAGGATGGAGAGAATGGCGAGGATGTTGCTGCATCTCCCAGGAATGTGGGCCACAACATCTACATTTTAGCCCATCAGGTAGGACAACCTTCCATTCAAATGGCTGTGAAGAGCCCCTGTTTTGCTTCACTGTATTGTTAGGAGCCCGTCCTTTGGATCCATTTTAGCAAGTTGCAAGTTGACCAGACTTACTAACTCCTGAGGTTTAGGCTTCTACTTTTCCCCTTTTCCACTACAGTATGGCATCCCCTTCTTACGAAAAGAAAATCCCCCTAAAGATATTTAACACCAAGAAACCTCCTTTTTCCCCGTGATCTTTTAGCTTAGAGAAAGTTCAGAATTTTTAAAAAGTACTGAAGTGATCATTTCTTAATTATCTAAAGAAATGAACTCTAATTTCTTGATTCTCTTTGGAGCTTCTTGGCCTTCCGACTTTTGACTTTGCAGTGGTTTTAGTAGCAAACAGTACTCTTTACCTCAGCAACAGGAAAGCCAGTTTCCCAACGGTGCTCCCAGGTTTGTTTTGATTTGAAGACAGCCTTCCCAAATGCTGGCATATCTGTGTTCTGTTCTGAAGCACTTTCTCCGTCTCTGGTGAGCATCGCCCACAAGCGTGCCTGTTGGATAATTACTTTTCCCTTCCCTTTCACCTGAGTAATCCAATTATACTTGTTATCCCTAGGTATTGGCACTACTTGTTGTTCCTAGTATATAAGATAACGACATTGCACAGGCTGCTGGCAGCCTCTTAAATGACAGGCATATTTGCAACGAGAATTTTTATTTTGCATATTGCTGGAGGTGAATAACAGACGATCAGTATTCTGCTTTTTAAATGGAATTGAAAATATGGATGTCCCCTAGGGAGCCAGACAGTGTCACCACTGTTATAAAATGGCGTTTCTTTAACACCATTTCTTCCCCACCTCCTTGTTTACCCGCATCTAGCAATCCGAGGGAGCTTTCAAAATGTTTAGATTAGAAGAGGATCCAAGAGTTTGTACTGAAATTTTTTCCTCTGCCTGGCTAAGATGGGGGCAAAGCAAGACTGAGTGTGGGCAAAAGTGTTCTGTACTCCGTTCTGATTGATTCCCAAAATAAACTGTGTACATAACACCTAGTTGGAATATAACAAGTCTCCCGTCACCTTTGCCCTCCTGCTAACAACTTTGCTGGTTATTATGTATTCTTCATACCAAGATTTGAAATGAGTATGTGTGTTCCTGTTATAAAGAGAAATTGGGTCTCCCCTATTCTTTCCCCCCACCCCCATTCTTGTATTCCAGTTGGCTCGGCATAACAAAGAACTTCAGAACATGTTGAAACCCGGAGGTCAAGTAGAAGGAGATGAAGCTCTAGAATTCTATGCCAAACACACAGCACAAATTGAGGTAAAAAAAAAAAAGTACAGTGAGCTCAAAGTGGTTTTAATTAAAGGACTTCAGAGGGACCTGAAAATCCATTGTTAAACCATAGATTGTTTGAGCTAGAAAGAGATCTAGAGATCAGATGGTCCATCCCCTTCTTTTTTATAGATGAGGAAACTAAGGTCAGGGTCACAAGACTTGTTAATAGCAGAGCTAGGAATCAAACCCAGGTCTTCTGAATCTTGGCCATGTGGTCTTTCCCTCACGGTACCATTCATCTCAGGGGTCTTTTAAAAACCAACTGCTTCCCTAGCAAGTCAAAGGATTATTAGCCAGCCTTTGATCATGAGAGAATAGACCCAGAGAATTTAGAAAAAATACCCTCTCACTGTTGGAGCAAATATTCCAAC
This sequence comes from Pseudochirops corinnae, assembly GCA_028646515.1. NCBI lineage: Eukaryota > Metazoa > Chordata > Mammalia > Diprotodontia > Pseudocheiridae > Pseudochirops > Pseudochirops corinnae. The sequence continues at coordinate 37,650,627 of CM053590.1, forward strand.
CAACTGACAGTCAAAGCCAATGGTCAGAAATATCATTAGGTGATATTTTAAATCTGTGGACTGTCTTCCTAAATTGACTAATTCTGTTGACTCTTTCACCAATCTCTTGTAGCCGTGTTGACTGGTCAAATCAGTCTTGTGTTAAATGGCTGTTAAATTTTCTTTAGACCCGTGATCATATGAGTCTGTGCCTGGAAATTGTCTTAATTGGGCCTGATCCTCTGGACCTTGACTGAGATGATTGCCTTTAACACAGTAGAGTCCTTAGCTGTTCGAGTTATAAAGGACCTTAGAGAGAGATCATCCTGCCCAGACCCTTCCTTTCAGAAATGAAAATGCCAAGACCCTAACAAGGAAAGAGACTTGCCTGAGATGCTAAAGTGGCAAAGCCATGGCAGACTCATCTCCTGACACATATGCTAGGCACTGGACCGCTGTCACAGAAACTCCAGATGAAGAAGAGCGTTATTATAGAGAGTTAAGCAGGCAGCTGTTTTCCTTCATTTTGTTCTACTGTTCTAAGTCTATGTGCTTAAATTTGAAAATATATTTTAAACTACAATCATTGATCCAGTATTAAGCTAGGAACATTACATACATAATACATATGGTATTTAATACATTAAATACATATTAAATACATAAAATATTAAAAGGTATCCTTGGACTCTGACTCTAGAACCACCCTGGCTCTGATAAGTGAGTTTCTTCTATTACCTTGCCCAGGTTGACTATCACCATACTGTGCCTCCTTAGGTGTGGCCCTTTCTATCTCCCTTTCTATCTTCCCTTTATATATTGTTCCCTTCTACCTCCCCCTCCACAATCTATCTTAAAATGTAACCTCTTTGAGGGCATGAAGCCCAGTCCATGGCACATAGTGAGCACTTAAAAAATGTTTTATCTATCTGAAGGAATCTGATCATTGGTAAGGTTTCAACAGAGGTAAATGTAGAATGCAAGCTCCTTGAGAACAAGAATTATTTCATTTTTTTCTTTGTATCCCCAGCACCAAGCACAGGGCCTTGCCTGTAGTTGTTGGCCTAATACATGCCTGATGATTAATTGATAGACCCATTGTACTTTGCCCTGGTTAGACTGTTCTGAATATCACATTTTAGGAAGGACATTGACACATTGAAGAGTGTCTGGATGTAGCAACTGGGATGGTGAAAAGCCTAGAAGGAATGATGGATAAGGAGGTGTTGAAGAAGTGGAGCTTTTTAGCCTAGAAAAAATTTAGTTGGGCAGCAGGAGGTTATAACTGTCTTCAAGTATCTAAAGGCTATTAGATTTCCTTGGTTTGTGTCCTGGGAAAGAACCGTGAGTGGCAGGTGGAAGTTGCAGGATCAGATTTTTTACGTAACGTAAAGAAAACATCCTAGTTATTAGTACTTTCCAAAAATGGAATAAACTCCTTTTGGAACAAAGTGAGTTAACCATCACTTGCAGTCTTCAAATGGAGTCTGGACAAGCGTCTGTCATTCAGATATAATTTGAACTCCATAGTGCTGAAGTCCCTTCCATCTCTGATGTTCTACAATTCTTTGACTTTGGGTATTATGCAACTCTTGAACTTTTGGTATATCAGGCTCATTTGAATATGAATGCAAAAGAGCAACCTCTTAAATAATTAGGATAAAATACTAGTTATCAAATCTGAAGGTTTGTGGTTTATAAAATAATAATCTTATGGATTATCCAGAAATATCTATTTCAACCCTCCTCGGGCTCAGAATGGCCTTAGATATTAAACCCTTTAAGCATTAGGACCCTTTCTCTCTGCCTTTCATAGCACTTAATCCAAAGTCAGGAATAAAGAAGTGCTTGACAAATACCTGTTTATGGTATTAAGTTAATCATTTGATCTCATGCCTCTCTTCCAGATTGTCAGATTAGATCGGACAATGGAGCAGATAGTCTTCCCTGTGCCCAGTATATGTGAATTCCTTACCAAGGAGTCCAAACTACGGATATATTACACCACTGAGAGGGATGAGCAGGGGAGTAAAATAAATGACTTTTTCTTGCGATCTGAAGACCTCTTCAATGAAATGAATTGGCAGAAGAAGCTGAGAGGTAGGTTAGAACCATTTGCAGAAATGTGTTACACTCAAAACTCAACAACAGCCCCGTGGGCTCAATAAAGTATTACCCCCGTCTTACTGATGAGGAAACAAGCTTCCCAGTTGTAGGATGACTGGGCCACAAACATGGAAATGTCAGAGACAGTATTCAGACCCAGGTCTCCTGAATCTCAGGTTCAGTACTCTAGCGAGCTGCTTCAGTGCACAGAGGGGTCACCTAGTGCATTTAGTTTCAACTTTCCAGAGGGTGAAACTAGACTCGAAAGCATGTTTATCCCTGAGGGTGGAAGGTTTGTGGTTCACCTCTGAGCACCATTGACACTCACCTTGTAGTTCTCTCACTGATAAGTCAGTGTTCAGAATCCTGGCCAGAATCTTCTGCAGTCATCATCCTCCTCCTCCTCCTCCTCATCATCTTTCATTTGGTGAAATTTGATTGAACAGTCCCCGAGAAGGCATCAATGCTACTTGCAATATCTTGCTTTTTAAAAACAAAAGCAGCCACCAGGTACAAACAGAAGCCAGGCTCTTGGATTCACAAGGCAAGGCTCTGGAGCAAGAAAGTTAGGTGCTTTAATTTCTCATTTCCTAGCACACCTGCTAAGGAGATTTGGGTATCTCCCACCTCGAAGGCTACCTGGGCTATTGGACTCCCTTAATTGTGTCGTTTTATAGGCCGTGGAATTGTTTGCCACATTAGATGTGTCAGAGCTAATGAGTGAGTCCCGTTTGAAACGCCTGACGATCAGATGAAAATTACATGTTTAAAACACTTTTATAGGGGCTTTCCCAGAGGGCCGCTCAGCTCGTGGTTTTCATTAGTTTTTTAATGTGGACCTTGAGCATTGACTGAGCACTTGGCACCAACTGATGCGACAGACTTGAAAGGATTAGTCTGTGTTTCTATCTCTTAGTCTGCATCTAAGTTTTTATTGGAAAACTCAGGTCGAGCTTTTGCATTTGGTTTGATTTTTTTTTTGTCTTTAGATTCTTCTGGTTTTCCTTCTTCTTACAGGTCCAGGTAGGAAATGGGGTGAAATGTTCTTTGGTTCGGGTTCTCTTCAAGTTCAGCTCCTCCTGCAAGGGGCCTTTCCCAGTGTTCCCACGTGTCAGGCCTCACCCCTCACCCCCATCCTTTGTATTCACTTTGTAGATAGTATATATTTACTTATCTGTACCCACATGGTCCACCCCATGCAAGATCTTTGAGGGTACAATATTTGTTATTGTAGCCATGGTACCTGGCACATGGCAGAAATTTCATATTCACATGACCTACTGAATCAGTTGTCCCACCATATCTGTCATCCGATCATAGATTTAGGGCTGGAACTAGAGGTCTTAGTCCAACCCTCTCTTATTTAGCCCAGCCCTCTCATTTTACAGATGAGGGAACTGAGGCTCAGAGAGTATCAGTCCCAGGGTCACTGAGATTTAAGTGGCAGAGCTGAGATTTGAACCTCCTAATTCCAAGTTCAGTGCTCATTCTTGTGGATCAGGGTCGCTCTTCTCTACCTTCTTTCCTCATTCAGTTCCTTCCTCCTTCCCCTGAGCAGCAGATAGATGAGGCCGAGCGATCAGACTTGTCTTTTTCCTACCTCAGTACTGGCCTTCGCCTCTTAGAGTATTTTAACATAATACTTAAAGAGATCTGTGGCCTGATTAGCATCCATGTTCCCTCCAGGGGTTCATTTTCACATTATAGCCCATCCCTGCCTTCTCGCCCTCTTCAGTCTCATCTGTGTCTTCTCCAGAGGATGTGGCAGATACTCTGGCTGCCTGCCTCCAGGTCTGTTAACATCTCCTGACTGTCCGTGATCTCTCCTCGTCCCTCTGTGGCTACCCTGCCTCCCCCCTGGCCACACACTTCCTGATTTTCTCTTATATCAGCTCATCATACTGAGACCTACTTTGCCACCAAGTATCTCCCCCTCCCCCCCCCCGTGACTCTCAGCTCATCCCAAGAACCTGGTAGTAGGAGCAGACACTTACATATGGCTTGACGGTGTACAGAGCACTTTCCTCACAGCAGTCCTGTGGTAGGTAGGGAGGAGGAGGACTATTATCCCATGTTTTTCAGGTGAGGAAATTGAGGCCCAGGGAAGTTCAAAGACTTTCCCATAGTCACTAATCTAGTAAACATTTCTAACGATTCCAGGTCGCGCCGCTTTCCATCACACGATACTCCATCCAGCTCAATGTTAGCCTGAGTCAGAGCTGTTACAAATCGGTTTCCTCCTCTGCAGGCCTGTAGCTACATCCTTGTGGTACCTGCGTCACAGGGCTGTTGTGGGGCTCAAATGAGACGGTGTTTGTCAAGTACTTTGTAACCTTAAAATCCCATTGACGTAATAGTTGTTAGGATCAGTATATTGTGTCTCTGATTGGAGGAGGCGTGGTTGTCCTCTCTTGTGTCAGCCTCAGTAGGACAGAGACATCCTGTGAGAAGAGGCAGCTCGCTGGGGGAAGGGGTAATCAGTATGTTTACCATCTTGGGGTGGGAGTAAGGGAGAGATGGGGAGAAAATCTGGAACTCAAAATCTTGTGGAAAGGAATGCTGAAAACTAAAAATAAATAAATTCTGGGGAAAAAAAGAGGCAGCTAGGTAGTGCAGTGGTTAGAACCTTGGACTGGGAGTCAGCAAGACTTAAGTTTGGTCCCACCACACACACTTAGTAGCTGTGTCACCCTGGGCCGATCACTTGACCTCTGCCTCAGTTTCCTCATCTATAACATGGGGATAGTAATAGCACCTACCTGTCAGCATTGTTATCAAGCTCAAATGAGATATTTGTGAACTAAATGCTAGTTATTGTTACTATTATTCATACATCTCTTCCCCCTAATAACTTATTAGGACTTGATCATCTGTTTGGTTCTTAGTGATTTGTGAGTTACCATGGTAATACACCATCCCCTTTGATTGTCACAACAACCTCAGGAGGCCATTGCTGCCATATTGGTATCCTCATGTCATTCATGAAATCTTTATGGGCAGCTCAGTGTCGTAGTGGAGCAAGTGCTAGATCTGGAGGTGGTGAGTTCCAATCCTGCCTCATACACTCGCTCAGTAACCCTGGGCTTGCCTCGGCCTCAGTCACCTCCCCTGGAGCGTAAAGGCTTTTGTCTGACGGTGCTCCCCAGCCGTTTGGAATCTTGTGGTCTGACGTTTCCCACTGTACTCCAGCCAAATGCTTCCTCCTGACATCATCTTTGTTCAGTCTCTTTTGGGGAAGAAAAAAAAAAGAGTGAGTTTCCTTTGTACTTAAGCACAGCTACTGGTTGCCAACTGCATGATTTTAATTGGCTTCAAGACTATCTCCTGGTGAGAAAAAGGAAAATTATGATTAATGACTTTGAATTAAACATGAATTTGCATGTTTGTGTGGGGAGGGAAGAAATCTATTCATTGGGGAAAAAAACCTTTTCATTATAATTGTATTTCCATCAGTAGCCACTTTCCCTAATAATAAACCTGTGGAAAACTTATTCCTAGCTCATTTATGTAACAATTTTCCTGAGGGCAACACCAGACTGGTACTCAGTTTAGCTTGCTGATTTCAACTCTTGGATTCAGATGCAGGGGACAGCCTGTTGAAAGTTTTCCCTGGCTATTTTGACCACTCTCATACACTTAAGAATCTTATAACTTGCATCGTGATTATTCCATAGGCTCATAGTATTAGGGCTGGAAGAGACCTGAGAGGTAAGTTAGTCCAACCCCTTTATTTTGCAGATGGGGAAACTGAGGTTTAGAGGGGTTAGTATACTTGCCCAAGGTCACATAGATATAAAGAGGCAGAGCTGGGATTCAAGCGTAAACTTCCTCCAATCTCAGCATTCTTCCTACTGAAGCAGGCTGCCTTCGATCTCATCTCCCTACTTGGTTGTAAACTCCATGAGGGCATGGACTCCAGCATTCCTTGTCTTTGTATAGGTTCTTAAAAATATAGAATCATATAGTAATTTCTCTTGGAATTTTGAAACATCTCCCCTTTTATACCTTTCTTGATGCTACCACTATCACCAACTCCTGCCACTAGCTCTGAGCCCAGGATTATTGTACAATTTAAAATATAGGTAGAGTAATTTTATTTATGAGTTGTGTTCAACTTAGCAAACATTGATAAATGTTTGTTGGATAGAATTTATTAAATGGCTCCTCTATACAAAGCAATTTAGATGGGGATTATAATCGCATCTAGGTCCCAGGGAGGATCAAGTGAGATCCTGTTTGTAAGACAGTTCACATGGTACCTGGCTCACAGCAAACACCATTGAAATGCTGGCTGCTATCATTATTATTATGAGAGAGATAAAGATAAATATTGCAGCATCCTCATTGAGTTTAGGGTCTAATGGGGGATGAGGCATGTTTGTACAGAACTATTATACTAGTTAGAAAATTATTAAATACATACGATAAGTAGCCCTAGTTCATATGATCAGCTATGGGGGAGATACTTTTGATCTCATTTTCCGTTTTAAACAATTAATCCACAACCCTAAAATTGTTGTGTCTTTTAGGCTCACAGCAGCAGGTGCTAGAAACATAAACCAACTCTTCCAGGTTCATTAAATGCCCAGGGGATAGATAAATCACAACTGAAATACCAGAGCAAAAATAAACCCCAACAACCTATTGTTGATCATCTGAAATAATGTGATTTGTTATCAGGTTTATAGGTTGTCCAACATACCAAAAGGAGAATTTATTACCTGTACTTCCATAATCATGTCTAAGGTTGAAAACCTGCTAAGAAATCCATGATTGATTAGATTTGCCTAAAATCTCATCTTGTGCTTTAAAAACAAAAACAAAAAATGGATTCTCATTTAACACTTCACACCTTCTCTTCTCTCTCCCTGCCCTGTGGTCATGGCTAGATGAAACATGTTTTCTTGTTCTAGGGCAAAGTGCCATCAACAATGCCAGGTCTTTTTCCCCCAGGGCAAATAATTTCTCCTTTTAAAATCCTCCCTTGCCCTCCTGCCCCAACAGTAGTAAATTTAAAGATCTTGAGGAGAATTGATAGAGTAAATCTTTAACTTGAGCTTGGCATAGTTCAAGGAAGGATGCCTGTCCAGCATGTCTACTCTTTATGTTTGACGGTGACTAATAGCTTGTCCTCATCTTCAAGCACTGGTCCCACGGCCTTGGTAGAAAATGTGGTCTGCCCCTCCTTTGGAAGGCCCTGCACGTTTTTTAGTACAAGTGAAAAAACCAGCAGATTTTTAAACTGCCTCTGACTGTGTTTAATTATAATGTAACTTCATTATTGGGAGGAAGCTTGGAAGACGTGGCCTTCTTGCTCTGGCCTGATTAACAGGCCATTTGATCTGTTCCTGGCTGCTGTTCTAAACTAAATGATCATTCTATTGAAGAAAAATATGATTGTGTTCTGTTCCCATGTATCTTACACCCATATACAGAGGAGGGGGGAAATGAATGAGAATGTATTTTGGAAATTTTGTTTCTGGCATCACCAAAGAGACTGAAGTTCTTCCTACCAATTCTGGTTTTATGAAACAAGCTAAACAAGGCATCATTTAACACCATTTAAATAGGGTATCCCTAAAGAAAATGGGCGAGGGTATTGTTGATTAAAAATGTATTCAGAAAAGCAGCGAAATAAAATGGAAAGGGAGCCCCCAGAAGGCACAGTGAATGGAGCACCAGCACTGGAGTCAGGAGGACCTGAGTTCAAATGTGACCTCAGACACTTAACACTTACTAGCTATGTGACCTTGGGCAAGTCACATAACCCCGATTGCCCCGCCCTCCCTCCTCCAAAAAGCAAAAAAATAAAATAAAATAAAATGGAAAGAGTATTGGGTTAAGCCAAAGACCTGGGTTCTGATCCGGACTTCTCTGTGCCTCAATTTCCTCACCTTTAAAAGAAGGGGTTGGATTAAGTAACCTGTCAGGTCTATTGTGACTTTAACCTATTGCTGTGCAAGTAGAGACTTTCTGCATGAGAAGTCCTCTACATGGAGGCAATTACAGTTTTAGACTGGCTCACATTTCTCTAGGATATCTAGGTTTGCCAATCACTGATAAACACAACAACCTTGTGGGGTGGGTAGCACAAATTATTATTAGGCACATTTTTTCAAATGGGAAAGCTGAGGCTCTCTGAGGTTATGTGACTTGTTCAGGAGTGCCCATCTAAGCTGAAGTGGGATGCTTCCCCAGGTCTCCTGACTCCAAATCCAGCCTTCTATCCCTTGTGCCTCATAGTTTCTTAATTAAAGTGCTGAGGAGAGTGGGAACCGTCTTCTGAAATAGTCAGAATTCTCTTGTTTTGCAGGCAGCAAATCAGTGTCTCAGAGGCTGACTTGAAAAAACATCAAGCTTTCTCCATTAGGAGCTACACATAATGGAACCCAGCCCAAACTCAGGATCTGCTTTTGTATGCCAGGTGGAAGAAAATACTACATCTCACTCTGCCTTCCACTGGCAGATCCAGGTTATAAGATATCACAGGGCAATGGCGTTGACTCCCCAGTTGGCCAGGCACTTGGGAATCTTGGAGTCTTAGCCCTTTCAATTGTCAGTGCTTAGTGCCTTTTCCCCAGGTGAGAATTGTTTCCACAGCCACCCAGACAAATGAATATCCATCTTCTGCTTGGCTGCTCCTAGTGATGTAGGAAACTCATCCCTTCTTGTCATAGCCTGTTCCATTCATGAATAGCACCCAGTGACTTGAAAACTCTTTCTTGCATTGAATTGAAATCCATCTTCCTATAAATTCTATTAGTTGTGTACTTGCCTTGGAAGCAACACAGAACAGCTCTGTTCCTTCCTCTGTCACCCTGGCAGCCTTCACATGTTTGAAGTACCTCACCCCTTTGTTCTCCCTCCGGTGGACTTATTCAAGTTTGCCAACATCATCCCCCTAGAAAAGAAGCCTCTGGAATTCACCAGCTGTTTTAGAAATGGTGTAACCATCTTACGATACAGTAGAGCAGTGGTCATGGCAGTGAGGTAATGTTGTGGATAGAGAGCTAGGCTTATCGGCAATCTGAATCCCAGTCCTGCCTCACATGCTTACTGGCTGTGTGACCTTAGGCAGGTCATTTCATCTCTCAGTCTCAGTGTCCTCTTCTGTAAAAGGGGGATAATAGTTGCACCTACCTCCCTGGGTTGGGAGGATCAAGTGGGATAATTTGTGTAAAGTGCTTCACAAACCTTAAAGCTCTTTATAAATGCTTGTTACTTATTGTAGGCAGTTTATTTCTGTTAATATGGCTAGAAACCATGTTCAGGTTCTTTTTTCCATTCTTAAATCAGAGTTGCTTCACATTGTTTGCTATATTCTACTGCAGTGTGCCCCCCACGTAATTTTTTGGGTGAATTTCTGCCAGACGAGGCTTCCCTTACTCCAGACGTGTGGAACTTTTTTTTGTATACGTTTTAGGTTATCCCAGTTAAATATCACCTTGTTGATTTGGGCCCATCATTCCAGGCTTTGGCTCATTTTGAATCTTGATTCTGCCATCCAAGATGAATAGCTAATATATTGACATCCCTTCTGTAGCTTCATTCAGGTAACTGAAAACCAACTTTAAACAGGATGGGGCCAACCACAGAGACCACTGGCATTCCAATAAAGACCTCTTTCCTTCAGTCATAGTATTATTTCTTTTTGTTTTGTTTTTTTGTTTTTTTGCTTTTTTGGAGGGAGAAGATAGGGCAATTGGGGTTAAGTGACTTGCCTGAGGTCACATGGCTTGTGTGTGTGTGTGTGTGTGTGTGTGTGTGTGTGTGAAGTGTCTGAGGCTGTATTTGAACTCAGATCCTTCTGACTCCAGGATCAGTGCTCTATTTACTGCACTGCCTAGCCTCCCCATAGTATTATTTCTTAGTACAATTATTCAGTTAACAGCCAGTGCTTGTCATGCTACTGTCCAGTCTACTTTCCACTGTCTTCTGAACACAAAAGATTGTACAGTGTTTTGCTGAAATCCAGAGATACTCCCTGTGTAACATTCTACTGGCCTGTCAGCATAGTTAACTCTCTCAGAATAGGAAATGAGCTTCATTTGGGAATGACTTATTTGTCATTAACAAATTAATCTCAGCTCTTTTTTCTAAATTCTCAGGAACTTTTTATTAATCTGTTTTCAAAATTGTCTAAAGACAGGTGTAAAGTTTAGTGGTCTGTGGTTTCTAGAACCTACCCTTTTCGGGGGGGATGGGGAACAGAAAAAGATGGTCCTTTTGCTACTAACTGGCTACTTTGGTTAGGGTTGATCATCAAATGTTTAAGTAGTCAAATGAGGTTTCTTTGTTAAACACAGGTAGTCAAAGAAACTGGCCAAGTGAACATCCTTTAAAGTATAATGTTCCCCTTCACAAAAAACCATAGGGACTAGTCATGCAAGTGTTCCAGACAAGGGGGTGACTCAAAGCTCAGCTGCCAGTCTGAGAGTAGCCTAGCCAAACCTATCTCTGGGCCCCCAGGTGGCTAGAAGGGTAGTTTATTTCTTGGGTTGGGTTGGTTGGATTCCACCAAGATCCCACACACTAGGCAGCCCCAGATTCCCACTAAAGGGTCCTCAGATCTCCCTGGTGGGAGAGAATCCAGTACCTTTTTAGATGCTCAAACTCTACTTGTTTTCATCCCCTCCTCCCACCCCCTCCACTCATCTCACCCCACCTCACCTTCCAACCACACACATAACACCTTCCCCGTTCTCATAAGGTTTTAGATAGCAATATGTGATTAGTTTATTTTCCTGAGTCAACTTAAGAATAAAAAACAAGTGATCATTTTCCAGGGTAAAAGATGAAAACCAAAGAAGATCTCATCTATGTGAGGGATAGAGCTCCTGGCTTTCCGAGGGAACATTCACACACTAATGATGGCCTTCCCTTTGTCTCCACAGCCCAACCAGTGCTGTACTGGTGTTCTCGGAACATGTCCTTCTGGAGCAGCATTTCATTTAACCTGGCCGTCCTGATGAATCTGCTGGTTGCATTTTTCTACCCATTTAAAGGAGTGCGAGGAGGTATCGGCCTTTTTTACTGGGAAGCAAAACACTGGAACCAACTAGAAAGGACATAACCTGAGTTTTGAATGCAATTTTCCCATGTTTTGAAAATCTTGCTTTATATGGTCTTTGGGCAGATGAAATTATGAATTTATATTCCCAGCATTTACTAAAATGTACCTTACTAGAGTACAGTCGTAATTTGTAGGTGGGGATGGGGGAAAATTTACGTGATTATTCATTAGCAGGGGTGGGGGTTCTTGACCATTTTTGTGTTCCCTGGACCCCTTTGGCAGTCTGGTGAAGCCTATGGACACCTTCTCAGAATAATGATTATAAGTACACAGAATAAAATACATAAGATTACCAAGGAAACCTTTCCAAAACACAGTAATCAATATAATAAAAAAAAGAAGTTCATGGAGCATAGGTTAAGAAGCCCTGATCTAGAGAGAAGGGAAGCTAGAAGATGAGAGCCGGCAGGGACCTTGGAGCTCAGCTGATCCAATCCCCTCATTTTACAGAGCACACGCTGAGCTCAGACAGCTGTGGCTTGGTGAAGGTTGTGCCCCTGGTTAGTGGCAGCCACAGGACCAGCACTGAGGTCTCCAGGGTTCTCCCTCCAGCATTCTTGCTACCATTCCATAGGTGTCAGTCATGTGAGGCTGAAGAATTGAAAATATCTAGAATATTTTGTCTTTGGCTTAGTCCATGAGTGATGATAGACATAGCAAAGAATTTATACCTCCAGTTTCTTTATATCTTTTTCTCTCAATCTGTGATCCCATCAGTGTAGGGAGCTACCAGTGAGACACTCCATCTACTAATGCAGATTGGCATTTGATCTGCAACTTACAGTTTTGGAATGTTGCTGAGGGATTCAAATGACTTGCCCAGGTATATACTGCCAGGATGTGGCCAAGGCAAGACTTGAACCCAGGTCCTCCTGACCCTGAGGTCAGCTCTCTATCCATTAGGCACACTACCTCTCTTCCTGAAGAATACTTATTAGAAAAAAGGCAAAGAGTACATTTGGCCCTTTCAGATTTCAGCCTTCACTTTGGGGGCCCTTAATTTGCTCAGTGAAATTCTAAATGCTTTACATTTGTGGATTTCAGGTGGCTGATATGTAAGTAGCAGTATTTCAGCTCCCTCTTTCCCATATCTACTACAGCTTCCAGGGATGGCTTCTTTTCAGCTTGATTTTCATCCAAGTATTGTGACACAGACCCTTAGGTATAATGTCAGTCTACCCATTTGTGTTGTGCAATGTGCAATAAAAGCCCAAACAGATGGCACAACAAACACAGAGGAAAAGGCGGAAAGCCATCTTGTCTTGTTGGCAGAACCATCCTTTAAACTTGACAGCTTCACGTGTGAGGGCAGTTAATCATAACATCCCACGTGCCTGACAGATGTGAGTTAAAGGCGATGAGAAAACATTATTTCCTATAGGTCAGTAGCTCATACTTTTATTAAAAACAACTTAGGAATGTAACCTTAAATTGTATAGAAAACTCCATTTTTTAAAGTGGCTGCTTAAATATCAGTGCAAAGGCAAATCATGTTTCTAAAGTTACAGTGCAGGAAGAGAAAAGTCCCAGTCACAAATCTTGGCAGGACCGTGTAAGCTCCAAAATTTTTTCTAAAAGCTTACCTATTAATGGGATGAAGGGATAGTCCATTTTGTCAGCTGGTTAGCCATGAGCTCACTGTGGTCATCAGGATGAGGAACACCACCATGATTTCACCTCCAACCTTTAGGTAGCCACCGTTTAAATTTTCTTAAATATATATTTAAAAGATTTTAAGGAACAGCTCTGTTGTTTCTAAAAGTCTGACTTTGTAGAGGGGTTCCTTTTGACCAACTCAACTGAAAAATGTGATTAGATTGTCTTTGAGGGAACATACGATCGGCCATCAGGGAGTAATGATCCACCAAAGGTGTGCAGTATAGAGTTTACGGCAGGGGTTATGCAAAATGGATTGTTTAAAAACAGCAACAACCATTCATTCCCTCTTTTGTGAGAGTCTTAAGGGCATTCTCTAATACCTGCTTCTTAGGAGCCATATGGCTGCTGACTCTCCACCAGACTTGGGCTAAATGAGTGCTGCCTAAAATGAAGTTTCATTGGCGGCCCCCAAGTCGTCCCTTTAGACTCCGGGCTCTCATTCTGTCTCCTCCATACACAGCTTCCCAAATGCTCCTGCTCTGTCCAGAGCACATATAATGACCTTGTTACCTGCCCTGTTGTCGTGTGGTTTCCCACCCCCATTGGGCAATGGAACGAGCCCCAGCTCGACCGCTGAGCTGGCCTTAAAAGCTCCTTTCTAAAGTGGCATTTCTTTCCGTTTGTTTGAATGCTGATGAGTAACCTACAGTGTGATCTTTCAAAAGCATGAACCTTAGGCAACTGCAGATTTCTTTTGATTTTCAGCTGAACTTGTGGACCTGCTGTGATGATTAAAGAAAGTGTGGTTCTATTTTTCCTGGGTTCCCCCTCCCCAAGTAGAAAGGCAGCAGGTTAAAACATCATTAAGGAGGTGACCGGAAGACAGCTCACTAAATCCCTTCCTCCTGTGCATGTTAAGTAGTTGGATATCTCTTTCTTGAGAATTTGGGTGCATCCATTCCACCTTCACCTGTGTGCCTGGGGGAGTTTACATGACCCTGACTGTCAGGGGTCTTCACCCCGGGCCTTGTTGCAATTCTCGAAACACATCTCTCCGCTGGTTGAGAGTGCTTCTTCATGTCCAGCTCCAACCAAGTTGGCTTTTTCTAGGCCTTGAAAGAAAGATCTGTTGGAAGTGTGTGTGTGGGGGCGGGGCGAGAACAAATAGTTTAAAAGGACATTCTGGCTCTTTGTGGTCACATGTTCAGTAAATTGGGATGCTCAGTGCCACCTAGGCTTTCAAGCATTCCCTCTCTGTTTCTCCTGAGTTATGCTGTGACACGAATCTCAGTTTTGAAGATGCAAATCTCCTTTTTATATAAGCAGCCTCTACTTTGTGGTGCTGCTTGTTCGCATCTGAAGGAACCTCAAAATTTGACAACATTTAAAGCACACTTGTTGTCGGGGGAGGTTAAGAGAGGAATATTTTTAGCCATGGCAGGTCATGTTATATAAGCGGACCATCTCATGGGACACCCGAAATAGGACTTGAAATAGCCAGAGATGATAAAAGCTGGTGGAAGGTCTTTGATGGAGACGTAGCATAACCAGAGTATGGTTCTAAAGATACCAGTGTTGTCGACCTCCTTCCCTTTGAGAAACCTGATCTGGACAATGAGGGAATGAACTGTTCCCCTACACATTTTTTTCCTCCATTTCATTCTCTTAATTAAATTAAAGGCTCATTTAGAAGTTTAGCCTTCAACTGCAACTGCTCGAAGTGTGAAGTGGAGATATTTCAGCTGCACATGTGTGGGGCGATGTGATTAAGGAAAACATAGCTCCCAGAATTTGTCTGTCACCAGCATGAATTGTAAACATTGATTTGAAAAAGACCTGGCCCCTCCTTTGTTTTCCCAGGTACCCTTGAGCCCCACTTATCAGGACTACTGTGGACAGCCATGCTGATCTCCTTGGCTATAGTCATTGCTCTCCCTAAGCCCCACGGTATCCGAGCTCTAATTGCTTCCACCATTCTCCGCCTGATCTTCTCAGTCGGCTTGCAGCCCACGTTGTTCCTTCTGGGTGCTTTCAATGTAAGTATGCAAAGATTTCATTCATTTCCCAGCACTTCACCTTGTGGTAGAACTGCCTTTCTGTCCCCTAGGAGTTGTTTTGTTTTTTTTTTTTTTGTCTGAATCCGAAAAGCAGAAAACCGTGGATGAGGTGTTGTAGTGGAAAGTCTGGTCCCTTTCAGATAGTATCAGTGCTGCAGCGAATGGAGTGACTCTCCCATTATAGTCAGCCCGTGATTATTTCTCACATTCTCTCTCCTTTCTAATTTCACCACCACCAACCTAACACAGGTGCCATTACCACTTGGTTGGACAATTCTAATAGCCTCTTAACAGAATCTTCCACCTCCACTCTCTCCCCTCCTTCATACAGCTGCCAGACTTATCCTCCTTATGCTCAGAACTGTTCATGTCATCCCCCTGTCAGCCCCCATCTCCACTAAAAACCCCTTCAGTGTCTTCCTGTAGCTTACTGGATAAAGTTCAAAATCTTTATATTGGCATTCAAGACCTACGACAATACTACCCTACCTGTTCCATCTTAGCTTTTACCCTTCCTGCCCTCTGCTTTGCAGCCACACTGGACTATTGGCCAATGCCATGTTTTTCTGTCTCTTTGCTTTTGTTTCTGTTGTTTCTGAAGCCTAGGAATCCTCTCTGCCTTTGGAATTCCACTCATCCTTTACTACTGACCTCGAACACTCTTCCTTCCATGAATTTTTCCCTGAGCCCCTCCTAGTTAGTCATGACTGTTCATGAATTTTACATGGCATTGATACCTTTCCTATACATGAATTATGTAATCTGGTTATATTCCCTATATCCTACTAGAATTAATGTAAGCTCCATGAGAGTAGGGACCCTGGATTTATCAAACTTTTGTGGCTCCCCCAGCTCCAAGCATGGTGCTCTGTACAGAGTAAGCAGATAGTCTATCGAACTGAGCTATTTAGGTACTGATATTCCCACTTATGAAATATCCCTAGATAATCCCTAGACTTTTTTTCTCCTCTTCTCCATGTCAGTTTTGGGCCATTTCACTGCTGTTGGGAATCTTCCTCAAGAAACCAGTCAGGAGACAGGTGGGGGGCTGGAGGGGGAACTAAAATGCAAATCATATAATATTTCTTAAGTGTATCAAATCAATAGATATTTCCAAGGTTTGATGCGAGGTGTTGGAGGGAATGTAGATGATCATAAAACCCGGTCTCTGCCCTCTAAGGACAGGAGTTCCAAAACTGGGACAGCTCCCCAGGGCATGGTCTCTGGAGGTCCAGTGGTCTGGAGGGTAGAGCATCAGAGTGAATGGTAAGAAGGTATATGGAAGAGGTCACCTGGGTCTTGTAACCCTTAGGCAAGAGGAAAAAGAAGCTAGAACAAGGTGAGAAAAGCAGGGAAGTGGGAAATTGCAAAATGTTGAATAGATCACTTTGGCCAAAATGAAGGATAGAAGGGCGTGGTGAGAGATAAGGTTGTGGCCAGATTGCAGGAGGGTCTGAATGCAAGAAAACTAGTTTTTTTTCTTTCCATAGGCAGTAGGGAGCCCTTGATTTTTCAGCAAGAGAGATGATGTGTATTGGATAATTTTATGGAGATTAGTCTGAGGACCTGAGTTTAAATCTGGCCTCAGACACTAGCTGTGTGACCTTAGGCAAATAAATGAATGACTTAACCCCCATTGCCTCGAAAAAAAAAAAAAATCCCAAATGGGATCATGAAGAATCTGACAAAAATTTTAAAAAAAGGACTGAACAACAACAAATTAAGTGTTTTGTGGGTTGTATTGAACCTATGCGGCTCCATTGTCATCATCACAGACAAACTAGAATGACCATTTTTCCACCATGTGAAAATTCTGCTATGCCATCAGGGAATGTATTAGAAAGTCCCCATTTAGATATCAGAGTGACCTATTCTGGGCAGGCCTAGGGCATTTTGAAGAACTAGATGCCTATGCTCTCTTGCTTGTCAGATTCCTGAGAAGCTCACCTACTCTTACCAAGCAGGTGAAGTGGCAGCATGTTGCCAGCACCCAGAACCAAGATGACTATAACAGCAGAAGGGGAGTAAGTCAAGTCATTGGAAGATTCCTATCCAAGATTCAATGGGTGCCAGTTTCTTCTCGATGTGCTTTGCTAGAGCTGAATTTTGAAGCTAGAGCTGAATTATCTCATGAAGGAGTGGACAAGTTGACATTAGTGTGACTCCATGGAAACTTCTGAGTTCTCTCTTCTAAATAAAGATTCTCATCCCATGTTTAGATGGTCAAATCCTCACCCTAGAGCAGTGGTTCTCAACCTTCCTAATGCCACGACCCTTTAATACTCGTATGTGGGCATATCTGCATGGGGGCGGACCTGCCTGGAGACGGATAAAGGAGCCATGTCTCAGTTCCTAAGACCATCGGAAGTATGTGTTTTCCGATGGTCTTAGGCGACCCACAAGTTGAGAACCACTGCCCTAGAATCAACTAAAAAACTAACTGCGACTGTTAATTTGAGTAGAGTTGCAAGATATAAATCAAAGCAACATAAATCATCAGCATTTTTATCTATTTCCAATAAATCCATCAAAAAGAAATAGGGAAAATCCCATTTAAAATAACTATAGAAAGTATAAAGGGTCTGCCTATCAAGATACGCATAGGAACTATATGAACACCGTTACAAAAAGACTCTTTGCATAAGTAATGCAGATCTAAGTGGAGAAATACTAATTGCTCATGGGTAGATCAAGTCAGTTGAATAAAAATTATAATTCTACTTAAATTAATTATTCAGTACCATTCCATCAAACTACAAAGGGATTATTTTATAAAGTTGGAAGAAACAATAAGAGAATTCATTTGGATGAAGAAAAGGTCAAGAATCAAGATATCAAACCGTATTACAAATCAGTAATCAGTGAAACAATTTGGTACTGGATAAGAAACAGAGAGGTTGATCAGTGAAGCAAGATTAGGTGTACAGTATACAGAAGCAAAGGAGCATAGCACAGTAGCCTGGTGTTTGATAAACCCAAACATCCGAACTGTTGAGGCAAGAACTCACTATTGGACAAAAACTGTGGGGAAAACTTGTAAATCAATCAGATAGAAACTAGGTATAAAGCAGCATCTCATCCTGTATACCAAGATAAGCTCCAAATAGGTAACATGATTTAGCCATAAAGGGTGAAATCATAAATAGATTAGAGGAGCAAGGAAGAAATTACTTGTCAGATCTGTGATTATAGAGGAAGAGTTAATGACCAAATGAGATAGAAAGGATCACAGAAGGTAAAATGGATAATTTTGATTACATGAAATTAAAAAGTTTTTGCACAAACAAAACCAGTGCAAGTAAAATTAGAAAAGAAACAGGCAAATGGAAAACTGTAGCTAGTTTCTTTGATGAAGGTCTCATTCTTAGATTAATAGAGAACTGATTCAGATTTACAAGAATAAAAGCTATTCCCCGTTTGATAAATGATATAAAAGGATTTGAATAGGCAGGTTCAGAAGAAGAAATGCAGGTTCTCAATAGCCATACTAAAAATGCTCTAAATCACTAGTAATCAAGGAAATGCAAGTTAAAACAACCCATTCTCATCATATTGACAAAGCTAACAAAAAAAGGGGGAATCCGTAACTGCTAGAGGGAAAACAGGTACATCAGTGAATGTTGGTAGATTTCCAAACTGGTCCATTCATTTTGGAAAGCAATTTGGAACTATGTCTCAGAAGTTATTGAACTGTATCTGCCCTTTGACCCAGTAATACCTCTACTAGATCTATATATCAAAGAGGGAAGGATCCATATAAACAAAAATATGGATAGCAATTCTTTCCATAGTAGCATAGTATAAGAACTAAGGAATAGGGGTGGGGTAGGGTGCCCATCAACTGAGGAATGGCTGAACAAGTTATGGGACATGAATGAGATAAAATACCATTATGCTGTAAGAAGTTATGAAAAGGATGGTTTCAGAGAAACCCTGGGAAACTTGTATAAACTGATGCAGAATGAAGTAAGCAGAACTGGAACAATGTATACAATAAGAACAAATTGTAAAGACAAACTTTGCAAATTTAGAGACTCTTAGTGCCACCATGACTAACTGCAATTCCAGAGGACTCATGGTGAAACTGCCTACCCACTTTATGACAAAGGGGCAGTGGACTCAGGTTGTATATTAAGGCATTTTAAAAATATGATCAATGTGGATATTTGTTTTTCTTCATTATATTCACACTTGCAACAGACTTTTAGTTTTTCTTACTGTCTTCAGAAAGTAGGAGGTAGAGAAGGTTGTTCTTCATGGAAATAAAATTTCATTTAAAAAACAAAACAACTTAAAAGATTTCTGAGCTCCTCAAAGACATATCTGGGAGGGTCTCACTGAATTGTGCCTCCATAGTTCTTAGGAGGTAGTAGAAATTAACATATGTTTTTAATCATGAGTAGCATAAGGTTATTGACTTAAGATAAATTCTTTTTTGGCATACTCAAGTGAAGAGGTTTGAAATGATTCATTTTGAAAATCATTATCTGTGTTGTATGTGTGTGCATGTGTGTGTGTTTTGGTTAGAAACAACAGCATTTGATGAACATGAAGCATTCTCCCATTTCATATGCAATTTGAAATATACCTGAAAAGCAAAGTGATTAATTGACTAGGTCAGCAAAACTTCCTTTAGATATTCCCTGTTTTATTATTGGAGCATGTACTCTCGGGCCAAAAGTGGTCTAGTATTCCAGCTTGGATTTGGGCCCATGCTTTAAACAATGATCATTGGAATGGTGGGAGGAGAGGGTGGTTGGGATTGGGAGGGAAGGAAGGGAAATAAGGAGGGAGAGGCAAGTTGCCATTAGCTTTTACAGTTCTCTCTAATTTGAGGACTTCCTGCTGTGTCTAACCTTTCCTGTCCCTGTGCTTAGGTCTGTAATAAAATTATCTTCCTGATGAGCTTCGTTGGAAACTGTGGGACCTTCACAAGAGGATACCGAGCAATGATCCTGGATGTAGAATTCCTTTATCATCTCCTGTATCTCCTTATCTGTGCCATGGGACTCTTCGTTCATGAA
The DNA here is from genome assembly GCA_028646515.1 of Pseudochirops corinnae. Taxonomy (NCBI): domain Eukaryota; kingdom Metazoa; phylum Chordata; class Mammalia; order Diprotodontia; family Pseudocheiridae; genus Pseudochirops; species Pseudochirops corinnae. The sequence continues at coordinate 37,670,465 of CM053590.1, forward strand.
TTCTTCTACAGTCTGTTGGTAGGTAACTGACTATCAAGTTCCATCGTTCAGTTCAAAAACACTTCTTGAATCATTTGCTCTAAGACTCTGGGCTAGGAGCTGATGATACCTGACATAAATACTTTATCGTTTTGAAAAGGATTTCACTTAGGTTATCTCCTTTGATCCTGCCAACCACCTTGTGAGGTATTCAGGCAGCAAGCATTTATTAAGCACCAATACAATGCCAGGCATTGTGCTAAGCGGGGCGGGGGGGGGGGGGGAGATATAGAGAAAAGCAAGCACAGAGTCTCTCCCCTCACAAAGGTCACCTTCTGGGGTGGGGGGGAATCAATGCCAATAACTCCACAACTCTGTATGTATACACAAGGAAGAGAAAGAGTAGATGAAAGGCAATTTCAGAGGAGAGGCCCTGGAAGCAGGGCTGGAAGAGGTCTGAAGGCCTGTCTCCTGCACCAGGTAGGATTTGTTTGAACTGAGCCTTGAAGGAAGGCAGATGGTAGAGAAGGGAAGGATGCAAATCCTCCAAGCATGGAGATGGCCAGTGAAAAGTAGGCAGGGCGCCAGGTGGTTTTATTCCTGTTTTACAAGTAAGGAAACAGAGACTTAGAGTGGTTAAGTAACTGGCCCAAAGTCTCAGGGCTCTAGCTGCCACATTGTACTCTGTCTCTTTTGAGTGCATTGCCTCTGAAAGTCTCCATATGATAAAACACCTCATTTGTATCGTGAAGCTGTTGTTTTTAATTTTGATAACAAAAAAATTGTACATATTATGATATTAATTGGGCAGCACCTCCATGTACAGTAATTGGGGAATAGGAAGAGAAGTAAACAGAAAGTAGGCCTGATGTTGAAAGGTCGAGGATGCTTAATTAATACAGTCTGCTGTGTAACTTTCTGCAAGCTAAATTTTCTGCTTCTCAGTTATAAAAAAATGATCTTAACACTTGAAAGAAAAGTTCCCATCCTCCCCTAGAGCCCTCTCCTTTCTCATTTGGCCCTCCCTTGCCTAGAAAGGTATATCTGCTTGTCAGAATACCTCTGTCCAGAGTAAATTTGGGCGTTAGTTGCTCAGTCCAGACATGTGACTAGGAACTATTTCTGAATTGAAAGGTTTGGGTGACAGGCTTGGTATAGCTACTGAGATAGAACATCTTTCAAAACAAGTCATTTAATTCTATTTTACCAAGCAGTTCATGTCTTTGTAGTCTATATGAATTGAGTTTATTCAGGCCCCTTTCATTATAGCTGAGTTTTGAAGTGCAGAATCAATGAATGGTTCACTCCTTTTTTTATTTGAACAGGAATACAGACCCTTGGCATAAAAATTGAGTCTCTTTTTTCCATGCATAAAATTAGAGAAAGGATAAAGTTTTACCAATCTGTATTTTGTTAGAGAATTGATTACTGATCTTAGGATGTGAAAGTATAAACTCCTTAAGATCTAGAGGTTAGCCTGACAGGTTTAAACTAGCAAAGGGCTAAGATTTGTTTAAAAGTCCAGTCTGTCCCTACCCCCCTCAGAATGCTTCATTGACAAAATAAGGTAGTTTTGAGATATAGCCAATTTTTTGCATGTTACCATACTTCAGAGGTGATGCGTTGCCAAGGCTAGCTCTTTTTCTTTCTCCTTGGGTGATGGTTGGTTGTGGGCAGGCAGAGTTTTTAAATTAACATGCACAGACATTTGACCTGACTGTGGGATACTAGGCAAAGGGACCAGTATTACCTAGGAAACCTCTAGCTGTTACACAGAGTATGTTTCTGCATGCAAGTGTCATTTGAATTGACAAGAGGCTAGACTGGGAAGTGGCCTCGGGAAGTGGGAAGTTTTGTGATTGGAAGTTGGCATGTAGGAGTTCAGTGTACAGGCTTGTATTTGGACCTGTGCTTTAGAGCATGGCTGTGTCATATGAGTGCACAAGGTCTTGCCTGTGTTCCTCTCCTCCCTGTGTGAAGGAGTCAAGATCAAAACACTGGAAGAAGAGTCCTTTCTGAAAAAGAGGGGTCCTGGCATGCATGCGACCTTGGCCTTGCCCCTAGCCAAGGAGAGCAGGACCTTACCTTCCCAGTGCCTTCATGTTCTTCTGTATTAGTTCCCATTATCCCATTCACTGGTAGATGTGAAAGGCTCATTGCTTCTGTGAACCTCTAACTCATAACGCAACTTGCTTTTAAAAATTTCTAATCTATAATCTAAGAGAAGACAAGAGCAGTTCACAACTTCCAGAAACTTTACCCAAGCTTGCTTCTTTCTCAGAAGAGTTTAACAGGACCACAGCTTGCTTTTAGCCTGACTCTCACACTGTCCTAAAGATTTGCTGAGTCTGTGATCTGCAGTAGATTGAAACATTTTAGTGGCGGGGCAACATTTATGTATTTGAGCTAAGACAGTGAAATCAGTCTTAAGACACACAAGGTGGCATGGGATCCAGACCTGTCGGAACTTGGCTTGGTCCTAAGAAGATAGTAGAAAATATGGTTCCAGACTGGTAACAAGGTTATTAATAAATATCCAAGCCACACACATAATAATAACAGTCATTAGATTTTACATAGAACTTTAAAATTTCTGAAGTGTTACACGTGTTTTATCTGTCTTGATCCTGGCAAGAATCCTGAAAGACAGGTGTAATTATTTCCATTTTATAGATGAGGAAACAGAGGCTGATAGAGGTTCAGTGACTTGTGCAGGATCACACAGCCAATAAGTGACCCTGTCATGCACCACTGGGATTGTCCTTGTTCAGGCTATAAAAGCACAACATCCTCGAATGCTTCACTGCTAGGACACGGACGGGTATGGCAGCAGCTGGTAGAAATTTAGTGAAAATGTAAAAATGCCTTTGAAATTATGACCGTAAGGAAACCTAGTTTGATGCACTAACACAGGGCTGCTTAACCTTTCTGTGTCATGGCCCAGGGGCAGTCTGGTGAAGCTTGTGAACTTCTTCAGTATTAATAATGCTTTTAAGTGCATACAGTTTATGGCATAGTAGGTAAGTCAGGTAGACCTGAATTCAGAGTCTGCCTTTAGTCACTTTACTTCTCTCAGGCTTAAATTCCTCATCTCCAAAATGGAGATAATTTTGGCACCTCCCTCCCAGGGTCGTTGTGATAATCAACTGAGGTAACACACATGTGGCTCTTTGCAAACATTAAGGAGCCATATAAATGCTAGCTATTACTATAATAATAATAAAGTAAAACATCAGATTACAAAGGAAACCAATTAGATTGAAGTCTAGTTATCAAAGCATTTAAAAATAGGCATTAATAGACCCCAGGTTAAGCATGCCAGCAGTAAAATAAGGGTTTGGTGGGCAGGTACTGCCATTCTCTACTATGTAGTCTATGGAAATGAAAAAATATTTGCTCAATTTGAACAGTGCTAAATTTCACATTTTATTAATAGGGAAGGAAGGGAGGAAGGGAATAAGCCTTTATGTAGTGCCTACTGCATGCCAGGCAGGCCCTGTGCTAAGTGCTTTTCACAACTATTATCTCATCTGATTCTCACAATAATCCTATGAGTTTGGTGTTATTATCACCCCCATTTTACAGTTGAAGACACTGAGGCAAACAGAGGTTAAGACACTTGCCCTGCCTGGAACACACAGCTAGTGTCTGAGACCAAATTTCAACTCAGGACTTCTGACTCCAGGCCCAGCGCTCTGTCTAATGCACCACCAACTGCCCAGATGGACTCCTCTATAAAATTCCTACTCAGATGCCTCAACATAATGTGGAGGTTGTCCCTGGGATCTCAGAGGCTATGACAGTGAATGACAGACAATCTCTGGCAGGGTCAGGCATGCTGGGAAGGCTTCAAGTAGGACCCAAGGGACCTTAAAGGAGGTCTGTTTTCCAAGGATCAGCCTAGCTGATCACTGAGAGGCACCTACCCACCTGAGAGGCAGGTAGCCTAGAGAGGAGACTTTTTTAGCCATGGCAACCCATGGAAGACAGAAAACATTGAAATGGCTTTCAGTCCTGTGTGGTCCCCTTACCGCATCTGCAGGGAAGGTGCCGGAGGGATGGGAAAGGCAGCAGAAGGTACTTAGAATCATACAGTTATAAAACCATTAACAGGTGCAGTTTGCCTGGTGATACTTTATAGGTGAAATCCTTGTCCCGTGAATAGTGAAAGGACCTGTTGCTGAGGGAGTGGAACCATAACAGTCTCAACATTCTTGCTATAAGGAAAACCAGAAAAAAAGAAGGAAGTTGTAGAAGAAAGGATGGCTCACAAAGAGAGATGACTGACTGGGTTTTCTCATATGCCCCAAAGCTACACAAATGTTATTTCATGTGACATTTGACCATCACGTACAGCAATACTTAAGTATTTACAAAAAGATCACCATGAAATTTAGTATAGCTTATGCACCAGCATCATTTGCTAAGGATCAAGTGGTAGAGAAATTCAAGGAAGCACTTGCTAAGACCTTTCAAATCAAACTAACATAAAAGGTAGGAAAAAAGTGAGAATGAGAACTGTATTGGAAAGTGAGGCTTAGGAGAAATGACAGGGGCCCAAATGTGTAGATTATACAATTTCTACAAAAAAGGAATTAGTTTCTGCTGTATGTGGTAAGCATCAGACAGAATCACAGACAACGACAATGACTGTATTTTAACAGGAAGGAAGAGCCTTATTATGATGTGGGAGGTAATCCCAAGGCAGTCAGGTGATCAGATTGGCGGAGTGTCACATTAGAGTATGTAATAAAAAAAAAAAAACAAAAATTAGTAAAGAGAAAAACAGATGGAGTGTAATTAAGATTGAATTCTGACATTTTAAAAAAGCTTTCAAAAACAAAAATGGGAAATGGACAACAGAAATGACATTGATATCAACTATGATAATTCACCAAAAAATTAAACCAGTGTAAATTTATTCCCATGATAAGGAGACCCAAAAGAGCCTAGAAAGCCCCTTAGTTAATAAACATTGTGACTTACTCTCCTGAATGAAGAGATGGCTGCCCAAGACAGCACTGTGTTTGAACATAAACTCGTCTGTACAAAGAAGGATGTTGGATGATTATGAGCCAGTTTAAAGAAAGCTTGGCAAGATATTCAACTAAGCAGTCATCTCAAGGGCATTCAAGGATAAAAACCTGAAGAGGGCTGCAGAGTTAAAAATGGAAAAGACTTCCAAAAGTTGTTACAACAAAATTCTTTTCTTCATCAAGGATAGTGGAACCACCATACGTGGACCCAACAACAGAGCTCCTGGCATGCTGAGGCAGGAAGCAAAAAGAGAACAAAGACAAGAAAAGCATTTGTATTGGATCAGTATATCTAAAGGAGATCCATAGTGGACATGATATGGTTGTGATAGCATTGAGGGCTTGGTTCAAAGGAAGAGGGAAGAGAGAAAGTTGTCAAAAGAGTAGAAAAAAAATCTAAAATCTTACTGATTTTTTAAAAAAGTGACTAAGAAAACAACCACTGACCTATGTATCTCCTTTCCCATCTATGCAAACTCTCTTTATGAGAGTATTCTATACATAAATTGAAAGTATCTTCAATAAAGGTATTAGTAAGGAATAAGTTGGTTTTTTCAAATGATATTCAGTCATGAAAAACACCCTACCATCTTACAATTGACTGATGGATACAGAAAGCATTAAGACTTGATTTGTGTTTATTATTTGTTTATTATGAAAAAGCATTTGAATAGGTTGAACAAAAATGCCACCCTACGTACAACAGGTTGTCTCCCAAATGTATATATGTCTCTGTGTGAATATATTATTTCCACATATGTATATTATGTCTACACATGTATACACACACAGATATTATTCAAGATTGGAAGATATAACAACAGAAATGTCACTGTCCATTGACCTGAAAATAAGCAGCAAATGAGGCAGAAAATGGGGAAATGTATGCTTGATGAAAGTCGATAGAGGAGTGATAGGGGACATCCAGTGCAGAGTCCAGATTGAGAAGCTATTCCCTATATGTATTGAGGTTCTCCAGAGCTCTCATTTATAGACAACATTGTACTGATTTCACCAAACCCTAAGACAAGTCTCCTGGGAGTGATTTGTATCACTCAGAGATGTCTGACCTGTCCATACACAGAAGAAAGACCAAATGAATGAACACTATTGCCCAAATTTCAAGATGCATCTGAATAGTCACCCTATTAGAGCTTAGCCAACAAAATGAATGCCCAGTAGGATGAAATGCAGATAGATAATGATCTAGGTTTAGAGTTTGGGAGGAGGAAGAGAGTGGGCTAGTTTGGACAACTGCATAGGATTTTTATGGACTTTGTGATTTCCATGATAGCAAAGGCCCATCTTTTCAATACAGACATTGGCTGTTTGGCAATAGGATTGTATGACAGAGAGACCTGGAACACTACTGTCATTGAAAAACTAAAGATCGGCATCCAACAGGGAGGGATGGAAAGCGTGCATGGTGGCTATGAACAGGCTGCACATTCTAACCAATAAGCCACCCTGAAGAAAAACAAGAATAAAGGCTATCATTGAAGAATTATATGACAGAATGCTTGTTTCACTAGTACCATCATGACATTGAGAAGAAGTGAGGCATACTTCCAGAGTACTGGGAAGCCCTCATATGTTAAACTTCTAGGAGACACATGAGAGTTCCTCAAGATGGGCAGGCATTAGCTTCCAATCTGTCTCCTTGGAGGAAGCTTCCAAATCGATGAGATCACAGAACTTTCAGTATGAATGAGGTGATGTATAATTTCCCTAGTACCTTTCATATTTTTAGCCTAAGCCTTGTGTCTCACTCATAGTCAGTCTCAGGACACTAATTGGAGGGGAACAAGCCAATTGGACCTGTCTGATGGGCCAGAAAATGAACAGACAAAAATAAAAGAAGGGGATATAAGACATTCACATTAATTTAGGCCAGCCCTCTGATTTTATGGATGAAGAAGCAGAGGTTCAGATACATCAAGTAATTTATCCAAGATTGTGCAGCTTATTAATATAGAGTTGAGACTGGAGCTTTAGGCTCCAGATACTTCGATTACTACTTTTATTCCATATGCCACTTATAGGGCCACACATTAAATGGCGGTGTGTGGAGGAAGAGACCCACACACTGAGTCAAAATATGATCCAAGAGTGTCCCAGTGGCCATGGGCTATCAGAGCATCCTAGTTTTGATTATGACAGCTGAAAGAGATCTTATTAGTCAAGTCTAACTGATTCATTCAGTACTAAGGCCCAAAGAAAGTGACTTGCCCAAGGTCATACCTTACCCCTTCTTCCCACCCCAAGATTTCAGTAGACTCCCAGGCTTAAGGGAACTCTGGGGCCAATTATGTGAACTATTGTCAATATATGACATTCCCTCTCCCATTTCCATCTTTTTGTACAGAAGACTCCCTGTGCCTGAAACCCACTCCCTCCTCATCTTCACTTCTCACATTCTCCAGCTTCTTTTGAGGCTTAGTTCAAATGCCTTCTTCTTCAAGAGGCCTGTTCTCATCTGCACAGTTTCAAGTGCCTTCCCTTCCCTGAAATCACATTATACTTTATTTACTCTTTTTTTTTTTACAAAATTTTTACAATTTTCACAAAATTCTTTATTTACTTAACTTTGTACATGGTATCAAGAATGTAAGCTCTCTGAGGGCAAGGACTATTTTGATTTTGTGTTTTTAACCCAGCACTTAAGAGTGTCAGGAAGGTAGTAGGCACTTAATAAATATTCATTCGTTTAAATGAATTGTTCCTTTTCCATAGAGCCAACTGCATGTAAAGAGAACCACCTCCCCCCAACAGCGAGAAAGATTGGCTCTAGGTCTAGTAAGAAACAATGAATGTCAGGTGGTCTTTCCCACCACTAAAGGTATTGTGAGGGTCAAATCAGCTAATATGCAGAAATACTTTGCAAACCCTAAAAGTACTACGTTAAGTGCTAGCTATGATGTCAATCAGTCGGCAATCAACAAGCATTTATTAATCACTCACTATGAGCCAGGTACTGAGAACAGAAAGGCAAAAACTTTCCCTTCAAGAAATGCATATTCAAGTCGATGTGAAAACATGTAAATAGCTAGGTAACATATAAAAAGTAAATGGAAGATAGTCTCAAAGAGGAAGGCACTGGCAGCTGAGGAGAGCAGGGATCTGGGGAAGACCTCTCTGGATTGGTGCTTTGTACATCCTTGTAGAATTGCTGATAAAAAAATCAAGATAGAAATTTCTGAAAATTTACCTTTTTTTTTTTTTTTTTTTAGCTTTTTGACTTAGTGTACAGAGAAGAGACACTGCTCAATGTCATTAAAAGCGTTACTCGAAATGGACGATCCATCATCCTGACTGCTGTTCTTGCTCTCATCCTGGTTTACCTGTTCTCCATTGTGGGCTATCTGTTCTTCAAAGATGACTTTATCCTAGAAGTTGATAGGCTTCCCAATGAAACCTCACTTCCAGGTCTGTTTTATATGCTTCAGTACTCTTTATCTAGCATAGGAGAGTGTGGGGTGAGGAAAGAGGGGGAAGGAGGACAAAAGTATAAATTGTGTTACTATATAAATATAAATTATGGGTTTATTTTTTCAACAAAACCATGACACAATTAATGTCTTCTGAATACCTAGAGAATAGAGTTTGAAAGTAAATCCTTTAGCAGGTTTGAACTCACATGTTCCAAAGGACTGTGCTATGTCTACTTTTCTAAGGCTGATTATGATTTTGAACCTTGATTTAGCAAGTTCACAGAACTCTTGCATGTGAGTGAGGGTCAAGCTCTTTACTGCTACAATTTGTGTACACCAGAGTGCTTGATGAAATGCTAATAGGTTTTTTTTTTGCAGATTTTACAGTAGCTCCCAACAAAAGAAATGCCCACAATATTTTGACAAAATTTTACATACAGTTTTGGTTTCCTCTCTTTAAATCTGTGGGCACATGCTAATTACACCAGTTAAAGCTAACTTCATTTCACCTCTTGACCAACATGAAAATCTGAAGTCAGTCATTCTGGGACTGAGATAGCTTATGGTAGCAATTAATGCTAGGTGCAGACTTTTGATAGCTCTTGCCTGCACAGTACGTGTTCAGTAGTGTCCATCTGGGAGCTTCTTTAAAGCAGAAGAGGCAGGCTAGTGAGTACAGTATTTCTCATGAGCTATGCAGAAATGCACATCCTCTGGCTTGTGTATTTCATCTAGAGACAGCATTTTTCAAATGAGTATGTACATTTCAACTCTTACATTTTAATTATAGTTCAGTTACATGACTTTTCTTTGTTGAGAATTATTTAATGGGGTATGAATTAATGACTTCAAGCATTTTGGCAAGATGCGTTCAGATTGTTCACCATAAACCTTGTCTTTACAGACATCAGTGAAAGTTTGGCAGGAGAGTTCCTGTATTCTGATGTGTGTCGATTGGGGGCTGGAGAAAATTGTTCTTCTCCTGTACCCACAGAAGGTAGGCACTTTGAAATGAGTAGCCTCTAAACCTCATCTTGAAACTAATTCACTTCATAGGCTTTGATCCCACATCGAAGGCTAGGTAAGACTTATAGTCTCATAAAATGGTAGAGCTGGAAGGAGCCATTGAGACCAGCTAGCTCCCACTCCCCCTGTTTTACACATAAGGAAATTAAGGCCCAGATAGGTTCAGGTTGGAGCATATTCTCTGCTTAAAAATGAAAGTGCTAGCAAATGTCACAGATGTTGGGGGGGCAGTTTAGAGGGGAGAGCTGAGGAAAGGGCAGGAATACTGCATGGGAGGGTGTTCGGTGATCTGTCTCTTTGTTCATTAAGAAAGTGAGGATGAAAACGAGCTCTTAATGTCATAGGAGAAGGCCCACGTTATATTTACAGATACCTGTACAGTATGTGCTTCCATAGACATCCCATTTCAGCTTCACAGTAGTAAGTAGTGGTATCCTTAGTGCACTGATGACAATGCTGTGCTCCCAGGCATTAAGCAGCTTGTCTAAGGTCATACAGTGAGTCATTATTGGGACTGGGATGAGAATCCTATAGATTTCAAAAGGTGGGGAATATTTTTAGATGTCATCCAAGAAAGGATGCCATTGGGACAGAACAGAGGAAGTTACCAGTGGTTAATGCCACAGTCGCTGAAAATACGAAGGGCTGCTGTTGAGGGTTACACATTTTGGATGGAAATGTTTGGATCTTTTGCCCTTGGTTTCTGAATTTATTTTCCTTTCATGCCTGTCAGCTAGTGAAATGGCATTCAAGAAATATAATATCAAAATCATGGTATATATTTTCTCACACTTTAAACCTGTCATTACTTGCTATGTTAACAGAGCTGACTCCTGCAGAACAAATTGAAGAAGATAAGGAACATACGTGTGAGACATTACTGATGTGTATTGTTACTGTGCTGAGTCACGGACTGAGAAGTGGGGGCGGAGTAGGAGATGTGCTCAGGAAGCCTTCCAAAGAGGTAAATTAATGTGGAAGGGGAAGGAAGAGAGACGTGGGTGGGTGACAGTGCACAGTAAATGAGATTAAATGTATGCTGAAGAAAATAGGAGGGAGCCAAGGAAATGGGGTTCAGTGGCCAGTTGAGCATACTTTCTCCAAAAAGACTATTCTAGTATATCCTGTTAAAGTCATATCTGGAAATTTGCAGTCTCTAGAGGGATGATTTTTATTTTATATATGTATGTGTGTGTGTTTATACATACATACATATGTATATAAATGGTTGCAACATTTATACTGGTCATCAGGTTTATAGGCTGAGATCCCTTTCCCAAAGATCAGGGCTCCCAAAAGTTTGTTTACAGCATGTTGGGTGGCATAAAGAAGAGCTAATGATTTATAATAAAGATATGTAAAAAAAGGAACAGTTGTAGAACTCAACTCGATCTCATCAGCTTTGTAGAAGATAATGGTTTTCATTTATTTCTGTAGCTGGAGAGAAAGATACTACTGGGCAGCAGAAGTTTCAGTTTGCACTGACAGCTGATGGTAGAAATGTCTAGCTTAAGCTTGTTAAAGGTTCCTTAATGCTGTTTTGCCACAGAGATGTCAAAACTAAAATGATAAAGCTAATGGCTGGAATTAATTATGACACTTCTTTTCTCCCAGGAGCCTCTCTTTGCTGCTCGAGTGATTTACGACCTCTTGTTCTTCTTCATGGTGATCATCATCGTCCTTAACCTGATTTTTGGGGTCATCATTGACACCTTTGCCGACCTGAGGAGTGAAAAGCAGAAGAAGGAAGAGATCTTAAAGACCACCTGTTTTATTTGTGGTAGGTCTTGCTGCTGCCTTCAAGCTGCCAAGAGAGGGAAGGCCCAGTTCAGCTTGGAGCCACATCTGCTGGCATGGATGAGTCTCAGGGAGATCTGAGCCTTGAAGACATGCCGGATGATGGGCCCTGTAGACATGCCGGATGATGGGCCCTGTATTCGCTAGGCATGGAATGCTCTGGTTACACTCTTATTTCTTCATCATCTGTCCTCAGAGCAACCTTTCCTAACTCACCCTGAGCAGTGTTTCCATCACCATTACGTTTTTTACAGCAGATCAGTTCTCAGGAGCAAAGATTGAAGGTTCTGCCCTGCATCCTGTGCCCCAACCTTGTGCTTGCTCCCTGGACTCAGACCTTCTGTTTTCATTTTCTTGCCTCTAAACATATTGAAAGGGAAGAAGATATGCATGTAGGCCTAACCTCTCAGAAAATTTTCAGAAAAAAGTATCCAGACCTTAGTCTCTATGTATTTTTTCTGTAATACCAAAATAATTATCATTTCACAAAATAATTATCATTTCCAGAAAGGTATGGACCATTCCCCTCTATCATCAATCAGTCAGTCAGCCAGTAAAAATTTATTAAAGGCCTACTGTATGCCAAGCACTGTGCTAGACATTGGGGATACAAAAAGTAGCAAAAAACCAAAACAAAACCCAGCCCCTGCCCTCAAGGAGTTTACAATCTAATGGGGACAGTAATGTGCGAATAAATATATACAAAGCAAGCTATGTACAAGATAAGTAGGAAATAATGAACAATGGAGAGGATACAGAAGGCTTCTAATGAAAGGAAGGATTTTAGCTGGGATTTAAAGGAAGCCAGTGAGGTCAGTAGGCAGAGGGGAGGAAGGAGAGCATTCCAGACACGAGGACAGCCGGGAGAAAATGCCAGGAGCTTGGGAGATGGAATTTATTGAGTTACTATTTTGTTACTATACGTTTTTTATATTTAAGCTTACTATTTTGGTCAGCACTGAGAGGGAGGAGGGGGAAGATTCAGAAACATAAAAGCATGCTTCAAGCTCACAAGGAACTTGGAACTTAATCAGGATGAGATATTTAGATGTATTGTAAGTTAGTCTTCTGAGAAGGAATGATGGCTCCTAGACGGTAAGCTCCCTGAGACAAGGGCCTTGTCTTAGAGCTAGTTTTGTCTCCCCGAGTTCCTAGCACAGTGCGTTACATGTAGTAGATGCTCAATAAATGCTTCAGTTAATGAATTTCAAGATGAGACATGCTCACAAAACCTACCAATGGTTTGTCTGCTATAATTCGTATAGTGTGAGCAGTTTTTACTTAACAGGTTCAGTCTTCGGTCAGCAGGAAATGGTGAGAAGGCTACTGGTTTGGGAGGCAGAGAATCTCAATTTAAATCCTAGCTCTCTTACTTGTTTTGTCATTTGGGATAAAACATATAACCTCTCAGTTTCTTCATCTGTAAAAAAAATATATCTATATAAGGTGATTAAACCAAATTGATCTCAAAAGTCCTTTAATCTTCATGTCTGGGATATCCTTTTAAAGTTGCATTACTTATTTATACAAATTATGTATGTATAAATATATAACTGGGTTCACTGGAAGTGAACAGTACACCTACATTTTTAGATGGAATTTATACAACAAACAGCTTATTTTGGTGCTAAAGAGAACCTTCATTCTCTCTTCTTTTAGGCTTAGAAAGAGACAAGTTTGATAACAAGACGGTCACTTTTGAAGAGCACATTAAAGAGGAACACAACATGTGGCATTATTTGTGCTTCATTGTCTTGGTCAAGGTGAAGGATTCTACTGAGTACACAGGGCCAGAAAGTTATGTGGCAGAAATGATCAAGGTGAGTACAGAAATGCACTTCAAGGCATGTTTGCCTTTTGGTTCCAGCTCTTGAGGCATGCATAGGTAGGTCTGTCTCCCATGAATTAGTGTCCCACTGGAACAGAATCATTTAGCCTCATAACGTTTTCATCTGACCTGTGGGGAGCCTTTCAGGTAGATGTTTTGCTAACAGGTAGGGATAGGTGAAGAGAGGTATTTGAATCCCATATTGCTTTTCTCAGTGATTAGAAATACTGATAGATACTTAGAAGAGGAGGCAGGCATTATGAGTCTTCAGTGAACAAGGCTTTTGCAGGGCCTTGTGGGGGATCAGAATTTGTGCAGTGGAAGTCAGCAAAGCCCGCTGCAGGTCTAAACCTCATTAAGATGCTCAGTAGCAGGCGAGAAGATGGCAAAAGGAGTAGGCACAAGCTATAAAACTTAGGTAATCTTTGTGATTTAAACTCATCTGCTCTGAGAAGGGAAGGGGAGGCCATTATATTTGGGTAGCAATGCGACTCACTAGCTTCCCCTCAGGGTACTTATACATGCTAATTGATAATACATTATCCTAAATGACCCCTAACTCCTTTTTTTTTAAGCTGTGATTATAAAAGTTTTTATACAAACAAGCTCAAATTCAGCTCTTGTTTTATAGGTGGCAGGCTTTCAGTTCAAATACATTTGCTTCCTGGCTTGTTAATTGGCAACAGATTTGGAGCACTCCTGTGTTAAGTGCCACAGAGAGCTATCCTAGCCCCAAGAAGAACAAGGAGTCATTGCTTGTCCATGAGTAGCTTACAACTCGGTTTTAGGAAATGGAACACACAAGTCATAAAAAATTGTCAAGTTTCAAAGTGTTGTACAAAAGTCCAAGTTTTTATAACACAAACTGAATATTAAGTGTAGAGGAGAGTAAAGGAGTAAAGCATTTGTGTACTCTTTAAGTCAGGCAGTTAGGTGGCAAAGTGGATAGAGTGCTGGACATGGAATCAGGAAGACCTGAGTTCAAATTAGGCCTCAGACATTTACTAGCTGTGTGATCTTGAACAGGTCACTTAACTCTGTTTGCCTCACGTCCCTCATCTGTAAAATGAACTGGAGAAGGAAATGGCAAACCAGTCCAGTATCTTTGCCAAGAAAATCACAGATGGGATCACAAAGAGTCAGACATGTCTGACAAATGACCGAACAACAACAGCAACTCTTAAATCGAGAAAGGATTCCTGAAGGCAACTTTGAGCATGGTTCAAAAGGAAGACATATATTAGAACACAAAGGCCTGTGCATGACTGGCAAGCAGATTAGTTTGACTGATTTAGGGAATCTCTGTTGGGTAGGAAGAAGCTAACTGATAGTAAGCAAGTGAAGGCCTCAAAGGTCAGGAGGAGGTTTGGTCATGTTAGATAATGGGAAACCATTGCAGGTTTTTAAGCATAAGCAATGCCAGTGATTTGTGAAAGAGATGGTTATCCTAGGAAGCATTGGAAAGAACTGGCTGGCTATTTGACCAAAACTGCTGGAAAGTCAATTTAGCAGAAATGAGGTTTAGACCAATTCAGGGCAGCTAGATGGCAAAATAGAAAGAGCACAGGCTCTGGAATCAGGAGGATCTGAGTTCAAATCCAACCTCAGAAACTTGACACTAGCTGTGTGACCCTGGGCAAGTCACTTAACCCTGATTGCCTCACCAAGAAAATAGTTTTAGACTAACACGTTATGCCACATGCCAACATAAGCCCTAAATACATGAATCAGATATAAAAAGTTATATTATAAATAAATTAGCTGAACAAAGAAAAAAATTACCTTCCAAATCTATGGCTAGGACAAGAGTTCATGATCAAACAAAGTATAGGGAGAATTGCAAAAGATTTTGATTATAAATTTAAAATATTTTGCACAAAGAAAACCAATGCAGCTAAAATTAGAGAGGAACAACTGGGGAAAAAAATCTTTGCATCAAATTTCTCTGGTGAAATTCTCATTTCCAAGATACAGAAAAATTATTGAATTTTTTCAAAGTATAAGAGCCCTTCCCTAGTTAACACATGGTCAAGTAACGTGAATAAGTAATTTTCAAAAAAATCCAAACTGTCAACTTCCATATAAAAAAATGCTTCAAACCATTAATAATTAGAGCAGTACACATTAAAGAAATTCTGAGGTTCAACCTCAAAATCATACCCATCAAACTGGCAAGGATGACAAAAAAGGCAAATTATATGATGTTGGAGAGGCTACAGGAAAACAGGCTCATTAATGTGCTGCTGCTCCAGCTAGAAACTGATTCAGCTCTTCTGGAAAGCAGTGTAGAACTGTGCCCCAAAGTTACTAAGCTGTGCATGTCCTGTGATCAGTGATACCGCCATGAGGCCTATCCCCAAAGGGATCCGTGAAACAGGAAAAAATGGTATGTATAAACAACTCTTATGGCAGCCCTTTTTTATGGTGGCAAACCACCAGAATCTAAAGGAGGCGTGCATTTAATGCTGAAAGGATGAACAGATTATAATATGTGAATGTAAGAAGATTATTGTGCCATAAGACATGACCAAAAGGGAAACGGGGAACATGGGAAGATTGGCGTGAAGTGAGCAAAACCAAGAGGACAGTTTGTACAAGGACAATGACGTTGTAACGAGGAACCACTTTAGAAGCTGGAAGGCATGTAGGCATATGTTAACATGGTAGATTTGTAATAAAAAGAGATGAAGTAGCAGGGGGGTCAGCTGGGACACTGGGGGATCCAGCTGACTCCAAGGCTAGCCCAAGTCTTCTTTGCCCCTCCTGTAGGTGTATGTATGTGCTATGTGTTCCATGATCTCTATTATAGCACATAGAAGAAAAATCCTTGGTTTTTCATCTTTGCCATAAGTCATTATAGTCTGTTATGAAAAGTTCTTTTCATATTCCTCTCTAAGACAGTGTTTATACCCAATATCTCAGTCTACACATCTTCTCGAGGTTGATTATGAGGTTAACTGCTAACCATGTTACTTTGGGGTCACTGAAACCTCTGACCTAGTGCCTGGTTTCTGCCTCAGTAATGAGGACTTACAGGAGTCTTGTGAGCTATCACCTGACAGGGGATTAGTGGCCTGAGAACACCACCACTGCCCCTGCCTCCAGAATGACTCAAACGGACTGCATGGTTTTTATAGCCCGCCACACTGACAATACTCTGAGGATGCCAGCTTCTGGCTAAATTTGCTTTTACTATCCCTGCCATTCTTTGGCTGAACAAATCTCCACATTAGCCTAAAAATATGGCATCAGAAAGATCTTAAATTTGAATTTAAGGAAGCTGTGTGTTGTACAGTAGGTGGGGGTTACAAGAGGAAGCTGAAATGTAGTGGATCTTTCAACACTGGTTCTCAGCACAAAGCATGGAAAGCCCATGCCAACCACCCAACTCAGGTGGAGGCCGCTAACAAAGCTGCCAGTGCTACCCTGGGTCACCTGGAAGGGAAGTAAAGGAAGCCAGCTAAAGGAGAACAGAACTGAGCACCAGTTCCCTGGAGCCATTTCAGGGCTGTTAAGGCTTAGTCACCAAATGCTGGGGGTAAGGGTGTGGAGAGCAGGAGTAACCAAAAAAAAAAAAAAACCAACAAAACACGAACTGTACCCCATGAGCCTTTGGAAGAGGTTGAGCAAACTGGAAACCTGTCAACCCCCCCACCCCTGGGAAAACCAGATAAATTTTCAGAAAGCCCCTCTGGTCCCCAGCCAGACCGGAACTGTTTTAATGTTGGTTTGGTGACAAAGGGTGGGCAAATGAGTGATCCCAAGGATGGGAGGAAGATCTTTTAAAGAGCCACTGTTATTAAAGACCTGCTGTTAGCATCCCTACCTCTGCTCTTTAAAGAAAAATGGTTCCCATAAGCCCTCAGAGCCACTTCACAGGGACTGACTGACCTCTTACCTCTCTACTGAAAGTGACTTTTAAGGCAGAGTGCTAGGAAGTGCCCCATCCCGTGCTGGCCTACTTCTGTCTGGTGATTAATAGGATTGTTGTTAAGACTGGAGTCCAGATGCCCCTGAATATATGAGAATATCTTTGTCTGCCAAACATCTTCAAAACCAGTTCTGCATGAGAAAAAAATCACCCAGTTAATGGAGTGACATCATAGTTAATAATTCTTTGTAGTAGTGGAGATGCACAGTTGCCCTAAGGAAACATTGCAAGTACATACTCTATTTGTGGAAAGGATGACACAGAGCAGGGATTCTAGACTTTCTGGGGGTCTTGAGCCCCTTCAGCAGTCCGGTGAAGCCTGCAGACCCCTTCTCAGAAAAATGGACATAAACACATAAAATGAAACATAGGATTACCAAGGAAACCAATCCTATTCAAATGTAGTTACCAAGGTTTTTTTTTTTAATTTCCTGGACTCCAGGTAAGAATCTTTGATTGAGGCTAAATCCAGTAAACCAAGTGTCTTCCTCTCTGGGCTTCTTTGCCTGTTTCCTTTCGAAGCCATGCTGTAAGCCTGCTGAGAACACTGCAGCCTATCTTTGCTAATTGGCTCTTGGTGTGCCCTGTTCCAGACTGGCACAGTTGGGTATTGTGAAGTGGTCAGTGTCCATGGAAGCTCCAGAGTTTAATGGTGCTAGAAGGGCTCTTACCACTTCCCAGGGGCTAAAGAGAACTCACTCCCAGAGACGAGAGGCAGCATTGGAAGAAATCGTGTGTTGTGACGATGCTGGCAGCTTGGTTCTGAATCTAGATCCTGGTTTCAACATAGAAGAGGATTTCTCATATTTGTTCCACTCTCTCCTCCCTTTGGCTGGTCTCTCATTCTTCTTTCTTGCCCTGAGGACACTAGTCTGGAGCTGCCACATCAGCATTACACTGAGCTTGACCACCAATGTCTAAGGTCCTATGGAACCACTGTGTTTCAGATCATGATGATAGCCGACACTGAGATAGCTGTCATCTGATCCTCACAACAACTAGAGACTATTATACTGTTATTATCCTAATTTCACAGAAGAGGAATATGAGACTGAGAAAGGATAAAGAATTTGCCCAGGATCACATATATAAGTATTTGAGGCAGGATTTGGACTAAGGTCTTCTGAGGTCAGTCTACTACCCCCAACTCCCTTGCTGCCTCTAGGCTATAATGTGTAGTTGGATGAACAATTCAGGACACAGAAAATGGATGGTGAGCTGGGCCTAGAAGTGAACAGGAGAAGAGTATGTTGATTGCCTTTGGGAAATTGCAGTTTGGGGGATGATCCCCACACACACACCCCAGCTTCTTATGGAAACAGAGGTCTGTATTTTAACACCAGTATTCTTTCTGGTAATGAGCTGTGACTCCAAATCATGTCGTATCTTGTCATACTAGTCTCAGAAAGATAGAAGTTGAAGGTCACCCAAAGAGCAAGAGTGAATAGTGGGTGCAGCCAAGCTGTTTCATATGACAAATGAGGAGAGAAACATGTGAGAGAAACAGCATCAAGGAGGTCACTTGAGAAATCAACAGTGGTAGGAGGAAATTATGGGACAGTCATGTGGTGGGTGCAAGGGATGACCAGTAAACAGCCTCCATGTTCTACTGGCATTTGTAAAATGTCAGGAAAATTCCGGAAAGCTCTCTAGAAGTGGTTGGACCTCCTGCAATGGATTCCCAGGAGTACATGGAGGAATGTCCCACAGGATGTACCAGTATGAATTGGTTGGGTTTGCATCACTGGAGGGAATGCCCATAGGGTGATGTCAGAGATTCATTGGTGTATGGACTACATAGTATACCCAGCTAGGAAGTACATTCATTGGGAGAGAGGACAGGGGCAGGAAATGTTTTGGTTTCTGGTTTCAGGGCTATTCTGGACCATGCTGCCCTAGATCACCCTCTTCCAAAGGGACAAGCCACTCTATCCAACTGTATGAAACTTAAGTGTAACTTTATTCATTAATATTTAAACATTTACTTTTAAAATAGTTCAGGTACCAAATGTTACCTCCCACCCCCAAAAGAGTAAAAATTGATAAAGAGAACTGGAAGACCCCCAGAAAAATGGGTAGATTCCCTTTGGGAGATTTATGGGAAGATGCAGACAAAGGTTTGCTGAGGACAATGACATGGATGGGCTGCAGTATGCCTGATAATAATAATAATAGTTAACATGTACATAAACATGTCATACATATTTACACAGCACTTTATATAAGTTTTATCTCATTCGATCCTCACATTTGATAAAGCTATAGATCCTTTGCTATAACTGTTGCTGATTGTTTGTGTCAGGTACTGTGAGAATGATTTCAGAAGTCTGTGCTCCACTATATTTTACTTCCATCTCAGGATAACACACTGGATGGAGCCTGAAGCAATTATTTTAACATTTTAACATTTTTCTGTTTTCGTATTTTGTCTTATTTTTAAATGAGTATCTTTTTTGTTTTTATATCACCTTCATTTATAGCCATATCTTTGATTTATATATATTTGTATATTTTATATATGAATATGTCATAGATATTTATATATATTTATAACCATACCTAATGAGTCATCCCTTGTAGCAAAATTGAAAAAGAAAGAAAAGAAACCTGTTGAGCAGTAGCTGTCAACTACATCTGACAGCAGATGAAATGTTCCACACCCGTGATCCTCCACCTCAGAGAAGGGAGGAAGACGCATCTTCTCAAATTTTTCTAAGTCACTTGTAATAACATTGTAGCCTTAAGATCAGATCTCTGAAGTGTAACAAAGACTCAGTCCACCAAGTTTCTCCATATTTAAGTGACAGTCTATTGGGCAAGTGTAGGAGATAAGCCTACCCTCAATTACCACATTCCCTTAGTAAGCCAGAAGCTCAAGAAACTCTGGGTGAATAATGAAAGCTGACTTATGCACAGCTTTATGGTTTTAAAAATGACTACCTCTTAGTAATCTTGGGAAGAATGTAGTAAAAGTATTACTATCTCTTTTATAGATAAAGAAACTGAGGCTCAGAACGGTTAAGAGGCTTGCTTATGGTCATAGAGTTTGCATGTGGCAGGGCCCAGACCCCAGACCCCAAAGCTCAAGTTTTAGACTGCTGGATCCAATGCTCTTGCCATTCTTCCAGAGTTTTTCTGTTTTTGAGGAAGACAGAATAGAAACTGAAATCTCACATAATTATTTATTAATTTAATATGGATTCCAGCCTTTTACTCACTGTTGAGATTGAGATTCTTTTGCTAATGCTTTGATTTTTGAGGAAATTTTTTGGGGGGTGGACGACTTATGTATTGAAGGACGAAGTTAGACCTAATGTTATTCACTTGTTTTTCAGTGGAAGGTCTTAACCTCCCAAACTGTTAGTGACCCAAAGGGTCTGCTCTTCTCCTTAGAAACCTTTGTCCTTTCCTCCAGCATAGTAAATTAATTATTATTATTAATTAGTTTTGTCCTAGCTTGATGTCCTAGTTCATGTGGCAATAATACATCTGCAGTGCTGCCTCCCCAAGTTAGATGGACTTTCCACGAATACATCAGTACTCTTATAAGAGCAGTAGGGTATGGAATGCTCAGGGCTGGCATATAGGAAACTTGGGCCCATAAAGAAGACAGATAGGGTAAGGCAAACAGATCAAGGCATGTACTCAGACTCATGTGCATACTGAGAACTTTCGTGGTTGGAGTAAGCCTGTTGACTTTGGTCTTCTTCTGGTCACATCTGGTTTCCCAGACTCAGGTTGGCACATCTCCCAGGCTCCTGTTCCTCCCTGGCTTTTTCACCTCCTCAGCAGTGCTGGGTTAGCCATTGCAAAGAAAGCAGCAACTCCCCAAAAGGGAGGGAAAAAAGAGTGCGGGTAGAGGGTGTGGGTGGTTGAAGAAATCTCTTGAGAGACATTTCACTGTTTAATCCAGAAGTGACCATAAATCAGCAGGAAAGAAGCTTAATGTATTCAGTGGATTTTCATTCTCAGAGTTGCTGCCAGGGTCGCTGCTCATGTGCAGTTACAGATGTTCATTCAGAGGACCCAAGTCTAGACCCAAGCAGAGACCAGGGACTGCCTCTTCCAGAGTGTTTTCTGGGAAGCACATTAATTAGAAGCTTTAAACATTTGATAGCTGAATTGTTCTTGCCTTTTCCTCTAACAGAATTTCATGGCCAGCTTGAATTGCTTGAGAGTCACCCAGAAGAATCAGGTGACAGGGGTGTATGTGTCTTAAGTAAATAAAAGGGGAAGGATGGATTCACTTAAACCACAGCCAGACACTGACTCCCACACCCAGATGACTAATCGGAATTGGGTACAACTCCCTAATAATTAAAACATTAGAATGGCTGATCTATGACCCTTCCAAGCCAGTGCAGCTTTTTCTCACAGAATGGCTCTTCCCTTAGGTACTTCTGCTGCTGCTTTGGGCACCTACCTTCTTTAGCATTTCCCCTCCATGGGGAATTTATTCATGGACATACTGAATTTTCTTAGTTTAGAAACTGTTCTACAGATAACTAACCAAAGCAACAGTCTTGCAAAAGGAAAAATAATGTAATCATGGGGAAAAAAAATGCAAGGCTCAAATGTGGTAGCAGGGTCCTTGCACTGCATCTCTGTAATTGGGATGGTTCTAAGAGTGCAGGAAATGCATTCATGCAATCCTGGGTAATATACATAGAGTAATCATGTACAGATGGCATTGGCATTGTCTGGACTTCAGTCTTGAAAGAAACTCAAGGTGGTAGGGGAGGGAGGGCGTAATGAGCATATTTCAGCATCTTCTAACCAACAGTGGACATCTTCCAGGTGCAGAGTACTATAGCAAGTAAATGGGAAGAGCGAAGAGAAATAGAAGAAACTGGAGAAGGGGGGGAGTAGGGATGGGGAACAGAGCACGATACGCATCTGCAAGTATTTGCAGGGCTTTGTCATGGAAGAGGGATTCGGTTTCTTCTTCTTGGCCCCAAAGAAGACAACAAGGAGCAGTAGGTGGATGTGGAAGAGAGGTCACTTTGTGTGCTGGTCACTGTCTAACAGCCAGCTCTGCAAATGAAAACATGTGAACACGACACATTTTACGTTTACTCTGCATTTTCAACATTTTCTCCACCCGCTTTCTTAATCCTAGACAATCAACAAAACAATAAATCAAGCCCGGATTTGTAGTATTTGCCAATTTTTGAGGTGTAAATACTCGTATTGAAAGTTTAACAATCAGTTCTCACAAGTTGGTATAAGCTGGTTCGAACATATCCTTGGTCCAACCCTTTCATCTTACAGATGAGGAAATTAAGAACCCAGACAGTTTAAATGACTTGCCTAAGGACACACAGTCTCCCAGGCAGAATTTGAACTCAGGTCACTAAGCCTGGCATCTTTGCACTGTACCACCTACCTGTTTTCAGGGTAAGGAAGAATGATTGAGCTCTTTGGCAGAGATAAGAAGAGGCAAGAGGTGAAGGTGGGGAGATGAGCCAAGGTGGCCGAAACAGAGACAGATGTCTGATTGATTTGGTAAGGTGAGATGAAAAGCAGGCCTCTGGAGATTGTGACTGATACAGCTGTTCAAAGAGCAGTTAGAGAACATTCTCATTAGAGAAAAAGAGAAGAGAAGGAAACAGACAACTCATTCATCTCTCCTGAGGATCCCTAATCCCCCTGCCCCACCAAAAAAAACCCCAAACTGGGAATGTCCTTATGGGAGAGGAAGTTTTAACTGAACTGTGGGCCTGCCCTGTGGCCCTAAATGGGAACGTATGTTTGATTTCATTAGGGTATGGATGAAAAGCAGTATGAGCTGTACTTAATTGTTCAGGGAAAGGGAAAGAGAATCCTCGCAGTGGGGAAAGGATCCAGGAAATTGTCGACTCTTGTGCTTATATGCAGATGTAGAATAGTGTTGAAACTTCTACCCTGGAATTCCTCTGACGATCCGAGAGGGAGGGAGGGAGTGCCTTGTGTGAGATTCCTGAGAAGCTGCTATTTGAGGCTGGGTGGTTGCTGCATTTGACAGCTTGAGACCTGGGCTAGCTAAAATGCCATCTTCTTCATCTTCCATATAAAAGTACCTTACTGTGTGTGAGAGTGTGGCATATGCTTCCATAGAACTCCCAGTCCCAGAAAGTCTTCAGAAATGCGATGGCACCACAGCCGAGTTAATATCAGAAGGGGAAAGATCTGGCACCGGCTCCTTGGCTGCTGGAAACAGTGTCAGCATCATTGGCCGCTGCTTTGTAAGGAGGTGGAGAGCGGGGGAGCAAGCTCAAGGCTGGGCTCCTATCAGAGGTGCCAGAGCTGAAGCTTCCCCACCCAGATTTAGAATCTGTTCTGTCCTCCGGAGGGTATGATGTCATCTCCATGCCCTGCTGCCATGTGCCGAAACCCTTCCCTTCCTTTAGTTAGAGTGCACAGCCCTTCCTCCACTCATCCTCTCCCATGGATTCCCCGCTCCTTCTTTTCAGCCTTTTCATCCTCACCCTTCTGGAGGGTTGCCAGGCATTTGTTGTCCACAGGTTACACCCGTCAGCTGCCCTGGCAGAACTCATGTGCTAAGCTGTGGGTGAGTCAGGTGTATGGTGAAATACCCGCTAGAGAAGAAGGGAACAGGAGGAAGAAAATCCACAAGGGGTGAGAGGAAGAGCAGGAGTTGTTTTAGCTCTGCCCCTTACTAGCCATGTGACCCTGGGCAAATGATTTCACTTCTCTGAGATTCCATTTTGTCATGTAATTTGTCTATGTTGCCCACCTTGCAGGGTTATTTTAACAATAGTAACAGGGTCCAAGGGGAGAGTCCTGGATTTGAAATCAGAGGACCTCAGTCTCAATCCCAATGACATCTGTCTTTGTGACCCTGGATAGGTCATATAACTCCCAGATCTCAGTTTCCTCATCTAGAAAATGAGAGGGTCAAGACTAGGTGGCTTCTGAGGTCCCTTCCAATTCAGAGGTCTTTGAGTCTGTGATCTTCCTCCAGGGAACTACAACTACAAATCAAGTTGGGTTATGGTATTCTCTGGGCATTAACTCTACTGGCAAAGTGTGCCAGCCTGAAAATGCCTTCCATAGGACGCATCCCTTACCTCTTTTTATATCCATATGTATATGTGTGTGCGTGAATGAAAAAGTTTGTTAGAATGACCAGAGAACATTTTAAAATTAGTTTTTATTTCCAATATTAATCCCCCAGATTCAGAGTTTAACTAACTTTGGTTACAATGCCTTCTCTGTGCAAGGCATGAAGTGCTAGAAAACTAAGACCTTGGCACTGTCCTCCTGCTTCCAAAAAGTCTGCGTTGCATTTGGGGCACGTGTGGATATGTTGGGGTCAGCGGAGCACGTGTAGATATGTTGGGGTCAGCGGAGCATGTGTGGATATGTGTGGATATATTGGGGTCAGTGTGACAGAGTCAGAGCCATTTGTGTTTAAAGAACAGCAGATGAAGGTGTTAGCCCAGGCTTTGCCCTGGGTGACTTGGGGTGAGTTACCACCTCTTTGGCCTGTTTACTCATCTTTAAAGCTATCATTGCCATATATTCCCAGAACATTTTAGCAGGGTGTGCAGTTTTGCTTTTTACTTTTGAAAGATGAACATTATTGAATACTCAGTCATAGAGGACATAATTTTTACTCGTCAAACTAACTGAACTTAAACCTAAACTTGACTTTTAAATTAACAACTAAATCTTACTTAAAGGCCAGATTTTTAAAATGAGACACAAAATATTAATTTTTTTTGGAGACATCAGGGTGGGCCCACTGTGGAGCCACACCTGTGATGATAAATGAAGCTACTTTTCAGTCCTCAAATTCTAAGGAGGAGTTATGGCAAAGACCAAGTTGTATTTCATGGAGTCTTGGAAGGAGAGAAGTGGACACTGGGCATGAAGGAGGCCCAGGCCAACTAGATGACCAGGGGCTTAGGTAGGGACAGAGTGTAAGGAACAGGCACAGAGTTAGGTGAATGGGAGATAGGAAACAGTGAGAGCAACCTTCTGGAGGTAAAAAGTTTGGCAAATTGATCTGTAAGTTTGAGAGTAAAAGAGTTTATGGTATCTGTCTCCAGAATTCTCTATAGTCTGATCTAAAATCATTTTGTGATGGTATGCATCAAAGCAGGAGTTCTTAACCTGGGATTTGTGAAATTGTTTTTGATTTTAATATTTTGACAACTCTTATTTTCAAATGATTGGTTCTCTTTGAAGTCTTAGGTATTTTAATTTATGCATTTAAAAACGTGACTCTGAGAAGGGACATGTAAGGTTTACCAGATTCCAGAAGGGATCTGTGACACACACAAAAGGATAAGGACCTTCCGAAATCATTAAAATGGCACTATTTGATTTTTTTCTAGATACCTCTTGCAAGTAAAACCACCCTGCAATTAATTCAGCATTTTCAGAGCATGGTGGAAGAATTCTGTTTGGGGGCACAGAGGGATTGGGGAATTTTTTTGGAGAGGTTCAGGATCCTATGTATCATTGTTGTGGGAATTCCTCCTATTAATACATATCAGTAACTGTTCTGTAACTTGTAGTCTTAAAAGAGAGTTTCTGGAGTTAGTGAGAAATTATGAAAAATTAACTCTCTTGCCCATGGCAGTACAACCTGTAGGAATCAGAGGTGGAACTGAAGCTAGGTCATCTTGACTGGAATGGCTCGGCTCTATCCAGTAGGGTACACTCTCACCATGGGTGGATACACATTAAAATGTCGTAATCCTTTCCCTCATAGAGCCTGAAATCTTCTTGTGAAATCGAACACTAACCTGCCTTATTTCTGTTCTCTATCAAACAGAATCATATTGCCTGTATGTACGTATGCACATCTCTAAAACACCTACAAATTCCTTTTTCTTGAAGGATCTCAAAGCATCTTGTCAAACTCTCCATTCTCTAAATTAACCCATCTAAATTATGCAGCAACTCCAGGGCATAGAAATAGACCAAGCATAGTTAGATGACATGTGTAAAGTGCTTGCTACTGGTTGATAAAGGTAGTTTGATAGCTGAACTAGGAAGAAAAGGAGAAGAGAATAATAGCTCATTGAAACTACACGCCAAACTGTATGAACAGAATATCATTTACCCGACTTGGAATTGGAATTGGTTTGAAAAGCTCACTTCCCCTATGGTGGGTAGACAAACTCATGGGGTAGTCGTTTGTTCTGTGAGTAGGTTCCATGTGATCAAGGGTCCCGGTTAGCCCAGGCCTCGGTGCCAGAAAACTAGCCCACACTAGCTCTTTCTCCTTTCGTACCTACTTCCTCTCTAACAGTCTGGGTCTAGCCCATCTGACACAGAGACCAGCCCCTTCCTTCACCTGTGACCCTGAAACAACTGCAGAGAACAATGGTGTTTCATTTTCCTCAGGATTTTGTAAGAGATGGGTGTGGTTCATTACTGTTGACAGTCCCGGCTCAATCTGTACCACACTGGCTGATCCAAGAAGAACCATTAACCAAAGAGGGGGCTGGTAATTAGGAACTGCCGCCCAGCTGTTGATTATATAACATGTCCTATTTTAGTAATGCCACCCAGAGCTGAAGAAATAAAAACAGATTGACACCTAAATTTGTGAAGAGAGCAGGCAACCTTTATGTATCTGCTTATTTTGTGAAACTTAAATTTTCACCATCCCTCTTCCCAAAAAGTAAGTAAACTGACTAGTAGGAGATTGAACATCTCATTGGGGGTGAAGATAACTAGATTGTCATCCTAGTTCCAAGTCCTGTCTAACATGACTTGGATCAAGCCACTTGTGTAGGCTTCAGTTTTCTCATTTGTAAATCGGAAATAATCTCTATACTTCTTCTGCCTAGAGTGGGTAAAGGAAGGAAATCAGCGAGTATATATGTGAAAGCAATTTTGAAAATATTAAGCACTGTCCATTCAACAAGCGTCTGATTAGGTGCCAACCCTGTGCCAGGCCCTGTTTTGGGTACCAAGGATACAGCGACAAAAATGAAATTGCCCCTGCCTTCAAGGAGTTCATATTCTTATAGGGGGAAAACAAAGTATACACAGATGTTATATTTATCTACATAAACACACATATATGCATAGAGAGATGTATGCATGCATGTCTGTGCATACATGTGAGCACATGTGTTGGGGTATGTACGCATGTATGTACATACAAGATAATATCAGAGGGGAAAGATGAGAAAGGCTATTGTGTAAAAGGTAATGCCTGAGCTAATCCTTGAAGGAAGCCAAGGATTCTAAGAATTGGAAGTGAAGAAGAGATTGCATGCCTGGAATGGGGCCCAGCTTTTGCACACGCACAGAGATGAGAAATGCAATATTTGTCATTAATAGCAAATAGGCCTGTTTGTGTAGAGCACAGAATACTAATCTAACTCCAGTTTCAGTGGTATCTCCTACAAAGACTATAGCTAAAGTTATTTTATCTTTAAGCAGTAAAATGTTGAACAGCCACAGTTTAACTCATTCTTTGAGAAATCTGTGAGAAGAGAAGGAGTTTTAACTGGCTTGAAGAGAGGGCAAAGGAAAACGAATAAGAAACTTATTTGCCAAGAGATAAAAGTTTAACCATTGTCTTGCAAAGAAACATAGACAAAATTCAAAATTCAAAAAAAACAAAAACAAAAAAAAGACTACATGTTTATTTACCTTGAGGAAACTGAATGGTGGGACTATGCTTCTAGAATTGAGAAGTGCACCTTTTTAGTATCAGGTAAAGGTGACTTTGACTGAGCTTCTTCTCATAGCTGATAATGTAGACATATATCTCTATCTTTGTTTTATATTTGGCTACACTGCTAATAAATACTATAGCCAGAAATTTTTATCTTTAAGCCTGGGGTTTATATGAAAAGAGCAGTGAGTAAAGCTTATGGGAAAAGAGTTTTCTCTAGTTTATCAAATAAGTAATATTTAGTAAGTAACCTGGGATAGAGTACTCAGAGCTAATTGATGAGAAATGTTCGTTTTTAGTAATTAATAAAGAAATGTAAAGACATATTCCTCAATTGCCATAGAACCTTAGGATGGAATAAATAAGGAAGATGAACCAGTAGCAGATAGTGGTTATCACCCCACCTAGGCTACAGGTGATGAGGAGGGTTGATGCTACACCCATGTTACATGAGTACCAAACAGAGTTATTGTAAATGATTATTCCAGAGTCATTTAGCATTTTTTGGATAATCACTAGTATCCCCTACCTAGAGAAGCAAATGCTGTTCTAGCTATACTTTCAGAGAAGTGAACTCCGGGATTATTACTTTTCCTCTGCTCTTTGGCTATGTGATAGGAACAGCTTACTTTCCCAGCTTGCAGTGAAGGATGGGGGTGTTTTGTGATTTCCCCACTGAATAGGATAAATGCCACCATAGTAATGTTTATCCTATTTAACCCCTGGGTACCTTCTGAAGATACCTGTTAATTGAAAGAAGGTAGGATTTGTTCACTGGGGCTTCTTTAGTCCTTCCTGTAATCTGAAATATTAACTGGGCCACAGTAAAAATCCAAATGGAGAATTTGGATTGCCTTCTCACTTAGTATGCAAAATGTTTGTTTTTAGCTTGAAGTAACTTAAATGCAGAAGTGGCATTTGGTACTTGGATGAAAGGCCACTCTTAGTTTAGCTTCCATAGAATCTTCCAGGAAAGGGAGAGGGGGAAGGACAGGGTAGAAAGGAAAGAGAGACAGACAGAGGCAGAGAGAAAGAAAGAGGGAGACAGAGACACACGGAGACAGAGACACACAGAGACAGAAGACAGGGACAGAGAAACAAATCATCCATTTCTCCTCCCACCCCTAACAAGTCTTCATTTTATGACCTCTTAGCTTCCCTTGAACCACTAAAAACCAAAGCAAACTCACAAACAAAACCTCTTGCTAACCTAAATATCCCTGCCTCATCTGCACAGCTCTGTAACCATGGGTGCAACACTGAAAGTTTTCTCTTATTTTTCTATACTTTCTTAAGACCGTAGAAGACTGAGGCATGAGTTTTTCTAAGGAGGAGGTTACCTCAGTCATGGTTCTTTCTCAGAATAGCCTCTTCAGTTGAACCCAGGGAGAGTGAACACTTCTCAGAATGAATAATATTTGCATCACACAATACAACTTCCTTTTTTCTCCACCCTTCCCCCCCCTTCCAATCATGGACATTTTGAGAGGCTGGTCAGTGCCGCCCCCATGTCTGCAAGTTCAGTGTTGGCGTTTACAGGGACTTTTCCAACTTTACCTAGAAAAGAACTAACCAGAACCCCAGCCCCTGTGGTTAGCCCGTTTCCGCCTGTGGCTTTGGTCCGTTTGTCTGCTCTGACAGAGGAAGCTCTCACTGTGACGGGAAGAGGGAGTTAACTGCACAGGCTGGATCATGATGCCTCAGCTTGTAGGAGGACCAGGGCAGACAGTACATAATGCCATTGGTATGTGAGATGCCAGCAGTGAGGGGAGGGGAAAGGAGGAAGGCAGAGTCCCAGAGTGGCAGATAGGGCTGGCAGCCACTCAGTGCATCTGTAAGCCTCACACACACCAAATGATGAACTCAACTCTGAAATCAAATCCCCTCTAATTAAAATGATTTTCACACAAAAAGTTGAGTTGAAGCTGAGCCACGGAGACATGGTATTTGACCTTGAATAGACATTAAAAGTAGATTTCTTGCAAATTGATAGAGCTTTGGATTCTCTAACTGGCTGTAGATCTGTGTGTCAACAGCTTAGCTGACAGAGTAATGCAGCAGTTGTTTGTGCCTGGGAAGTCTGCAGTAAAGTTTTGTTGGACAGGCTGGACTAAACAGAAATCTAGACACCATATTCTTTGGGTTGGCCATCAAAACAAAACCAAAAAAAAAACCTACCTCTCCCTAGGTAGAGAGAAATTATTTCAAAGGGATTCATATCCATGGAAGATTCAGTCCTCCAGCACTAGAGTGGAAATTCACTGTGTAAATCAAAAAATCAATCCACCTGTAATTACTAGAGTAAGGCCTAGATCAGTCAGTGTTCCTCACAAGCTTGACTGGACAGCAGTCAGTGACTTATAGTAATTGAGAGGGCATGAGGCGTCCAGGCTCTCAGACCATGGAGTCTCAACTACCCATAGAAAATAAGAAGGACATTATGCTTCATGGTATATTTTATAGACCTTATTTTGCTCATAGACACTCGGGTATTTTTTTAGATTGAGAGCCAGAGAAGGTGGCAAGAGTGATGAGGAGTAGAGGGGTAAGAGAGGGGAGAAGGAATATTTATAGTGGTCAGGAAAGGGAAATGTTTAGCACGAAGGATGTGAGAATTAGAAAAGTCTTCCCAGTTCTCTTTTCTGAACCATTCTTTTGGTGAGTGGCATCAGTATCAATTCCATCCCAACCACCACCATATTACAGAGATCCATCATAGGACAGAACCATCTAGCCTGGACTTAGTTTGTTGTACAGTTAAACAAAGACAAGAAAACTCTTTCTGCCATCTTTGCTGTGTAGCCCATGGGAAAGAGGAGAAAGTTGCCTGTGGAGGAACAGAGAGGCTATGAAATCCCTTCTGTCTGTGGCTGTTTAACCAGTTGGCTTGACAATGAGGGATGTTAACCTTTCCTTGTGCGTTAAGCTGTGTGTTGAGCTAAATCTTGCTGGGCTTATACATTTATTTGGAACCTTTCAGTAGTATCCTTTCATTTTTATACTCAATTAAGTGGAAATTTGTATAGCTGATAAAGACTGAGTTCGTTAGGCAAACTAACATGGAAAATGTGGTAACCAGTGTAAAAGATAAAAATTTTTTCAAGCAATTTAGTTTCAAACTGTTTGCGTGCCAACAGCTAATAAGATAATTACAGATGAGTTAGATCAGTCTAATCATGCTTGATTCCTCCATTTCCCCAATTCAGTTACAAAAAAGTCCCATCACTTACAACTTTCTAATGAGCCCTAGAAGACTACAGCATGATTAAGCCTTCCACTTGAGTTACAGTCATAAGCTTTATAAGTACAAGATGGGGGTGGTATATGAAAAAGATCAGGGCATTTTGGTGGACAGAAAGTCAGTATGAGTCAACAGTGTAATATGGCAACCAAAAAAAACCGGTCATGATCTATTAATGCAGGCAAAGTGTCTGGAACAAGGAATGTGATGAACCCACTGAACTTTGCCCTGATCAGACCACATAGAGACTGTTGTGTTCAATTCTTGACATCAAACTTAAGGAAAAATATTGGCCAACTAATATATGTAGTGGAAAGTGAAAAGAATGGTGAAGGGCCTTGAGATCATCCTGCGTAGGGATCAGTTGAAGGAAGTAGGGACATTTATCCTGTACGAGGAAAGGCTTAGAGGGAGAATATGATAGCCATCTGAGGAACTGTCAAGGAGAAGAAGGAAGAACCTTGTTTTGCTTGACTTTAGAGATCAGAATTGAAAACAATGGATAGATGTTGCCAAGATGCAGATTTTAATTTACTCTCAGGAAATTTTTTGCAATAATTACAGCTGTCCAAAAGTAGAAAGTTCTGCCTCTGGAGCCATAGTAAGTTTTTTATCACTGAAGGCTCTGCAAGAAAAGACTGGATAGCAATCAGGTAAAGGGGATTCCTTTTCAATCATGGATTGGAGCATGTAACCTCAGAGATCTCTTCTGTAAGGCTGTCTCTGGTCTAGTCAGTTCTACATACTATTATTGCAAGAGTCATCTTCCTTGAAACACAGATCTCTAAACTTCAGTGGCTCCTTCTTGCCCACAGGTTAAAGTTCAAATTGCTGACAAATCCTGACCTCTACTATTCCTTAAATGGGCTATGCCCATCTCTGCCTACGTGCCTTTTGCTCAAGCAGTTCCCTATGCCTAGGCTGCACTTCCTCCCCACTCCAGCACTATCCCTTCCTCCCCCTACCACTAGCTGTCAGATTCTTGTCCTTCCCTTAAGATCCACTTACACCATAAAGCCTTCCTTGTCTTTCTCATCCTTTGTATCATTCTCTCTTCTCAATGATTTTTTAGCACTTGCTGTCCATACCAGTCATTTGACACTTAATTCATCCCACTTCATGGTGCTTTTGTTTTTACATACTGAGGTCACATCTCTAGTTAGATTATGAGACCTTCAAGGACATGTCTTGGACCTTTTTTTATGGGAATAATCTCCTAATTGGTTTCCTTGCCTTCTACCTTCTCAAATCCATCATTTGCATGGTTCTCCAAATCATTCCCCTAAGTCACTGGCCTGACCATATCATTCTCTTTCTCAAAAACCTTGATGGTTTGAATTAAAATTCTTAGCCTGGCATTTTAGGCTTTCAACATTCTGACCATAGCTTAATTTTATCCTATTCTCCATTTCAGCTAAACTGGACTAATAAGCTCTTCCCTGATCGTATCTTGCATTCTCTCCATTTTTGGCATAAACCCACTCCTCCTTCCTCCAGTCTCTAGAATGCATTCTCTTCTCATAGAAGCTCTTCCACACCCAGCTCAGGCATCCCATTCCTCCATACGTCCAGGAAGCCTTCCTTAATAACACTCATACACACACACACACACACACACACACACACACACACGTAACCGCTCCTCAAATTTTCTTAGAGTACTTTATTTAGTGAAGATCCCCAAAGTCTCTTGCCTCTAGATGGAGGTACTTGTGTAGATCTACTTCTTCCTGTCCCGTAGTTAAGGTTATTTTCCAAGGGAATTAGGTTAAAAGAGGCTGGGATACAAAAACAAAAACAGTTCCTCTTCTCCAGGATCCTCTAACAGAGAAGACAGCAAGTACATATATGTTGTTTAGTCATTTTTCAGTTGTGTCCAGTTCTTAGTGACCCCATTTGGGATTTTTTCTTGAGCTCATTTTACAAATGAAGAAACTGAGGCAGACAGGGTTAAGTGACTTGCCCAGGGTCACACATCTAGTAAGTGTCTGTGGCCAAGTTGGAACTCAGGAAGATGAGTCTTCCTGACTCCAGGCCTGGCGCTCTATCCATTGTAGTGCCACCTAGCTGCCCCAAGTACATATATAAGTATATGTGAAATAAATTTAAAGATAAATAATTAATATAAATCAGTAATAATAACTGCAGATTAATAATAAATAAATAATATTATTAATACAAAGCAGATAAATACAAGGGAAGGAAAGAGGGCACAAGCAGTTAAGGGAGATAGGGAAAAGCTTCATACAGAAGTTGATCCTTGGGCTGCATGAAGAAAGGGCTTATATGAGGCAGAGAGAAGGAGAGAGTGTATTACAAGCATGAGGAAAGACTAGAACATGGGAGAAGTCCCCCAGCAGGGATGGAATGTCATGGGTGAGTGACAGAGAGGTCAGTTTGACCGGATCACAGAGTAGAGTCAGGATCAGAGTAGGGAGGTTACGGGGAGGGAAGGAATGGCCATTGAGGCCGAAAAGCAACTTGGGGCCAGGTTGTGAAGGGCATTCAACTGAAAAAAATTTTCTATTCGATCCTAGAAACAAGAAGAAGTGACTGAAGTTGATCTGATACAGAGTGACGTGGTCAGATCTATACTTAAGGAAAATTACTTTGATAGCAGTGTGTAGGATGGATTGTTGAGGAAGAGACTTGAGGCAAGGAAACTAATTAGGAGGCTATTACCATAATTTAGGTGAGAAGCGGTGAGGGCCTGAACTAAGGGGTTGGCTCTGGAAGTGGAGAAGAAAGCAGATGTGAACATGTTGTGGAGATAGAAATGGCAAGATGTGGGGCAGTGGGGTGCTGGGAAATGATTAAAAATCAGTTGTGGGGGGGGGGGTGGAAAATTATGCATGCCACACTTAACAAGTTTAATCTGTATTATTAGCATATTCTCCATCACATTCTCTTAAATCTGGACAATCAACAAAGCAATATACAAGCCCTGCTTGTGGTAAACTGATTTCTGAGGTGGAAATGCTTACAGAGAAAATTTAGCAATCAGTTGGGGTTTGAGCTGGCTGTCTAACTGTCACCTCCTCCCATCCCCTCCCATTCCTACCCCTCTAGAGTAGGATGAGGGAGAGTAAGGATAATGACATGATTAAGGACCTGGGACTGGGAGAATGAAAGAATGACATTACCTTGCAGAGGAACAGGGAGGTGGGAAAAGAGGTAGGTTTGGGGAGAAAGGGGTATCATTCCAAGTTCTGGACCCCAAAAACTCAGTTCAGGGCCTGGCACAAACCTGGCACAAACCATTTTTCCCTCCTTGAATAAGCTTCTTTTCTGAATGTCTCCTCTACACATAAAGCAGTCAGTATATATTAATTGATAATGGTTGTACGTGTAGCAGTGGAATTTCTATGTTTTTTTTAAGTCTTCAAACTGCATTTCTTTAAAAATATTTTGTAATCTGTGTGCTTGAGTCGACTTCCTTGAATACTTTTATCACCTCCCTTCCCTTTAGGTCTAAGCTTTTTTGATTTGGGGATGTCTTTCTGTTATTTGATTAAACTTTTAAAGTGCCTTTCTTCTCAATATGAAAATATTAAATTGTTTTAGATTAACATCAAAAGGAATATTGATTTTGAAGGAGCTGTGGCCAAGTGAAAAGATCCCTGACTCTGCCCTTGGAAGACCTGAGTTTTGCATATTGACGGTGCCATTTACTTGCTGTGGCCTCACACAATTCATTTAATCTCTCTGAGCCTTGGTTTCTCCATCTTTAAGATGGGAGGAATAATCCTTGCTCTTCCAACCTTAGAGGATTGGAGTGAAGAAAACACTTTGTGAGCTGCACAATGCTACAGAAACGTGGGGAGTGGTTATCCTCCTTATAACCCTCAAGCATCATATAGATATCAGCCACCCTAACTTTTGCTTACTTATGATTGAGAACACTTAGAAGTCCTAGACATTTCCCTGAATACCCTTTGTAAGGGAAGAATAATTTCCATTTTCAGAGTAAGGCAGTGAAAACATAATCCTCTATATTTCCTCAATGGGCAAATGAGATCTATGTAAGATAGTCTTCACCCAGGGGAGTCATAGAATCATAGTTCTAGAAGTAGAAGTGACATCAGACTCCAGCCAGTTCAACTCCCTCATTTTGTTGGTATGGAAATGAAGGTCAGGGTGATTAAATTACTTTACCAGTGTCACACAGGTGAGCATCAAAGAGGCAGGACTCCTCGAAGTCCAAAGTCAATGCTTCCTACCCCCTCCCCCCCCCGCCCCGTGCCATGCTCCCTGTACCATGCTTCCTTCGAGACTCTTCTGAATGTTTAGTTTTCAGACCACTGCATTCTACTAACTGGAGAAATTGCCAGTCAGTAACAGCTGTGAGTAGAAAAGAATGAGTGATTGCTAAGGGTTTAAAGGAGGTGGCATGATTGAGAGTGAGGATTAGGACTTTAGGGAAGAGTCAAATCACAGAGAGCGAGAGCTGGAGCTGGAAGTGTCGGAGCTTAGACAAATTCTTCTGGGGCAGGGTTATATATTCAAGACCCTCGGTAGTGATGGGTTATATATCAGCTTTGAAAACTGTGTATCTGTTTATGTAGATGCGTCCACAATCCACCCAGAGTCCTTAGTTGGGGGCATTTTGTTGCAGAAAACCCGGGTGGCAGATGAAGAAAGACCATTTCTTAACATTTATGCTCTGTGGACCTTCTGAAAACCAACAGATTATTCTGAAATGCTGTTCTGTTGAATTCCTAGTGGCTGGTGGTAACTGATGTTACATTTGACAGAGATAATGATGGGATAACAATCCAGCTCCTCGCGAGAAAGATGTTTGTCTCAGGGGTTTTGACATCTGTAAATCAAGACAGTTGCAGTTTTCATCTAACTTTTTTGGTCTTTTTACTGCAAATGTTCCAGGGCAGGCCAGAGTCACCATTACTGTCCCAGCACAAGTAAAACTAAGCATCACGTTTGACTCTGTACAACAAATTGCTCTGGATGTGATTTATTCCTGTCCCCTGAACTAAGCACTTACTCGGAGGCAGGCGCTAATGAGAATCTCAGCATTGCAGACTCTCACTTGAGTAGCTTTCAGATTTTTTGCAGTTTCTGTAGTAGTCACCTGCTTTAATTCAAGATATGGGATATATATATAATTGCCTCAGCTGGTTTACAGTGCTGGTCGAAGACATATCCATCCATGTATGTCTTTTGGAAGGAAACAGCAACGGTAACAGTACAGAGTTCCTGGTTTCTTGAGAAGAGCACATTGGGATTCTGAAAAGCTCTTCTGGATTTAGAGGCTGTTAGAATTCATCCCCTAGAGGTCAAGATAGTCAGGGTAAGATGGAAGATTAAATGAACCTTAGATGCCTTGTTTTTTTACCTCATTTCTACAACTGATTAAATCCAGTCTGAATGTTTACTCCCGACCCTTGGTACAAAGCTTGTTTATCGAAACTTTGCCTGTTGTCTGGCAGAAGAGCAACCAGAAAGAGGGAATTGGGGGACTCAAGTAGGAAGATCTGTGCCTTTTTATTCACCAGTAATCAAGAACAGGCCACAGAACTCTTGGTCTGTAGTGAGGGGTGGTGGGGTGAGGAAGAAGAAAGAAGTGGATGAAAGCATTGCTGTCACTTTGTCCCCTCACCTCTAGTCCTGCCAGCTGTTGGGCACTTTCTGGAGACATGGGAGGGATCACAAGTGTGGAGAGGGAGGGAAACTCTGGTGGGCTTTACAAGCTTACCTTGACAGGGACTAAAAGATCGCCCTTCTTTGATACATTCTGTTTTATTTCCTTTGTTATATTCTGTTTTACAGCTTTATAAAATTGAAGAATTGGGGAAAGGGGGATGAAAGAGGTTTAAAACCACAATAGCAAGCGAAGTTCCCCCACACTACTAAGATGACGTTGTTATTTAGTTACATCCAACTCTTCATGACCCCATTTGGGTTGCCATTTCCTTCTCCAGCTCATTTGACAGATTAGGAAACCAAGGCACAGTTAAGTGTCTTACCCAGGGTCTCACAGCTAGTGAGTGCCTAAGGTTGGATTTGAATTCAGGTCTTCCTGACTCCAGGCCTGGTACTCTATCTTCTGTTCCGCCCAGCTGTCCTACTAACATCCAACAGGGGATGACAGGAAGAAACTCTGGCCTGGGAATCATGAGGCCTGGGTTTGAATTCCAGCTCTGGCATTACCTACCAGTATGACCTTTCCCAAGCCTCTGTTTCCTTATTAAAAAATGGGGGTAATAGTTGCACCACCAGCTTCATAAGATTGTTTTAAAAAAAAGAAATGTAGTTCTTAAAAGTATTTACAAACATGAGCTGCCTCCTTTCTCTCCACAACGCAAGCTCACTCCTCTTAAGTGCAATCAGTGCTTTTGACCTTAAAATCTCATTACTCCTGAGGTCTCTGTCAGCCATGTATTGGTAATTTGGACAAACATACAACCAGCATCAATGTAGGACTGTAGCTTTAGAGATGGAAGGCTCCTCAGAGGTCACCTCCACTAAACTTTTCTTTTAACTGATGAGGAAATGGAGGCCAAGGGAGGTTAAACAAGGACGTGTCACTGTCAGGATTTGAACCTAGGTCCTCCAACCCAAGTCTAGTGTTCTGCTCTTCATAGGGATGAAACGAGTGTTATTTTGCTCTGTTTGCTTACTGATCTTTCTTATATCATTCTCTAAAAATGCTTTCTTTTTCTTCCCTCCTAATGTGAATTCCAGGAAAGAAATCTGGACTGGTTCCCTAGGATGCGCGCCATGTCGCTGGTCAGCAGTGATTCTGAAGGAGAGCAAAATGAGCTGAGGAACCTGCAGGAGAAGCTGGAGTCTACCATGAAGCTCGTTACCAATCTCTCCGGTCAGCTGTCAGAATTAAAGGATCAGGTAAAGAGGAGATGTGCCTTCACCTTCCCAATGGCCTACCCCACTCCCACCCCCCTAAAATCTCATGAGAAAGACTCAATAGTCTGAGATTAATAAATTCAGGTATTTACAAAACTTCAGCAATTTCACAAAATTAGAACAAGAAACTAGGCTGTAGATGCCAAGCTAACTAGCCACATGGTCTGTCAGTCTCCCCTACTGTGTATTGCAGTGGTCACAGCCACTGCCAAGAGTCAAGGTTAGCACAAAAGTGAGGAATGTCAATGTAAAAATGAAAACTCCTGTTGCTTAAGGATGCAGTACCAGAGATGGCAAGCATAGAACCTACTAGGTCTACACAGAACACATGTATCCAATGTCAGACCCATATCATTCTTTCACTGTCATGACTGTCTGGCCTCTGAATGCAAACATGGTGCTCCTTCTGCATCATTTAGTAGGACATATACTGCCTTGGGCACTATTGGGCACAGGTTTACACAGATCCATCCACTCTTGCTTGATCCCCCTTGATGTTGAAAGTATGTGGTTTACAAACAGTCTGTTGATGAAGACTGGGACTGTGGTGCAGTTGTGTGGGATGGGATAGAGTGACAAAGCAGTCGGGCACCTAGGATGATAAAGTTTGTGACTTTTAGCACCTCACTCCAGCAGCCTGAGACATTTGTCTCAGCATGTCTTGGATGTACAACTAAAATCACTCTAATCCATTCCTAGCAAGATTACTCATTCTGCATAAGAAATGCTTCTGTATGCAGGTACCATGCAAGATGCAACCACAGTGATATACTACATATATAAACTTACATACATATATATATCTCTCCACATATTCATACGTGTATTATACACACACACCCCTACACCCCTGAAATGTCCCTAGGATTGTGTTTAAGACACACTTTACAACATACTATTAACCCTATTCTGAATTTCTTTATTTCCCAACGAAATTAAGGGAAGCCCTGGCCCCAGACAGCAAGAGGCCTGATATACTAACATGAAAATAAAGAGTCTAATGAGAAAGGGAGAGATCCTTCTTTATGAAGTCTGTCCTAAGCTCAGAACTTGATCGCCACCCAAGATGAGTAATAACTAAATAGGAGAACAAATGAAGATGTAACAAGATTACTTTGCTTATTTTGTCAACTTTTGCTCCCATTATGAAACATCTGACAAATGACCCACAAACTTCACCAGTTCATGAAGGCGGCAGGTCTGTTGCAGCTGCTTCTCTCCTGCCCTGTGAAGAGAAAAGCAGACTTCATATAACATCTGCTGATGATGCAGTTACTGCTAGAGAAAGCTCAGTTCACTTAGATTTTTTTAAAAGGTATTGAAAATCCTGGGGGCAGCCTTGTTTCAGTCCAGAACTGCCAACTGTAAGAATCCTTCATCCCTTGTTGAGGCCTAATAGCATTTTCAAAAGATGAAAACCCTGGCCACCCAGACTTTTGTTTATGCCTACAGTTCCAGAGAGGCAGCATCTCTGCTGTTCTAGCAATCAGTGGTCATTCTGACCAAAAACCACAGTGCCCATTCATTGTAATTTCTCAGTAGCACAACTGGAGGCCCTCCGGAGCATGCATCTGCTAATCCAAGCATACTTTCCATTCAGTGGAGAGTTCATTGAAATTTCTGTCAGGACTACATTGTCCTTAAGTGCTTAGCTCACGTTGTAGTTGTTAGTGGGTCACGTCATATTATCGAGCAAAACCTTTTCTGTAGAATTTACATGTTATAACTACACAACCGGTAACAATTGCATTTTACTCTTTTGGAGAAGTTAGCTTGATAGTGGTGTGTGTAATGGTTGTCTTCAGTATACCAGCTTTCCCTTTGTTGTGTTCTCTGTTCATGTTCAGCCGAAGGAGACTAGTAGATGTATTATCATCCTTCACTTTCTTATTAGTAAATTTTATTACTAGTAAGTTGACATTATTGGTAAATTTTAATACAAGTTAACATTTTCTTACTCAAACTAGAGCTTTAGTTTTAAATGCAGCAAATATATCCCTGCTTTGAACAAAGCAAAAGTTATGATCATAGACAGAGTTCTATATTCATTAAATATAGAATGACTCTTTTGCTCTGGCCAAGTTTTAGCCTTTTTCATAAAGTATTTGCTTTATCTGCACAGGATCCTATACTCAGGATCCAAAAGATTCTCTTGGTTTATTAATGGGATTACTTTTACAAGATCCCTTGCACATATACTTCAATTTTGATAACTTTCCTTAAGTGGTAGTAAGATAGTTCAATTATGTGATAAATACAGCATATCTCCTTTTCTTATGGAATTAGATTTTCTCCTAATTTGGCATTTAGCACAAAGGTGCTTTTGAATATGCAACTGACAAACCTTTTTCTGTACTTGGTTTGAAAATCAAAACTTGTTGCTTGAGTCTTGGGTAATTATGATGTCAGACTTAAGGAATCAATTTTAAAGATTCTTTGAACTGTACTTTTTAAAAAAAAATACACTCAAATCTGGGGATTTAGCAAAATCCACATTTTCTGAAATATTAGTTATTGAGAATTCTTGCAGTTTTATCACTCTAAGAAAAAAAAAGCTTTGATTTTTTATAAAATTCTTGGAAAATAGTGAGCAGGAAACATGTGTAATAATCATTAAAGCTTTGAAGGGCTGTCATTTCAGGAGTACGGATCCTGTGATGGACAACTGGGCTTCACAATCTTTTCAATGTGTAGTGATCCCTCAATTACCATTATGAGGCAACAGATCATTTTAAATTTGTGTGATTTTGGTGTTGGCCTTTACATAATATTCCGACACTCTTTAAAGTTCCAATTTCAAAACTAATGGTCTAGGGATGTTAGTTAATACCTGCTATTTTGAGTTTTTTTCTAAGAACTAACAAAGATCATTTGAGTTTTTCTTCTAAGTGGTGTTTAAGGAACTGCTGTAAGAATGTGTATTTTTGATGCCAATGTCTTTATTCTAGGTTTGCTCAATTTTTTTATGTAGAATCATAACCCCCATTTGTTACAGTGCCTGGCACTGTAGAACCTAGACTGCACTTAAAGGCTTAGAGTGTTTGAGAAATCCTTTCTTACAGAAGTTAATATTGGTTGAGAAGGTACTACAAAAACTAGAGTCAACTAGCAGGGACCCAGAATGGTTACTGGGTGGACATTGTAGTTCCCTGAATATTCTGCATAACAAAGAGTTAACAGATTTATTCTCTACCTATTCCTCAAAGAATTCAAGTATAATCGTAGTGCAATCTTTCATGCAGAAGGCACTTCAGAACCTTGGGATGCTTCAGGGTCATTATAGGAATTATTGCACAGGACTATACAAGTAATTCCGATTAGTTGAGTTTTCAGGGGTTTTTTTTGTCTTCTGAATAAGCAAGAGTTTCCTACATCAGGAAAGCCTCCTTACAAAGTAAGATTGTAGCGTGTCATTATGGGCAGATGGTGGCATCTTGGCAGGGTTACTGACCCTTCCTTCCTGTGTACCCCACCACTGCCCCCTATAAATTATTTAGTGCTTGATATTAGAAAACTGGAATTTACTCTTTGTCTCCAATCGTATGGATTTTTATGAAGATATTTTCAGACACTCTGCTGTCTCTGATTTTAAAAGCCACAATGTACTTTGTTGTCCTGTTGTTACTTCTTGTCTAGATCAATAATGTCAGAACACACTGAATGATGAAAGTAGAGCTTGCTTTGGGATTAAGAGAGATAGAAAAAAATATCACTTCAAAATGTTCATCCTCAGCTCAGAAGTAAGAGAAATAAGTTTCAGGACGTAAAAATCATTTAGACAGAAATCATGTGAAATAGTGGGCAGAGTGTAAAGCTTAGAGTCCGGATAACCTGAGTTCAAGACCCTGGACAAGCCATTCAACCTCCATGTGAATTATCCAGCTCCCCAGAATTTGTCTATACTGGCACAGGAGTGCTAGCTGTGATCTGCATTGGTGGAGAGAGTTTCTACACTCCCACAGTCACAAGGGTATTTAAATAGAAAGCACTTGCAGCCTGTGAGTGGAATTTCCTTACTCCTGTAAGTAAAATATCTGTCTTTCTGCAGAGCAGAGAATATAATGCTGCCGTTAGAAGAGTGCAGTGTCCTAACTTTTCAGTCTTTTTTTTTATTAAAGTGGAAAACTGCTTTTTATTGACATTCATCCTTTTATTTTCCTTAAACCTTCCGGCTGAACAGCCCATGTCATGTATTTTTTAATACTAAGGGTTTGACCTCAGCCTTATTTTTTATAAGCAAACGTCAATAATGGCTCAGATGTCCAGAGCCAGGGAAAGAAGCGATCCCAGTTGGAGGGAGCGAGGAAGCTTTGATCCAGGTTTGGTAACTGTGCTGCGGGGCATGCTCTCTAGCTGCCTCCAGCTAGCTTTGGGGAGGAAACTAAAGCCTAGGGAAGTCACGACTGAGTTAAAATTCCATAGACAGAAAAGCCTGGATTCCAGCAAACTGATATCCAAGCTCTTTCTGCTGTAATGTTGTGGATGATCATACACTTTGGGGAAGGGGAGGGAAAGGGGTGTGCTGGAGGATAGGAATGAAGATATACAAAGATGTGGTACACAAAAATAAAGAAAATGAACAAAGATGAACATAAACAAGGTACTCTGAGGAGGGAGACAACACTACTAATGAAAGTGAATCAAGAAAAACATCACTGAAGTGGCACCTGACCTGCATTTTGAAAGAGCATGAGGAAATTCAGACAGGCATAGAGAGAAATGGAGGATTGGGTAACAGTTAGTGGGTCAATTTGGCCATAACAAGGATGGGAAGTGATATGAATGATGGTGAAAAGGTAGGTTACGGTCAGATTGTTGAGGGCCTTGAATGCCAAACCACTAGTCTGTGTATTTGATTCTAGAGACAATAGGGAGCTACCAAAGGTGGTGAGTATTCCTGAGCAGAGAAGGAACAAAAACAGATATGTACTTTAAAAACTGGCTTTTAAACTTTTATTTGTTTTTATTACTTAGCTTTTTTTTAGGATGAAATGGAGATGAGAAGCTAGAGTCAAGGATATCACTTAGCAAGTCACTATAGTAGACCTGAAAAAAAGGGATGAAAACCTGCACCAGAATGGTGGCTGTTTGAAGAGGAAGAAAGGGATGAATGTGAAAGATGTTATGAAAGCAGAACCAGCAGAATTTGGTGTCTGATTTGGATAGAGGAAAGAAGCCAGGGAATGAGAAGGAAAAGATAAAGGTGGTTCTGAGGTTATGAGCTGAGTGATTGAGAGGAGGATGGAGGTAGCTTCAAAAGAAATAGAGAAGTTTGGAGGCAGGAAAATCAATCCTATTATGGACATGCTGGTTTTGAGATATCAAGGGCACATCCAAGTGGAGATACCCAGTAGATAATTCAAAAAGTAGGACAGTTCAGGAGAGAAATTAAGGCTGGTTATTTTAATACTTTAATAAATTTGGTAACCATTGGTATATAGATCATAACTCAACCCAAGGATGAGTGAGATCACCATGGGAGAGTGTAGCAAACAGAAGAGTCAATCAGTACACATGTACTAAGTGCCTACTGTGTACCAGGCATTGGGCTAAATATGAGATACAAAGACAGCCTTGGGAGGCACTCATACTTTGGGAAGATGAGGCAGAAGAAACCAGAAGAAAATGTCGTGAAAGTTAAGAGAAGAAAAATGAGCAGGGGAGTGATCCATTTATGTCAAAAGCTTCAGAGAGGTCAAGGAGAATGAAGACATAGTAAAGGGACAATTTTTACAAAGATTTTTTTTTTTAACCGTTTGCAATCTAAGAAAGTAATTTCAGTCAAGTGGAGAAGTAAGAAGCTAGATTGCAAAGGCCAAAAAAGTGAGTGGGTGGTAAGGTACTGGAGGTGATGACTCTTGACTACTATTTCTAGGAGTT
The DNA here is from genome assembly GCA_028646515.1 of Pseudochirops corinnae. Lineage (NCBI taxonomy): Eukaryota > Metazoa > Chordata > Mammalia > Diprotodontia > Pseudocheiridae > Pseudochirops > Pseudochirops corinnae. The sequence continues at coordinate 37,714,144 of CM053590.1, forward strand.
TGACCGTGAAAGGCAGGAAAGAGAACAGTGAAGAAAAGGGTGTTTTTAGGAAGATTGATAATCCTTTTTGTAAGGAGGGTTATAAAGAAGAGAAACTAGTGTTAGGAAAACTACTTTGGGCAATTTTGCAGGAGAAGGCAGCCTAGAATAGAAGAGTAGTTTAAATGGAATAAATGGATTTGAGATATAAAGAAGGAATGATTTGTAGACTTGGAAACTGGTTAGATGAGCCAAAGATGCCTCTAAGGTTTTGCACTTAAAGAACTAGAAAAATGGTGGATCCATTGACAGAAATAGTGGTTGGGGAAAAGCCAGTTTGAAGTACATTGGTCAGCATACAGCAATTTAAAAGGCTCTCAGATTTAGAGGGGGTTGTTCTTGAAGGCAAAGTACAGAGAATTAAAAGACTTTGAAAGATGAGCAGTATTAGGGAACTCTCATTTTGAAAAAAAAAGTCTGATTACATTTGGAAAATTTAAGATGCCCTATATTGGATAGAATTGAAAGCCTGAAAATCCTCAATTCATTAGAATTATCTTTTGAGACTTGTCCAAGTAAATTTACCACAAAGCACTGAATCAGATTCCTTTAGGATGCAAGAAGTGAATGAGAACAGTAGGATTCAGAATTCCATAGAAGGCCACCAGCCAGGGAAGCAAAGGTAATAGATCTGAGCTCAGTGTTTGAACGATGAGGAGATCAAGTAAGTAACGAGCTGTAATATATACAGTGCCATGTTCAGATGTGTTAAGGATTCATTCTGTAACTAAGGATACTGTTTCAGGTTTTCCTTCCAGAACTGAATTTTTGAAGAACACATACTTTCTGAGGCTGGGTGTTTCCCTGCAGAGCTCCATTTCTCACCTTAGGGTTCCCAACTCCAGCTGAGGCTGTTAAGTAGGTTAACAGAACTGTACCAGGCCTCCTTATTAAAACTGGAGACTTTCTGAAACTCTTCCTGGAAATACTTGCCACATGTGTACCCTATCTCTTCATATTGCTTATGGAATAGTCAAGAAATGGCATCTTGCTCCAACAAAGGCCAAAAGGAACTTTAACTATGTTTCATGATAGTGGAGATGTTTTATATGCTTTTAAAAAAAAAAATCACACAGATACACAATTTTCAAGTCTCCTAGGACACCTGACATTTTAGGAAACACTAAATCAGTGCACCTTAGACCAAAATTCAGAATTATGACTTTTAGATTTTCTCTAATACAGTGAAAATTGGATACAACTTTATTTTATGTAGGCCATTGCCAAAAATAAAACACACAGATTCTAAAAGACAGTGATTTGCTAATTAACGATTTGTCAACCAGAGTATGAAGTTTAAGCTTCATCAGTGTGCCACATCCAGGCCAGATTGTATCTGATATGGTTCAGCTGCCAGTAAATGTAACATGATGCCAGTATCAGTCTCTTTCTGATCATGACGCCCTATACCTCGCTCAGTCCTTCTGACACTCTACTTCCATATTTGTGTAATTGCTTTATTCTCTCTACTAGGTTCTAAGTTCTCTGAAGGTCTTGTTTAGCTTTATATTTCTAGCATATAACACAGCTCCAGAATATAGTAGGTGCTGAATGAATGTTGAATCGAACCAAACTTCTAACTTAGAGAGATTTTTCAGTTACACCAGCCTTGTAGACAACTGGCTGCTAAAGCCTAGAGACTTCAGAAAGTGGCCTCCAGCATCTATGGCAGTTGCTGGGTTACGGAATGGTTCCATTCTTTGTAACTATATACCTAATACTTATTACAGTGCCTGAAGCAGAGGTGATTCAGAGATTCAGAAGCATGGTTAGGTAGAAAAATAGAGTTAATTTGTTTTTCTTAGACATTCTATGGTTTTTCTATATTAGTAGAAGCCTACTTCTTCCTTGACCAGGACTTTGTACATGTCAATATTCTTTGCACAAGATGCTATAAACTGTCCAGGTGATATTTCATACTAAATTGACATTTCTATAGCACTTTAAGTCTTTTCAGAATCACAAAATATCAGAGTTGGAAGGATGGTAGTTGGCACTGGGCCACACCAGACAAGTGCTTAGAGAGCTCCACTGGGGTGGAACCCATTGCCTACCAAGAGCCCATTCCATTTAATAGCTGGAATTAAAAGGAAGATTTTCCTTACATCAAAACTAAATTTTCTGCTTTGCAAATTCTCTCTGCTCTTAAGGCCAAAACAAGTCTCTCCTTCTTCCACAGAACAGCCTTTCAAGTACTTGGACAATTGTCCTGTAATCCTCCAACCTGTTGTTCAGAGAGTATTCATGGGGCACTGGTTTAAGGCCTTTACCCGTCCTGGTTGTCCCTCCTCTAGGCAATTTGCTGTTTATCAGTGTCCTTCCAAGAATATGATCAGAATAGGATACAACACTCCAAGTATATTCTGAGTAGGAGAGAGTACGGCTGGGCTCTTACCTCCCCCTTCCTGGAAGCTCTGCTTTTCTTGACGCAGTCCAAGGTCACGTTTATATTCTTGGCTTCAGTGGAACTTGTAATCCATTAAAATCCCTCACAACTGGTGCTGTGAAGTTGAGTTCTTGAACCCAAGTATAATTTTACATTTATCCCAATTAAATTTAATTCTCCTCAACTCAGCCCCCTGTTGTGACTTGTCAGATTGTTTAGGAATCCTGCCTTGATCACCCAGTATGTTAGCCCTCTCTTCCTTGTGTCCTGTTTAAGCATAGATTCCCCCCTTTCAAGTCATTTTATTGAATACGTATTTCATGCAAGACACTGAGCTAGGTCCTGGGGATAATAGGCCTTCCCCCTACCCTAAAAAAGGTGCTGACAATCTGCTATGGGGAAAGAGTATGAATCCACATAAATCAGTACAAAATAGAAAGCAATTTCGGTGGGAAGCACTGCCAACTGAGGGATCAGGGAAGATATCATGAATGAGGCAGTTACTGGGCCAAGCCTTAAGTGTGGCCAGGAATTCCATGAGGCAGAAGGGGGCACATTCCAGACATAGAGGTACAATCCTAAACATGTGCAGGAAGAGATTAAGTGAGCCATTTGGGCTAAAATATCAAGTATGTGAGAGGGTGGGATTTGGAGTCAGTTTAGAAAGATAGGTTGAAGCCAGACTGAAAAGGACTTTAAATGGCAAACTCAAGTATTTGTATCTTGTCCCAGATGCAGCAGAGAGCCACAGAAGCTTCTTGAGCAGGAGAGTAGCATGGTCAGATCCATGAAGGTGGAATTCAGACTCCAAGTCCATAGCTCTTTCCACTATACCAAGCTGCGTCACCATGTCTGTAATATTCCCTTCAACATCTGTGATTTTGTTATTGATTCTGAGTAAAGTATGATTTTTCAATCTTATACACATAGAAAATACACAACAACAAAATATGGACATATAGCTTGTTGGCTACCACGGCTAATTTAGCCATGGCAGGTCATAAAACCTGTCAACTACAACGTAGATGGGCTATGAGAGTTGCTGATGGAGGGAATACCAATGCCAGTAAAAACACAGCTGTTTGGAAATGTTGGTACTTATATTGACAGGGGTTCACTTCTCTAGAGCACTAGCCAGGCAAGTTTTGGAAGAAAATGGTAGCTGTATAACTTTATGGATAAAGTGGTAGGATTGGCGGTAGGAGGACCTGAGTTCAAATCCTGTCTTAGAAATTTAATAGCCATAGAATCCTGGGAAAGTTACTTACCCCATCTCAGTTTCCTTAGTTTCCATGTTTGTGAAGTGAGGAGGCTGAAGTCTATGTCCTCCAAGATCCCTTCAGTTATAAATCTGTGACTCTCTGCTTCTGTGGCCCTCTAATTGTACCCCCCCAAAAAATGTCATCTCATTAGTTACTCCTATAGTGGAAAAGACTATTTTTATAAGTACCATCCTTAGAGATATGCCACATAAGAGCAATTTTCCAGTGGTCTTGACTTATTTGGGAAAGAGCTTAGTTTGGGTAAAATCATGCAGGGATCTCTTCATTCAGCAAACATTTACTGCCTGCTCCATGCAAGTCACTGAGCTCTTCCCTACACTCTTTTCCTGTTTTTTTCCTTGTGAAACAGGAACAAAACAACGTGTTTGAATGTCACAGTGCATGAGGAGGTTCACGGAATTCCCCATTCTGCCCCGGAGAGATGCTCTTTTTGATGTTCTGTGTGTTGAGTAGAGTGGAAGTACATTATTTGTAGAAAGTGGCTTTCAGTGTAAACCATAACCACAGAGGTACATCTCTGGTTCATTATAAGATTTGATGCACAGGAAATGTCTGGGTCTAATGAGAAAACTTTTTAACTTTCCAGATGACAGAACAAAGGAAGCAGAAACAGAGAATTGGCCTTCTAGGACATCCTCCTCACATGAACGTCAACCCACAGCAACCAGCATAAGTCAGTGAAGTAAAGGGGTAGTATTTAACCATTATTATTATTATTATTATTAATATTAATATTATTATTAGCGTGAATAATGCTAACCAGAGGTTCAGATTCAACCACTAAGGCTACATCTGTGTGTTTAGTACATTTGTAAATACCCGGTTTTATACTGTATGTATATGATTGCTACTATAAAGGTTTGGGTATATGTATTGTAATTAGAAGTGTTGGCACAGTGAGGTTTCATTTGTGCCAAAAAAAATATCAAAAATGCCTTTTTTTGGAAGGACTAAAGAAAGCACCTGAATTGCACTTGAACAGGATTATAGATTTAAAAGTATGTGACCTGTATTTTGTATTTAAAAAAAAGAACTAGAATAGCCAGTATTTATGTTTTTATACAATTGTGCAATATGAATTATGCAATCACAACATGTTTGTAACTCCTGAGTGTCCAAAAGGGAGTGAACATCTTTGAAGCTGGTGTGTTAATACTCTGTAATAAATGGTTAAATATCAGGCAAAGAAGGCAGCTGCCAAATTGTCTTTGTAGCGAGTTTCAGGCCCCTGGGCGTTTTGTACTACGTGATGATCCCATGATGATGCCATTTTCTTGTTGCTGGTGGCACTGGTGCCTCTATTTTCAGTGATGTTGCTGGAAAGTTATGTGCTCTTGAATTGGTATCCATAGAAAAAAAAATCTTTAAAAAAGGTCATTTTAGTTTTATACATTATTTTATGCTTCTAAATTATTATTGATCAAACTGATGATTTCTTTAAAAGCAAAGGGCCAAAGTAGAGGCTCAGGCCAAAGCTTGTGAAGAAGTTAGTGAATTTCTTAAATAATTTCAAGTTGAGGATGAATGCACACTGCTGGCCAATCAGTGTCGTCTCCTGGGGTGGGGTTGTGTTATGCTGTAAAGGAACGAATAAATGATGGTTTCTACATTCACCGATCCAAATGCAGGATTGATTTTTCTTATTTCATCATGTGCGACATGCTGTACCAATTAGAAGTTTTAAACAAACATGCATTATACCAATTGAAATATAAACTATATCCCATTAGGACTTGTAGTTGAGCACTGACATGTAATACTTGTGAACGAGCCACAGTATTTTGGTTTTGTTTTTGTCACTTGACTTATTTTTCTTGACGGCTGAAAAAGGATGAAAGGAAACATTTTTTATATCTGTCACCTAGTTTTGTACATGGACCTCATTTTAAAAAAAGATGATTTCTCTGCAAATAGTTTTAAAATGTACTGAAAGCAGAGTTACAAAATGAGTACTACTAAAGTTTGTAAATGCATAAATAAAAATAGAT
>CM053590.1:37720339-37740904 GCA_028646515.1 Pseudochirops corinnae
AGACTTTATCTTGAGCAGTCAGATGTTTTTATTAGTAAACTTGGCTCTGCTTTTTCTCTGTATAATGGTAATTTGTCAGCAACCAACGAGAATGCTGGAAAACCCCTGTAAAGATTTCGATTTTACAAAAAGTACCCAAAATTCCACTAGTTTTGCATCACAAAGTAGTGGTTAAAGTAAAGGTTTGAGTAAAGTGCCATGAATGTGGTTTTTGTGGGTGGTTATCTCTCAGAATGACTATTAGGACTCACCAGCTATCTGACGGGGGAGATCTGGAGTGACATCTATAAATACGACAAGCGTAACAAACATCTTTCCACCCCTGGTGTTCTCCCCACATGATCCATTCACCGTGCATCGTGCCACAGGTGCCTAAAAACATTCTCAGAGTTTCTAGACTGCAACTATATGCTAGGGATGAAGTCAGAAAAAAAAGAGAAAAATCATAATAGACACTTGTTCCCAGTACATTTCCAAATATGGCCACGGAAAGTAATCAGCTAAATGCTTCAGCAGTATCTCTATGGGCCTTACCTCTCAAGACAAAGGTTTTAGTCACTGATGTATTACATTCAAAATCATTACCAGAGACTGAGCACTGAAATTGCAAGTGGTTTGTTTTAAGGTCATGACAAACTAGCATGAACAAGAGGATTCTAACGCCGAGAAGTGAAACTGCCTCATCTCCGCCGGCTGGAAAGAAAACAAGATTAAAAACCACTCAAAAATAATGTAAAGGTTAAGAAAACCCCTATGAGGATTTTGAAAAAGAGTCCGCAAACATAAACTATGCATACAGTATGTGGAAATAAAGGTACAGAGCTTGTCAACAGCTCCCACATTTTACACTGAAAATACAACAAATGCTCCTGTGGGCAGAATTTGGCACTAAAAAAGATACTACAGCTCAGGCCTGGCCACTTTTTATACAACCTTAATTTAATCCATTTAAACTGTGTTGTATGTTAGCTTCCAAGTCGGTAAGATGGATATGAAAAGCAGACCAACTTGGAATGGACGCTGAAGGCTTACAAGGCACTTTTTGTGACAGTTCTCTGGGAAGGGGAAAAACTCAGAATGGAACGCTGGAGGGGAACAAAATGAGACTGTCTAGGTGACAAGTTAAGTTTTGAGATATGCTAATGACAAGGAGCTTGCCGTGACTGTGCCACATCCTTAAACTGGAGCCAGATCTCTCAACACACTCTCCTCCCTCACTGCCTTGCCTTCGATCCCCCTTAGATTTCTTTCTTTTTGTTTTTCATCAACTGAATATCTTAGTTTTTCTATCTACTAGCAGAATGACTTAAACAAATCACTTCATATCTTTAAGACTTAGTTTCCTCAGGAAAAAACACAGGGTAGGGGCCAAAATGTAATGTTTACATGGATAAGCAACAGATAGGAAGTCCAGCTTGATTCCATTGACAGGGAAGGGGCTCTGGCATGAGTGACAGAAGGATGAAAGATAGGTGAATATGTGTATTACCCAGAGTCACCCACCTGCACTCTGCCTAAGTCTTATCATTTTGGCTAAATGTTTACTTCCCCCTCCCCCAGACCCAGAAAGGAGGAAGATGGGAGAAGTGGCTCCTGCCACTCTCCTCCATTCTTCCTCATTCAGAATAGGCCATCTTCTAGAAGGGCAGGGGACAGGGATGATTTACAACCTCAGATTTCTGTGCCTTTAAAGGAAGGACTGAAGAAGTCTACTCAGTCTACTGCCCCCACATCAAACAAATGCCTCTAGAGATCTTTTATTATTTCCTCAATTCTACTATATCAAAGCAATTTACAAAAAAATTATGGAAATAACATTTGTAAAGCATCTATTGCAAGGTGCTGAAGCTACAAAGACAAAATCCCTGTCCTCCCAAAGCTTATATTCTACTAAACCTTCATAGCTTAAAAAAAAATAGAGTGATAAAAGAAGGTTTTTACTAATAGGATCAAGGCCAAACAAATTTCTCAATTTAGCTGAAGCCCATTTATGTGAACATGAAATGTTAGGGGGGCTGTATCCCAAATACTCTCTTTTAAGTTAAAACATCCAAATTACATTTGGATAATTATCAAGTTAGACTGAGTTTAGAGAAGAAACCATACAATTCATGTCCCTCAAATATATCAGCTTCCCATTCATTATACCTATTAGGTTTAAAAAAAAAGGAACAGTCATTTATTAAGCATCTATTACATACAGAGTACTATGCTCGGGGGGAGGTGTGTGCAGGAGTGAGGGGATATAGTTTACAAAAGACCTGGGTCCTGCTCTCATGGAACAATGTACATGGAACATCAGGGGCATAAGACTCCAACATATCAGTGCTATTCATTATTATTAAGTTCCAAAACAAAAGGCTTCATGAAGTCTGATGGTGATGGCTATTATAGACCTAAAGAACCAAGAAAAGCTTCACAGAAGAAATGACATTTGGGTTATACTCAAAGAATGGGTAGAAATTCAACAGATTAAAATTTAGGAATAGGGAAGAGTGTGAGCAAAGGCACAGAGAGATGAGAGTACACAACATGTCTGGAAAACAAATATTCTAGTTTAGCAGTTTGTGGTCATTGTTCAGTCACGTCGGATTCTCTGTGAACCCATTTGGGGTTTCCTTGGCAAAGATGCTGGAGCGGTTTGCCATTTCCTTCTCCATGTCATTTTCCAGATGAGAAAACTGAAGCAAATGGGGTGAAGTGATTTGTCCAGGGTCACACAGCTAATAAATATCTAAGGCCAAATTTGAACTCAGGAAGATGAGTCTTCCTGGCTCCAGACCTGGCACTCTATCCACTGCACCCCTAATCTAGCTACAGCACATAGCAGTACATTGAGGGAACAATATGAAATTAGACTGGAAAGTAAGGTGGTACCATATTAGTTAAAGTGTTTGAATTCTCAACCCAGGAGTTTAAACTTGATTTTGTAGATAATAGGGAGCCACTGAAGAGTTTGAGCACAGAATGACATGACCCAGATCTGTGCTTTTTTGATTCACTGTCTATGCAGAAGGAAGATTATTTTAGAAGAATTATGAAAAATGGAAAAAAGTCAAGAAGTAGAGGAAAAAAACATAGGAAAGCTTTTACAGTAGTTCAAGTGGATGAAAATAATGACCTGAACTAGGCTGGTGGTACTAGAAAAAGAAGACAAAATTAAAGGATATTTTGCAGGTAAGATCAAGACTATTAGATAAAGTGTAAATGAGAGGAAGGGAGAGGAAAGAATCAAGGATAATGCCAAAGTTTCAATCATAAGCATCCAGGCAGTGGTGGAAGTCAAAAAAGTCAGAAGAAGCAGCAAATTTAGGAGGAGGAAAAGGAAGTAGTTCAGTTTAGGAGAGAGGTGATCAGCCTTTTTTGTATGTTATGGTGAAGCCTAGAGAAGCCTTCTCAGAATAATGGGATTTTTTTTATTTTTAGGAGGGGGGAAGGCAAGGCAATTGGGGTTAGGTGATTTGCCCAAGGCCACACAGCTAGTAAGTGTGTCAAGTGTCTGAGGCCAGATTTGAACTCAGGTCCTCCTGGCTCTAGGGCCGGTGCTCTGTTCATTGTGCCACCTAGCTGCCCCAATGTTTTTAAATGCATAAAATACATAGGATTACCAAGGAAAGTAATTATATTGAAATACAGTTATAAAATAGTTTTAAAAACAAGTGGACACAGCTAGCAGGCTGGCTAACCAATTAAAAAGTTATTGGAATAGGCCTGATTGATAATGGTAAATGAGGAAGTGCTTGAACTAGGATGGAGTCTGTTCCCGGAGAAATGGAGACTGCCATGAAGGATGTCATAGACTCAGAACGGTTAAGACGTGGCAAGTGCTAGGGCATGAGAGGTTGAAAGAGAAAGGAGAAATCAAGGATAACTCCGAGGTTGGAAACCTGGGTGACTGGAAAAATGGTGGTACCCCCAATAGGTAATTTGCAGGATAGGTCTGGAGGTGGGGGAATAGACATTCCATTCTGGACACATTGAGTTTGAGATGCCTATGGAACCTCAAAGGGGAGATGTCCAGCAAGCATTTGTTATAATGCATGGCTATCATTCCTGTGAGAAAATAGGTCTGGATATACAGATTTGGAAGTTATATGAATAAAGACAAAAACTGAAACTCTAGGAAATCATGAGATCATCAAGGGAGAAAATGTAGAGAGAAGAGAGATGGCCCAAGACAGAGTCTTGGGGGACAGTCACACTTAGTGGTCAGGAGGATCACGATCCGATAAAGGGAACTGAGAAGGAACAGTCAGGTAGGAGGAGGATCAAGAGAAAGCAGTATTACAGAACACAACAGAAGAGATGGTGTCTAGCAGCAAGAGGGTTGAACAAGAGAAGAGAACTAAATGTGGAGTCTCTGAATCCATGGGGGATGGAGAATATCCAGTAGGAGGGGTGGTCATTAGTATCAAAACTGAAAAGACCCAAAAGGACTGGACAGAGTCCGTCACAGCTGATGATTAGAATGACATCAGGAACACAACAGAAGGGATCAGACTTCTGAATCATCTGTGCCTCCTCTCTCACCCCCTACAGACAATCAGCTGCCAAATCTTGTCATTTCTACATCCACATCTCTCATCTCAGGCCCATTCTCTCCACTCACACAACCACCCTGTTTAGGACCTCCTCACCTCTCCTTTGACCACTGCAGTTAACTTCCAGCTTGGTCTCCCTGCCTAAATTCAGCTTCACTCCAATCTCTCCTCCATGCAGCAGCTAAAGTGACTGCAAGCCTAACGCTATCACTCACCTGGGCAATATAGTCCTTGAAAATCAAATCTAAAGTTCTCTTTGGAGAATCTAAAGCCTTCACTACCTGCCAACTTACCTTTCCCAGACCCACATTACTCCCCTCCTAGCACACTACAGTTGATCAAATTGGCCTTCTTCCTGCTCTTCATATACAGTGCTCCATTGGACTCATCTGGTTCCTAATCTGAAAGCAGTCCCTCCTGCCTGGAATGTGCTCCCTCCTTTCCTCTGACTCTCAGAATTCTCAATTTCCATCAAGAATCAGCTCAAGTACCGCCTTCCACATGAAGCCTTTCCCAATCCCCCTAGCTACTAGTGCCTTCCCCTTCTATATAAATCACCTTGTCTCTATTTTATACACATAAACACACGTGCACACATACATGTCAGTGAACATCTATCAAGCACTTACTGCATGCCAGGCAGAACACATATATGTCAATATTCTTTTCCTTGGCCAAGTTGTAAATACCTTGAGAGCAGAGACTTTTGCTTTGTCTATGTATTCTCCACAGTGGCTGGCATGTGTCAGACACTTAATACATGACTACTGATTAGAAATTAGAGAGACCTCTTACCAAAAGAAAAGTAAAAGCTGGTGATGATACTAAGGTTATGAAAAATGCAGGTGGGGAGCTGAGGGAGCCTGCCCCGGCGAACCTCCAGCCTGGCAGTGATCCTACTTCATTGTCTCAAGTGTGGGTCGCTGGGATGTGCTTGGGGGTAGGAGAGGTAAGAAAGGAAAATCTGAAACATCTGCTGTAAAGAACTAGATAAGAACAGAAAAAAAGCAGCAAATCCAATACTGAAGCTCCACAGAGGCAGGGCCCTTGCTTCTGAAGGCTACTTCCTGTGTGCCTGGAGAAATCCTGGTTTTTTAAAAAGTCTTGTTTCCATTCAGCATAGGGAGACAGAAAGAATGTTCAGTCTGGAGTCAGAAGACATCGGAGTTGGACCCGTGGCTTCTCTATGTGGCAGCTGCGTGATCTTGAGCACATTTCAACACTTCCCTGTGCCTCAGTTCTCTCATCTGTAGAATAAAAGAGGATTGGTGCCTTTCTGTTCTGTCAGACCCTTTGATCCTACTTGGAAGAACTCTATGGGCTCCCCGACAGTAGGATGGTCCATATAGTAGCAGCATGTAAAGTCATAGTTGACATACTTACTCTCACACTTCACAGCGAAGTAAAATTGCTGATAAAATCTGAAGTGTAAAATGTGATTGACTCAGTGGCTACTTACTCATAAAGAGCTTTACTTTCAACTTCTGATATTTCTCCACCATTATTTAAGCCTTTCCTTGGCATTTTCTACTAGACTGTAACTCAGTGAAACCAGGAAGCAGGGCCTGTTTTGTCTTGTCCTTCAGGACCTAACCCAGTGCATCTTCTATATACTGTTTTATTCATTCAGTTGTGTTCAACTCTGACAAAGCCAGTAGGGTTTTCTTGGCAAAGTTACTGCAGTAGTTTGCCATTTCTTTCTGCAATGTATCCCCATTTTACAGATAAGGAACTGAGGCAAATAGGGGTTAAGTGACTCACCCAGGGTGACACAGCTAGCAAGTGTCTGAGGCTAGATTCCAACTCAGATTTTCCTGATCCCAGACTTTGTGCTCTATTCACTACACCACCCAAATGCAGCATCTCATATACTATGCCTTTAATAAATGTTTAACAGATAAATGAATGAAAACGAAGACTTTCTCAACTTTCAAAAGACTGTCAAGGGTTCCCAGAGCTGGGAGCAGCCCTGACAGATCCATGTTCTTCCCAGCCGGAGGTAACACAAGAGTCCCAAAAGTCTTAGTGCAGCTTTAATCTAAAGCCATTCTCCTAGTTTCCCTCTAATAAGCTGCAAACACTAGGTGAAGGTCAGAGGATTATCCCTTTATCTGTTTGCTCTTTGACCAATCAAGAGTAATGGCAAAGAGGATGAATAAACAGCAGTCCTCTCTTTCTCTAAGAGATGTCCAACCTGTTCCTGAATGACAGCTCCAGTTCCTCTAATCCATACTTCTCTACACTAACGTTAATTCCAAAAGCATTTATGGTCTTTATAACTTAATATACCTTAATTGTTCTCTAATTATTTCTTGAATATTAATTATGCCTTCATGAAAGAAGCAAAAGCTCTCTAGAATCTATATATATTTCTCTACCATTTTCTCCTGTCCTTCTCCTCCTTCCCAAGGACAACATTTGCTAAGCAAATAGTGTAGGTTCAACAAATACTTGATTGATTTACAATTACAGCTATGTGTTCATCTACCCCGGGTGCCTTTAGGCACTGTGACAATTTACAGACCATCCCTGAAAAGGTAAAATGTACACTAAGTACTGTGATAAAAAAAACAGATAAACATGTCAATGTCAACTGAACATAAAGCTTAACTTACAGTCACACTTTTCAAAAAAGGACTTGACATATCTATTTTTTGAAAAGACGCCGATTCTCCTAGATAACGCCTGAAAGGATCCCTCTCATTTGAAGCATACCATACCCAAAATACATTGGTCAAAAGGCAGCACATTACTTTTTGGTTGTTTCTGTGTGATGATGAAAATGATTTGGCTTAAATTAAGGGGGTGGGAGGGGAATTAGTTCTTCAGAAATTTTTCCTCATCTTATTATTCTCTAATCATGTTGATGCCCTGACCTGTTCAGCCCGTTTTTTTTTGTTTTTTTTTTTTGGAGCTTGAGAGAATGTGACCTCCTTTCCACATTCAAATCAGATATGCAATGGCATAATTTAATGACACTGCTTTTTTTTTTTCCTTTGAAGAGTTAAGCCTTTGCTTAGATCATGCTTGGACAACTCTGCTCAAATCATTCTTTGTCTTGCAGGATTGCTCCATTTGCTGGTTCCCAATCCCAATCTTTGGATCTTCTAATGTCCTTTTTCCCTTTCAATTTTTTGTTACTTAGGTGAGACACTTACAACATAGAAACATTGCAAAATATTTACTTGTGTTTAAATCATTTTAAATTTTCTATTCAGATTGTTATTTTAAATATATTGCTGACTCAACAGAGGTAAACATAAATCACAGAGCTCTTTCAAATTTAGTCAACATTTTTCAAACTAGTCGTCCAGTAAATTAACTAGAGATAGGACTTGGGATAGGTAAGGTAGGCAACTGCCCAAAGTGCAACCCACAATGGTGAAAAATTGTTTTTAATTTTAATGTTTTTAAATTCTCATTTTTTAATGCTTAGAAATCCTGCTTGCCGTGGCCCATAATACATAGATAGGTGCTATGTGCAAAGTCAAACATTTTACAGTCGACAGTAACGGGGAGGTGCAGAGCACAGGTGCAGTTTTCAAATCTTGCCCAAAATGTGAGCACTCTGCCTTTATTCCGGAGCTGGGGATACAAAGTTGAGTATTTATCCCATAAACTTGAGCTGTACAATATAGAAAGTTTTACTGTGGGGAGAAAGGTTAGCAAAATACTCTTTTTCTTCCAGAGCATTCTCATAGCCTAAAATATAAAAATAATTTCCTAATTCTGCCAGAACTTAATTAACAATGTGTAGATCTGGTTTGCATCCTACATTGAGCCTTATGTGCCAGAAAATAGAAAATAGATTCCAAATATATATTGGGTCATAGGATCACAGATTTAGATTTAAGTCCTCCAGTTCACCCCCTTCATTTTATAGATGAATAAACTGAGCCCCAAAGGTTAAGTGACTTGCCTAGTATCCTACAAATGATTTAAAACTAGGATTTAAAGCAAGGTCCTCTGATGCCAAATTCAACAGCTTTCCCACTATTCCACCTTAGTATTAATGACAAATCTATCCAAAAGTAGAATCTTTCTGCATTTTTGACCCAATTGCTACTCCTGGGGTTACCAATTCTTTAATTCCATTTTAAGAAAATCTGATTGTTCTAACATGCCTACGTGAAAGGCTTTATTATTACTATTTTAAAGGTGGCTCTTAATACCAGTTGTACTAAGGGCACTCTTGTGTCCAGTTTCATCTGATCCTCCTAATGTGACCATGTGGGAGGCAGGACAGGTATTATTATTCCCATTTTGTCAATGAAGAATCTGAACTTAGAGAAGGGACTTGCCCAAGAGACGAGAAAGCAGAGCTTTCAGGCCAAGGCTTTTTCCACTACCTCACCTTCTTTATCACTGCATATTAGGGAGACATCTTTATGACTTGTTAAAGCACAGTAGAGCATATAAACAGGCCCTTAATTTTGTACCAAAAATAATAGCTAGCATTAATACAGTGCTTTAAGGCTTATAAAGGGTTTTATATACGCTATCTCACTTGATTCTTGCAACTACCCTGTACAGAGTGTTCTACAAGTATCACCCCCATTTCACACATGAGGAAACTAAGGCTCCAAGAAATTAAATTGTTCACCAGTGGTCACACAACTAATGAATGTTTCACCTGAGTTCATCTCCAGAGCTTTTTTCCTGCAGTACCATGATGCCTCTACTCATTTTTATAGCAAAGATGGAAAACATCCAGGTAGACCAGAGTAGTTTTCAACAGTCTTCTCCCCTGCCCGTCATTTGTCACACTAAAGTTCTGTAGAATATCTGACACTGATGTGAATGAAGCCTTATTAGGTAACCATAATTTTAAAACTTTTTCCAATTCCTCCAGACAAGAGGAATTAACACAATAAATTGCCGTCTGATAGTAACGGTCTCAGATTGAATGTAAAAAGACACCCAGAGGGTTCATACTTCTAGATCTATTCCTGTAACCACGAGAGAAATAATTCACTTGATCGTGAGCACTTTGGGGGTGCACTTCAAATAAATAAGCAGATTCTCCCAGGGTCTAAGCAACTCTCAAGGAGTATTTAAGCACCAGGCTTCCCAAGAGTCCCACGCTGAAATACCCAAGTGAAGAGACCAAGGTTCTAGCTCCCGTGTTTCCACTAACTAGCTGTGCTACCCTAAGTCAGTCACAAATTCTCTGGGGCCTGTTTCCTTCTCTCAGAACTGTGGGTGCTAGTAAAGGTGATCTCTGGACCCTACCTACTCAAAAATTCTAATTCTATCTTTACTGACACATTTACATATTAGGCAACCTTTGGAGACTAATTTAGATACTGTCATACTTCCATGAATTAGTATAAAATTATAATATGATAACCACCTTTCTTCAAATGAAAATCAATATTTTCACATCTTTCACCTCTCCTCACATCATCCCTAGATATCCAGCTAGATTCAAGTAGTAACATTCCCATTTTATTAACCGAATCAGTGTTGGAGCAGGGGCTGGGACCCAGATCTCCTGACTCTCAGTCCTTTAATCACAAGACTGTGACTTCAGTTCAAAATAGTGACGTCCACTCTGTTCTGTACTGTTCATGCAGTGCAAGAAAAAGAAGTCACTCGTCTCTTCAGACTTTATTTTTGCTGATATGTATCAGACCCATGTGACAATTAAAATGCACTTAGGAAGTAACGTGTAAAAAATACAAATAAAATGAATGTTTTAGAATCAAGGGAATGAAAATAAAAGGGTGACCTCTCAGGAATTGGGGGCTAATATGCCAGAAATGAGTCCTTATGAATGGGGACTGTTTCATTCTTTGTATGTGAATCCCCTTGGCCTAGCACAATGCCAGGCACTTATGTGCTTGTTGGATTCATCGAGGTAAAATTAAGGCAAAAAGCCTAGTGTCTGTTATGATCATAACCTTTTCCACATTCTGTCTCCTCTATTTATATTTCAAAATCAGTTGTCATAGGGGAGGGGAGAGGACGGTTGTCACTGGATCATAGAATGGAAAGAAACTTCAGAAGTCATCTGGTCCAATGCTTGTCATCTGTAGTATCTCCAATAAATAACCATTTCCAACCTCTCACCTCCAACAAGAGGAAACTCAATACCCGCTGAGGTAATCCATTCCACTTTAGTATACAACTACTAGCTATGTGACTCTGGACAAGTCACTTAACTATGTTCAGACTCAGGTTCTTCATCTATAAAATGAAAGAGTTAGAATCAGTCACTTCAAAAGTTCTTTCCAGTTCGAAATCTATGACCCTATGATCCTAATTGTTATGTAGGGTTTTTTTCTTTGGTTGTTTTTTTTATATGCTGTTAAAGTCTGCCTCCACATAACCTCTACCAGTAACAACTCCATAATTAATGAATCCTCGTTCTGCCCTTTGGGCAAGATGAAGGCTGACCCGTCTTCCACATGACAACTTCATATTTAAAACTTTTTCTCCATCTTTGGTTTGGTGTAAAGTCCCCTCATTTACTCTGACTGCCTTTCTCTTGAAGTGATCCAGCTTGTCAATGCACTTTCTAAAATGTGGCACCCAGAACTAGATACAATATTCTTGATAAGATCTGACCAAGTCAGAATGGGAGGGGGACTAGCAGGTCTCCTGATGTGGCTGCTGAACATCTCCTAATGGCTAAGCCATACCTGGGGTGGTACATCCAGAGCTCTCCCCAAGACACTATAATTTAGAAGGCACTAACAATATTTGTTCTTCAGTGGTTATTAACAGTTGAAATAACCTGGAATCTTCTTAGGAAAAATAATTAAAATAAGGAAATAGCTTGCTTTCTCACCCCCCTGGCAATAGCCAGGTGTTGGCCCTGGCCAGCCTTCTTCAGGATTGGCCTCAAGGTGTCCAGACATCTGCCCTAGGCCCATCAAAGGCTAGTGAAGGCTCCAATGCAGCCTAAGATCACACGAGGTCTTTTAAGCTGCCATGATATACTGCTAGCTCATGTAATGTTTGCAACCCACTAAAAGCTGCAGGGTTTTTTTTTTTTTGGCACAAAACTTCTAGCCATATCTCCTCCATCCTGTATTTGTATATGCAATTTTTTAAAAACCACATACAAGTTTACATATATTCCAAATAAATTTCACATTATTTTTGGCTCATCTTTCTAAGATATTGAAGTCTTTTGGAGAGCCAATTTTGCCATCCAACATGTTGTCTCTCACAGTTTCATGTCATCTGCAAATCTGATTTAGTATTCCGGCTATACCTTTACCCAAGTTACTGATAAAGATATTTATCACAGGGCGGCTAGGTAGCTCAATGAACAGAGCACTCTGCTTTGGAGTCAGGAGGATCTGAGTTCAAATCCAGCCTCAGACACTTAACACTTACTAGCCGTGTGACCTTGGGCTTAAGGTCACTTAAGGTCACACTTAACCCCAACTGCCCTGCCTTCACCCCTCCAAAAAAAAAAAAAGATATTTATTAGAAAAAAGGCCCAGGACAAAATTGTGTAGCACTCTAGTAGAGATTTTCTTCCAGGATGCCAAAGATCCATTGATATTCATGTCAGTCAGCTGGAAATGACATCATTTAACAAAACAGTAAGTGGTCAAATGTAATTGAATATCAAGTTATAGAATTTAATGCCTAAAAGAGATCTTAGAGATCATTCATATTCTTTCACTTTGTAAATGAGGAAACTGAGTTCTAGGAGTTAAGTGACTTGCCCAAGGTTAGACAATATAAATCCTATTTTTATGGTATCACAAAACTCAAATCACCTATTCATATTTAATGTCCACAGGAAACAAAGGATATTTATCATGCGATCATTATGCAAGGCAAAGGACATAGAATCACTTTATCTGAAACACGCACATTGTTAGGATTTGGTTTTTGTCCAGGAATGATTTCCTCTGTGGCATGGTTGCTCAGTCGAGCTGGTCTCAGAGCCTGGGGTTCAAGTCTTGCCTGAGATAATAGGTCCATTCTTTCTCTGTATCTTCCCATAATTACTTCATTATTATTATTAGATGACTTTTACTTAAAACAAGCTCTATATATATGTGTGCATATACATATACGGATGTGTATATATATTTATATACATACATATATATATACATATATACTCATTTAATTTTATTTTCCTAATGTCTGTTTTGGAATTTTAAAAGTATTCATTACACAATATCAATTTTATAAGAAAAGACTCCAAAATATCTTAGTTATCTTTGAACTTCTGATTCCTTCTCTTACTTATGACAGTAGATTTTAAGGAACTATCAGTTTTGGCCATGACCCAAAACATTATAAAAATTGGTTCAATCATTTGAAATAAATATTAGAAATGACTAAGGCTGCTTAAGAACTAGTCATTTTATTTCACACGACTACACCTGTATAATCTATATCAAACTGCTTGCCTTCCCAAGGAGGGGGGAGGATTGAAAGACAGAGAATTTGGAACTCAAAATTTTATTTTTTAAATGAATGTTAAAGTTTTTTGTTTACAGGTAATTGAGATAAATCAAATAAAAAGAGAATTTAAAAATGAACTAGGGAATTTAAACATTCAGGGGGACCCAAAATTTGTATATGAACACACGGTGTAAGGCTTGATGCCTCAAGAAAAATAAAAGTTAGGACACATAATAGGTGACTGACAGTTGATGAGTTTGAAATAGTGTGCCTAATGACATTCTGACCCTCTATACTTTGTTGTATCCTTATTCAAGAAACTGGAATTTTAATGCTATATTAAGTCTAAATATTAAGCACATAAAAATATATATACAAAATATATAATATATATCTACCCTTAAAATTAAAAGGTGTCCCTACAAAACATCATATCCTGATATTTCTCATCTTTACAAATTTTTAAACATTTTAAAATAACAGCAAATGAAAAAATAACACCCAATAATTTTGCTTTAATCTCATCATTCTTCAAAAGGAAAATATTCCTAAGTTTACAAGTCTGCCACTTTATCCTAGGGGTCAGAATTTAATTATTCATGTGTACATATTATGGATCCAAGACAGCATAGATACTATAAAACAGTAGTATCATTGCAAAAGCTAATCACATGCTAGCAATATAAATGTTTAATAAACAGATCATAAACAGAACTGTCACTTGCACTCCTAAAAAGAACCCAGCTGGTGTTCCCCAGCCCCCCCTTCCCAGTTTTAGTTGCAGGGTTTTTTTTGTCGTTGGTTCTTTTCCCCTCCAGACAGAACAGTAATCTGATTTACACAACACTGTGGGAGTCAGGGTGTGGTCGGGCGCTTCTAACTAGTATTACAAATGGATTGTTTTTTCCCCTCAACTCCTGTAGCAACAGGATCTTAAAGTGGTTACTGGTAGGAAAAAGGTGAGACGGAGGTCAAATTAGCTTGCAAAGGAAAGTATTCTCTCGGCTGTGCAGGGGGTTGCTGGGGGGCCAGGAGGGAAGGGGGGAGTGGTGGTGCATGATGGTGTAGGAGTGTTTTTTACAGCTAGGAACTTTGAGGCGCGATGTTAGCATTACCTATGATGTCTAAACTAGGCGTCCCCGTCAGTGAAGGACTTGTCCACCTTGTCCTGGGCTTACTTAAAAAGAATCCTGGCCATCGATGACACTGAGGAACGGACGGGGCGCTCTGAACTACTCCCACGCACCTGCCTTCTCTGGCTTCTGAAGAATGCCTACGAGAAAAGGAGGCATCAGGCAGGCCCTTCCCAAAGCAGGGGCAGGCGAGGGGACTGGACAGGCATGGGGAATTACGAGGCAGGGCCGACGTCTCCTCCCGGCATGAGGATGCCCACCCTGGCTGCTCCCCCCGGTCCTGTTTGCATTTGTAGCAGACACTTCTCTGTGCCCCGGGCCTCAGTTTCCTCATGTGTGAGTTGAAAAGGGGAAGGCTCGGTGGGCGCGGAGGTCCCCTCCGGCTCTGCGCCGCGGACCCACCTAGGATCTGCGAGACCTTGGGCGAGTCACTTTGGCTCAGTGGGCCTCAGTTTCCCCCTCTGTAAAACGAGGGGCTGCGCGAGTTGGCCTCTGAGGCCCCTCCACCTGTGAGTGGCCGGGATGCCGGGCTCCTTCGGGCCAGCGGCTTCTCGGCAGCAGGGACGGAGGAGGGGGTGAAGCCGCCAGGTGTCCCCAATCCCGGACGCCGCGGGCCAGGGGGAGGCCGGGGACTTCTTGGCCGGATCCCCGCCGCGGCCGCCTGGGACCGTGTCACGTTGGGCTCCGCATGGTAGGGGCTCAGCCAATAGCGAGGCGGGGTCTCCAGGAGGCTCCGCCTCCTCTCCCTCCCTGTGTTCCCCGCCCCCCCAGCACTACACCATTTGCCTCGGATCCGCCCCGCCCCCGACTCGGTCTGGGCCTCGCGCACCCAACTCCTCTGGGGCGTCCCCACCCCAAGGCCGCCGCGAGCTTCGGGTCTTCTTCCTTCCCCCCACCTCGGGCTGCACGTGGCTCTGCACGTTGGAGTCTGGGCTCGGCTGGGGCCATGTGCGCGTGCGCGCGGGGGAACAGCCTGGGGAAGAAGGGACGGGATTACTGGGGACCTCCTGGCCTCGGGTCCTGGCTTCTGAGTCGGAGCCGCTGAGCCCCGGGAGGTCTGACTTCAGCTGGAAGCGCACCTCCCGAGAGACGCGGCTCAGGGCGCTAGGAAGAGCCCTGGAGTGGGAGGCCAAAGGCCTGGGTTCGCGTCGCGATGCAGGCAGCAGGCAATTATTAAGCGCCTACGTGCCAGGCAGGCTGCTGGGGAGCTGCCACTGGGAAGCGGACCCTACTTCTGCTGCAACTTTGGGCGGGTAGCGGCAGTCATGGAGCTAGAGCTGTTCTCTGGCTACTATGTATCAGGCGCCGTGCTGAACGTTGGCACGAACGAGAGAGGCGATGCAGGGTGCCCGACCTCGCTTTTGTAATATTGTAACGATTATTTCAAATAAACTAATTCCAAACCATTTGTTTCTTTTGTGGTCCTGTGGACTTTGTGTTATGCTTTTAAAAACACTGTTCAGAGGAGTCCACAGGCATCACCAGATACTGCCGAAGGATGAACCCCAAAACCTAACTATCCCGTCTGTCCGAATCGGCAGGAAATTTCAGGAAGGATACCCCCAAAGTGAGGTCCCTCCTGGTTCCTAATCCCGCCCTCCCCAGAAACTTTTGTATGTTTCGGGTAGTTTCAATTTCTTGATGTGTGTAAATATTGTTCCCACTGGCTTCATATTGAATGTAAGGTCTTTGAGGGGCAGAGGAGTCAAAGGGATTTTTATTGTTTTCTTTGTATCTCCAGGTGCTTAGCACCCTACCTAGCATATAATATGTAGGCATTTTAATAAACATTTTAATTGAATTTTTGAAGTCTCCCACTCCAATTTATCCTCTAAAGAGATTTTTCTACATTGTAGATGACCTCATGTCATCACCCCCACTCAATAAACTCCAGGAACAAGTATAACATACTAAATATAAAACGGGCTGTTTGGCCTTCAAAGCCCATCATAACCTTACTCCTTTCTTTCCAGTCTCCTCATTCCTTCCTCCCTGACAGGTACTCCTCAATCCGTTGAAGCTGGCCTCCTGGCCATTCCCCAAACAAGATACTCCTTCTCTGGACCTCAGAAATTTTTTATGACTGTCCCCCGTGCTTAGAATGCTTTCCCTCCTTATCTCTGTCCTACCAGCTTCTCTAGCTTCTTTTAAGTTCCAGCTAAAAGCCCATTTCTACAGGAAGCTTTTCCCACTCCCTCCTAATTCTAGTCCCTTCTGTCTGTTCCTCTTTATCCTGTTTATAGCTTTTTTGTACATTTTTGTTTGCTTGTTGTCTCTCCCATTAAATTGTGAGCTCCTTGCTGTGGCACCAGAAGGAAAAGCTTCATGTAGAACATGGCTTATGAGCTGAACTTTGAAGAAAACTAGGGACTCTAAAAGGAGATTTAAGGAGATAGTGCTTTCCAGGCATGGGGGAGGTACAGCCTGGGCAAAGGCTTGGAAATGGGAGATGGGTGATGAAATGTCCTAAGAGGAAAACCAACGCTCTAGCTCTTTCCCATCCTTTACATGCACACAACTGCCCTTCAAATAGTTGCCTAAAGGACCTGAAGCCTTAGAAGCACTCTTAGAGGTCATCTGAATCCCACCCCACCCCCTCATTTTGCAGACAGGAAAAAGAGACCTATAGGCATGACCTGCCCAAGGTCACACAATGGCAGAGCCAACCTCTGAACTCTTATTAAAATACCCTGATTAAAATTCTGTTGCTTTCTTCATTACAACATAATGCCAGGGTCCCAAGGTCCTAGAGTCTAGACTAAGGGATATGGAAGGAGGGGTAGTGCTTTGCTCACTTTACACCTGAAAGGGACAGTTGCTTTTTTAGTTTCTAGTCACTTTATTTGTACCTTGACAATGCCTTATCCCAGCCCCAGCAGTCAGTAGAGGGTTTCAGAAACATGGTTAGGCGAGAGACACTGTGCTAGCAGCCTGATTAAGTCATGCCTTGACTTGTTTGACATTGCAGATAATAGCCTTGCAAGGATTTGGCCCCAGTTTGTCTAAAATAGGACTTCGGCAGAAGCAACAGAGAATGAAGGACTGAAAATGAAAGACGAGGCAAAACTGAGAATGAAGGGTTGGGAAGAGAAGAGGAAAGAAGGATAATTAGGAGAAAGGGCTTAAAATTGTGGAGCCCAACTAAATAAAATATTAGAAAAAGAACGACCCCTGAAGGATGAAAGAAGGTGGTGAGAAAACAGCAATGTACATGGAAACAGCTGTAAAATAATCAGGAGGTAGGAGGTCCATGGGCGATGGGTGTGGATATAGATAGACATACAGATATATGTGTCTATCTATATCTATATCTATATGCTTCCAGAATATTTTCTTTGCTGTATTGATTGGTTTTGCTGGTTGTTTCTCTTTCTCTCTCTCTCTTTTTTAAAAAATATTCTTTGTTATATGAGATAACTCTGGGAGTGAGGAGGAAAGATAGAGGAGATATTGATAAAAAATTTATTTTTAAAAAAAAGGTAACCAATTTTATTCTATGTAGTATTATTATTATAATCTTGATCTTTTGTTGTGAAGATTTTTTAAAATCACAAATGGTGACTATAAACTTGGCCGTTTCCTCTTCTATTAGCTAAGGAACTGATCCGGATCAACTGAGCTCTCTGAACCCTTTCTTTAGCACTTGTGTTTGAATGGTCTAATTGGATCTGAGATCTCATGAATGTGGGTGTGCCCTCCAATAATAAAAGCAGCAACCCACCCAGGCCTGCCTATCCAATCTAGCTCTTGTCCATGCTCTTCCATATGTTCACTCCAGGACATCCGCCCAACATAATAGATAATACTCACTTTTTCTTCTTCATCATCATCATTTCTCCTTCCCGCTGCATTCCTATTGAACAATTGAAAAAGAAAACTCAATAAATACACGTAGTCCAGCATTGTTTGTGATTCTTATCAATGTCCTCCAGAAAACATCCACTGAAATCACTAGAGGACTTTCTTTGGTCTTTTAACATTTTGTGGGCACTAATGAGCACATCATCCAAAGTACCTCTTCCTATCCCTTGCTCTCACCATATGACCAGACTCCTCTTTTTCAGTTCTTGCATTTTGCCAAATGTTCTCCCTTATACCATTTTTGTACGTAAGTAATCATTCGTTTTATGCAGCAACCTGTTCACTATGTGTCTCTCTGTTGTCCTTTGGGCCACCTGTGATTTGATTTTTTTTTTTTGAATGTCTGATAGTCCATGATGTTGGTGGTGACCCAAAATCACTGGGAAAGTACTGAGATTAAAAAAAAAAATGTCAGAACCAACCTTAGAAATAAGACAAGACTGTAATCTCAGGGATAAAGTATTTTGGAAACAAATTGTTATTGCTTCCCTCACACTCAAGGCACTGTAAGATTAAGGATCCACCCTGATTTTCTGTATTTATCTAAACCTTGTGGCTCCTCTGGAATCTAGAACACTGCTCTGAATGCAGTAAGTAGGTGCTTAGTACATACTTTTCAAATAAAATATTTTCTTTAAAAAAAATGAGTTTTTGTTACAGGGAGAGTTTGGAATTATTGAAAAGTATCTCGAAGGTTTTCAAATGCAAAGCAGCCTGCTGTCTTACTACTTACTAATTGCAGGGATTTGAGAGGACAGCTCATCGTTTAATTGTAATATCTATCCAAAGTATAGGTACTGATGGACAAACTCAGTAAACAGCCCAACTTGTGTTATGGTCTGAATGATAGAAATTTTTTGGTACATTTGGATCTTCGTGTATGAATTGTCAAGCCAGTCTCTAGAGTGGGTTGTGAATTTTTATTTGACGATTATAATCAAATTGATTCACAAAATCTATTAATCAGTAAATGAATTCATATTTATATATAGTTTAAAAGTTGTGATTTTTATTGTCATTACTGGGAAAGCCAAAGAAGGATGTACAGGATTGTAGGCTATTTTGTATTTTTAATCAGAAAATTAAATAGTATTTGGGTTCATCAGATCATTCTTCGCATTTAGAACCTGTACTTCCTTTTATTAACAGCCAACACTTCTACTTTCTAATAACTTCAATCAAGGCAAAACCTTTTGTTCAAATAAATAATTAGCTTTGGAAATAGACATTGTATAGGAACATAGGTTATTAATGTGCTTACTTCCCACTCTGCAATAATAATAATAATAATAATAACTTACATAATGCTTTCCTAATCTCGCTCCTATGAAGTACAGATAATTATTACTCCCTTTTTACAGTCTGAGGAAACTGATACACACAGCAGGTAAGAGACAATACTCAGATTCATATGGCTAATCCATGTCAGAGCCCAGAATCAAAACTATGTCCCTTGACTCAAAGCCTGATACTTTGATCACTGCATCAGCCCACTATTCCATGCTAAGGACATTGACCTGTTCTTGGTATTGGGTATTAAATTCTTTCCTCTTGAAATCCCACCTCCAAAATTCTGCCTATACAATTAATGTTAGGTGATAGGTATTTGATGGAAAAATAAATTATTATGAAACTTCTTAGATTTTATCTTTTGATGTTTGTATTATTTCTAATTGCAACACTTTTTGTGAGCAGAAATGTAATTCCCTTATGATCAACCACTTGGCCTTTCAGGTTATAATTTATCCCCTGGGGAACTGGATTGGAAATGGAAAAAAGACCATGAATAACCTACCATTATTGAAGCTGTAACACTTTATACTTTAAAAAAAAGTCTTACTGGTTACAGTTTAAACAAGTACAGCATTCACACCATTCTAGAGGGGTTATGTATTTAACCTGGTTCTGGCAATAACATCCTTTAAAAGAAATTCACTGTGTATTTCTAGGATAAGTTTTGAATGAGTACTGTAATCTCTTATTCATAAGTTTTACTCCAAGAAAACTTACATATAGCTCCCTAACCAAGTAGATACAGATCTCCCTTCAATTAAGCTAGCATTTTGGAGGACAAGAAGTCAAATATGCTGTGTGTAATCTTAATCCTAGTAGGAATCATATTATGTAGAGAGAATATAATTAGCCAAATTGCAGTTTTGTAAGAACAGGAAGGTAAACATTTTCTATTCTTGAAAAAGTGCCCCGGGATATGTAATGATTAGGGAAGAATGTCCTTACCATTCTGTTAGTTTGGTTTTTGGGTAATGTTTTGGTTCTTATTTACTAAGGTTCACTGTTGAAGTTATCAAGTCCTCTCAGATACTAATGGTCAGTGTGACCATGGACAAATCAGTTAACCCCCCAGTAATCCTCAGAAACACTATAAGACTCTAAAACAGAGACTGAGCTACTGAACCAAATCAGTAGAGGCTGTTGAAATTACAGAGGAGGAGGAGGAGGTGGAAAAGGAGGAAGAAAAAGAAGAGGAGGAGGAGGAAGAGGAGGAGGAGGAGAAGGAGGAGGAGGAAGAAGAAGAAGAAGAAGAAGAAGAAGAAGAAGAAGAAGAAGAAGAAGGAGGAGGAAGAGGAGGAGGAGGAGGAGGAGGAGGAGGAGGAGGAGGAGGAGAAGAAGACGAGGAAGAAGAAGAAGAA
>CM053590.1:37741404-37758012 GCA_028646515.1 Pseudochirops corinnae
GTGGCTGGATTTTCTTCATATGTTTTGACCCGAACAACATCACACCAGATTGACTCAGAGGCTGATATGAAAATCCAGCTGACTTTTATCAAGCCAGACTTTAAAGAGATTTGCAAAAATATGTAAAACAATGCCACTTTTATCATTATTTTTTATTTGGAAAATGCAGTTTTTCATAAAAAGAAATTGGCATTAGTACATAATAGATTTTTAGATAATTACATTTTAAAATGAAAAATTAGTTTTAAATTAATAAATATTTTAAAATGTTATGCATTTAAATTTCTAATACAGTAAATATCAACAGATATAGCCCACATAAATAAAAGGTCCTCAATAATTTTTAAAAGTGTAAAGGGATTCTGAGACCAGGTTTGAGAAACTGGTAAAAATTTTCAGGAAAGAATAGAAATTAGCAACCTGTTTCAGGGAGAAACTAAGAAAAAACAGTGGTGACCAGCCACCAATTCCAATCAGATCTTATTTTCTAGGGTGCCTGTAGGGCTAAAAGGGTTACAGTTTCAAACCTTGGGCACTGGCTTTGCTAAGTGTTGGAACTTCTTACTCTTCCGTGTGCAGACTTTTCTGGAGCTATGAGATCTCCCTACCAATACTCATGTATATTTTTCACAAGCTTCACCATTTCCATTTGATTTGTCTCTTCTAGAGAAATGTTGAGATTCACCTTTCTGAACCTTCAGCTGAAGTTCCTTGCATTTTCATTTCAAGGACAGTGTGAACACAGGACGTGGAACCTAGTGGTTTAGCTTGAATTCTCACTCTGTTTACTGACTAGCTCGTGGCACTGGACAAATCCTTTCATCCCTCATCTTTAAAATAAAAGGATTAGACTGGTTGGTCACTGTTCCCTTCCAACTCTAGTGTTATATGAGCAGGTGCTGATCGAAACAATGGGGTTGGCTGCTGTCTCGCTGATGTCTTATGTGAGGGACACCACTTGGGTTATGAATTACTGTGCATTTGTGCACCATAGATCCCATTCTAGCACTGTCCATACCTACTGTTCTCTTATTTTGCCCTTTATTCCTAAAGAAAAAGGAAATAGAACTGGGGAAGATGGCTCTCATACTCACAATGACTACAAAAATGTAAATGGGAAAAAAAAAACTCCAATTGCATGGAACTGAATGTTGTATAATTATACCAAACTTGGCCCTATAGAAAGGTTGAGAAGATGTATGTCTCTTCTTTTTGGGTGTGGAACTTTGTATAACTAGCAAACGAGAGCGATGTATTAATTAGTTTTCCTGATCCAATTTTCCCGTTACTTTTTTATACTTTGTTATAAGGGATGGCTTTCTGGATAGGGAAGGAGCAGGGACATATTCCAAAATCAAACCACCATAAAACAAAAGATATCAGTACTTTTAAAAATAAATCAAAGGAATTGGATTTGTAAATTCACTTTAGTTACTAGGCAAAGCTTCATTCAATAGGCATACATATGTTGTCATACTCTGGATACTCACCTGAAAATATTGGTCTCCTCTGACAGATAAAGTATGTGCATAATTTTCATCTGGTGAATTACATATTTGCAACATCCCTGGCATCAGAAGGAGTATCCCACCTACAGCTATCCTCCAGATTCCGGTAGCACTTTGGAAGGGAGCCAGTACCCTGTCTGTCCTTGATGTCATCTGGTAAGTGAGAATAGCATGAATCATACTAGATTTCACTAATGAATTGCCGGCCAAAGCCCTAAAACAAATATGTACCATTTGCCTCATGCCAGTTATTTCCCCTTTCTGCCAGTTTCTAACACTGTGTTACTTTGTCTTTGATCTGTGTTGACACCTGTTATTTAAAAACCCCAAACCCAACCCACTGATGTTACTCTGCTTTGCAGATAAAAGTAAAGGTCCATTTGTGACACATCAAACAGAATTAGGGGAATGTGGGATGTGTGCCGCTTAGTGTTGCCTAGCAATATGTTTAGGGCACAGGAATCACAGAGGATGAAATTCACACCCACAGGGAAATTATATTATTCATAAACACACAGACACACATGCCGAAATCTCTGGTAGAAAATATATGAAATACGACTGCAGAATTAGAGTTAACGAGAGCAGTTTGATGCTTGGAATAAAATGGAATATCCTTCAGAATACTACTGTAGGGGTAAATAATCTATATAACTGGTTGTCTCTTTTAAAGTTTACATGTAGAAGTATTGCTGTCACTTGGAAGAAGTGTTTCATGCCCACACATGGAGTTTACATTCGTAGATCTGAGCTGTGTCTATATGTTTACAAGGGCACAATTTAGGAGTGAATAAACTTGTCCATGTAATTGTGAGTAGTAGACTCAAAACTGGAATCAATCCAGTCCTTCTTGTCAACTTTATTTCCACTTTTTATTTCAGAATGTTGGCATTGGTCTTCCAATCTGAGTGTCAATGACATGGACCAAGTGCAGAATTTCCTCTAAGATGACCAGGTGCAAGCAACGCCCTGCAAGACTTCAGATAATCCTGGACAAATCTCCTGCTCTTCTTTCATGGATGATTCTGGACCTATTTCTGCAAGTTCTTGTAAGTGCCACCACTGAACCATTTCATTTAAGCAGTTTCTGGAAGGCGGGAACTTTTCGAGTAGGGTCAGGAGAGAGATATGGGAGAGGAGAATCTAGAAGAAGAAGGCTCTTGTCCAAGACTAACAAAAACTACTTCTTTCCCTCATGTTACCTTGACACTCCAGGCAGGGCAGGAGGATGTGAACATGGGGGTGAGCAAGAAACATGGATGGAAGGGATGTAAGCAGACAATGTGAATTCAGTGACTAGAGGTAAAAGCCACTGTGAAGGCAAGGGTTATGCATGACTGGGATGGAGAGAAGATCAAAGAGCAAAGAACTCAATCCATCTAGTTGCTTGGGGAATGGGAAGAGTTATGATTAAGCTCATGGCTAGCCATTGAGACAAGATTTCAATGTAAAGCAACGTGTCTTTCTTTAATTCCCTTGCCCCTACCCTACTTGAATTCTTCTCCTATATCTTGCTAGTTCCTTTCCCCACCAGTAGTACCAGGTGCACCCCACACCTTCATACTTTCCATCTGCTAGTTGTTTCTATCATACCACAGGCCCTCCAGGTCTAATCTATACTCTTCTATGAAGAAGAACAGCTACTGCTGCAATTGCCATGGGACTGCAATGCTCTAAGCAGAATTCTAGTGCTTTGATATCTATCCTGTCCTAGATCCTAAAATACTCAGACCAAGAGAAGCAGA
Organism: Pseudochirops corinnae; assembly: GCA_028646515.1. Taxonomy (NCBI): domain Eukaryota; kingdom Metazoa; phylum Chordata; class Mammalia; order Diprotodontia; family Pseudocheiridae; genus Pseudochirops; species Pseudochirops corinnae. Next base: position 37,744,658 of record CM053590.1, read on the forward strand.
GCCAGGACCTGAGGAGCCATGGGACAAAGAATCACAGAGGATAGATAGCAAACCAGGGTGGCATGGAACAACCACGTCCTAGTGGGAGAGGTAAGAGATGGAGTAAATCCTAGCCTTCCCCTTGACTGGAGCTTCACTCAGGCCCTTACTGTGAAGTCACAGCAACTGTACAAATCTCCAGGGAGTAGCCTTACTGGAGGAGGTCTGACTATGGCTTGCCAGGATTTTAACTGTGGACTGGTCTTATAGCCATTAAATTGTAAATAAAACTATTATGTTTGGAAAATATCTTTGTACTAGCTATGTGGCTCACCTAGAATGTACTGACCCCTCACCTCCATAGCTTAGTCTCCCAGACTTTCTTCAAGAAAGAGCTTAATAGATTACTTTCTTTGCCCTGTCTCCTCCCACTTCCATCCTAGCTGCTCATGCCTTCCCTTTTTCATTATTACTTTCATATCCTTTATATAGCACTTACTCTGTATGTACTATGTATATACTTGTACGTAACTAGATATTTCCACTCTGTCACCCCTTGAGAGCAGGGACTAGTTTTTGAGGTTTTCCTTGTGTTTCCTCACCCCCTGCTGCACAGCGCTGGGCAGGCTCTTAGTAAGTACTATCTAAGTAAATGCTTTTGAACTGCAGTCTCTTGAACCTTTGTGCTTTTAGAGAGAACTGGTGATTACTGATTCTGACCCTCCCTGCTCATTCCTGGGACACTGAGCTAAGAAAGGAGGGGTCTTCAAAGAGTACATAATTCTTTCCTATCAGGGGGAGGCCTCTAACACATGAGATGCAAATACTTATACTGCCCATCTCACAGGGCTGTCAAAAAATTAAATCAGAAAGTGCTATACTATAAATGTTTTGCCTTAAGACACTTCCATGCTGTACCTTAAGGCATAGTGTCTGGAATTAGGGAGGAAATAGCGCCTCTGTACTGTTCTGCTCCACCCCAAAGGGTAGAGGAAGACTTCAACTTGATACAAGAGAAAAGCTGCCAAAGTTAGAGCTGTCCAAAAATGGAATGGATTGCTTTTTAGATCCTCGTGGGTTTCCCATCATTTCCCTCAAAGGCTGGATCCTGACCTGTCCTTTTCAGGTATGAGTTGGACTGATGTCCCTTCCAACCCTGACAGACTGGGCAACGTCAGTTGCTATTATTACAACTTTAAAAAAAAATTAAAGGGAACACTGGTCCAAATTAAAAGTGACTGCTTATTACTATGACTGAAAAAAGAATTAATGAAAAGGGAACAAAGATATGACACCTTGTAATTTCACTTCTTTTGGAAAGACCCTGAGTATATTACTGTAATTGTCTTCATAGAGAGGTCCGCAATCAGAGGCCTCTTCTGTAAACTGAAATTGTTGGCCTAAGTGGACTCTGAGGTTCTGTCTAGTACTAAAATGTGCTGATTGTGCAAGGAAGAGTCCAAGAAGTGCAAGTGAGGAGAAGACAAGGGATATTTGTCAGGAAAAGAATGAAAAATAATTTCAAGAATATTGGGAAAAAATTGTATTTATTTTATTCTAAGAAACTAGGCTAAGGAACTATTTTAAGGGGAAAAAAATTCATTCCTAACACCCATACTTTTGTTTCTCCTATTTTTCCCATTAACCCCCTCTTTTTTAACAACAAAAGTAAATTACTATTAGTCTTTGCTTCCTGCTGCTAATGCGATTTATTTCAAAAAAGCAGTTAGCCATAGGCTTTTCTTGGCCTTTGAAAAGTTTTCTTTTTTACATATTTTCATTTTTCACTTAAGCAATCTGTATTCCACCTGGCATTGTAACAGTCTTGCTCTGAGGGTGATAGATAACTAATCCTCTTTCACTTTTACTTCCTTTCTCCGTGGAGTTGGTGCCTCCATCGTGAAGACCAAGGATTTCTCCAAATATTGTAAATGCTGAGGACATAAAATGAAGTTTAGTTGTTAGATGTGGTCTGACCTGGTCAGAATACAGTGACAATATCACCTTCCTCATTCTGGGGACTAAGCTTTAATTAATAAATTCTAAAATCTGAAAAGCAATCAGATTTGGCACTTCTTTTTTCCACAGTACTTAGTACACAGTGTTTTTAACACAGAGTAGCTGCTGAATAATGCTTCTTGACTAACTATGTGGTGTAATGTATGGCCATCTTTGGGATTAGGAAAACCTCTGCTCAAACTCCTTCTGTGATAATAGTTTCAATACTTTTCAGCAAAACTGGGGAATAGTTCTAGATGGAGAGGGTAATAGAATCTTTCATACACAAGGACGAAGGCTCCAAAAGCCAAGGAAAGAAGGGTTGCTTAAATGTGGTAGCAGTGACTTTCCTATCAAGCTGTTACTACAGACTGATCCAATAAAGGAGTCAAGCTATACTTAGGGAGGCTTTCTCCTGTTACCTCTGATTAGGTGTTCTCCCCTCTACATAGTAGTATCATTCTGGTCAAAGGAGAGACAAAGGTCATGTCCCTTCCTTATCAAGTATTATGAATATATGAATGCCAGAGAGGGAAAAATAGTGAAAATTTTAAGTAATCCATACAGAGTTCTCCTGCAAAAGAATGGAAGCAGATTTTAAAAATAATTGCTATGATTAAACACTAACGTGAGCTTGCAAGCCTACTTCCAGTGAACAGTAGCTGTCCATGCCAATTCTGTCATTGTCGGCTAACTCACTGGGCACCCCAGAGATGTGAGGTCAAACAGTGCAAGTGGTTTCACAGTTATCATCTTCATAATATTAGACTGAACTGCTTTGGGCCTCCTCAAACAAAGAGTAAAAAAACAAACCCAAGACTTTACAAATATGACACAACATAATTTTAAAATAAGGTACATTCTCCAACATCTTGGAAAAATATTCCCATGACCTGAAAAATGGAATGAGTATTTTTCTCAGGGGTCAAGATCCAGAGACTTATGCCTTCTTTCTGGAAAAAAATAAAATAAAATACCCATGGATCTCCACTGCAGTTGTATAGATTGCATTATAGGTGGAAATGGAATTTCACATACTCCTCAAAAGTTACTTGGGGGTTGCAACACTTTCCAGCCTCTCCCCACCGACACTTCAGATCATGCCTCTGAAATACGTGGGCATATGCACAGACAGAAGTTGACAGATGTTTGAGCAATCATTCACACTCTATAAAAGCCTTCCTCAAAGACAGAATATAAGAAGGCAGAAAAGGAGTTGGGTTGGACTGGGTTTTTTAAATTTATTAGTGGAGGGGAGCAGTACAGAGATTCCTCCATAACTGCAGAATATACAACAGAATTGGGAAGAATAATGTAGCCCAATCTATCAAGATGGTGGGGTTAAAAGATGAGGCATATTGTTGAGTATGTTACTTTAGTGGTCTTCCCTCTCTACATTATCCATTTGTGGAGTAATGTTCCCACAAAGGTCTTTGCTATATTTGAAATTTGGCTAACTTTTCCATTCATTAAAATATTGAGACTTTTTCTCCTGGTTTTTACCAGTAGAAGTAGCTAGACTACAATGTATAGAGTACTGGGCCTAGAGCCAGGAAGATGTGAGTTCATTTCCAGTATCATATACTTAATGAGTGTATGATTCTGGACAAGTCACTTAACCTCTGTTTGTTTCAGTTTCCAAATCTGTAAAATGGAGATAATAAAAGCATCTACTTCCAGGGCTTGTTGTGGGGAATCAAACGAGACAATAATGGTAAAGTGCTTAGCACACAGTAGGTGCCATATAAATATTGGCTATTATCATTATCATAATTATTGCTAATGCATTGAAAATAGGTATTATACTCCCATTTTATAGATGAAGAAACCAAGATGTTGAGTTGAACAATTTGCTCAAGGTCATTCAGTGAATCAGTGGTAAATCCTCAGTTAGAACAAGGAGTTCTTGGTGGTGATTCAGAAAACCTTGCAGCTTTCCAAAATACCTTAAAATTGGGCCTTCAAGAATTCTGATGAAGAGATTGAATCCAACATATTTTATGTGTAAAAGGTAACTCAGTAACTCCATATAATAATAATAGTTGATTTCTTGAATCAAGGCCTATAATAATTCATGTCCTATATGTTTCCCTTTAAAGGGAATTTTTCCTCATTTTTCATTGAGGATAATAAAATAGTTCCTGGGAAGACCTTAAAATTACAGTATAATCATCTCTGATTTCTATATAAAAATATGAATTTTTGTCCTTTCAATCTTGGTAAGGAAGTTGAATAGAAATGATTATGTTTGAAACATCTCATTTTATATTTATAGAAAGTTTAGTCTAAATGACAGATTCCTGGACAAGTTAAAATATAAGGTACTTTGAAAAGAGCATACTTTTCTTCCATTTTACTTATATTATGAAAAATCAATATACAACTCATACTTTAAAGTACTTTTTGTAACTTTATTGATTACATAAAATAGATTCTGTTCTCTTAAAAATCTTAAAAGTTCTGCATCCTGGTTATTGTATTTATTTTATTTTTAAAATCCGGTTGTACAAATCCAGGTGGAATTTGGTGTGTTTGAGTGGGTGTGGGTAACTACTTTGTAAAATTCATGCATTTTCTTGTAGACATTAACTGGAGAGATTGAATGTAGAAAGATTCCCCACTGTACAATGAATTCCTGTGAATCCCTTAAAAAATTGATTAATCTGGAAACAAAGTGGGTGGACAATTGAGGAATGACTAAACAACCTATGGTATATGTATGTCATGGAATACTATTTTGCCATAAGGAATTCAAAGAAACATGGGAAGACTTGTGGAGAACATTTTTTTTTTAGAATGACTAATAAAAAGACAAGACAACAAGCATCTAAATCAACAAGCATTTATTAAATGTCTACTATGGGTCAGGCACATGGAGCTTAGGTGTTAAGACGACGTTAAAAACAGAATTCAGGTCAAGTTCAGTGATCCATGTTGATTCCAGAGGACTGATACTGGAACACATCCCTTTCTTCCTGGTAGGCATATGGGAAGCTAAAGCTTCAGAATGTTACTTACTCTGTCAAAGTCACTGTATTAGTTAAAACTGTTTTATTTAACTTTTTGTTTTTTAAATAAGGGAGGGTGCTATTGGAGGGATGAATATTAAGAAGGAATTAACAGTGAAAAAATGCATCAATAAAACTTTTTAAAATAAAAAAGTTGGATAATAAAACTAGCTAAGATACTTCATTATATTACATTACATTATAGGCTTTTTTTTTTCTTTTTAAAAAAATTTCAAAATATTTTCCTTTGTGCCATCTTAATTACTTTAAGGCATTATCTGAGGAAACTGGAAAAAGGAAAAGTCCTTTCAAAGAATCATTGACCTAAATTGCACCACAGAGCACTCCCCATGCTATCCATACCATCTACATGTCTCCAGGAATACTACTAAATTACAAGCACTAAATGTTGAGTCATTTCCTGCATCACGTTTACAAGATGGGTAAGCTTTGCACTATTAACATATTTAACTGAATTACAGTTCAAATAGTTGGTTTCCATATCAGCAGCTGTTTAGTTTAATCCCATTTTGGGAAAAATGCCACAGGCAATCCTTCAGTAAACCTCCTGTTAATATTTCAGCCTCCTTTCCTTAGATGGTCTAGCTGAGTACTAGGTTGACTCAGTATTACCGACAATTTGCTGTGAGTATATGAATTTGCGAAGCCTTTGTGGGTGAAATTGTCTTAAAGAGAGAATACTGGAGAGCCTCTGACATTTTTGGTGGAATTTAATTGTGTGATGTAGGGCATTTTATGATTTTATTAGTATGCTGTAGGTTAGTCCTTCCACAGAGAGTGAATGTGCACTCTAATGGATAGTTATTGTGCCTACAGAAAACAGGATTGACAAGGGCATAACAATCTAAGCCTTGAAGGCAGCATTCATTTCAGCATGTTTACTTCTCACTTTTGACTGGGAAGCCATGTTTCAAATAGAAGTTTCCATCAGTTAAGTGACCAATTAAGGAAGGAGGCAGAAAACATCAAGATGGAAAAGTGTAAATATCACTGTAGAGCACTATTTAGAAATTGAGCTATTAACCTATAATAACTGAATAGACTATAAGTATTAGTAGTAAGTTTCCATCAACTGTAAAGGTCAAGATACACGTCATGGAGAAGTCAGTTTTATGTACAGAGCTTTGAGATTAGAATATCCTTATCTCATTAAAGGACAGTGCTACTTATTTACTAGGAATAACCTTGATTTATTTTAGCAGTCCCTTTAAAAAGAATCATGGAACACTGGCTTTCTTCTATGAGAAAAAAGAAATCATGCAGGCTAGAATAGCCCTCCTCCCCCACTCCCTTGCTGTGTGACCTTGGGCAAGTCTCTATGCTCCCATGATTTAGGATCTGACTTCCTGATCCTCTGTTTCTTCATTTGTAAAAGAAGAGGACTCAACGAGAGGATCTCAGATGTGCCTCCTACCTCCAAAAGAATATATTTACAAAAGTGCCATTGCCTCCCCCTATCATTGAACTTGCATTGTGCATCTTACAAAATCCACCAAAGTAAAATATTACTTATTACAGACGACAGTTGTCTTTGTTGTATGCAGCTCAAGGTTTTATGATGCACATAAGGACTGCTCCTCATCTTCCTCCAAATGCTTCCCTTCTTCCTAATTGTCCTATTTTGGTTCCATCATCTCCTGTTACTTAGGCTTAAACTCAGAATGATCTTCAACTGCTTTTCCTCTGGCTTCTTTCTTTCACTTAGGAATCCTATCAGTTCCAAAGTTGTGCCAATTTTTCTTTCCTATATGTCCTCTTCCTCTTTATGATTCCCATTGCCAGTCTGAGGCTGTCATTACTTCTTGCTGAGATGATTTTGATAGCACCCTAACTTGTCTCCTAGATAGTTCTTCCAGGACAATCTACTGATGCTGTAACTCCCTTGTTCAAAAACCATCAATGGCTCCCAGTGCCTACTGAATAAAGTAAAAACTTCATCTGGCATCTGCAATCTGATTCCAACCTCAGCCTTATTTTATATTATTTTTCCTTCACATATTCTTTGCTTCTGCCAAATTGGATGCTGAATCATTCCCTAAATTCATTCATGCATTCAATCAGTGAGCATTTATTAAACACCTACTTCTGTAGGTGGTAAACTCTGTGTTGGCACCGAGTATACAAAGAGAAAAATTAAATAGTGCATGTCCTCAATGAATGTTTACATGAGTGTACACATATAAATATATGCAAAATAAACACTAGGTGATTTTGAGGGAAAGGACTAGCCACTGGGAGATTTTGGAAAGGTCTCATGTACAAGGAGGTGGCATTAGAGGTGAGCTTTGACAAGAGCCAGGGATTCTGGGAGGTAGAGGTGAGGAGGAAGAGCATTCTAGCTATGGCAGAGAGTCAGTGCCAAGGTACAGAGATGAAGGATAGAATGTGGTGTGTGAGGGACATTGAGAAAGCCCATTTGGCTATACTATAGAGTTCCATCTCTGTGCCTCAGGCCATACTTTTCCCTTATGCCTGAAATGCACACTCTCTCCCATTCTTTCCTCATTCTCTGCCTGTTAAAATCCTTCCTATTCTTCAAATCCCATCCTTGTGTTCCCTCCCCAAAGAAGCCTTCCCTGTCAGTCCCAACCAGAAGGGATAGCTTCCTCCAAGGATTTCTCATAGCCCTTTCTTCTCTTTCTTTGATTTGGTTTGATGTGATTTTGTTGAGTCATTTATTAAGCGCCTGATGTGAAGCAATGTGTTCTCTCTACAAGCTCAATTAAGCCATAGAGTCCCTGTTTTTATGGGCTTACAGACTAGGACTTCAAACATCATTATAAACACAGAATTTTAGAGTTGACAAAGGCTTTAGAATCTCCAGCTCTGCTCATTCATTTTACAGATGAGTAATCTGAAGCCCAGGGAGCATAAATTACACACTCGATATTATGCAGCTAGCTAGTGGCAAAGCCAAGCCTAGACAGTGAATTTCGATATCTTGTCCACACACACACACACACACACACACGCACGCACGCACGCACGCACACGCACACGTCTCTCCAATTATATTGTAAGAGGCTGCTGGGTGAACAATGGATGGAGCACTGGACTTGTGTTTAAATCCAGTCTCAAACATACTAACTGTGTAACTCTAGACAAGTCACTTAACCTCTATGTTCCTCAGATTCTTCATCAACAAAATAGAGATGGGGTGGCTAGGTGGTGCAGTGAATAGAGCACTAGCCCTGGAGTCAGGAGGATCTGAGTTCAAATGTGACCTCAGACACAACACAAAATTAGCCATGTGACCTTGGGCAAGTCACTTAACCCCAACTGCCCTACCTTTCCCCCTCCAAAAAGCAAAAACAAAACGAAAGAAAAAAACAATAAAATTTCTCTAAAAAAAAAAAAAATAAAATAAATAAAATAGAGATAATGATAACACCTACCTCCCAGGGTTATTATGAGGATAAAATGAGATACTATTTGCAGGGTGCTTTGTAAACTTTAAAGTACTTTATAAATTTTATAGCTATTATTATTGAAAGATCCTTGAAAGTAGGAACTCTTCATCTTTACAGTTCCCAGTGCCTATCATAGTACTTTGCACTTAAATAATTGTTGAATTTGATGTTTAAATGTGAGTAGAAAAAGAATAGAAAAGTTCTCTTCTTGTCCCTTTAAGTACAACTTATGAAAACTTGAGCAAGGCTCTTAAATCTGCTGGGCCCCAGTTTCCTCATCTCTCAAATATAGGAGTTGGATCACATGACTTTGAAGTCTCCTTCAGCTCTAAATGCTATGATTGGTCCTAAATTATCTAGTAACCTGCCTAAATTGCCTTTTTAAATTTCCTTAAAATTTAATCTAATTGACTAATTAGATTAAATTTTAATTTCCTTGACATTTCTTGTATTTTATTGTTTTAGAAGGGGCCACTTTGGGCAGTAAGCAAAGCTTTCCAACTAAATGTCTTGTTCGAAAGTTCTTTTACAGTTTCCAGTTCATTAATGTATGAGTTAATCAAGAGAGTCAAAAGAGTTGGTCAGGGCCTTTTCTACCACCTTCTGTTACTTAAGGGCTTAATTAAATCCTTCTTGACTTGACTCTCTTGTTGGCCTTGTAGGCATGTGAGGCCTACCTGTTCATCTGGTACATACAGACATGCAGAGCTAAGTCTAGATACTGCCTGGAAATTCAGATAAAACTTTTGATGCAAGATGTTGTGGGTCTAGAGAAGAAAGTTTTTGTCTCTTTTCTCCTCTTCTGAGTATTTCTAATAAACTTAAAGAAAAAGTCCTATAGTGAAACTCAGGGATTACTTTTCCAACTTATATGTTGATATAGGTCAGGTCCCCAGAGCTAGCCTTCTCAATGCTTGAGCCCCTGTTTCAGTTTATTTCCTTCTGGTCATCCACTAGTGATTAGCACCCGAGTCTCATTTAACTAATTAACACCATTTAGCTTTTACAAAACAATATTTACTGTTAAGATATAGCAAGAATAGAAGTTACAAAATATTTCCCCCAAAATCTGGAAGCATAGTTCCCTTTATTTTTACCACCTCGGTCCCTGGGATGGGGCTCAGCTGGAAAGCCCTTTCTACTGCGTATTTGTTCCACCAAGTTCACTTTGGAATTGCACATAGCCAATGGCTGAATCATTGTAGCTCCCTTTTTGCTGCTGATGCTGAGTCAGAGGCACTTTGGACTTCATTCTTCATCATCGGACTATTAGTTAATACCAGCATGGACTCCAGGTCCTGGACTTCAGGTGGCTGGCTCTCTTGACTTTTTTGACACTCACAAGGTCATAGCAACCTTCAATATTCCTCATAAAGAAAGAACAGACATGAGACAGACAGAAACAACAACAGGGTCATGGATTCTCATCATTATACTGGGTCTTGGTGAGAGGGGGCCCAAGGCCCCTCTCCCACCTGGAGACACCTAGTTGTCTTTGCTTCCTTACTTGGACATTCCAGGAAGCAAAAGAGACTAGCCCTTGGTTAGTTAATGCCTTATAAATAATCACTTGTTTCTAGATCAGACATCAAGCAACAGTTAATTAATGAGAATTTACCATGGGATCAGCAGACCACAACCAGTGACAGAATATCTGTTTGCACTCCAAATTGATGAGCACTTCTCTTATATTATATACCATCTTATATTATATATCATTTCTTATATATTATATACTTATATATATAATATAATCATTGTATTATATACAGAATATCTGTTTGCACTCCAAATTGATGAGCACTTCTCTTATATTATATACCATCTTATATTATATATCATCTCTTATATATTATATACTTATATTATATATATAATATAACCATTATATTATATACAGAATATCTATTTGCACTCCAAATTGATGAGCACTTCTCTTATATACCATCACGCCTTTTTTGGAAGCAGCTTCTTCCACCTGGGCTGGCAGGAGGCAGATAATACTATGCATACTTGGAACATGGAGCTCCATTGGTCAGGCCCCTTTTAATAGACATAACTATTTCTACTTAACCGTCTCTCCTTCAAGTCAGAAGCTTGAGAGAAGTCAAAATCTATTCCTGTCTATGGTGCCTATGTCTAGAATACACCCTCCTTCCCTCTTCTCCTAAATTCTTCCATATTCAATACTGCCCTCAGCAATACTGAGCTCTCCCAAACACATACGTAGGATACTTATGAGTTTGAACTAGGCCATTTGGCCTAAGCATTAGAAAGTTTGGTTCAGGTGACAATTAAACTTCTGAATCCTTGGGGTCAAACTCCTTCTGCATACAACTATATGACCTTCAGAAAGTCAGCTCATCTGGTCCATTCTTCATTGTCCTTATCTATAAAATTAGGCAAACTTATCCACAACCCATAGATGATTTGATTTTGTCGGCTTAAAAGTCTTCAGATGAAAGACTAGGTACCAAGAAATGTTACCTCATTTCTTCAGACTGGAAGAAATTTGCATTTTTCTGTTGTTATTTTACTTTATAGTGGTTGACATTCCTTTTCCATAAATTTGTGGTAACAGATGGGTAGAACTAAAAATATTAGAATCAGCAAGAATCATTTTTACCATACATTAACTATATTTGTTTTCTTAAAGAATACAACAATGACAACAAAATCAAGCATAGAGGTATATTAAATACAGTTGTGACACTGGAGAACAGGCAAACAACAATTCACTTTTTATTTATTTAGACTTGTCACTAATTTAAGTGCTCTAGACTTCCTCCATCACCTTAAATCAGAATGAATCATAAGAAATAACAACAAAATATATCAACTCTCTAGGGAGCATATGTTCACAGAGACCTCACTAGGAAGCATGTCCATCCCTGTAGAAAGTACTTAGCTTTGAGAACAGTGCACATGAGGCTACAACACAAGACAATGGAGCATTTGCTCCTACTCTAGGCTGCAGAATTATCTAGAAAGCAAATAAAAAGCTGGTTTAAAAAATAATGGCTATAAAGCCTTTTAAGACAACATGGTCTTTGTTGCCAAGAAAAAAAAAGTCAAAGAACAGATCGAAAAGAGGAAAGAAAAATGTGGTTAAAAATAAAAGTGATGATGTATTCTTCCAACTTGAACTTCTCAAGTCTGTCAGAATGAATTTAAGAATTTTTCTCTGAAAGTATTTGCCAACTTCCCACCCATTTTTGGATGGACAGAGGGATTGGCAAACGATCCATAGAGGCCCAACAAAGTCCTGATTTTTCAAAAAGCAGATGGTGATTCAAAATCCACAACAAATCAGTGATTACAGATAAGGCGAGCTCAAGCTGTCTGACTGGTACTGACCTTCCCTTGTCTTCAGTCTCACACCCATTCCAAAGTTATTTCTCAGTCCTTCCTTTCAACAATGATATGCCTAGTTTATACAAGAGTTAACCCACAAAACATCAAGAGAAAGGGGAACAAAGAAATTTTTAAGAAAGATAATGCCTGTCACCAAATCTCTACCAAATATGAACAGCATTCATTCACATTTCTTATGCAAAACTAATCTTTTAATGAATAATAGATTTCTATCTATCAATCAATCTACCAGCTGACTGATGAAACACCTACTATGTACCAGGCACTGTCCTGGAGATGGAAGGACAAGAATCAAGTAGCTCCTTTCTTCAAGGAGCTTCCAAAAGCTATTCATTAAGAGAAGATTCATAAAATAAAACACCCCTTTCTCTAGATTCACTAGTTGAGTAAAAGATATAATTGATTAGTGAAAGAACAGACTTCACTAATGAGACTTCAGTTCTCAGATTAAGCTTATGGGTATTCCAGCAGCATTATTCACTCATACAAACGAGTTGTTCCCAAAGGGAGAAAAGGACTCCAACAGAAGAATTAATATAACCAGAATAAGCAATTGCCTAGGGCAGTGAATGACTGAAGGCAGCAAAATCTCTGACAAAACAAGTTCCTATGTGAGCAAATTCAGTCTTTGAATATGGATGGATGGACATTGTCTGGTTGGCTAAAGGTAACAGGTTCCTCAGAGCAAGGAACAAGTTAGAACATGAAGCAGCCATGTTGTACGTGCAAGGTGGCAGATGGGGCAATTTAGAATGGGACCATCCAGAATTCAACAAATCTAAGCGATCATTTTCATCACTATGAATCTCTAGAAAGAACTTGGCATTTTCTAATGATGCTCGTCTTTAGACATACCTGTCCTGAGTGGCTTAAATCATGCAAACTAAAAATAGAAGAGTTGCCTCATGGATGATGAGGCAGCCAAAACAAAAGGTTCAGATGACATCGAATAGTTAAGAATATTGGGATGATTTCACTTGTCATCCTAGTAACCTTCTGGTTGCTAGGGGTGCAGACTACTATTTGAAAAACACTGACTTGCAAGACTTAGTTGAGAATGGGTAAGATCCTCAAAGAACAAGTTTCACATAAACATGGATCTTAGGGAATAAGTGAGTGACAGTGATGGGGAAAGAGAATTTGTTTACACTGATGCTCCTGAAGCTGTTGTCAATCACAAAGCATTTATTAATCACAGACACTCACTGTGAACTTATTAGGAAAGGAAGTATAAGTCAATTTTCTTTGTTGAATTTCCTGATCATTCTTTTAGGTTCACAAGATTGTAGGTTTAGAGGTGGAAAGGTTATGTAATCCAACTCTTATCACTTTACAGATAAGTAGATTGGGGCTCTGAGTAATATGCCCAAGGTTGCACATAGTAAGATATAGAAAAGGGATTTAAAAACCCTGTTCTACTGACTTAAATTCCAGCACTCTTTCTACATTACTATGCCTGCAAACAGTAGGCACTTAATGAATACTTGGGGAAGGGAGGGAAGGAGGAAAAAGGAAGCAGGGAAGGAAGGAAGGAAGGAGGGAAGGAAGGAGGGAAGGAAGGAAG
>CM053590.1:37758512-37779908 GCA_028646515.1 Pseudochirops corinnae
GAAGGAACCTCAGTGATCAACTAATCAAACCCAAAAGGAATTCCCCACCCAAACACAGCTAACAAGTGGCCATCTCGTCTCTGCTTAAAGACCTCCAATGAGGAAATAACCCACTGCCAGCCACATTGGCCCCCTTACACTTTTGGACAGCTCTAATGGTTGTAAACTACTAAATCTAAATTTTCCCTTTTGCAACTTTTACCCATCACTCCCTCCTGGCTTTGTCCTCAGTGGTCAAACAGATAAATAGGATAGATAATCCAAAAATCTGAAGACAGTTATTGTGCGGTTCCACTCTACTCCCAATCCCCTCTTAGTCTTCTGTTTTTCAGGCTAAATATCCCCCGTTCCTCCAGCTGACCCTTATCTGCCATGAACTCAGGACCCTTCAATATCCTAATGCCCTCCCCTTGATTCTTTCCGGCTTATTTTAATGTTCTTTATGTTCTTATTATTTTAATGTTCTTCCTAAACTCCAGCCACACTTCAGATGTGGTCTGAACAAAAGGATCAAATGCAGAGGCACTATCACTTCCTTATTCTTGGAAACTACGGTTTTCTTAATGAACTCAAACATTGGTTTTTTTTTAATTTCCATATTATATTTCTGAGACTCATACCAAGCTTTCTGCTCACTAAAACTACCAGATCTATTTTCAGACGAATTGCTAAACTAGTTTCTCTTGTCTTATACTTGTAGAGTTACTTTTAAGTCAAGTGTAAGAATTTACATTTAACCCTAAATTAAATTTCATCTTAGAAGATGTGACCCAGTATTCAGGGTTTACTAATCTAACTGGCATTCTGGTCAGCATTTAAGAGATTCAACTTTGAACTGACTTCACCATTTTCTCCACTTGAGAAAGCATGGAATAATGGAAAAAACATTGGCTTTGAGGCAGAGATCCTGGGTTTAAATCCCACTTTGGATAATACCTTCTATGATCTGGAGCAATCTAGGCCTTAGTTTCCTCATCTAAAAGATAAAGTGGTTGGACTAGATTGTCTCAGAAGCCCATTTCACCTCAAAAATCTATGAATTTTCTTTTTGAACCAAAGTTTTGGTATAACCATTAAAAAAAAGTTTGGTGAACTAGATGGTCTCCATATTTAGTATCTGTGTAAATAATGACAAGAGAGAAACATTAATAATATAAAACAGTGGATAGTCAAAGTCCCATGATCACTATTCCTCCTCTACTTCTGAGTAGATAGAAAAAGAAGGAATATACACATATTCAGTAAAATCTCATTAATTTGGGCCCCACTTATTTGGAATTCATTAATATTTAGATGAGATAGATATTTCAGCTGTTGTATTATCTATAAGAAACAGATTTGCTAAGCAAAATTAATAAATTAATGGTGTGAACAAGATTGTTGGATATTAATCCATTTAAGAGGTCAAATTGTTTCCAACCACTTTAAAAAAAAACATTTTGGTATCAACCATTCATATTCAGTTAATATCCTGATTATGATTGCCTCCTATATTTGTTAAAGGAGATCCAGTCAGACCTCTTCTTAACATACTTTGTTATCCATCAATTTGGATTACTGCATGTACTTGCAAGTAATAAAACTTAATGTTTTCACTAAATGAGACAAGAATTCCCTTGGGGCATTTCAAATGAGTGAGGTTTGGGCTGTATGGGAAAATGAGCTGGAGGTGATTCATTGGATTAGCAGGGAGAATTGTCAAGCCTGGACCACATTCCCATTGTTTCAGTTACACCTATGTCCCAACTCTCAACTGGGGTTAGGCTGCCAATGTGCTTAGCTGTAAATATAATTTCTCAGGGGGATGTGGTCTGTGGCTCAATAGAAGACATTCCTCTTTCTGACTCAATATGCCAATAGATGGGATCATTAAGGGACCCAAATCCCAAAGCAAACTCAGGGGTCAAGATCCTATATGACTGCATCATCTTTTGGAGGAGAGAGGAAAGATAGTCAAAGAATCATGTATCAGTGGGGGAGGAAACTTAGAAGTTATCTAGTCTAACTTTTTCATTTTACAGGTGAGGAAACTGAAGCCTAGAGATAAAATGTTTTTCCCAAAGTCACACAGGTGGCTCACAGAAGAAGTAGCTTTGGACTAACTAGCATCCAGGGATGGGAAAGGGATGGTTGGGGCAGGGGCAGGAGAAGAGCATGGTCATTTCAGTATTCATTTAGATCTGTATTAAAGAGGCTATAAGGTCACATGCATAGAGGGAGAGAGGGAGCAAAGACAGGTAGGAAGGAAGAAAAGAAGAAAAGAAGGAAGGAAGGAAGGAAGGAAGGAAGGAAGGAAGGAAGGAAGGAAGGAAGGAAGAAAGGAAGAAAGGAAGGAAGGAAGGAATCAAAGCATAAAAGGATTGGTTTAGTTTTGCCACAAAAATATGGAGGTACTAAAGTAAAAGGTGAAATTTTGGAGACTGCATATTCCTAGAGATGCAGAGGATGCATATAGACAGAAGTCATCAATCAATTTGATGAGATCCGCACCAACATGGGGCAGCAAGGTGACACAGTGAATAGAGTTCTGGATGTGGAGTCAGAAAGACTTATCTTCCTGAGTTCAAATCTGGCCTCAGACACTTACTAGCTTTGTGACCCTGGGCAAGTCACTTCGCCCTTGTTTTCCTCAGTTTCCTCATCTATAAAATTGACTGGAGAAGGAAAATGGCCCATATGGGTATACATTTGAATCAGTTCCTTATATATCTTGGACATGAAACTTCTATCAGAGAAACATCCTGCAAAAATTGTTTTCTCCCATTTACTGGTTTCCTTCTAAATTTAACTGTGTTGGTTTTGTTTGAGTAAAAGCATTTTAACTGTATGTAATTGAAATTTTCCATTTTGTTTTCTGTGTTCCTCTCTATCCCCCTTTTTGGTCATGAACTCTTCCTCTTTCTGTATATCAGACAGACAATTTCTTCCTTGTTCCTTTAATTTATGATGTGACCTTTTATATCTAAGCTATATATCTATCTGGAGCTTATCTTCGTATATGGTATAAAATATTGGTCTATATCTAATTTCTGACAAAGTGTTTTCCAATTTTTTCAGTCATTTTTTGTTGAATAGTGAGTCCTTTCTCTAGTAGCTCAGTCTTTGAGTTTGTCAAACACAACACTCTTATGTCTGTTTTATTCTATATATTGTATAACTAATCAGTTCCATTGACTGAGCTTTCTATTTTTTAACTAGTATCAAATATCTTTTATGATTATTGCTTTGGAATACTTAGGAACTTGTTAATATCAGGCTCCTTTCTTTTTTTACCCTCTCCCCAATCATTTTCCTTGATATTCTTGACTTTTTTCCCCTCGGAATGAATGCTTTAATTGTTTTTTTCTATCTTTATAAAGTAATCCTTTGGAAGATTGCTAGTATGGCACTGAATAAGTAAACTAATTTAGGTAGTATTGCCATTTTTATTTTTCTGGAATGGTCTACCAGTTAACATTTCTCCAATTATTTAAGTCTATCTTTCTTTCTTTTTCTTTCTTTCTTTCTTTCTTTCTTTCTTTCTTTCTTTCTTTCTTTCTTTCCTCCTTCCTTCCTTCCTTCCTTCCTTTCTTTTTCTTTCTTTCTTTTTTTGCTTTTTGGAGGGCAATTGGAGTTAAGTGACTTGCCCAAAGTCACATAGCTAATAAGTGTGTCAAGTGTCTGAGTCCAAATTTGAACTCAGGTCTTCCTAACTCCTGGACTGGTGCTCTATTCACTGCGCCGCCTAGCCACCCCTATTTCTATTTTTTAAAAAAGGTATAGTAGTTGTATTCATAGCTTATTCATAATTCCTGTGTCTCTTGGTAGAGTGTCCAATTTTTTGTACATTATATAGTTATTTTAAATAGAACTTTTCTTTCACTTCTTTCTTTTTCTTCCTCCTGGGTTCTTTGGGTTACATGAAATAGGCTGATGATTTATGTGGATTTATTTTCCATTTTACAACTTTGCTGAAATTATTGTTTTAATTAATTTTAGTTTCTTCTTTTCTTCTTTACTTATGCTTGTTCCTTTGAATTTTTTCCTCATCTTATTACTATAGCTAACATTGCTAGTACTATGTTTAAAGAAAATAGTGGTGATAATGGCATTCTTGCTTTACCCCTGATCTTATTTTAAAAGAGCTGTAATCTTTCACTATTATGAATAATGTTGGGTCTTAGTTTTAGATAGATACTATTTACCATATTTTTTTTAAATCCACATATTCCTCTGCTTTTAAGTGTTGTTGGGTTGTTGTTGTTTTTTTAATAGAAATGGGTATTGCCTTTTGTTCCAAGCTTTTAAAGCATCTGTTTACATAATTGTGTTTTTGTATTATTCTGATAATTAATATGGTCTATGTTTATAGTTTTCTTTTTATTGAATCAGCCTCATATTTCTGATATAAATCCAACCTGGTCATATTTTAGAATAGTTTAATTTTGGCGTATTTTATTAAATCTAAGATATTTTAATAAATTGTAGTCTTTTTGCTAATGTATTATTTAACATTTCTGTTAAATTTAAACATTTTATGAAGATTGCTCTATAGTTTTCTTTCTCTGCTTAATCTTTCCTGGGTTTAGGTATCAAGATCGTATTTTGATCATAAAGAGTGTAGAAGGATACAAATTTCCCTTTATAGTTCATAATAAAGGATTTAATTATCCTTTGAAGACTTGATAGAATTAATTTCAGGATCATTTGGTTCTGAAATTTTTTTGTTTGGGATTTTATTTGTGACTTGTTCACTTTTTTTCCTGATAGTTATTTAATAATCTATTTCTTATTCTGTAAATCTGAATACTTTATAATTTTTTAAATATTGATCTACTTACTTTGTTATCGGCTCTGTTAGAATATGATTGGGCAAAAGAGCTTCTAATAGTGTGCTTTATTTTGTTTTCAATTGTTATGATATCTCTTTTTTGATACAAGTAATTTAGTTATTCTTTCTCTTTTTCTCTCTCTTTGTAATCAGACTAGCTGCTTATCTATTTTTTTTTTCAGAAATCAGTTCAATTCAATTATTTGCTCATTCAAATTGAGTCTTATTTGTTAATTTGATGGGATTTTTTGGCTTTCGACTTTGTTACTCTGCTCTGATTTTTATAATTCTACTTTGATGTCAAGTTTGATTAATTCTTTTCAATTTTTTATTATTGCATGCTCAACTCATTGATATGTTTGTAGTTTCTTTGTTGATGAAAGATTTTGGAGATGGATATTTTCCCCTAAGAAATGTTCTGGCTGAATTCCATAACCTTTCATTGTTGTCATTTCTTTGATGAAATTTTCTGTTGTTATTTTTTTCCCTTTAACCAATTCTGTAGGATCAAATTATTTAGCCTCAAATTAATTTTTAATCTTTTCTTCCAAGTCCCTTTTTGCATATAATTTTATTGCATTTTAGTAAAGTCAATAGAGGATGTGCTTAATATGCCTCAATACATGGTCAGTTTTTGTAGTGGTGGTATGCATAGCTGAGAAATATGTAAATACTTTTTCCTAGTCAGTAGATGTCAGAGAGCTATCATCTCCAACTTTTCTAAAATTCTATTCATGTCCTTAGCTTCTTTCTTGTTTTCTTTTTGTTATATTTGTCTACATCTGAAGGGGGTACATTGAGGTCCCTTACAATTATATTTTCAGTATCTATTTCTCCCTACGATATTATTAGCTTTTCCTTTATTTAGATACTATGCTGTTTGATGCTCATACAATAAGTATGTACATTTATTCATGTTTCTGGTGTTTTAGTGATAATTCTATTTCCCTGCTTACCTCTTTTTATTTATATCTATTCTTATAATTTCCTTATGTGAGGACATGATTGATACTGTAGCTTTTTTTTAGTTCACCTAATTCCTCATTTCAGCTCTATGTAAATCTTTATGTTTCAAGTGTGTTTCTTGTAAATATTGTTGAAGTTTGATTTCTAATGCATTCTACTACCAGTTTAAGGGCAGCTAGGTGGTACAGTGGATAGAGTGCTGGGAGTGGAGTCAGGAACACCTGAGTTCAATTCCAGCCTCAGACATTTATTAACTATGTGACCTTGGGAAAGTCACTTACCCCTGTTTGCCTCAGTTTCTTCATCTGTAAAATTAGCTGGAAAAAGAAATGACAAACAGTATCTTTGCCAGGAAAACCCCAAATGGAGTCACAAACAGTTGGACACAACTGAACAACAAAAAAATCTTCCATTTTATAGGTGAGTTTATGTCATTCATGTTCATGGTTATGGTTGCTAACTGTGGATTTCCCTCTATCCTTTCTTCTTGGACTTTTTTATCGCTTTGCCTCTGACTCTCCTCTTTACAAAGAAAAAGAGGAATTTGTTTACTACTAGTCTTCTATAATCAATCTGTTTCCCTTCCATTGCCTCTCTTTTCTTCCCCTTGCTCTGCCCCATTGACAGGTTTTCTACTGTGTCTTTATTTCCTTTAAATCCCTCCTCCAATCTCACCCACCCATGTTGGAATTTGTTCTGCTTATGGCTATTCTCTCACCTATCCCGCACTCCCTCATAAAATCTCCTTCCCTCTCCCTATCCCTGCCTATTTCCCTGTTGAGTTTAATATATATATTTTATGTGAAACATTGTGTGTGTGTCTGTGTGTTTGTAATATGTGTGAATGTGTTCAACCTTTCTTTGCCTGATCAGGTGAAAGTGAGATTCATTGGATGCCCAATATCCCTTGTCTTTTCCTCCATGTTTATATATTCTTCATTTCATACAGTCCTGTTATGCGAGATACTAAATTCCCTTTCCTTCCTTCTCACTTCCTCCTCAGTATATTCCCTTTTCCATCTTATTTCCTTCTTGTCCTGAGACCAGAAAAAGAGGGAGAAGGAACACTTTCATGCCCTTTGCCAGTTTTATTTATCTTTGTCTATGAAACTTGAAGGTATTAGAATTTTTTTCTTCTTCCCCCTAGTAGAATGTAAACATTTTGTCATCATACAGTACTTTCAAATACAGTGGTTCTCAACCTTCACTGTTTAACACTCATATGTGGGTGTATCTGCATGTGGGCAGACCCACCTGGAGACAGATAGAGGAGCGGTATCTTGGTTCCTAAGACCATTGGAAATATGTGTTTTCTGATGTTCTTAGGTGACCCCTGTGACCCTTGTGAAAGGGTTGTTCAACCCCCAAAGGGGTCGTGACCCACAGGTTGAGAACTGCTGTTCTAGTAGATCTAGTTGATCTCGTAGAATGTAAACATTTCATTATCATATCCTACTTTTCAGTTGATCGAATTACCTTTCTGTGTTTTTCTCAACTCCTGAATTTGCTTTTCAAAGTTTGTTCTCTATTCTGGTCATTGGGAATACTTGGAAGTCCTCTATTTCATTAAAGATCCATTTCCCCCTAATAGATTACACTCAGTTTCCCCAGAAATGTTATTCTTGGTTGTAAACTTTTGTCTTTTACTTTAGGGGATATTTTCTTGTGAGCTTTCCTCTCCCTTGGAGTAGCAGCTACCTGGTCCTTATAATCCCGCATGGGTTGGAGACCCAGTACTAAGCTCCCACTGCAATGCCTATGCTAAGTGTTAAATGCTAAGTTCAAAATATTAAAATATAAAATCTAGAGTCTGAACATAGTTTGTGAGTCACATATAATGGAGGTTCAGATATCTCCTGGATGTATAGTCCCTACTTTTATAGATTTGGAGACTTAGTACTTTGTGATCACATATACTATTATACATAGCATAAAATGAAAGAAACATGGCACTGGAATTATCTGCCTCCAACCATCTCCTAAACCTCCTACATGCTGCCCTGACCAGAGGGATTCCCAGACACACACAATAAACAGTTCTTCATTATTATTATTGTTATTATTATTTACTTAACAGTATTTTTTCCAGTTACATGTAAAGACTATTTTCAGCATTCACTTCTGTAAGATTTTGAATTCCAAATTTTTTTCCCTTTCTCTCTTCCCTCCCCAAGCAATCTGGTGTAGGTTATACATTTACAATCATATTAATCATATTTCCACATTAGTCATGTTGTGAAAAAACAATCAGAACAAAAGGGAAAAATCATGCGAAAGGAAAAAATAAAACAAAAGTGAAAATAGTATGCTGCAATCTGTAT
This sequence comes from Pseudochirops corinnae, assembly GCA_028646515.1. NCBI lineage: Eukaryota > Metazoa > Chordata > Mammalia > Diprotodontia > Pseudocheiridae > Pseudochirops > Pseudochirops corinnae. Next base: position 37,766,610 of record CM053590.1, read on the forward strand.
TCAGACTCCATAGCTCTTTCTCCAGATGTGAATAACATTCTCCATCATGAATCTTTTAGAACTGTCTTATCATTGTATTGCTGAGAAGAGCTAAATATATCATAGTTGATCATTGCACAATGTTGCTTTTACCGTGTACAATGTTCTCCTGGTTCTGCTCATTTCACTCAGCCTCAGTTCATGTAAGTCCTTCCAGGTTTTTTCTGAAATCTGCCTGCTCATCATTTCTTATAGCACAATAGTATTCCATTACATTCATATACCACAACTTGTTCAGCCTTTCCCCAATGAGCGGATAGCCCATCAATTTCCAATTCTTTGCCACCACAAAAAGAGCTATAAATATTTTTGTACATGTGGATCCTTTTCCCTTTTTTATGATCTCTTTGGGCTACAGACAAAGTAGTGGTACTGCTGGACCCAAAGGTATGCACAGTTTTATAGCCCTTTGGGCATAGTTCCAAATTGCTCTCCAGAAAATTTGGATCAGTTCACAACTCCACCAACAATTCATTAATGTTTCAATTTTCCTACATCTTCTCCAACATTTATAATTTTCCTTTTCTATCATATTAACCAATCTGGTAGGTATGAAGTGCTACCTCAGAGTTTTAATTTGTATTTCTCTAATCAATAGTGATTTGGAGCATTTTTTTTATATGACCATAGATAGTTTCCATTTCTTCCTCTGAAAACTGCCTGTTCATAACCTTTGACCATTTATCAACTGGGGAATGATTTCTATTCTTAAAAATTTGACTCATTTCTCTATATATTTGAGAAATGAAGCCTTTATCAGAAACATTGGCTGCAAAAATTGTTTCCCAGTTTTCTGCTTTCCTTCTAATCTTGGTTGCATTGGCTTTACAACAAACAGTTCTTGGAAAGGAAGGAAGATATTCACACCCCATCTCTAGATTACAGACTAGAAACAAGGGGAAAGAGACAAGATGTCAAGAAAAATTAGTTCTCCTCTCCCTCCCTCCCCCCTTCCCCCACTCTAGCTCACCAATCCAACAAGATTCACAACAGCTGGCAATCTCCTATCGTTCAAGGTTTTTCTCCATCATGATTTGCAATCCCTCTGCACCAGGATTAGAATCTCTCCTATATCACTGGTTTTTAATCATCTAACTCTTCAGGCAATGTAATTTCAGGACCACACTGGCTGTGGTCTCTGCTGCCCCAGTGGGTTCCCAATCAACAGCAATTCACCCCTTGCACCTCTTTCAAGAAGTCTGACTATGAGTTAAGAAGACTATGGAAGGAAGACAGGAAACTATCCATGGATGCCATAACAAACAGATCCCCCTTAATCCTATCTCACGACTTCCTGCCTAAGAGCAAATTTGGTGCAAGACAATATTTGCTTTCCTTTCTTTGTTACAGAATCAGAGCAGCCTCACTTCTGCTGATATATCTCAGAAATTCCATCTGTTTCCCTCTGTGGAAACTTCCTTGGCCCTAGGTATCCCTGAGATGAAAAGACATTACAGAATCATCAGACACAGAGAGAAAACTGAAAAGGTAGGGTAGCACCAGATTGTAGAAACTCTTGAATGCCAGGCAAAGACATTTGAAATTTATGTGGCAGGAGAAATTGAACTAATGAAGTAGAAAGCATTTTACATGTACCTATATAGGAACACATTATTTCCCTCTGCTGGCCTATCAGCTTCTTTGGGACAAGAGCTGTTTCTTTTTCTTTATCTGTTTTTTTTTTTTTTAAGGACAGAACTCAGAGCAATGGCTATGAAGAAGCAAATAGAGGCTCAATGTCAAGGAAATCTGCCTCAAGAATCAGTACTATCCAAAAACATGAAATGGGCTGATTTAGGAGGTCATGGGTTCCCCTCTCTGGAAGCCTTCAAGCAAAGGCTGGGTGACTGCTGATGGAATGTGCTGTAGAAAGGATTCTTGTCCAGATGAGGGCTGAGATGCTCTCTGAAGTCCCTTCCCATGATTCTCTAAGAAGAGAGGCGAGGAGAGTAAGGAGATAGTTTGAACAATAGAGGAGAGGAATATTAAAGTAGCAGACCATGGAGAAGATCTGGAAGTATGTGGAGACAAGCAAGCAGCTGGGGCACATAGAAGGCAGAAGGAGGAAGAGTTGAATCCCTTTGAGTTGTGGGGTGTCGGTTGAAAGAAATAGGAACATAGCAATGGATGGAGGAACTGGAAATCATGGAAGAGAAAAGAGTAAATTTAGTGTTGGTGAAGCAATAGCCTCCTAATGGGCCTCCCTGCCTCAGTTCTCTTCTCTTCTGATCCATCCTGGCATACAGTAAGTGTTTAATAATGGTTGTTGAGTCATCAATTTTCAACACAGCTGTCAAAATTATATTCCTAGGCCCCAACTCTGACCATGTCAGTCCCCTCCTCAATAAAGTCCAGTGGTTCCACATTACTTTTGGATTAAATACAAATTCCTACCCACGTAAACAAAGAAAGGAAAGAAACACACATTTATTAAGCACCAGTTAAGGGCCAGGCATTGGGCTAAGAGCTTTACAATATCTCATTTGATCCTCATAATTGTCTGAGGAGGTGGGTACTATTATTATTGCCACTTTACAGTTAAAGAAACTGAGGCAAACAGGGGTCAAATGACTTGCCAGAGTCACATAGCCAGGAAGTTGTTTGAGGCCAAATTTGAACTCAAGGCTTCTGGACTCCAGGTTCGAAGCACTGACTGCCCCTCCAGGCACCTTAATAAATACTTGTTGACCAAGTTAATACAAAATATATGCAAAGTAAAAACCAAATCATTGGAGTGTCTGTATCAGCAAGCACCCCGGCATACCCAGGGTGGCTGCTAGCACAGGTTCTTAGATGTGCTTTTCTAAAGGAAAGCAACTCAAAATGGGTTAACAATCTGACTTTAATCAATCAAACAAATATCATTTACCTAGTTCAGGGGAAAAAGTCAGCACCCTGAACTTCAGAGAATACAAACGGAAGTTACAAGCAGACAAAGAAACAGATCAGCAGACAAGAGTTTCCAGCTGTCTGACCGTTACATCCATACCTATTCAGTTACCAGAGAGGGAAGCACCAACATCTGGGTTTTCAAAGCCTGAGGGCTCAACGGCTGCCCAGAGTCTAGTCTGGCCAAATCACACAACTCTTTCCAAAGTGAGCCCCAAAGCAAAAAACACATCAGGGTATATATAGCCTTCTCCTGGCTTAGAGAATGTCACAGCCCTCTGGACCCACTGCCCAATCACAAAATAATAAGGTGTGGGCATTCCTGAAGAACAAGCTTCCTGACACAGGCTCCATGTAACCACATTCAGCCTATTAGGGGGCAAAGTATATTTTCAAATCAGGGAAGGTTTTCAGTCACTTAAACCTATTAAAGGGCCTAGGGGCAGGGAACAGATTCCTATAACAGTATCCTAATTTATGTACCTAACTAATCATGCCAGGACAGATTAAAGAAGAGAAAGTCTTGAGGCTGAGAGGCCCATTAGGAGGCTATGGCCTCACCCCAAATCTATTCTTTTCTTTTTTAACTTCCAGTTCCTTGACCTACTAGTGACTGGGAAGATCAGGAAGGGTCTCACACAGAAGATATCATGACAACCGATCTTTGAAGGGCACCGGGAATTCCAGGAGGCAGAAGTGAGTAGGGAGAGCAATCTAAGCCTAGGGAACAGCCAACACAAAGACACAGGAAGAAGGTTGACATCTGTGTTCTGAAAACAGTAGTAGGGCAATTGGTACTAGAACAAAAAGCTCATGAAGAAGAGTGATGTGAAATCAATTTGGAAAGACATTGGAATCTGAGAGCTTTAAATGTCAAACAAAGGATCATGCAGGTTAGTTTAGAGGGAATGAGGAGCTATTGAAGCTTCAAGAGCAAGAGAGTGGAGATCAAACCAGTGCTTTAGAAACAACAATTGGGCCACTGAGCTAAGTGAATTGCTTTCAAATGATAGTGTCTATACAGGGCCATTAGGCACTTTATTATCAGTTTTAAAAGAATTTCACTTCACCAGCATTTCCCAAAGCAGCCACCAAAGGAAGCACAGTAATTAATCCCTCCCCAGTAATCCAGCATTCTGGTCCTACAAGAGATCATTTCCTAGTTCACTGGAAAGAAGAAAGAAAAAAAGAAAAGAGACTGGCGTGTGAATTGGAGAAAATCCCGTTAGCAACACCCACCAAAGGCACTCAGAGGATCCAATTAACACTTGGAAGTTTTACTAATTAGGAGGGATTGTTGAGGAGACTTGACCCGATCAAACCAGGACCAGGACCTCTCTGACCTCAGGGGCTTTTTCTCCTTCGATTTAGTTTGGTAGGGATTAGGCAGATCAAACTCGGGAGCCGCTCACTCTCCGGGCTCCTTCCGAAGGCAGCCTTTCCTCTGGGCTTGACCTGCTCTTCACCCCAGGCTGACTAGGGGCAGCCTGGGGAGTCTAATGAAAGAGAAAGGAAGTGAGGGTCAGGACTAAAACAGCTTTTGCATTTACATGAGATAAGCCGCCTCTGGGTGTGTTTTGGGGTGTGTGTGTGTGTGTGTGTGTGTGTGTGTGTGTGTGTGTGTGTGTGTGTGTGTGTGGTTTTCTTTTCTTCCCCTTCCTTCCTTCCTTCCTTTTTCTTCCTTTCTCTTTCTTTCTTTCTTTCTTTCTTTCTTTCTTTCTTTCTTTCTTTCTTTCTTTCTTTCTTTCTTTCTTTCTTTCTTTCTTTCTTTCTTTCTTTCTTTCTTTCTTTCTTTCTTTCTTTCTTTCTTTTTCTTTTATGTGTATTAACCAGAAATCCAGGCTAATTGGCATTCCAGGAGCTCCAGAGCCCTGAGCTTGCTGACTGCCTACCAGGAGATACAGGGGTGCTGGGTGGTGACCTACAAAGGGGAGAGAAGAACAAAAAAAACCTGCTCCCTGTGCATCTATATCCAGAGGAAGGAAAGGTAGATGCCAAGGGAAGGAGGAAGTGGAGGAGAACCATCAGTCACCAAACTTCCTTAACTTTAACCCCTTGTCCTCTAAAACTCCCAAAGAGTGCAGACTCTTTGAGGGCAGGGAGGGCTTTGTTTCTGCTTCTATTTTGGATTTGTTTGTTTGTTTGTTTTTGTCTTTTTTACTCCCAGTGCCAAATACATTTCTTTTTCTTTTTGAAGAACCAGTCTTGGGTATAGGGAACTCCCAGTGAGAAATCTTCTAGCAATGCAGATCAGCTCCTGTTCAGCAATTTATATAGCATAGGAGCCAGTCAATCAATACACATTTATTAAGTACCTACTACATTCCAGTCACTGTGCTAAGGGATACAGAAAGAGGCAAAGGTAAGCCCCTCATTGGCAAGGAGGTTACAATTTAGAGTTGTTATTTAGAGACAGAAATAATAAGTGATTTACCCTGGGTGTCAAAGTCTGTAAGTATCAGAGGCTAGCCTTGAGCTCAGGTTTTCCTGATCCCAAAGTCAGCTCCTTACCCACTTCCCCAGAATGTCAGCCTTTTTGCTGGGCACATAATAGGAGCTTAATAAATGTTTGTTGCCCCAAGCCTGCTTTGGAAAGTAAATCGCCCACTAGATGGCAGAATGGGTAGAGCTGGACTCAGGAGTTCCTCTAGTTCTCGGTACAAATTCTGCCTCAGACATTTATTAACTGTATAACCCCGGGCCAGTCACTTAACCTCTGTCTAACTCAGTTTCCTCTTCTGTAAAATGGGGTTAATAAATGGCACCTACCATCCAGATTTGTTGTGGGGAGAAAACAAGATAATATATATAAAGCACTTTGCAAACCTTAAAATGCTATTTAAATTATAGCTGTGCTTATTATTAAATATGAAGTAAGCAGACACCAAACAAGTGTGCACACCACACATGGGGCTGGTGTTCAAGGATGCCAAAGTCTCAGAACTCCTCAGGGTGGCTGCTGGCTCTGTGTGAAATCCCCTGCTGTCCCTCTGCATGTAGATAACCAGCTGCTCAAGGTAGAGGGGAGGGCCCGAGCCCTTCCCTCCGGGCTCCTGTGCCATTGTCATCCCTACCCCCACCCTCCAGGTGTGTGAGCTGTGCCCAGGAGACCATCCCTGAGCAGTACCTCTGGGGCAAGTATCTATGTCATCCAAAACACCCTCCCTGCTGATGGGCCCTAGACTGGCAGCAAGTTCAGAGTTTGTGAAGATGCAGATGCTCCCAGAATTCTCTTCTCCATGAGAGTGAAGACCCAAGGGGTAAGGAGGGAGGGTAGGGCAGAAAAAGCTGCAGTACCTGCTCCTTGCACTATTTCAGGGGTTCTTTCGTTTCCCCCCAACTGTCTCGCCAGCATATGAAAGCTACTTATTTTAAACCATAGGCTTATGATGGGATTTAGAGCTGACAAGAAACCTAGACATTATCTGGTCCACCTCCACCTATCAGATAAAGGAAACTGACATCAAAAGAGGTCATAACTTACCCAAAGTGACCAAGGTAGCCAGTAGCAGATATTTGGGATTTGAACTGAGGTCACAGGGTCCTAGATTTAGACCTTACAGACCATCTATTCAAACACCATCATTTTCTAGATGAGGAAACTGAGAGTGGGGAAAGACAAGTGACCTGTGCAAGGTCTTGAGGGACTAAGTGGCAGAGGCAGAATTCAAACTCAGGTCCTCTGACAAATCCCAGACCCTTTCCACTGTATCATCTTGCCTCTTCTGACCTCCCCAAGTCTTCCTACCATATTACCACTTGTCCCTCCCATACAACAAGGCCACCACAAACCTCAACATTCATTTGGATGAGCTTTTCAAGTAGTGGGAATAGGCAGCATTCAACAACCCACAGTCCCCTCCCCAATCCTCCTTCTAAGTCACAGCAGGCTTTTGTGAGATAGCTGGCCAAGATTGAGGAGAGTCTGATGTCATGGACCCAAGTTTTCCCAGCTATTGGAAGCTAAGCCAGGCCCATATGAAGATCAAACCCACACCCTCTTTATAGCCAGTCATAACTACCTGAGCTAGCCAGTCCACAATATTCAGCCAAGAAAATAAGCATGAGCCCACAAATCAAGGGACTGAGAAAGGAGACCACACCTCCCAGAAAGCAAGCTGGGAGTTATATGTGCCTGACTGGATTACCCTTGGAACTCAGGTTAACCAATAAATCAACAAGCATTTATTAACAGAGCACAGATACCAGAATTGTTTAGGGATGTCTTAATAGCTCTCTCTTTGATGCTCTTAGCTAGCACACCCTTTATCACCAGCGAAGGCAAGCTGCCAAGTGTCTCTGGGGAGTAGGGCACTTTTGATTGCCCCTGTTTTATTTGCCACTCACTAGGGGTTTTCAAAGCCTTGGCTCACCCATATCTTATCCACCTAGACTTCCTTATGAGTTACACCCAGTGTAGGTCTAGAGCTCAGATATACTGTGTCTGAATAAGAAATGTGTCAGTCCATGCCTTTGCAACAGGCCAGAGGGTGTGGAAGGTGAGACAAAGAAAAGAACCAGGCCCACCCTGGATGTAAGATTGGATTGAGGGAGATTAACTCCTCTGGTTCTGATAACTCTTAAACCTCTGGGGAATTAGCCAAACGGCTCTTTGACAATGCTACCCTTCACTCCTTCAGTGTGGTATAATCAAAAAGGTGCCAGACTGGTAGGAATAAACTCATTCTCATCTTAGCATTGCTTTAACTGACTGTGTGACCTTGAGCAAGTCACCAAAACTCTTCAGTCCCAGTTTCCTCATGTGTAAAATCTGTGATTGGGCTCCATCAGAGTTTCTTCGCTTGGTGTCATAACTCTGGCTGAAATGGTCTTTAAGGTTTCTCTTGGTGCCAAAATTCTGTTATTTTCCTTTATCTCCCTTTCTTTCACATCTTCACTTTTCACCTTCACTTTCCCATGCCTTTTCCTTCTCCTTCTCTGTAGTTCTCTCTGTCTCACCGTCTCTCTTTGTATCTGTCTTCTCTGTATCACTGTCTCTGTGCTTCTGTCTTTGTGTATAGCTTGTTTGTACATATCTGTTTGCTTGCTGCTCCACCACTAGCGTGTGAGCTCCTCGAAGGCAGGGACTATCTTTTGCCGCTTTTTATGTCCCCAGTGCTTAGCACAGGGAATGCATGTGGCCACATGTGTCCCTCTAGGTCCTCAAGTACAGCCCTTTGACTACATCCAAACTTCACAGAACAAAGCCCCTTAATAAAAGGATTTGTTCTGTAAAACTTGGACTCAATTAAAAGGCCACACTCAAGGACCTAGAAGACCACAAGTGGCCACAGGTTCCCCACCTCTAGCCTAACACATTGCCAGGCACATAGTAGGTACTCAATATTTATTGACTGATTTTTCTTCACTTCTTTGTTTCTCTCTCTCTCTCTCCCCCTCCCTTTCTCTCCCTCCCTTCCCCCCTTCCTCTCCCTCTCCCTCTCTCTCTCTTTCTCTCTCTCTCTCTCTCTCTCTCCTCTCCCTCTCCCTATCTCTTCCCCCCCCCTCTCTCCCTCTCCCTCTCTCTCTCCCCTCCCTTCTCTCTCCCTCTCTCTCTCTCTGTCTCTCTCTCTGTGTCTCTCTCTCTGTCTGTCTGTCTCTCTCTCTCTCCTCTTCCCCCTCCCCCTTACTTCTAACAGCTATGACTAAACCCTATTGGTAGGGAAGGAAATCATTTTCAGAAACTCCCTGTTGGTTTTGGCTTTTAAAAATCAAACAACTCAGTGTCTGTCCATGCTTTGAACGTGAGAATTTCTCTGTTCAGAAAACACAATGGCTTCAAGCAGTCATATTCAGAAACAGCCAGGGAACTGGGTTCAAACCTCTATCCAACTCATCACCTGGAAACTATTTGTTAAAAAATAAGCTCTCTGGGTTTTGGCTGACATACCTTCTAAATATGAGAAATGAGAAACTCTGGGCACCATTCTTTTGCTGTTTGCAGATCTGAGAGGGGGAGCTTTGTTTAGGACTTCTTATGTTTGGTGTGTTTGCTTTTTTTTTTTGTAAGGGATAGATAGTAGGACATATTTCACTTTCCTGGCATTCCACCCAAATATGACTGAAATAAATAAAATTAATAGTCTGAGAAATGAAAGCTGAGAGGGAGGAATTTTCATGTACAATCAAAGGAGAGCTATTTACTGATACAGTTTGGAAGTGTGTAAAGTCAATCATTCAAAGCCCTGTAGATAAGGGAGGGAATTGAAAATTCAATTCAATAAGCATAGCAAGTTCAAATCCAGCCTCAGACACTAGCTGTGTGACCTTGGACGAGTCACTTAACCTTGTTTCCCTAAGTTTCCTCATCTTTAAAATGAGCTAGAGAAGATAATGACAAACCACTCCAGTATGTTTGTCCAGAAAACCCCAAGTGGTATCATGAAGACAGGCACAGCTGAAATGACCAAACACTAAACTACAACAACTACATAGTAGGTACTAGAGATACAGCAACAAAAGTGAAGCAGTTCTTGCCCTCAAGGAGCTCACAATCTACTAGATAAGTACATGCAGAATTTATAGAAAGTAAATTCAGGAGAACAGGGAGAGTGGTGGATCTGGGAAAGCCTTATGTATGAGATGGGCCCTTCAACTGAGCCTCTAAGGAAGCTGGTGCTTCCAAGAAGAGGAGGTAAAGAGTAAGGGCGCTCCAGGTGGGGAAGGGTCTGTGCACAGTCATTGGAGGTGGGTGGGAGATGGAAGGCTGTGTACTGAAAACATCCAAGCAAGTGAAGGAAAGAGGGAAAGGAGGAGAACTTCTTTTGTGGGGGTTGGTAAAGGTGATATGGGAGATGGAAAGAGAGGAGAAAAACAATTAAAAACCTGATAAATTAGTGAGAGGGAAATGGAGAAGAAACTGGGAAAGGGAAAGAAGGAGGAGGGGAAAGAGGAAGAAATCAAAGAGGAGAGAAAGAACATAAATTGATACTAGTCTCATGACTTAAATCCCAAATCACGTTTCACCCTTTTCCCCCCTCAGGTTCCAAGCTCTACTTTTCTTGAGTGGCTATTAAAGATAGAAGTTTAGCTGCTTCACGGGGGCTTGTCCTTAGAACTATTTCCAGCACGTTTTACCTATGTCCCCCCCTCCCCCCCAGCTCCACCCCTTTCTCCCTCATCATTCTCAGAGGACGGTTTTAAAATACTTTTCCACACAGTGTACAAGTATTGTTTTAAATGAAAAGGGAGAAAAGAGGAAACAGAGAAGATGCAAAGAAATAGAAAGACGTTTCCTATAAAAATGCTAAAATAATTGGCAATAGTATTTTATCCCTTTAGGGGAACAGGGGTTTCTGAGAGGTAGAGATAAAAAGTCCAACCACCGTTTATTAAATCTTCACTGTGTACAGAACACTGAACTACTGGGCACCCAAGGAGAATCAAAGATGAATAAGATCCTATCCGTGCCCTCAGGAAACCACTTAAAGCACAAACTCAAGTCTGTGGCAGGGACTGATACCCCAGGGTGTACCAGTTAGGGGCGCCATTTTTGAGATGACAATTGAGTCTTTGAAACTTGAATTTCCACAGCTCTTGGATTCAGAGCCCTATTGTCTGTCCTGGGTTGGAGTGTGGCCCCCACCCTCCTGCACTGCTGGCTTCTGGGGGCATGAGGAGGCAGCTGATGAGGAGAGGAGGTTCTTGGATCTGTGGATACTGGAAATGACCTGAGGCTGTGAATCATGGGATTGAACTCTCATGACCAGGAAGGCAAACTTGGTAGTACTGTCCAAAATTCCTCAGTTCTTTTCTCATATCAAGACTGCTTTTGATGTCTGATTTCACAGAATCAAACATCTAAAGATAAAAGGGGCCTCAGAAGTCCTTTAGTTCAACCCACCCCCCTCACTTCACTCATAAGGAAACTGAGGGCCTGGGAGATTTGAATGACTTGCCTTACTTGACATGGGTAATGGACAACAGAGGCTAGATTTGAACCCAGAATCTTGTGACTCCAGGGCCAGTGTTCTTCTATGGCATCCTTATTTCAGCAGCAGAAAAATATGGTAAGTTAGGAAAGTAAAAGATTGTTATTGTTTGTCCTTCATTCTCAAAGACCAGGACATCAGGAAGGTGATTCCATGACATGCAAGTGAATTGGATCTAAATGATCAAGTGCTCACCAGCCTTACTATCTCCTCCAGAGCCACGTGGATCCAGTGGCCAGATATAGATCCGAATGCATGGAGATGGCCCCGGTCGGGCTGGGATGAAACAGGCCAAGCATGATTCCTAGAGCCCTAACACCACTGCCTCCACTTAGGACAGACTTCAGGTGGTGTAGACTGACCAATTAGTTAGTAAACTGGAGACTAGAGGGGACTGGAGGACAACCAGTCTGAAACACACAGGCTCAGTAATCTTTCCATAAGGCTTCAATTGACCAGATGATGGCCCATTCATAGTTAAGCTAGAGCAAGTTCATTGAACCTTGAAATGCTCATACAGGGTCTTTTGGATTTGAGAAGCACTTGAGATTGGGGAGCAGGAATGAGCAGAGTTGTTTGATATTCTTATTTTTTTTCTTTTGTTTAATTCAAGTCTCAAGTCTCAAGTCGCCTCAAGTCTCAAGATATTGACTCCTAGGTTTAGCTACTGTGATTCAGACTAAGCTTGAGAAAAAATTTCCTTCACTACACAGTCTCTTCTTTCCTCAACTTCCCAGCTCTGCTTCCATCCTTTCTCTTTCAGAGGATGGCCTCCTCTCCTACTTCACCAAAAGGTTTAAAGCCCTCCATCCTACACCCCCTCATTTCCCTTCCTCCAGACCTATCTCTACAGGACATCAGTGTGGGTCACTCAGGGGTTGCAGCATGTGCATAGATAAGCATAATTAACACAACATAGCGTGGGAGGGGAGAGTTGGATGGGGAAGGCTCCTCCACTCTCTCTGCCTCTCACAAGTCTCAGAGGACAAGGCTGCCCTTCTTGGCTAGGTCCTTGATCTAGTCCCTTCCTGTGTCCTTTGAGAAGCTTTCCTTTTAATCATTCCTTCTCCTCTTCTCATCTTTAAAATCTTCCTAGCTACCAGCTCCTTCCCTGTTGCCTAGACACAGGCTCAGGTCTCCCCTTCACTTGACACAGTCATCCATCCCATTAAACTATGCTCCTATGGTCTCCTCTCTGACCTTTAAATTTCTGCTCAGGAATCACCCTCCTCTGGGAAGCCATCCCTGAAATAAGTGTTCTCTTCTCTTCCAGCACTTTGTCCAGACTAAATCTTTGTTTCATTGGAGAAAAGGGAGTAAAAAGGAATAAACATGTATACAGATAGCACTTACTAATCACTGCCCTAATTGATTTTTACAAATATCTCATTTGATCCTCATACTAATTCTGGGAAGTAGGTGCTATCATTTGCCCCATTTCACAGTTGAGGAAACCGAGGTAAACAAAAGTGAAGTGACTTGCTCAGGATCACACAGTTAGTAAATGTCTGAAGCTGAATTTGAACTCAGGTCTTCATGACTCCAGGTTCAGCGCTCTATCCACAGCACCCCTGGCTGCCCTATAAGGATTGTAGTTGAGAACTAAAAGAAGTCTTAGAAACCATCAAGTCTGATTCTCTCATTTAACACATAGAAACTGAAGATTAAGTGACTTTCCCAAGGTCACATAGCTAGTAAGTGTCTGAGGAAGGATTTGAATTCAGCTCTTTTTGACTTCAAGCTCCAAATTATCTAACGTGTCTCCCTGTTGCCTCTCACCAGTGTCCTGCTGTACTTATCTGTCCACAGGTTGTATCTCCTGGAGTAATCCGGGATGATGATGGTGGTGGTAGTGGTGGTGATGGTGATGGTGAAGATGACTAAATGATAGGCCTGGCACATAGTAGCTACCATAGTCATGCCAATATTTTTATTATTATTATTAGTTTGTACAACATGTTATCTCATTTGATCCTCACAAAAGCCCTCTGATTTAGGTGTTATTTTTATTTTATTTCCCCATTTTAAAGATGAGGAAATTGAAGCTGAGCAATTAAGGGAACTGTCCAAGGTCACACAGCTAGTAAGAATCTGAAGGAAGATTTGAATTCAAGTCTTTTTGACTCTAAGACCAACATTCTAGGTATTATATCACCTAGCTGCCACTATCAATTCCTTGAGGTCAAGCACTGTATTGTTTTTTTGTCTTTGCATTGCTGTAATGCCAAGCAAAGGCAACTTCCAAGGTTCGGATTACCAGCATAGCAAATCCCATTTATTCAATGACAGATTAAGGAACAGAGAAAATCAAAATACAGTGTAACTCATTCATTTAGCAAGTAAGTTCTCAATTCAATCCAGGTACTACCCCACCCCTGGACAGTACATTCATCTAGTCAATCAAAGTCTCTCTTCTCAAATGGAGATTAGTTTCCAATCA
>CM053590.1:37780408-37853262 GCA_028646515.1 Pseudochirops corinnae
CACGTGACCACATTCAGCCTATTAGGGAACAGAGTATACTTTCAAATCTGGGAAGGTTCTCAGAGTCACGTAGCCACTTTAGCAAAGGGCCTAGGGGCAGGAAAGATCTTCAGATTCCCATAACACATGGGAGTGAGAAAGAAAGGGATTGGTTGTACAAACACAACAAACTGGAAAGACCCATACTGGTCTGGACAAAGGCTGAGGTGCAAGGTATGAGGGTGGGGGCAAGCGACCACACTGCCCTCCGTGGCCATGGACTCTGGTCATGGGGTGAGGAAGGGCGTGCCCCCAAGTCCCCTGGCACCTGCCAGGAGGCAAAGCCACCCCTGCTTCAGAGTTGCCAAGGAAGGGCAGGCACCAAATTTTGGAGAAAACATGGGAAAAAAACATCTATAAGGGGGAGCCCAGTTACACAAACACAGACACACACAATCAAGCAGCTGCCCCCCACAATCAAGGCAGGGCCATGGAGGGGGCTATGATGCCTGGAAGCGATCACGGGTGCACTGGCGGGTGAGAAGCCTCAGGGACATGGTGTCCACAGCTTCGGCCAGCCCTGGTTTCTGGGCAATCTCCACATTATAGTCATTGGCCAGCTGCAGGGAGGCCAGCATGGAGCGGCACACCTCGAAAGCAGGCTTGCCAGCCACCAGATCCGCAAAGGGACACCATTCATTGAGCTGCGGAAAACTTGCTACCATTTGGTCCCCATAATTGTGGATGTCGAAAGGAACGTGTTCCTCCTGTTCCTGGAGCAGGGGCCCAATGGTGTCCTCCCAGTCCCGGATGCGCTGAGATAGCTCCATCTCATCCTTCTGAGAGTTGGCAATAAATAATTCCACATTTCTCTGGACCAACTCCTCGTAGCTCAGCGGAGCGATGGCTTCTGGCTCTGGAACACCCTCCAGCAGCTCCTTGGGCTCCTCATCCTCAAGCTCCAAGAAGCTGTCTCCATCTCCTAGATGCTCCAGGGACTCTTCCACTTGCTCTTGTTCGAGGGCCCACAGTCCTTCATGGGCCTTGGGCAGCTCCTGCTCCACTACCTCTCCCCTCTGCAGCTTCCAAAGGGCATCTACCTGCTCCTTGACAGGCTTCCTGTAGAGCACTTCCAGGTCTGCAAATGTGGGGCCTCTGTGCCAAGGTTTCTGGGAGCTACCACAGCCATTATAAGCAGCCAGGTACCACTCATGAAACCCCTGGAGTCTGGAAAAGGTCTTCCTTTTTCGTTTGCCAGACTTGATTTCCTCTAAATGCTGTGACACAGAGTAAGGCCTACCTTTCTTGAAGGGCTTGCCCTCCAGGGAGTCAAAGGAGCCCAGGCTCTGCCAGGGATCTGGGGGCTCCTTTTGGTGGCATGATGGGTGGGGAGTGGTGGCTGAGGTTCTGCCCCGGAGCATGTACCTCCTCAATTCCAGGCCACCCTGCTGCTCGGCCCCCTGCTCTGGGGGCTTTGGAGAGGCTTCAAGGGCTTCTGGGTCAAGAAGCAGATCTCCTCCCACCTCCTCCTCACCTTCTGGTAGTGCTGCCTCTGGCTTCTGGTCTTCTTCCTGGGATAAGTTGAACACTGCGGCTGGGGACATGCATATAGCCAAGTCCATGGGGATCTCCTCAGGTCTCTCAGCATCTTGGTGGGTCCTCAGCAGTTTCTGTTCCATTGGGAACAGGCCTCCCAGCCCCAGCAGGAAGGCCCCGCTGGCGTGGGAGATGGAGGTGTTCATTCTGAAATCCTTGCGGCTGGCCAGGACCTCCCCTCGGGAGCTATAGAGTGGGTTGCTCTTCTTCTCTTCTTCATCAGGGGGCAGCAGGGCCATGGGCACCAAGGGAATGACAGGAACGGGATTGGGAGGCTGGTCGTTCCTCAGGTCTAAGTTTGCCCCGGAGTCTGGGATGTCATGGAGGGACTGAAACTCCTCCCCGGGCTCCCGGCGAGTTTCGCAGCTGCTGTCAGCACTTTGGCCATCAGGCTGCACAGATGTAGCTTGTTTGTTCCACCTTTTGGCTGAGATGAAATCCAGAGCCTGGTAGACCAGCGAGTAGAGGTGCTCCACCTTCTTACTATAGACACAGGCAGACCCCTGGATCAGCAACGCAGCCTCAATGAAGTTCACAGTGGTTTTGCCTTCATCAAAAGAAATGCAGATCTGGTCCAGCTCCTCCAGGTACTCGTCCAGCTGCGCCGCCACATCCACCTCCCAGTTCTTGTTGAGGTCGCGGATGGGCTGCAGTAGGTGAGCGAAGCGCCTCTCGGTGTCCTCCATGGACTACCAGGCTGTCGGGGCTCCGGCTCCGGCTCCGGCTCCGGCTCCGGCTCCGGCTCCGGGCTCCGCTTTCTGCTCAGGCCACAGTACAGGGCGCTCGTCCCCGCTCAGACTACTCCATGATCGTATAAGGCGGCGACCGGCGCGCTTCCCTGACGGCACGCGGGTCAAGGCCAATCGGCGGGTGGGAAGGAGGGAGCGGCGTCTTCAGTGGGTCCCTGCTGACCAACCAGCCTTTCCCCCAGGGCCGTATGGGTGTTTTGTTTCTTTATTTGTACTTGGCTTTGGAGAATCCTGTACGGCATATATACTTTCATTGGTAGATGAAATAAAGGCTGTCCTACACCTTAGACCTATCTTGTACCTTGAGGGTGTGTGAAGGAATTAGAGACCCTGTAACCTACTTTTTGAAAAACATTCTCTGAGCTTCATTTTAGAGGTTTTCCTGGAGAACTCCAGTTGGGAGTACAATGAACCAAAGGGAGAAGACCTCTCTGTAATGAGACTGTGCCTCCAGGACACCAGTTATATGGAACTCAGAAATGGTGATGACCTTCGATAGTCAAAATCCCTGCACTGGTATTAGCACACATATTGGCACATAGCAATGGGATAACCTAGTGGGATGACCCCCTTTTCCTCTTCCCTCCCAAGAATGGGCCTACCCAACCTGGAACCTAACATATGAATAGTTAAGACTATTCCCCCATTTTGACCTTGTAAAAAGGTGAAATATAAACTGTATTTCCTGTAGGAAGTGGCCACAGAGAAGGGAGGGATTAGTGTTGTTGCTGTTATTAAGTCGATTAATCATGTCCAGCTCTTTGAGACCCCATTTGGCTTTTTTTAAGCAAAGATACTGGAGTGGTTTGCCATTTCCTTCTCCAACTCATTTTGCAGATGAGAAAAATGAGAAAAACAGGGTTGAATGACTTTGCCCGGGGTCACATAACTACTAAGTGTCTGAGGCCAGATTTGAACTCAGGTTCTCCTAGCACCAGGGTGGACACTCTATCTACTGTGCTGCCTCGCTGCCCATGAGAAGGATTGCATCACTAGAATTCTGTTGTAAGAAGTGTTAAGACCCAGTTCGAATCCAGGACAAGGAGGAAGTCCTGTGAAGGAAGGAATTCGTGACTTGAGTGGGGATTGTCACCCTATGGTGACAGACAAAGGCCAAGCCAAGCCAGTACAAGAGAATGGGGAAGGAAAAACTTTTATCAGTAATAACAAGAATTGAAAAAGGGAAGTTTTTTTTTTTTAAGTTTAGTAAGGTATTGAGGCTTCCCATGAATTCTTCATATCTCTATTACAGCAGGGTCACTGGAAAGCTTTGACTTCAGAAGTCTCTTGGTAGGAGGCAAGGGGGCAGTGCCTCCTAGAAGTTATCTTCAAAGTTAGGCCTGATTTTAACAAATGAAGGAAATGTGATTTTATGAAAGAGAGACGGATTTGGAATCAGGAGAGCTGAGTTCAAATCATATTTCTTCCTCCTCCCAGAATGACCTTCAGCTACTTATTTAATTTGTCTGGGTTCAGTTTCCAAGTCTATGAAATGAGGGGTTGTACTAGATCATTTCTGAGACCTCTTCCAGCCAGAAATCTGATGAAATAATCTAGCTAAAAAGTTTTGAGCCTGTAAAATGGGATACTTTTATATTGATTGAGACAGTTCCACTTTTCCTTTTTACCTGTGTTGCGTTGTCCTGTTAAGTAATAATGATACCTTGCCTGTGGAAAGTATTTGACACTTTTCCCAGTATTATCTCTTACTATCTCTGTGCTGGTCATCATGATAGCCCTGTGAGGTAGGATAAGGACTGTCCTCTTTCTGCTATATCACACTGTCCCCCAGAATGTCTCTAAGATAATATAATTAGGTCTTCAAATTTGAGGATTAAATATCTTTCATTGTATTTAATACATTTTTTTCTAAGGAGCTCCCAGATGGCCCCCAAAAGCAAACCAAACCTGGAAACAAAGTGGGTTGCCCATAAATTGAGGAATGTCTTGGATAAATCGTGGTATGTGAATGGAATGGAATATTATCATGCTCTTAAAAGCCAGTGAATGTGAAGAATTCAAAGACTTAGGGAGATTTACAAATTAAAGGAGCGAGTGCCAAGAGCAGGACCCAGAAGACAGTGACTACAATCATGCAAAGGAAAGCAGCATTGAAAGGCATAGTTGGAATGACCCATTCTGATCATTCTGGGCCCGACTCATCTCAGCACCAAGGTGTTAGACTCCTGGTACAGAATGAAGCATACACTGTCAGAAATAACAATGACAATCAATTAGTTGTTATTATAGCCACAATGACAGTTCATGTTTATATGGCCCTTGACTGTTTATAAAACGTCTTACATAATGTCCATCATTTGAATCCTACAGCGCACCTATGTTATTTTCCCCACTTTATAGACAAAGAAAAAAGCTCAGACTTGTCAGGAGTTACAGAGGGTATAGCTGCCAATCTATTGATTTAGTTTCCTTAGTGATATTTTTGACAAAAGAGGATTCTCTTTGGGGTAATTGGAAAGTAACAGTGATATTTGGCAAAGCATTGATAAAACATGTATAGAGAAATAAACAGGGGCAGCTAGGTGGCACAGTGAATAGAGCACCGACCCTGGAATCAGGAGAACTTGAGTTCAAATCCAGCCTCAGACACTTGACACACTTACTAGCTGTGTGACCTTGAGAAAGTCATTTAACCCCAATTTCCCTACCTTCTCCCCTCCAAAAAAGCAAAAAAAGAAAAGAAAAGAAAAAGAAATATAATGGGGGTCTGGTGTAAGTTCAGACCCCATCAGTTTGAAAAGATGGCAATTAGGACAAGATGAAACTTTTCCATTTTTTAAAAAAGCCACCAAGGCTTTCAGAGATTTTCCAATCAATGCTCCTACTGGTAGACCACCATCACACACTGCTCCCACCCCCACCCCCACTTTTAACATAGGGATGGAAGAGTTTACCTGCCTCTATATTTTTTTTTTTGTGGGAGGTGGGCAGAAAGGCAAGGCAATTGGGGTTAAGTGACTTGCCCAAGGTCATACAACTATTACGCGTCTACTCACTGCACCACTTAGCTGCCCCATCATCCTCCCCATTCTTACAGAAGGTTTTCTCATTTGAGGTCCCCAAACCTCTGGTGTTACACTGTGTAAGGCCAATTAAGGGGACAATTAAGCTAATTATCTCATTAAATGTTGTGAGGCACCCTTGTAAGGGAGGGAAGGGAAGATTATATCCTTTTTATAAGGATATTTTATATCCTTTTATATCCATTTTATAGAGAAAGAATTGGTGGCATAGGAAGGTCATCTAATTTGACCAAAGTCACAGAGCATATTAGGAGTATAATCAGGACTAGAAACCAGGTCACTCTCCTAAGGTCTCTAGCTCTACCTAGATAGTATGCCAGCCCCTGGCCTGTATAAATCTCTGCTTCCCTGTGCTTGGAGGTACAAGGATGAAGAAAGTAAAAGTTGATTCTTTTTTTTTTTTTTCACTTTCCATTGAGCTTACTAAACCTGGTAGCTCACAAATTAGAGCCAGAGCTCAGCATTGGAGTTTTGGGGTGCCCAAATATTACCAGGATGAGTAAGAAGGATCTATGTCTGCAAATGAGGGGAACTTCCCACTCTGAGATATCCCTCCTCCAGTGAAGTAGGGGCAACCCATCTGGAATGTAGTAGATAGGCACTAGGCAGTTTCCTGAGGCACAGGTAGGATTGGAATTGAAGTCTTCCTGGTGCCAAGCCCATCTTTACATCCTGCTGCCTCTGCTGTTTTCAGATATACATTTCAAATATGTTCCAAGGTGATTCCTCTACAACTAATGAAGTTAGAAATTAGTTGAGAAACAACTCCAAGGAAAAAAAGATCCTTTGAATCCTAGGGAACCTAAAGATTTGAGAAAATTTAATGCATTAATCTGGCTATTGAATATAGGCTTGTCACCAGATCAGTAATAGTAACAATAGTTAGCATTTATTTAATGCTTTAAGGCCTGAAAAGTTCTTCAAATTCACAATAACCTTGGGAGGTACATATTGTCATTAAACTGCAGCACACCTTGGTTAAATGACTTGACCATAGTCACACAGTCAGTAAGTGTCCAACTTAGGGTTCAAAACTCAGGTCTTCTTAATTCTATTCCCATTTCACCTAGTGACCTCAAATAGGCACAATTTCTAGTTCCTAAGCTTGCATTGGAGTAATTTTGTGACTTTTTTGGCCTTTTATTTGTAAGCTGTGGTAATTAAGATAAAATAGAGAACCAGTGGTGGATTGTCTGTCTCTTTCCTGTGTACCTGCTCAGCTAAGTTCAGGTGGACCTAGGGTGGTGAATTTTTTGTCAACAACAACTCCCTAAGACTATCTATGAGCTTATAGAGGAGTTGCAATTAGGAGCAGTAGCTAAATCACTGATCCTTAAAGCACTGAATCATGTGGCATGGCTATTTTGAGAGAGCCTTTGTTTTTTAGTCAGTGACAGGCTAAAATCAATACCTCAAAGCATTCACACAGAGCCTTTTTCCAGGTAGGATCATGCTGGGTGCTGAACAGAGCAATTAAGAAGGCCATTGCAATGCCTACCCTCTACAAGTTTGCAATCATAGGCAGACTAACCGGGAGCAACAGGGGCAGGATATGTTCTGATTCAGTTCAATGAGGTAAGATGATGGAAAGAAACATTACTTCATGATGCATATATATGTATATATACATGTATATATATGTGTGTGTGTACATATACATATATACCCATATAGGTATATATGTATATTAGTAGAAAGCAGTTAGGTAGTTCAGTGGATAGAGGGCTGGGCCTAGAGTCAGGAAGATCTGAGTTTAAATCTGGCCTCAGACACTTACCAGCTGTGTGGCTCTGAGTAAGCAAAGCTCTGTTTACCTTAACCCACTGGAGGAAGAAAAGGAAAACCATTCCTGTATTTTTGTTAAGGAAACCCTGTGGATCAGTGGTTCTCAACCTTCCTAATGCCATGACCCTTTAATACTCGTATGTGGGCAGACCCGCCTGGAGATGGATAGAGGAGCAGTGTCTTGGTTCCCAAGACCATCGGAAATATGTGTTTTCTGATGGTCTTAGGCAACCCCCAAAGGGGTCGCAACTCACAGGTTGAGAACCGCTGGTGTGGATGACAGTATTGGGAAGCTATGATCCATGGGGTAAGGAAGAATTGGACATGATTGAACACCAACAATAATGTATGTATTATGCACATATATATTATATACACACATATATACATACATATATACATGCATTCATACAAATGTGTGTAAACACACATATATGTATATTTGTCAGTCAGTCAGTCAATCAAAAAAGTTCTAAGACTATAAATTGCAGAGGAGCCAAACTGCGTTGTGCAGAATGAGTCCCCTCAGCTGGAAATTCCTTATACTGATAAAATCATAGGTCCAGTTCCTATCTAGTTTATATATAAAGATGGGAACATGGGGGTGTTGAATCGCTCACTCAAATTATCCAACCTCACCTAAAGCAAGTGGTAAGATGCTTCTGGCCTGATACCTAACCCAGATGAGACTACATCTCTAATCAATCAATCAAAGACTTTAAATAGAAAAGTGCTTGAAAACCACTGGATGAGCTGGAGACTGGAAGAACAGAAAGTGTATTTGGATTGGTTGAAGTGACTCAGTTACACCTTATGGTTCATCTATAAAATATAGAGCCAGTTCTGGAACCAGGGGATTTGAGCAAGTGGCAATCCAGGAGGGAATATTCCAGCAAAATTCCTTAAAAGGAATGGATTGGGGTGGGGGAGAAGAGTGCCTCAGCCTTGGTCTCCTCATCCACCTCCACCACCCACCCCCACCCCCACCCCCCACCTCCCTCCTCCTTGGCTAGAGGAGGAACTTACTTTGAAGGATCAAGACGATTTTGGACTTTCAATATCTTTGCTGATGTTCTGGCATCATCTCTGGGAAAGGCTGGCAGCAGTTTCTGCACTAGGAAGAAAGAACAGACTGGATGCTATGTATGAAGAGAGGAGGGATCAAGGCTGTATGGAGAGCCTGACAGAAAAGGTATACCATAGCTAAGGGAACATGTTGAGGACTCCAGCAAAAGGGCCTCTAGGAGTTGCAAATTACTCCTTCTCCCACATGTGCTCCAAGCTTGAGCTCACTTTGTCCCACACTCTGTATGTTCTTATGGGACAGTGTGTCACAGACTTTTCAGGGGGATGTTTTGTACCAATTGTCCTTCCTATACCACTTTAGTAACTACCCTTTTCTAAAAACTTACTGAGTTTGCTGACTGATACCAAATACCAATCATGAAAGGAAGCACACTGGTGGGGGCTTACAGGCTATATAACATTAGAAAGACACCCCCCCTGCCCACACACACATGCCCAATCCCTCAATAATACTTTTTGACTGGGGGGATGGGAAGTAGCCAAGCCATGAGCACTTAACCTTTCAGTAGAAGTGGGGCTCAGGAGAGCAATTCACATATATTTAGATAGAACTTGTGAGTTCCACAATATAGAGATCTCCCACTGAGGAAATTCTGACAGCAGATCAAGACCTGCTCTACATTGTACCATCTTTGAGAGCTACCTGGGGCACTGAAGGGTTACAAGACTTACCCGAGGTCAGAAAGGCAGTGTGTTTGGGGGGCAGGACTTGAACCCAAGTATTTCTGACTTTGAGTTGGGTTCTCTGTCCATTACACCAGACTGCCTCTCTCCAATGCAAAAATCTATATTAAGTAAATACCAATGGAGAAAAAGTGGGGTATCAGGAAAGGCCTCTTTTGAGTAGGGGCCCATGAGCTAAACCTTGAATGGAGGAAAGGGTTCAAAGAGGTGGAGGTGAGGAATGAGTATGTTTCAGGATCAGAGAACAGCTTTGGACTTGGAAGTAAGAGATGAAGTGTCTTGTTTAGGGAACAACAAGTCAGCCATTTGGTCTGGAACAAGGAGTGATGAGAAGTCATGGGAAATCAAGCTGGAAAGAGAGATTGTGAAGGGCTTTCCATGCCAAACGAAGGAGTTGGCATTTTAGCTTAGAGGCAACACAAACATGCAATGTCGTGCATTCTGGTAATCCCTGTGTTTTATCCCCCTTGTAAATGGCAAGTGGACCACATCAATAATACATGTCTTTTTCAGAACTTGTGATTTCATCTGTGCAGGGAGGTCTCCTGAGGATATACTCCCTCTCAGAGCAGATAGGCCCTTGCTCTGCACTTGGATGCCTAGAAAGTTGCCCAGGGCACAGAGAGGTTAAGTGACTTGCCCAGAACTACACAGTCAACATGTCTAATAAGAATAATTACATTGTTTATACATATTCTTAGAATCACAGACTCTCAGAACTAAAGAAACTCTCAGAAGTCATTTAGTCCATAGATCCCTAAAGGGGTCTGTGGATAGATTTCAAGGGCTCCATGAACTCAAGCAGGAAAAAAAGGACATCTTTCTTTTCACTAACCTCTAACTGAAATGTGTAGCATTTCCGTCAGTTATTGAAAGACATTTATTTGGAGAAGTGAGCCCATAGGCTTTGCCAGATTGCTTAAAGGGATCCATGACATACACACATGCAAATTTAGAATTCTCAATCTAGTCTTTGGAGATGGGGAAACTGAGGCCCAGAGCGGAAAGAGTCCTCCTAGGTTGAGTTGTCACAAGAACCTAAATATCCTGACAGAACAAGCAAATGGGGGGAGGGGTGGAGAAAGAGAGGAATTGAGAAGGGAGGAGGCCAAAGAGGAAACAGCTCTTTTATCAGTTGATTTTTATCAGCAAGGTTGGCAAGAGGTTATTTGGGGGGCCATGGAGATGGTTCAAAGCAGGACAAGAGAGGGCAGAAGACTTTAGGGTTTCCAGCATGGATCCCGGCTCTTTTTTGCCTCTCCCTGGTTTCACTCACTCAAGTCACCATCTGAAGCCAAACAGACCTTTACTAGCAGTGGTCCCTGGAAAACTTTCAGGCCCAAGGAGATTAACTACAGCAGCTAAACCACAGGCAGTCAAATAAATATCTGTGTGCATGCATGCATGCACGTGTGTGTTTGTGTGTGTGCGTGCGTGCGTGAGTGTGCGTGAGTATGTGTGTGTGTGAGAAGTGTCCATGTGCGTGTCTCTCTGCTTTCCTGGTAGAAGGAGGTCTGGATGACCTGAACTCACCCGCCAAGAGTTGGGTTTCCTCTCCTTGGGAGCCCATCTGCTCAGTCACCAGCCTAAAGAGCTGGGCGGGTGGCCCGAAGCATTCTCATATGGGGCTAGCTAGGGGTTTTCCTGCTTCTTGGTAAACAGCAGCCACTCTCATTTCATGAAGCCTCAGGTCTGCGATCTCACTGCCCTACTTGGAAAATCCCTCTGAGCCCAGCCGGCTTCATGACTGAAGACGCAGGAAACCATGACATGCAAGGCAGCCAGCCCTACTTCATGTGGTGCAGAGTGGGAGAGAGTGTGGGAGGGACCCAGGCACAGATGGAAAGGGACAGCCAACAAGTGTGAAAAGGAAGAGACCCTCTAAAATTCCCAGGCTGCCCTTTCCTCCAAGGCAGCCTCTCCCTTCCCTTAAGCCCAAGACTGTTCCTTAGCACCCATATCCCTCCAAGTCCACAGAACCCTTTTTAGCATGCTTTCTATCTTTTCCACAGTTCAAACTTAGGCAGCAATATATATATGATATAGATTTAGAGGTGGAAGGATCTTAGGGGCCATTAAGATCACTTCCCTTCTTTGACAGATGAGGAAGAGAAAGGGCATGAAGTAAACATTTAGGTAGAGACTACCGTGTGGCCAGCACCGTGCTAACAACTTTTACAAATACTGAATTCGACCCTCACATCAACCCTTCCTATTATTATCCACATTTTAGAGTTGAGAAACTGAGGGAAACAGATTAAATGACTTGCCCAGGGTCACACAACTAGTAGGAGTCTATGGTTGGATTTGAACTCAGGTCTTCCTGACGCTAGACCCAGAGCCTTTTCTACTGTACCACCAACTGCCTCTAAGTTCACAAAGTTAGTAAGCGATTTGCACCCAGATGTGCTGATTCCAAATCTATTGTGGATCGAATGGTGTTTATCTGGCTACAAGGGGGCCCAATACCTAGAATTCTGGAAGATTCTCTCCCACCCAGGAATCTGCTACCACCGTTGCCTGACCCTGGCCCCAGTTTGGCCTTTTCTCTGCTCCCTAAGACTCTGGGCCCCTGGCTCTGGCCTTCACTTATTTAATGAAGAGCTCCAGCTGAATGACAATGACCATTTTGTAGAGTAAAAACAGCACCTGCTCTGGAGTCTGAGGACTTGGGTTCTAATCCTGACTGATCCTCCCTGGGTGACCTAAGGTAAGTCACTTGGTTTGGTTGGGCTAGAGATAAGACTAGAAGGTCACTGAGATTCCTTTCAGCTCTGAATCTAGGAGTTTCACATAAAGCTTTGTCCTTTGAGGAAGATCTGAGCCAGAATCCTACCTCAGGCATTTACTAGATAGGCAGTCCTTGATAAGTTATGACCTCTCTATCCTTACTTCCTCATCTGTAAAATTAGAAGGTTGGCCTGGCTGACCTCTGGGATCCCTCCTAAATCTATGATCCTACAATCTGGAACTGATCTGACCTTGTTCAGCAGAGCCACCCCAAACTGCCCTTACTTCTCAGCCCTGGAGACTGGGTGAGTTCTTGGGAGTTTGTGAGAACCTCTCTTTAATCAACCAGGAGGATCATGGTTGAGTAACAAGAGGCAAACCCTCCCTTTGCCCTTGGGCAATTAGGGTGCTTACTCTGTAGCACTCCCAAAGAACACAGGGTTTAGGTGTTCACAGTTCGAAACAGGTTTCTGAATCTGACTGCCCTGCTGCATTCTCCCTAAGATTTTTGAGCTCCTTGTAGCCCTGGGGGATGGAGATCTGCACTCCCTTGCCCCACCCCCCCCCACCCCGCCCCGACCATCGCAAGCAGCCCCAGGCACTCGGAGTGCTGTGGGGCAGCAGGCTCTTAGACCTGTCCAAACCCAAAGCCAACCCTTCTCTGCTTCCCCTCACAGAACTGAATGCTACACTTTCACAGCCTAACTACCCAGGGGGCTGGCCTGTGCTGGGGCTGAACCTTTCATAATGCTCAGGATGTAGAAAATAGGGTGGTAGTTCCAGTAAGCCAGCCAGGGTTCTGGGTTGTGGGGTGAGGGGGGGAGGGAGAGGAAGGGGGTGCTGGAGAATCTCAATGATGGTTATCACTAAGCAGTGGATTTCCTTTTCCTCCCTGGCCTGAGACACCCACTCTACATGAGAGGGCTCTTGGAGTATGCCCCTTCAGGTTTCACTGCTCAGAATCAAATTACCACTAAACTTCTCCAAGGGAACAGTTTGGCTCCCTGAAGGCCCAGCTTCTCAGGGCAGCGTCCTGTTTGACTTCTTGGGATAACATTATACATACAGCAAAACCTACAGCAAGACTAGGTTCAGTAGGGGGGCACCTATACAATGCTATCTCAGGAGCCCCAGGAAAGGCCTCCTACCGATTGCCTTCCCCACCTCAAGCTGATGCCTGAGGCCCCGATTAGAAAACCATTCTTTTTAGAGGCCATGGAAATCAGGTTGGTTTTAGTGTTGGAGGATCCAGCTAAACCCTGCCTCCTACTACCTGCTTGGCCTTGAGGAAATCATTCATCTTCTCTGAGACTCAGCTCTTCATCTGTATAACGAGAGGCTCAGACTCCATAGCTCCTAAGGTCCCTACCATCTCTGAATCAATGACCTTAGCCTAAGACTTATCCTTTCAGGAAGGCCCAAGTTCAAAGCTGGCCTCAGGTACTTCCTAGTTCTGTGACCCTGAGTAAGTCACCTGGCCTCTCTAGCTTTAGTTTCTTAATCTGTAAAATGGGACCATTGGACTAAGATGACCTCAAAATCTATAATCAGACAGTCGTTTCTTAAAACCACTGTAAGTTTCATCCATCAGATAGACCTCAGTGTGAATGAGTTTATGTCTTTCTTAAAAGCAGGTTTTAATTAGGGGGTTGGAGTGGGGGGAAGACAAGGTGAAAGATAATTGGGTTTTTGAGTGGCCATGGGCTGTCAGAGCACCATGGAGCAAGGAACTATTAAAAGCTACAAGAGAAGACTGGGGGAGGCAAGGGAGAAGTGAAGAATATGGTAGATAAGAAATGTTGCTGACTTTGCAGGCTTTGCAGCATCTGGTCCCTCTGCCTCAGAACCCTAGGTCATGGCAGGAGCTGGGTAGGTCTCCTTTTCACACACAGAGACTGAGGAAACATCTTAGCTCAAAGGAGGCAGCAGTTAAGATCTCAGGAGAAACAAGGCTACAGGTTCTATGTAGCTCCCCCACCCTATTCTCTAGCAGAACATAAGCACCTTGAGATCAGGGGCTATGGTAATAAAAATGGTTTTTCATATCCTCAGCACCTAGAATAATATCTCACCCACAGAGAGGACCCGATAAATGCTTGTTATAATAAATTAAGGCTAGCCTGAGTCAAGAGCCCGTGGAATCTGTTAGTCAGCTAGGATCCTGAAAGACCTTTCTCCATAAGAATCCTACAATGTCCTCTTCCAGAGCAGCACATTGAAATAGAAAGAATGCTGGTTTTAAGCCAGAACACCTGGCTTCCTAATGCTGTCTCTGCCATACCTTACCACCTGTCTGACTGTGGGTAAGTTGGTCATCTCACCTGTACCCTGTTTCCTCATCTGCTTTCCTCAGTTTCCTCATCTGCTCAGTGAAGGAGATGAGCAAGGAAAATGCATGAATGTAAAAGCATTTATTAAGCATTTGCCATATGCCAATCACTAGGGGTACAAGTAGCAATGCAAAGAGAGCCTATAACAACACCAAAGGGACACCGAGAACTCAGAGAGCTAAAAGCCACAGGTCACCCACGTTGGCCCAGGTAACCAGCATTCCCAGCTTCTCTCTGAGCTGCTCACAAAGCAGAAGATATTAAGTCACCTTAAGTGAAGCCTCCAATAGTCAGAGGTTGTCTATCCAGTTTGCTGGGCACTTTGCTGATTCCTCTGGCTGCCCACTTTGGGGGACCTCATTACTCATTTGTACCTCATGAGTAGACATGGCTGAAGAGAAGTAACCTGCACCCCCCATGGTCTCCCCCAGCCACCAGGTACTTTCTCACAGAGCAGGGCTAGGAGTGGGGAGGGTGGAGAAGGGGACTTAATATTGTCATCCAAACGATCATCTCTGTCTTTGTCCCACCCACCCACCCCTATTAAAAATAAATAAAGGAGTCTACTTTTGCACCAGAAAGACCTTTCTTTTTCATCTTTTAAAAAAATCAGCACCTTGAGAACTTTTGTGTTGTTGTTGCTGTTGTTTTATAAAACAAGACAAAATCTTTTACAAAATGTGGCAGCTGTAGAGTAATGTAAGGAATCCTAAATTTGGAGGCAGAGGACCTGGTTTCAGATCCTGGCTTTATTTACTGTGTCATGACCTTAGATGAGTTACTTCCCCTTTCTGGGCCTCATCTATAAAATCAGGTGTTAGGACTAGACAGGCACTCAGGACCCTTCCAGGCCTATGATCCAACGATCCTTTCTATATGACCCTGGACAAGTAACTTTGCTGGGACTCCATTTCTCTGTATGTCAAATGAGAGGGTTGTGTCAGATGACCCTTGAGGTACCTTTCAACTATAGCTGTACATATCTGATCCAAATCAGAGACGCCTTCTTATATGAACAAAGGCTTCTTTTCCCTGGGTCACCTTGTAGAAGACTCATCTTTGTTGAGGATTAAGTCCCTGAAAAAGAACTAAAAAAGGAATCCTCTAAGCTTCCTGGATGTCTCAGCAGCAGCCCATAGTACCACATTAGGGCCAGTGATAGAAAGACCCAGAGTGACAACCTAATCCAAGCCCAAATTGGAATATCCTGCAGGATCACTAGCAGTCCTTGAGACTTCTCCCTTTCAACTCCAGTCTCTACCAGGGCTTAGGAGTCAGAACAAATATGTCTCTTCTTGCCTAGGTTTTGGCCTGGCCCCAAGGCTAACAAGAGAGGAGTCCCTAAACCAGGGTGAAGCAGATTACTGCAAGATCCTCCGTGCTGATAGATGGTGAAATCTAGTCTTAAAGCAAAGGCAGACAACAGATAAAGTTACTCAGCCTAAGCAAGGCTCTGATGTTGGAGCTGGTCAGTCGCCCAGAGGAGCTCTGAGGCACCACATCTTCAGTCACATTTGGGTTAGTTTGGGTGAGGTGGAATAAGTATTCGGTCATAAAGCACTTGAAAATAATACCCCACAGGATGGCAAAGGGAGAGAGTCCAATCTGTTCCTAGGTACCCCACCTGGAACCTAGGAGAGAGATGTCTTTGTTTGGGATTAACAGTCCTTCACAACCCAGACCCTATCTGCCTTATTATAGTTTATTAGTCTTATTATAAGTTCAAACCTGACTGTATGACACTTCCTAGCTGTATGACCCATGGTCAGGCACTTAACCCTGTTTGCCTCAGTTTTCTCATCTGTAAAATGAGCTGGAGAAGGAAATGGCAAACCACTCCAGTATCCTTGCCAAGAAAACTCCAAATGGGGTCACAAAGAGTCAGACATTAGTGAAATGACTGAACAACAACACCAAGCCTTATTATACGTTACTCCCCTTCACACAGCACATCGTAGGTACTCCCCTGCTCCTTTGGTCCATTGGACCACTGCTTGGGATTTGGGTGGGCAGCTAGCCTGAGGTGTTGGAGGGAGAGGTTCCAGCTTCCTGCAGCATATTCACACATTCTATGGTCTAGACCAGCCTTCTTACTCTTCCTCATACACAAAACTTCATTTCCCATCTCCGTGTCTTTGCCCGGGCTGTCCCCCTTGCTTGGAACATATTCCCTCCTCATCTCTCCCTCTTAGAATACTTCATTTCCTTCAACACTAAGCCCAAACGCTACCTTTCACATAAATCCTTTCCTGATTCTCTCACCTGCTAATGCCTTTCCCCATCACTTTGGCTGTGTTTTATATGTTCCTATGTATATAATATTGTCATTACTTCCCACTTGAGTAGTGTTGTGAAAGGATTACTGTTTTATGTGTTAAGCATTTTTTATTTCTCATATGTGAATATTCTGTGTTTCAAACGTTTATTTTGGGAGGGAAAAAACAAATGGCTCTCTTACTGCTGTCTACTTTGTACATAGAGTACTTTTTCTAGAAGCAACTTTTTGTCCCCTTTAGGGAAGATTATAGACATGAGCCATTCCTAAACTTTATTGATGTGATTTTTCCGTGGAACTCTGGGGTGGGGCGCATAAGGAGCTGAAGAGAGGAGAAAAGACTGATCCCCTCTCTTTGGGTGGTTTTCCCACTTCAGCTAAGTGAAATGCCAGTCGTTCAACAAAAGGCCAATACTCATGAACATCCTCACAGATCCAAATCACATGCTCACTGGGGTCAGTCCTGCTACAAACAGAAGCTCTTTGAGGGTAGGGACTACCTTCGTTTTTGTCATTCTATCTCTACAGCCTAACACAGTGCCCAGTATACAGTAGGTGCTTACCAAAGTCTTGTTGATTGATTGATTGAGAGGAGCCTACCTTTTTTTTCAAATACTTTTATACTTTATTTCTAAATGCCTACATTGCTTTTTTTTTAAATTAACTTGTTTATTTATTTTTAGTTTACAACATTCAGTTCCACAGTCCCTTGAGTTTCAAATTTTTTCCCCCTCTCTCTGCCCCCTCCCCACCATGGTGGCATGCAATCAAATATAGGGTCTACAAATACCTTCACATTAAGCATTAGTCAGGTTGTAAAGAAGGATTATAACTGATGGAATGATCAGTGGGAAAGAGGAAACAAAATAAAACAAGAAAAAGAAACAGAGCAAGTAGTTTGTTTCAATCTACATTCAGACTCCACAGCTCTTTCTCTGGATGTGGATATCTCTTTCGATCACAAGTCTTTTGGAATTGTCCTATAACTTTACATTGCTGAGAGAGGCCCAGTCTATTGAAGTTAGTCATCACACATACATTGTGTCTATGACTGTGTACAGATTTCTCCCGGTTCTGCTCCCCTCACTCAGCATCAGTTTATATAAGTCTCTCCAGGTTATTATGAAGTCCGTCTGCTCTTCATTTCTTATAGAACAATAGCATTCCATTACATTCATATACCACAACTTGTTTAGCCATTCCCCAATTGATGGGCATCCCCTTGATTTCCAATGCTTTGCCACCACAAAAAGAGCTGCTATAAATATTTTTGTACATACAGGTCCTCCTCCCACTTCTCTGATCTTTTGGGATATAACCCTAGAAATGGTATTGCTGGGTCAAAGGGTATGCACTTATTTATGGCCCTTTAGGCATAGTTCCAGATTGCTCTGCAGAATGGCTGGATCAGGTCACAACTCCACTAACAGCACATTAGTGTCCCAATTTTTCCACATCCTCTCCAGCACTGATCATTTTCCTGTTTTGTCATCTTAGCCAGTCTCACTGGTGACATGTGGTACCTCAGAGTTGTTTTGATTTGCATTTCTCTAATGAATAGTTATTTAGAGCATTTTTTCATATGCTTATAGATATCTTTAATTTCATCTTCTGAGAACTGACTGTTCATGTCCTTTGACTATTTATCAGTTGGAGAGTGGCTTGTATTCTTATAGATTTGACTCAATTATTCGTATATTTTAGAAATGAGGCCTTTATCAGAGACCCTGGTTGTAAAAATTCTTTCCCAATTTCCTACTTTGCTCTTAATCTTGGTTACATTGGCTTTGTTTGTACAGAGCCTACCTTTCTATTACCTTTTTACTCTCAAAACCTTTTCTAGCCTTCTAAGGCATGACTTGCATGAAGCAAGTCAATCCTATATCTTTCTTTGTGCCATACCCATATGAATAAACAAATAACTATTTATTAAGCATTCACTATGTGTCTTGACATCGTAAAGCATTTGGGATGAAAACAGAAAAGTGAAAGTCTCTACTCTCAAAGAGGTCACATTTCAATTAAAGGAGATTATACATGTGGCATGGGACAGGCCAATGGTAAGGTAGATAAAAAGGCCTGGTAGTCCTTAGGGTTCACTCCAAGATGGATGGCAAGGCCTAGAAGTCTTTAGGGTGCAATGGTAGGTCAGATGGCAATGTCCAGGATTCCAGAGGGCATAACAGTGGGGTAAATGCTCATTCACCATTCCACCATCTTACTAGAAGGATTTTAGATGGTGACTTCCTGTTCATCAAAGCAATGTAAGTGGTCAAGTTCCTGACTATAGTGAGCCTCAGTGTTGGGAATAAGTAAGCTAGTATGGGAGAAGGAATGAGAGGGTTAGCATCTAGCCAACAGGTGGTGTCTAGTGCCCAACTTGAACTTGACAATAGGGACTGGGATTGGGGGAAGGTAAGGGATTCCTACCACCTACTTCTGGTTCATTGGATTGTTACTTGGGATTTGAGTAAACAGGTAGCCTGGGTGCTGAAGGGGAAGGTCCCTGTTTCCTGCAGCATTTATTTCTGCATGAATATCAGTACCATGCTGGGACTATTTATCTGTTATCCTTTTTTATGGTATGAGTAGTCTGCCTCCTTTTTCAGTCATATATGTCCTTGATGAAGACTGCTGTACCACTTAGTCATGAGATTCTAGTTTAGCTAGGACCTCCCCCTCCTCCACTCTAATCCACCTAATTGTTTGGATCCCAATGGACCTCCCCAAAGTTTTATATCATATATTATTATCTACACAGCTTATTTATCACTTAGCATTAGAAGCCTTTGTAGAATATTCTAGCTAGTTTTGAATGTTTATGCACCTAGAAGAAAGGCATAGAGAGCTGGCCTCAGAACCAGTAAGACCTGCGTTCAAGTCTTACCTCTGACATATTATAATTTCATCTCTTATGTTATCTCTCAGCCTCATAACTAGATGAGTTCACCTCATTTTCCAGTTATATACATCCTAGATGAAGACTGTTACACCACTCAGCACCATGGGTTCAGAAGGGACCTTAGAGGCCACCTAGTCCCAGTGCTCTATTTTATAGATGAGGAATTTTATAGAGAGGCTCAGAGAGGCTGTTACTTGCTCAATTAAGTGCTAAAAATAGGACTTGACCTAGATCCTCTGACACTAAATCTGTCACTCTGATGTAGTCAATCAATTAGTTTTTTTTTATTAAGCACCTACTATGTGACAGGCACTGGGCTATTTTTCTTGCATTCATGTCACCAACTGATAAGATAATCTAGCCTACTTATAACTCCCATGGTTCTCTCCATTGTCCTTTGATTCATCTATAATTTTGATGCCTTAGAGATTGTGGTATTTCATAATTAGTAGTCATATAACATCATTTGAAGAATTCTAGTATTAAAGGGATGAATCATATGTAAGCGCTTGTTATTTTTTCCCTAAGCAACTGTGAGCAGCTAGAGATCAGGAACTATGTTTCATACTTCTTTACATTCTCCAGGTCTAAGAACAGGACTGATACTTGGTATCTTGTTGGTATTGTTGGTATCCCAAAAATAAATGATTGTTGACTTGTTACATTATGGGAACATTATAAGCCATCTCTGAAATTTAAATCTTGGGCTTCTAGTCAAATTGTCAGAAAGAACCCTCTCGCCCTTATATATATATATATATATATACACACATATATATGTATATATATATATATATATATATACACACACATATATATA
Source organism: Pseudochirops corinnae (assembly GCA_028646515.1). NCBI lineage: Eukaryota > Metazoa > Chordata > Mammalia > Diprotodontia > Pseudocheiridae > Pseudochirops > Pseudochirops corinnae. Next base: position 37,800,389 of record CM053590.1, read on the forward strand.
TATACATATATATAAGCTTTATGATATCTTATATACCTTATATTGTAGTTGTCTTGTGTATTTCCCCCCCCATCTAGAGTTTAATAATATGTTGCCACTTTAAATGCTATAGCAGAGAGACAGTATGGTACAATGAAAAGGGTACCAAATCTAAAGCCAGAGGACCGAGGTTCATATCTTACCTCTGCTACTCACTACCTCTACGATTTTGAGCAAGCTACTTCATGTCTTTTGGCCCCAATTTTTTCAGCTGTAAAATGGGAAAGTAGGGGATTTCTGGGAACATTTTCAACATGAAGGACTTTCAACCAAGGCTGGCTCTCCCTGAGAAATGATAAGCAAAGATGAAAAAGAGTGCCAAATACAGCAATGATTCATTAAAATTCAAGAGGAATACCAGTGAGTTTCTCCTCCTAGTCCAAGACTTCAAAAGAATATATCTTTAAACCCTATAGACACTGGCATGATCTATGGAGATCCTCAGTCAAAAGACTGAAAAATCATTGAATATGTGAAGAATCTACAATTGACATGAAGAAGAGATCAAAGAGACGATATTTAAGAATTGTTAGATTCCTTTAAAAAATTATGAGTAAACAAAAAAAACCCCTGGATACCATATTTCAAGAAATCAAAAAAACCAACCAACAAACAAAAAACCACCCCCAAACAATTAGAACCAAAGGACAAATGAAAAAGAATCCACATGTTGCCCCCGGAAAGAAACCCCAAATTGAAAACACTCAGAAATATCATAGTCAAAATATAGAGTTTCTAGGTCAAGAAAAAAAAATACTGAAAAAAGCCAGAAAAGAAGAATTCAAGTACCAAAGAACACAATGAGGATCACATAGTAGGCTTTAACTATAATCATGGAAGGGAAATCTTGGAATATGAAATACCAAAAGGACAAAAAAAAATTCTTATTACTAAAATCAATTTATTCAATAAAATTAAACATAATCCTATGGGAAAAAGAAATGGAACACTAATAGAATACATAATTTTTAAGCATTGCTAATGAACATACCAGAACTGGATAGAATCTCTGAAACACTAACACAGGAGATAAAAGAAACATTTAAAAAATAAATACATCAAAGCAATTTGAAGGGGGAAAATAATAATAATTCTAATAGAGACGAATGAGATAATTCTCCCTTCAGAATAGAACTATCTTCAGGGGTCATAGAGGCAGTAAAAAAAGACAAACCAAGGACCTGGCATTTTATTCTGTTTGGTTATTTTGTTTCTTTTAAAAGAAAAATGAAAGGGTGGGAAAAGTGAATACCCTAAGGGAAAAATAACAAGATGAGGAAGAAACTTAATATTTCTCATATTTGGGGGAAGCCAGAAGAATATACAACTATGGAGGTGAAGATGGGAGAAACAGGCATCTCATAAACCTCACTCATTACAAACAGATAAAGGAGAGGTGAACACACATACAGACAGATTTTGGTACAGAAATACATTAAATTCAACTAGGAAATAGGAAGGGATAGGAGAGAGAGGGATTTAAAAGGAAAGGGAGAGTTGGGGAGAGAACAGTCATGAATAAAACAAATTTCAACTACAGAGGGCTGACTATAAAAAGGGAATTAGAAGGAAATATAAAAAATGTAAGAAATAGTGATCTGATGGTTGCTTCCTTTTAGACATTCTCCAGTTTATCAATGCTTTTCTTACAGTGTGGCACACAGAATATAACACAGAACTCCAGAACAGATCTGACAAGGACAGAAAACAGTGGGATCCACTATCACCTACTATTCCTGAAAGCTCTGAATTTCTTAATTTTCATTAGAATTAGATTTCATTAGACTTTTTGGTTGCCACATCACACTGATGACTAATATTGAACTTGGAGTCCACTAAAACTCCCAAAATTTTTTAAAGAACAATTTCTATTTAATCATTTCTCCTGTCTTCTACTTTGAAAGGTGATTTTTTGTACCCATGTGTAAAACTTTACATTTATCACTATTGAATTAATCCTATTAGATTTAGCCCAATCCTTTAGCCTGTGGAGATCTTTCTTTACTTTTGTGGTTCAGTGTTTTAGTTATCTCTCCCTATTTTGTGTACTCTGAAAATTTGATGAGTGTGCCTTTCATTCCTTTTTCAAAGTTGTTGATACAAATATTCCATGGTCCAGAGCTATTATTATATAAATCTCATCCCAAACTCCTTTTATTCTCCTCCTCCATTTTCCAAGAGTGTGCATCCCAATATAAGTGTTAAATGTATTAAAGTTCCCCTCGCCCCACTTAATGAGCTCAATAAGCTTTATCTACCTACTTCCATCCATGATGTATCCCCCTGGATTTATGGATGATACAAATTATTAGTGATTTGGAATTCTAATCAAATCCCCAAGATGCATAGTTGTGTGCATATGCATGTATATATACACATATGCATATATAAATATACATACATATATATATATAATACATGTAGATGTGCTTATAGTATTTCTTTACTTGTGTATATTCTGTTTTCTTCCATATAATTGAAGTTCCTTGAAGAAGGGGGCTATTTCTCTTCTATCTCTGTCTCACCAGCAATTTAGTAGGCACTTCAGAAATATTATTTGTTGAGTAAATGAATGAGTAGGAAAGGTTGGACAATAGAAGGTTGTAGTTATAGACTATAATAGGAATTTAATAAATTATTGACTGATTGGAGGTCATTAAGATGCCTTATTTCACAGAGAAGGAAACTGAGGCACAGATCATTGATGGTAACAAGGATAATGTTTCTCTTTCTCTAGTGCTTTGAGGTTTGCAAAGTACTTTCCTTCCAATACCTTTGGGAAGTAGGCAGATGAAAAAGCTAATTAATCTTAGGTCGTATTAATAGATGCATGGTGTTCAGAGTGAGGGAAACCTCTGCCTTGGCCAAACGATATGTAAATGTTGTGTCTAGCTGTGGGTACCATATTTTAGGAAGAACACTGACAAACTAGAGACCTTCCAGGGAAGGGCAGGCTAGAAAGTGACAGAATTGGAAACAGGCCATATGAATAACAATTAAAGGAACTGGGGTGTTTGGCTAAAAGACTTTTTCTCAAGGGGTGATGGTGAGTGGATAGAGATAGAATGGGCTAATGGAATGACTGTTGAAGATATAGATGGGGTTCCAAACCCCAATGTCAAAGTAGCCCTTTTGAATAATGGCATAAACTTTCCCCTCCCCTCTCCACAATCTACCTTAATTCAGTCCTACTGGAAAAGTCCAAGCCCCTTGAGAAAACTGTAGGAGAGTCCGACCCCTGACAAGTACACCTTGTAAGATGAACAGCCCTGAAACCAGATCCTGGGCAGTGAGCTAGAGGAGAGAGTTCATGAAAGGTAACGTTGCTTATTTTAAAATGCAAGGGGCTGGAGCATCGTTTTTCAGAAAGGCTCCTTCAGATGCCCGGGAGCAAAATTTGTCTCAAACACCACACACAAGGATGTTAGTTTGCCAGCAGTGGGCTTGGGGTGGTTTGGCAAATGTGGATTTTGCTGCTGCAGGTCAGGTTTTTGATGTGGATTTGGTGGATCGAGAAAACTGGATGGAGGGCTGGTCCTAGGTATCTGCCACTGCTTTTTGATGAATCATTTTCCCCTTCTTCAGCACCCTTTTGCCTCTTCCATTTCTTTGGTTTCCTGGTGCTCTCATGCTCCCTCTACCAAAGAGGAAAGTGGTTGATTATCTGGGTCCTTTCGTAGATAGATATAGTATTTATTGAACCCCACGATATGCCAGGCACTGTGTAAAATGTTGAGAATACAAGTATGAGCAACCAAAAGACAGTGTCTAGCCTCAAAGGAGCTTACATTCTAATGAGGGCAAGACGACACGTTAAAGAAAGGGTAAGAGGGGCAGGGAAGGGTATCCTTGGTTGTTGAGGGAACAAGGTAGAAAAATCTGTAGAGTCACTAGTGGAGTCAGGAGAGAAGTCTGGACTCTGCAGCTAAGGAGCTGTGTGGCCTTATCCAATTTGATTTGATCCATTGCAGTTTAATTCAGTGAATACTAATTAAATCTGCATAGCACTATTAGGGCCTGCTCCAAAGTCACTTCTTTAAGTCTCAATTTTCTCTACCATAAAGTGAGGATGCTGGATTCCATTGATTGCTAAGCTTCCCTCTGGTTTGAAAATTCTAGAATCTAATGACTGGGTTGTAGCTGAGGAAAGAGTGGTTTTGGCAAAAATAAAAAAACAAAAACCACCTAGGAAACAAGGTGGGTGCCCATTGGTTGGGTAATACAGGAGTAAATCATGAAAACGAAAGCAATGGAATACTATTTTCCTGTAATCAGCAATGAGTATGAGGAATTTGGAGAAACTTTGGAAGACTCAAATGAACTGATGCAGTGAGAAGAAATCAGGACCAGGGGAATGATAGCTACAATGCCTTCAGTAATGTGAAGGAAATGGTGCTAAAAGACATCTGAATTAATAGGAATATAATTATCAGTCATTCCAGATTTCTGAAAACACCAACCCAGGAAGCTCAAACTTTGAATTTTTCATCAGACACTGACTGTGTAATCCTGAGCAAGTCTTTTTACTTTCTCAGTCTCAATTTCCTCATCTATACAGTATCTACTTCATAGCATTGTTATAAGGATTATTAAAGGAGGTCACACAGGTAAAGCACTTCAAAAACCTCAAAGCATTATATAAATACTAGAAATACTAGTTGAGTGACCCTGAGAAAGTCATTTACCCTGAAAGCACAACTATCTAAAAATATAAATAGCAGATTAGGTACCACATCTGCATTGGTAGGAGGATTTTCCTCATCAGGGATTCCCTATACCAATGAAATCAGTTAGTAAAAAAAACAAAGTACTTCACTCGTAAGACTGTTGTGAATATCAAATGACAAAATAATTCGAGAGTTCTCTGCAAATCTTAAAATGCTACATAAATGTGAGGTATTATTATCCTCAGAGAGGTGGGGGACAATGGGTGTAGAATGCTACATAAGTCATCAGAAAAATCAATGTGTCTATTTTGCATGGATATTTTTTTTGGTTGTTGTTATTCCTGAAAGAGAAGATTTTTGTTTGGTTTTGATTTTAGGTTTTTTTTTGGGGGGGGGGGGGAGAGAAATACAATTACTGAGCGCTGACAATTCTGTTTCAAAAACTCAACAACGAAATACTCAAGGAAAAAAAAAAGGAGGATTTGGACATCGTCCCTATTTCTTTCTGCTGGCTGGCTCAGGCTAGTGCTGGTGACTTGGAACATGCCCGGACAGTGTGCTCCTTGTTTGAAAGTCTCTTTTGTGTAAGGGCACAGTTCAAGGGATCCTGCAACACCAACGTTGGTAAACACCCAGCGTGCGGTAACTTGCCTGGAGGATGAGAAGGAGGGCAGGGAGCTCTGACATCTCTGGGTGCCCCCTGTTCAGCTTCCTTCCTCAGGAATAACTGTTGGAAGTGGTGACTTGGGACCAGAGCCCACCTACATGCAGAAAAATGTCTGAGTGGTGGATGCTTGTCCAGCCCAGCCCCCTTTTCCCAGACTGATTCCTTCCCTCCCTATAGGTCCCTAGTGCCCTTTAGCTCTCTCTCCCTTTCCTTCATCAAAGCACCCAAAGAAAACCTTGCTGTAGTAGAAAAAAAAAATTCAAATAGGCTACATTCTGCCTCCCTTGTTTTACTAAAAGAACCCAAATTCTTAGGTCAATACCCCTATTTGCTGTCTCATTTAGCAAGTTATTTTTTTCCCTAGGGACCTAAGTTTTTCTTATATTTAAAATAAAAGAGTCAGACCAGAAAGAGTTCTCAATCTTGGTCTGTGAACTTGGTTTTAAAAAAAAACACTTTGATAACTATTTCAATTAAGTGGGTTTCCTTTGTAATCTTATGCACTTTATTTTATGCACTTAAAAACATTATTCTGAGATGTCCATAGCCTTCTCCATACTTACACACAAAAGGCTAAGAACTCCTGGATTAGGGAACCTATAGTTCTATGATCTAGGTTTTCAGAATAGTAACTGAGGGCAGCCATTTATACATTTATATAATGATTCTCCCAGAAGAATTTGCAGTTTATGCATTACCTAAATTATAGAATGAAGCACATTGGTTCTTTCTGAATGAATTTCAATCTAGACTGTAGAATGAAATATGTTGGTCCCTTCTGAATGGATTTTGGGCATTAGGAAGTGGGCAGGGAAGACACTTGAGGGGCAGGAATGTTTCCCTGTAGCCTCTCCAATCACACCAAGTAGTCGGTTGCATTGTCACCTAATTTCCCTGAACCTCAGTTTTCTAATTTGTAAAATGATGATAATTAGTATGTGGCACACTTTCTACCTCATGGGTTGTGAAGAAAGTGCTTCGAAAACTTGGCAGCATGATAGAAATATGAGCTATTACTTCTAAGATTCTGAACTGAGCATTCAATAGCTCCCCAGTGATAGACGATAGGTGATAGATTCAAAATCAGACATGCATTTTTGGAAGTGGCCAATAAGGGAATTTGCTTTGCCTGACTAGGTATATTTATGAGGACTTTCTCCTTCTTTCTTCCTTCTTTCCTTTTTTCTTTCTTTTTTTGCCTTCCCTTTTCTTTCTTCTTCCTTCTTTTTCCTTCCTTTTTCTTTCATTCTTTCTTCCTTCCTTCCTCCCTCCCTTCCTTTCTCCCTTCTTTTCTTCCTTCCTTCCTTTTTTCTCTTTCCTTCTTTCTTTCTTCTCCTTTCTTCCTTCCTTCTTTCTTTCTTTCTTTTCTTTCTTTCCCTCCCTCCCTTTCTCTCTCCTTCCCTCCCTCCCTCCCTCCCTCCCTCCCTTCCTTCCTTCCTTCTTCCTTTCCTTCTAAAAGAGGGTAAAGGGAAATGGCAGAGAAAATAAATACTTTTTAAAAAAATATATTTAGTTCTCAAAGACCCATAGAAACTATCTATAGCATTTTCTCATTTTAGAAAAAAGAACATGAACTCCAGAGAAATTACATAACCTCCCATGTCATTCAGCTCACAAATGGTTGACTCTCTCACTCTAAATCCAGTGCCTTTCCCACTGCTCTACATCACCTCCCTATATCCCAACCCTAGTCAAGACAACAAGTAACAAATGCCTACTCTGTGGCTGGCACCATGCTAAGTGCTGGAGATACAAAGAAAGGCAAAGAAAACTGCTCAAGGATCTCCTAGTCTAACATGGGAAATGCTATATAAAACAAGACATAGACAGGATCAATTGGAGAAAGAAGCTGCCCACATCAATGGAGATTGGGAAAAACTTCTGGAAGGCAGAACTTTAGCTGAGTCTTGAAGAAAGATGGGAAAGTTGGGAATCAGAAATGAGGAGGGAGAGAGTTCTAGGCATCAGGGACAGCCAGTGAAAATCCTGGAGTCTGGAGATGGATTGACCTATTTGAAGAACATTAGGAAGACAGTGTCACTAGGCTGAAAAATATACTGAAGGAAGTAAGGGGTGAGAAAGCCAGAAGGACAGAAAGGGGCCAACTTATGAAGGGTTTTAAAAGCCAAAGAGAGGGTTTTGTATTTGATCCTGGAGGTAACCGGGAGAAACGCTATTCTGGGCTGTTCCTCAACCACATCACAAGACAAAAGTGATAGCCATGACACAAAACGTAACTTCCATGTCCAATTTGAGATCCTTGCCTAGTCTAAAGTTCAGTTATGATAGTGAGCCAAACAGATAGCAAAGGGATAAATATCAGGAGGGAGGTTCAATGACTTCAGCCTTGTCCAGCAGCCACACTTATCAAGAGGAAGGCAGTAGAGCCAGGTGGGAAGAGGAGATTGTGGCTGGGAGCCTGTCAAGTGCTATGCACTCTTGTTTTAAAGAGCATTTTATAAAGAATTATTTGGGCACACAATATCCCTCTCTCCTTTTTTAATCACCAAGCTCACTAGAAATGGCCTTTATCAGAGGCAAAATCTGACATTTCAAATTTAAGGTCACTAATTAGAGATCAGTATCTTTTTTTGTAGGGACAAGTAGGCCTCTTCTTGCCCTTCAGCTGGCAAACCAAGCTTTGCCCTTGGGACCGACACCTGGTATCACACCACTCACCATCCCCTCACATACCTCTCCTTCCTTTGTAATGTTAAGTGTCAAAGCCTATGGAAGGCCTCTTGGCATTCCTTCAGTTTCATTTACCATCCTCCCAAAATTACGAGACAGAGAGAGAGAGAGAGAGAGAGAGAGAGAGAGAGAGAGGGAGAGAGAGAGGGAGAGGGAAAGAGGGAGAGAAAGAGAGAAAGAGAGAGAGAGCATGTGTGTGTGTGTGTGTCTAAGACTAGGAGGGTTGAGTAACTTGCCCAAGGTCACATCACAAAAGTGACAGAACAAGGATCTGACTCTAGATTTCCTTCCCTTTGTCCCTCCTTCCTTCCTTCTCTTACCCTTTCTTCTTCCCTTCCTCTCTCCCTCCCTCTTCTTTCTTTCTCTTTCCACTGTACCATTTTTTTTGCCTTTGACTCCTCGGCACCTAACAGTTCCTAGTACAAGGCATTTAATAAATGTATACTGAATTGAACTGCACTGAATTTTAGGATTCTGGAACAAGGCTAAAGGAAACCCAATATGGGTAGGCACTGCCCACAAACACTAGAAGGCAGCGTAATCTAGTGGAAAAGGCAATGGTCTTAGAGCCAGCAATTCAACCTTCAGTTCAGGCATTTATGAGACTTGTGTCAGAGGGCAGCTAATTTAATTTCCCTGAACCTCAGTTTCCCAATCTGTAAAATGATGATAATTAGTATGTGGCACATTCTCTACCTCATGGGATGTGAAGAAAGTGCTTTGAAAACTTGGCCACATGATAGAAATATGAGCTATTATTTCTAAGATTCTGAACTGAGCATTCAATAGCTCCCTAGCTATATCCCCAAAGACCCAGGTCCTGTTCTCTTACCTCTACCTTTGTCCTCATTTCCAGCAGCCTCACTGTCCCCTAGATAGGATCTTAAAACTGGGAGAGACTTCAGAGCAATTGTCGCCAATGGAAAATAGAATGGTTCCCCTTCCCTTGAGCACTTGGAAAATAAGCTGAATGATACCTGTGGGGTATTGTGTGGGTCCAGGGAATCCTAGTCCAGAAGTGGGTAGGACTGGATTGAGACAGAAGTTCCATCTAAGTCTAAGAGGCTGTGCAATTGAGCCTTTAGAGGTCATCCAAGATTACTGACTGAGGCCAAACTTTCAAGCCACTAGGTGACTCAGTGGATAGGGCAGTGGGGCTGGAGTCAGGAGGACCTGAGTTCAAATCCAAACTCACTGGCTGTGTGACTCTGGGCAAGTCACTTAGCCTATATATATAGGCAAGTCACTTAGCCTATATATATATATATATATATATATATATATATATATAACAATATTATATATTGTTAGCTATCATTATTAGCCCAGAGCCATAAGATAATAAGATCACAGATTTAGATCTGGAAGGCTACTCAGAGGCCCTCATTTGACAGATGAGGAAACTGAGACCTAGGAAGGTTAAGTGACTAGTCCAGAGTCACACGGGTAATTTTTATTAAAGGCAGGATTTGAACCCAGGTAACCCACAGCCCCATGGGCTTTCTCCCGTACCATCAAACAGGTCATGTCACACGGTCCCTTCCCAAGAACAGGCCTGGGAGTGGAGATGACTCATGGGTCCATTGGGGGAGGATGCAAAGTATTCTGAAGTGCTCCCTTCTCCATAAGCAAAAGCTCCTAAGGCCTCCTTCCTCGTCCCCTCCCTTTGATTTCCTTCCCAGCAGGTTCTTTAATGTCGCATGGTGGGTGTCAAGGTGCGGAGGATTCCAGGTGCTATTTCTAGGGGTGCAAACCCCGGGCTGAAAGGTCCGATGCCTGCAGTGGTATTCCGCCTGGGCTGTGCCAAGCCTCCCTGGGGATCGAGTTTCTGCTGAAGTGGTGCCAGGCACGTCTGCTTCCAGGAACCAACAGCCGTATTTAGCCCCGGGCTGCACATGAAAGACTGCAGTCGGAAACGTGACATTGTGTCAACATTCGAGGCAGGTCAGAGCTGGGTGAGACCATCAAAACAAGCCGGGGGAAACTCAACACACCCTGTCTGAATAGAATGAGCTCAGAAGCCCAAGAGCAAGGCGTCCCTGAGCTCCCAGTTGAAGCGTCCTCACCTCCAGCTCCTGTCCCCCAACGCCTCCAGCTCCACAACTCTGAGTGCCACTGTCTCCCAACTCCCAGCGCCAGCTCTCAGCCCCCAACACCTCCAGCTCCCAGACCCCAAAAACTCCAGCTCCTCTTTCCCAACACCTTCAGCTCTCAGCTCCCAATTCCAGCTCCCACATCTAAAATTGAACTATCCCTCTGTCTCCCAGCTGCAACCTGCTCTGCCCCAGCTCCAGTTCTTGCCTGCTCAACCGTAGTGAGCCCCTGAGCTCCTAGGAAGCTCATAGCATCATGGATCTGGAGCTGGAAAGGACTTCCGAAGCCATTCAGTGCAGTCTCCTAATTTTATAATTGAGGAAACTGAGGCCCAGGAGCCTCACTTGCTTTCAGCACAAAGGTGATACTTTCCACAGAAAACACTGGCCCCAAAGGCTTGAGGAGGACTAAAGGGAATATCACAGGTAGGATTGGAGGACCTGAGACCTGAGAGACAGGCCTCCACCCTTGCACTCCCTCACCAACATTTTTTCCTGGATAAAAATCCTTCTAATGAACATCGAGGGCAACCTTGAAGGGGGAGAAAATGACAAACTAGCACTGTGAAGCCAGAGGGAGGGACGTGTGGAAAGTAGGTGGTGACTGGGCAGGGAGGACTCTATGGGCCGATTTTTGTACATATAGGAGTCTGGAGTCCTTTTTAGTACTAGCTGGTGGAGCCACCTTCACCCCATCCATTCCTCCCCTCCCCCCCTCCAACCAGCTGCCTCCCTGAGTCACTGGCCAACCACCTGCCTCCCTGAGTCATTGCCCAGAACCAAGGAGTGGGAGGTAGGGTGGGGCTTGGGAGGCGATGGTACCACCACAGTGCTGTTCCCAGGTCAGTCACCCCACTCTGGCTGGCAAGGGGGTCAAAGGCAAAGTGTCTGCCACTCTTTCTTCGCTTCCCCACTTCAGGCCCCACCACCTTAACTCCAGGCTGTTAGTGCTATTACACTCACTTTCCTGAGGGAGACCTGATGACTCACTCACCAAACCGAGGTTGGAATGGGTACATGGTAGGAAGAACACTGGATTTGGGGTCAGAAGACTCGAGTTCAAAACCCACCTCTGCAATTTACAAGCTCTTGTGCAAATGACAACCTCCCTGGGCCTGTTTCCTCTTCTGTAAAATGAGGGGTTTGGGGAGTAAATGGCTTTAGATTTGTGATCCCTCTTTACTTCCAAGGCTGCACATCATCTTAGAGAGCTATCCTGCACACTCACTAGCCCAGTAAATAATGATGTAAACAATTCCTGCCTTAGGTGCCTAGCATGCAGAGGCAAGCTATTAAACCAATTCTGTTTACCCTGGGGAGATCGTCATCTGTGAGGCAGAATGCAATGTCCCTTAAGGCTCTCCTAGAATCAAAATCTCCAAACAGCGAGAGACTTTCTGAAATCATCTCTAATCCAACCCTTAATTTTGCAGGTAAGGCAAAAACCAGACCCAGCAAAGATGATTGACTCCCCACAAGGTAGCTGGGCCAAGACCAGTTTGCAGACTCCCACTCCCTCGAAGCTCTTTCCACTACACCAAACCTCTCAGATTCCTCCATGAATATTTTAAGTGGGAGAATAATGACATTCAGAATGTTTCCTTCCTGGTTTTATTGAGAGGAAGCGTCCCTACTCTGTCTGCTTCATCAGGAGGCTGTGGAGGAGACAGCGAAGGTGACATTTGAAGACAAGAACCATGACGAGCCCATGTCTGGCAGGTGGCGTGAGGTTGGGTTTTTTTTGCCTGGATTTTGGCTCCCTGAGGTCATTTTCACTGCATGAGAAGTGAATCTTCTGTCTGGCAGATGACTTTACAGGCTGGAGTGTGTGGGGCAGCCCAGTGATGGGAGTTCAATCTTACCAAACATTTAGAACCCATTCTACTGATAAACCTCGGTCAGGCATGCTGAAGGTTAAAAGTAAGATATACAGCCTCTGGTTGAAAACCCATAAAGCCAACGGCTCCAAGCTCAAGCTGTGCCCAGGAGTTATTCTGCCTACTGCTCAACATACTTGCCTTGTGTCATTTTTTTTTAAACGTCTATGACTAAGCAACACTGATATTCATTCACACACCAACACACCCAATCTCAGGAAGTTCAGGAAGGATGTCACATAATTAGGAAAGGTTTCCTCCAGCAGCTTTTGCTGGATATGGTCAATCCATTAGCCCCTGCACTATTAAAAAGCTAGCATGAGCCTCATCCCCAGCATCAATTAAAACATTTCATAATCACTGCTGATGAAGTCCCTACTAGCAAGGGTCTCACCCTGTTCAAAGCTTTTCAGACATTCTGCTGAGTGACTCCATGCTCTCATTTTCTATGGGGCTTTAACTCATGCTGAAAAAGAAAAAAGAAAACTTTGCTTGGCATCAAAATAGAGACTATGAAACATCAGCTAGAGTCAGTTTAAAAAAAAAAGGAAACCAAATATTTACCTATCAAGTTGACTAAGCTCTTTCTGACTTAACACTATGCATGTGAAAAGTGAATTATACTCCGAGACAGTTAACCATTTGTGACCTAAAAAGAAAGGAAAAATGTCAGTTACATAAAACATCTGGTCCACCAATGACTCTCACCTGAATTAACTCAGTATTTAAAAAACACAGGAGACCAACCTTATATTCCACAGGAAAAGGATTATTTTTATTCAGTATTTTAAAACAACTACTTAACATTTACTCATAGATAAAAATATTTACAATTTTACACCTTCAAGGAGGTTCCAAAATATAAACACTGTACCTCTCTCTAGAGAAAATTATTCTTCTCTCTGAAAACAGAAATACATTCATGTTTCTCACTTGTTTTGATCAAGTAATTATACAAACATCTGAAACATTTTACTTTTTAATATATTTATATATAATATATATTTATAACAGTTTTACAAATAAAGGCAATAACTTTATATCCCAAAAGAAGTTAAAACACAATCAGGCATAGTGCATTCAATAGCTGATGTGGTCGTGGACAGACAATTCAGAAAACAGTTACTCTGGACACAATTTTTTGGAAAACTAAGGAGATACGCATTTTTTTGCTTTTTTTTTTTTTTTTTTTTTTTTGCAGTTAAGACAGTTGCTGTAAGCCATCAGACAGGGGCACTATCACTGCAGAAACAATCTGGTCTATGGTGGGTAGTCAGGCAGTTGAGGGGCTATGACCGATTAGCAGGAGTTTCAACGCAAAAAATAAACTATGTTCAAATTTGCTCTTTTAAGATAGCAATTCATGCCCTGGCATAGTGGATGGTGATGTACTCTAGTAACTTAAGCAGCTCTCTTAAATTGGGGCTCTCTGCTCTCCTGAACTTCAGACACCTGTGCAGGAGGACGAGCCTGGGAGCCAAAGCCATCTCTAGGGATACTCCTCACTTGTTCTTTGGCAGTTCAGGCTGTCCAACTGGGCACATTTTATTTCCTTAGATAATTACCATATAAAGTTTAAGCAGCAACTATGCTCTCTGTACTCATTCAAGGCCAAGGTGTGGAAGAGAAAGCCATCTAAAGAGTCCCTGAAACACTCAGGGACAATGCCAGTGGGGGCCACTTTACAGCTTTTGGATGGAGATGAACAAACACCAGTACTCAGACTGACTGCCCTTTGTGTGTGAGTCACTCGGAAAATACTGGGAGATGGGTGGGGTGGAATAAGTCCATCTCAAGCTGTGGGCCTGGTGGGGAGCTGTGCTTTGTCAAATCCTCACATGAAAGTACCATATTCCAGTTCACCAAGGAACAAAAACAAAAAATCTTTCCCCTATAGCCCTCTCCCCAAATTTAAATGTGGATAACTGAAAAAATACAAGTCACAGTTTGGAATAATTCAGTTGACTTTGTTTTCAATGGCTATTTTCTGGGTGGGTAAAATCTGGGAGGTTTTATTCAAACAAAATGATGCCGAAGAACCCATACCCTACATGTTAACCTCGGTCCATCCTTCATGTTTTCTCTAAGCTTTCTGACTGTTGGAGCAAAATGAGGCTTCCATGTCCTATACTTATGCACACTAACCCACTCATACACACACACACACACACACACACACACACACACACACACACAAAAACACACACACGCCAAGCCTAATCTCCACACCTCCCTTTATCTGGATATACAAACTCAGTCTCATTAGACTGTCTTATTTTTAAGGGGCAAAATAAAAGAGGGCAGAGTCACACTAGGCTTAGTCTTTGGTTTCCAAGTTTAAAGGTGGAATCTGTTTCAGAGCCTGGAGCAGAGCTGAAGAGTCGATGGAGGAATGGGATGGCAATGGAGAAGGGAGTCTTTGGGGCATTAGCAAAGGAGGAGGGATCTTCTCTGGGTTCATGAAGCCGGTGAGAGCTGTAGCTGAAGCAGGGAGCCCAGGGTACAAGACTGGGACAGAGGTGGGATACCAGCACTTCTCCAACATGGGTAGATAGGCTGTTGCTGACGGAGGAATCAAATAAAAAGGCAGGCAGAAGGGGGGTTGGTGAGGGTGAGGGCCCAGAAAGGAAGATCCGATCAGATCGCTGCTAAAATGGCTTTCCCTGTCAGACATATCTAGTCTGGTCTTTTTGGCAGGCGGATCTTCAGACTCTTGTTTAATGGCGCTTACTCTTTCTCCCAGGGGATATTTACGTTCGTTATCATTTTTAAAATATTGCTGGTCAGCTTTAGAGTCACTTTTCTCCAGCTCCCCTCCATAACCACTGTCAGTGTCCGTATCACTTCCACTCTGCTCACCACTAGAATGGGCAAAAGTCCTCTGGATGACTGGGACACAGTTTTTCCCATGCCCTTCGGTGCCTTTGGTTAGGGAGCTGGGTTTCTCTTTGAAGTCCGTCATTTTCGGAGTAGGATCACCAGGCTTGTGGACAGCTCCACCCTGTAGGACCTCAGAAACCATTCGGTGGAGATGACTGACTAGTTGTGAAGACTTCACATCCCGACTACTTTCATGCTTTGCCAGGTACTGAAGTACTTCCCTGGCACATACCTGGAAACCAGAGCAGAACATCTCCTGGCCAGCATCAAGGTTTCTTGAGGATAGTTCACCTAGGGGAAACACAAAACACAAGAAATTTTAGAAGGGTGCCTACCGTAGGTCCATCCACCAAAAGGAAAGCAACTCAACTAATTAATAGAAGGGAACTTCCTAATATAAGGGGATGGGCCATGTAGTACAGTGGAAAGAATGCTAGGTCTTGAGTTAGAGTACTACAGTTTGAATCCCAAGTCTTCTACTTTTGTTACCTTGGACAAGTCACTTCCCTTCTCTTGGGAAATTTCCTTATCTGTAAAATGTGGGGTTTGAATTAAATGACCTCCCAGGCTTCTCCAGTTCTAAATATAAGATCCTATGAATATTAGTTTCCCTGTGGACAAGAGATTGTTCAGCTTTTTATGACATAAGAAGTTGGACATATTAACCCCAAGAAAACTTATTTTCAATGGTTCATCCCACAGCAAACAAAAATGCTTCTCTTTATCTGTAAATGTTGCATCTTGGAGCAATTGTCCTAAATCTTCACACTGTTCACCCTGCCCCCCTTTCCCAGCAGATAATAAAAATATTTGTATCCCTAATTCAAACATGAAAAAACTTAAGGAAAATCGTTGTGATCCATTCCTAATCCCGGTTGACACTTGCAGGATCATCATTAGATGAGCTCTAAAAATGACTATACAAAAGTGAGGTCATAATAGAGGAGGGGAAAAGATGTAAAAATTGGTCTATCAACCTAAATATTATTCCTTGGAAGGTACAAGGCTGGAAGAGCCCTTCCAACTGCTCTCTGGAAATCAATGAAAATGGATAATTAAACTTGGGTGCTTTGATCAGATTTCCCAACTTCAACAATATGCCTAGTGGTTATTCAAGGAATAGCACAAATGAACAGAAAATTGTTCTTGTACCACTGCCAGGCACAGGCTTATGCCACACACAGTGAGAAGAGAATGAATAAATCAAAAATAAAGTGTATGCCACTGGTCTTCTTACAAGTGACCAATGGAATTGTGACTTGAAATTCTGAAGGGGGCCCCCCCACACACACACACACCAAAAAAGTGACTAAAGTATTTTCAAAATGATGGGGAGATGAAGCTAAGTAAGGGGGAAAAAAGTCATAAATTCCAGTGTGTACTAGGTAGTTATTCTAGTATTAAAAAAATTCCCAGAACCCTAAGATAATAAAGCAAAAATGGGCATGTAAATATTTCCCCATTAATCTGCATTCATGTCAGGTGGCATAGTAGAGATTCTTAGATAAAAACTAGTCCTTTTAGGAAATATAAAATGGCAGGGTCCACATCAATGTGTGCAAGTAATTTGTCGAAGAGATGTTCTTACAACAGATGTTGAAACTAAATCTCTCCTTGCGCTAAAACTGTTCAGAGCCAAGCAGGCTTGAGTTCTCACCCATTTGTAAGCCACTCTGAAGAGCCATAATCTTCTGTTGTTGCTGTTCAATCAGGTTGGTGAGTGCTTTCACATGCTTCAAGGTAAGCTCAAGAACGACTGCCTTCTCCAAGTGACCCAAGGTCTGAGGAAAAAAAAAGCGAATGGTGTGAGCCCCCTACCGAGGAGATGGCTTAGCAATGAAAATGACTCTGGGGTGGGAGCGGGGAAAGGCTGTCCTTTCCCTTCCCAAACTACTTTTGGTTAGGTTGGCATTTCTGAATGTTTCTTCAGAAATGTACAGCTATAACTAAAAGATAAAAAAGGAGGTGACAGCTATGCTTGGAGGTATTTTGGGAGCAGTGACATGCCTCAAGAGAAAGCATTTGACAGATATGTTTCTCCAGCCTGGGCTGGTACCCTGACCTTAGCTCGGGGGAATCCAGAGATAACGTTTCTCTGCAGTGCTGTCACACCAGAGAGGGAGTTCTAACAGAAGGCAAGCCAAAACGGCTTTCCCCGGGAGATTTCCTTCCTTTTAAAAAACTTCCTGGTTTAAAACAAAACAAAAAAACAACCCAAAACCCAATACTGGTTCCGTCCCTTCTCTCCCCACCTCCCGCAATGCTGTAAAACCTAGGAGTCCTATAGGCTTCAGTTCCAGACCGACAGACAGAAGAATCTAAACCATGTGATATGCATAGAAAATAGTAAAGAAGGCATCTTTCCCACCTTGTGGGTTCCTTAGAGTAAATTGGAGAGCAATGGGCCAGCAAGTAAAGTCAGTGAACTTTGGAAAACACCAAATTTCTGACGCCCAGGGAGGAAAAAAAGTCTCAACTTGCTGTAAAAATCTTTCACAAAGCCCAAGGGGGGCCTTCTTCACTTCCACCCTTTCGGAGGCGCCCTTTATCAATCCCTCTCTTTTGTGGAAGGGGGCAGCTTCCATACCAGGTAGGATGCGGACTGAGGGGACCAGAGCCGCCAACCTGCTCCAGGGGGCGGCTTCGGAGCTGCAGTACCGAGCGGTACCTGAAGACGGCGGGGAAACCTGCGCACCAGCCGCCCGCTCGCCCGCCCTCCCCAGTGAACAGAGTTTGGAGAGAGTCCAGGTTTTCACTTACAGTAAGTTTGAGATGTTCGGGTAAGAGGTCTTTCAGTTGGGCGATGCACTCATTAATCCGATCACGTCTTTTCTTCTCTATCAGTCGGTGCGGCAATTTATAGGTCTCCTGAAAGGCAAAGGAGGCGGTGGGTGACCTGGGCAGGGGGACGGCCGGGGGTTCCCGAGAACGCAGTCTTGCTCTAAGAGCACCTGGGAGCAGGCGGGGAGAGCCAAAATAATCCCGGAAATATGGTCCAGGGCTGATCCGATCCTGAATCCCCTTGCTGTCTACTCTTCTCTCTTCCTCCTACCGGAGCCGGGACAATACTTTTCATTCAAACTCTAACGGTGGGCTCAAGGGGAGGATTCTGAAAAGGGAGAGAAGGCCGGGGGGGGGGGGGGGGGGAGAATGGTGGCGGCACCAGGGACGTTCTTACCTTGTTATCCTCGCTCCTCTTTAATCCCCTTCTCGGTTTGTAGACTTGGTACATGTGGGCAAAATCCATCCTGGAGGGAAAGCAAACAGGATGCAGAATGAACAAGGGAAGGAAGGGGAGACCCGCGCATCGTCCGTTCTCTTGGGCAACAGCTTATGATGCGCCGGAGCTGAGCCAGAGTTGAGGGGACGGAGGAGGTCAAGTCTGGGGCAACCTAGGGGAAAGGGAGCTCGAACCGACTTAAGGGGCAGCTGGGGAAGAGGCTGCTTAGGGACACCGGGATCCCCGGGCCATCCCGTCTGGCCCGCACCCCGTAGTCCCCGGGGGAGCGCGGCTGGCAGCGGGGCGCCGTAGCTCCTAACTTCCTTACCCTGCCATCTCGCTGGGCTCCAGTCCCGGCACTTTGCCCAGGCAGGCGGGGGGCGGCTGGGCGCTGGTGATCCTCTCCATGGCAAGGCGATGGCGCGGAAAACTTAATGCCCTGCTTGTCTGGAACTCGCGGACCTGGCGGCCGTGGGATTCGCCCCCCTACTTGAGTCGCAAAAGCCCCAAGAAGTCTCTTTATTTCTTCTCCCGGCTGCTGGAAGTCCCCAGCGCTTAACCCGCTGGAGCCCGGGGATAGAAGGATGCGCCCGGTTGCGACTGGAGGTGCGAAGGGAGGGATGCTCGCGGCTCAGCTCGCAGCGTGCAGGAGTCCCCCCTTTGCCTCTGCCTCTCGGGTCTGTCTGCCCGCACAGACTGTCTTTCTGTTCTCCCTGCGACGTCTGGACCGTGCAAGCCAAGTGAATGAGCTGGTGGGGAGGGAGGGACAGAGGGAGGGAAGAAGAAGTAGGGGGGAGGGGGGAAGCTGGTTGGTGGTGGAGGGGAGGGGAGGGGAGGGGAAGGGAGGAGGGGGACTGAGCCGAGGAGTAATTGGGAGGCTGCAGGCTGGGTTAAATGTGAGCGAGTGGGTGGATTGGAGCTACGTGTTCCACCCTGTGACTCCAGGCACGTCTGGTTGCTGCCGGGGAGGGAAGGAGCGACCTGCCCCCGCCCCCCTCCCCCTGCACCTCCTCCCCGCCACCTTCCCCTCCTCTCCATCACATGAGCCTCACGTGTTGGACAACGCTTGGGCTGCTGAAAGGGAGCCCTCCCCCGACACACACATCCTCCTTTCCTCGCCCCCAGGCTGATCGCCCCCCCCCACCTCCCGCCTCCCCTCTGCGCCCTAGTGTCTGCGGCTGCTGCTTTCCCCGAAAGGCGGGGGGCGTCCGGGTCCCAGCCCTCTGTGGGGGGGTGGTGTCCTAGCAGGCAGGCGGGGGGAGGGGGCTGGTCTAGCATTGGCCGTGTGGGCGAACCTGCCCTAGGGAAATGAAGTAAGTTCCAGTCTCCGGGGAGGGATGGGGGGGATGGGGCGGGGATGGCCAGATCCGCCTGCCTGTGTCTGACTCAAGCTGGGAGAGGAATATCCCCTTTCTCCCAGCCAGCCCGCTTCCTCCCCCGCTCCCCCGCCGCCCCAGCCTCCCTCCTGCAGGAACCGGGCCGGGAGAGAGAGGGGGAGGGAAATGGGGGGAGGCCACCACCCAGCCTCCCTGCCCCAGGGGCTTTGGTTTCTTTCCGTCCCGACTTCTCCCAGCCCGAGTCCAGGAATTGCACGGCGTGGGGAGGGGCCGAGGGGAGGGGCGGATGTCACCCCACTGGAACAGCTCAGCCGGGACTCACATCACGGAGCGGGCAGCGCTCCAGCCTCAAGGGCAGCCGAGGCCGCAGCCGCCGAGCACGCCGGCTGCACCTGATGGCCGAGTGCATCCGTCTCCGCCACTGCGCCTGAGTCCGGGGGCGCGCCCCACGCGCCGCCTGATCAGCGTGCCCCCAGCTGCATCCCCCCTCGTCCTACGTTCGGATGCCCGGCTGCCCGCGCTAGGTTGCGGGTGGATCGGGGAAGGAAGGGAGTCCGCTTGCTGGCCCGCCCGCCAGCCTGCCTTCCCCTCCGCCCCCCCATCCCGTGCAGCCGACGTTACACAACCGCGGTTGCTCCCAGCAGGAGCGCGGGGCGTGAACCTTCACGTGGCCGGCTGGGAAAGCCAACCAGCCCTTCCTCCCTGCCCTCGTCCTCCCCGGACAGGAGCCTCTCTGCAATTTCCTGGTGGCTAGTCCAGGGCTCTGGGGCGAATCCCAGGCAGATCCCGACGGTGACTTGGCAGGGGCACTCTGTTCCTGCCAAGTTCCCTTGGACTGCCGTGCATTTCGGCCGGCCCTCACCTGGCACGGGGCCCTCCCGGTGTTAGGACACCGGAACCCGGAGAAAAAAAGTAAAAGGGCTGATATCTAGGGTTGCCAGACCCAAGCCACTTAGGAACTCCCAGCCTGGTCAATGTATGCCCCTGAGAATGGGGCGGGAGGTCCCCCACCTGACCTTTTGCTACCTATCGCGAGGCTTCAGGACTGTCCCTGGAAGGATTCCCGGCTGGCTGCCCCCAAAGGGCAAGAGGGAGGAAAGCTGCAAAGGCTTAGCGAGAATCCTAAAAGGGGCGGGGGGGGGGAAGCAACAGTAAGGTGGGCTCCGACTTGCAGTTTGGAGGGGGCTTCCTGGGGCTGGGGCTTTGGAGGGGCTTAGCCCTTTTCCTAAGTCGCCCTTCCCCCATCCAGTGACAGACAAAGTCTTCTTTTAATATCCCCCTCCCTACCTCCAAGGACATGGAAAAGTCCAAAATTTCCATACCTTTTGCTCAGATGAGAGGAAACCCAAATCAGGCAAGTTTATTCCTTCTTATCAGCTCTGATTTTTAAAAAAGTGTGGTGGGAGGGAAGGTAGAGACTAATGAAGAAACTGAATTTGGGAGATTTCAGGAACCTGTGGCCCGATTTTGGATAGGTGATTGAGAGATGATTGTCCATTTCTTTATTGATCCATACGTCAAACCCATGACTGCAGGGTACCCAGATTTAAGAGAGAATGACCTATGAGGATGATCTTAGGTGTCCCTTAGGGCCCTTCCAGTTCTAAATCTTATAATCCTATAAAAAGCTTGGAAGGCAAGGGAAATGAGGTCAGTGCTTGTGATACATAGATCTTCATTTGGGTTCAGTGCGAAGGCTACCCCTAGTTCTGTAGTACCAAAGAAGTGTGGCACACAGGCTTGATTTCTGACTCCCTGCAACCTTACTTAGGCAAATTTCTAACCCTTCCACGCCTTCAGTTGGGGAAAAACAGTTGGCATAGTAGTTAGAAGTCTGGATCTAAAGTCAGGAAAAACCAGGGTTCAAATCCTGCCGCTTATAATTTAGTGGTGGTATATGAACCAATCTCTTCACCTCCGTTTCCTTATCTGTCTAATGGGGATAATCCCCTTAGCACCTGGCGCAAGTAATTGTTCCGAAGCTCAAACGAGACAATGTATGTCAAGAGCTTTGTAAACTTCAAAATGCAGCTGTTGCCTAAATTGGTGTAATTATTACTGTCTCAGAGGTTTCTCCCAGTTATGGCCGTGGTTCGTGGACCTTGCCCCGATAGCCTGAGGACTGGAATGCACACATTGACGACATAAGAGGGAATGAATTTCCTTTACTTTGCTTTGGAGAACTCCAACTTCCTGTTTATGTTTCACAAGTGTCAAATTCATTAGCAAGTGTGAGAAATGCCTGCTTTAAAAAAAAATAGTTTGTTCACTGCTTTGTTGACTGAGTTTGGGAAGGGAAGTTGTTCCTCTTGGAATAAGGTAGCCTTCTTCATGACTCAGTTGCTTTCTCAAGTGAATTATTCTAGAGCTTCCTTCCTGAAGGAGAAACCTGCTACCCTGATTGTGTTCATCCTTTTGAGTAAGCTTGGTTCACTTGGAAGAGTTCGATAAGGAGTAGAAGAATTGTCATTTTGTCACAATTGTAGAGTTTACCTAGCCCAATATTATTCTGTCTTAAGGAGAAAGGTGTTTGGGGGGATGTAGGGGAAGGAGGGTTAGAGTGTAGGATTATCTTCCTTTTTCAATTTTGGAGTAATAATCAACAAGAATATATTAAAATATATTAAAAAATTATTTATTAAAAATAAATATATTAAAAAATAAATATGCCAGACACTGTGCTAAATTCTGGACACACAAAGACAGAAAGGATCCTGTGCCCTCAGAGAGCTTATATTGTATTGATATGAGGCACATTTAATAAGTTAATAGGTAGTGACTTAGACCATCTATTGCTTCTGACAATGCAGAGATAAAGCCAGATTTTCACCTTCCTTCAATAACATCTCCTGCTGGCTCTGTCATTCCTAAAATTAGGCACGATGGTTGAAATAGCCTGGTGGCACAGGATGGCATACACTGATGGAAAGGCTTAATGTATAAATCCCTATTTCTGACACTCTGGGTGACCGTGACCAATTAAGCCTCAGTTTCTTCATTGGTAAAATGAGAATAATAAAACTCTTTGTATTGTGAAGCTTAAAAAAAAATCCACATGTACAAAGTACCGCAAACTTTCAAGCGTTATACAAACGTCAGTTATTATTTTTCATATTTTCAGCCTTAACACCTTTGGGGTCAATGAGTTCCATACATCGACTACCTCATATACACAATGCGGCTTCTATTTATTTGTTATAACCTTTAAGGATTGTCCTCTAGTTCTGCTATATCAGGATTTGATGAAAAAGCCCATGCTAACCTTGTCTATATCCTGGTATGATTTTATCCATTTTAATCAGAGCCATAACTAATAATTTTGACACCAAGGGCAAGCACAGTGAAATGTGCCTGGACTCAGCAGTTGAAGTGGGGAAGGGAGGAACTGAGGAAGCAGAGCAGCAATTCCTCTGGAAAGACCTTAGTCTCTGGGATGCTACCCCATTCAGGAGAAATAGAGAACTAAGAAAGACACTAAGAAATGATCCTTGCTAGGTGCTAAGCTCAAATGTTTCTACAATGCAGTAAAATCTAGCTCTTATTAGAGTAGAGGGGAGGAAGTCCAGAGACTTACTGCAATAAAGTTGTGTACCGGGTGCAGAAATCTAATATAGTTTTAGAGAGAGGTAACGTGGTGAGGGCTAGCTCCAAATTTATCAGACATCTTAGCTTGCCTTTGTCAGTGGTTTAAATTTTTCTTGAATTGTTTCTTTGTGATAGGAGAGTTAGGGGGTTCTAATGAACTTTGGCTTGACCATACCCCATTTGGAGAATTATGCTCAGTTCTGGGCAACACATCCTAGGGAAGATGTGGATATCTTAAAATGTCCAAAGGAAAACAATGCCGATGGTGAAAGTTTTCAAGCCCATGCCATATGAGGCTTGCTTGAAGGAAGTAGGAGTGTTGAACCTAGAGAAAAGTTCTCCATTCCAGCTCAAGGCCTATGATCTCATTCTTTTAAGAGTGAGAGGTGAAAGATGGGGTGCAGAGGGAGCATGAATGCTGTCTTCAAGTATTTGAAGGGCTATCTTATGGAAGAGAGAGAAATTTGTTTTGAAGGTAATCTAGGGTTGGGGTTTGTCAAGACATGAGTCTCCACAGGAAAAGGGGCAAAAGATTTCACCAAGCTAGTGACATGTTTCTCTGGAAAATGCTTTGAATTAACCAGATCTGGATTCGTTGTTACTTCTGGAATGGGAAGCCTTCCACATCTTTACATTCTGAAATCCATCCCTTCCTTTGAGGCCCACCCTACTTGTCACTTCTTCTACAAGAGGCCTTCCTTGTACCCCCTCAACTAGTTTTGTTTTCCTCTTTCTTCCTCCTTTCCTTGCTTGTTTTCCTCTTTCCTTCCTCCCTGATTTCTCATTTTCCCAATAACTGGAATTAGGCTAGCCAGTGATTGGTTGGTCATATGGAAGATAAGAGATTAAGCATACTTTGCTTAGTTCCACAGGTTCCAAATCAACAGAGGTGAAAATTTAGTAACAATCACTTCTTCTCAAAATGAAATAGCCAAAGGGAAGAAGGATAAAGTGGAAATCTGAGAATTCCCTACCAGTGGAGATCTGAAGCATCTGGCAAAGTGGGTAGAAGAATGGATTTGTCTTTCAACGGAGTGCAGGGGACTTTGTGATGTTCGTGGCCGTTAACAGCATCCGTGAGAGATAAAAAAAATATTTTCCTTCAGTTTTTTGCTAATGTCCTCAGCCCCATCAAGCACTTCAAGAGCAGGATGCTGGCCCTGTGAGTCCCGGTCAGCTGCTCTAGGCCCTGTCGACAGTAGGGAAATGACCACTAGAAATGTGGCAGTACAAAATGTACAAGGACACTGAAAACCCTCAGCTTTTTGACTGCCAGGGAGTTGGAACTGTGTGTGAGGTCTAGAGAGTGAGGCTCAGTGACCTCTCCAGCAGTGGTCCTTGGCCTGTCTCCTGATCCCTTTCAGATCACTGAACTATGGGTAATATTCAGTAGATCACTGGATATTAAGTACTATTGGAAATGTTTAGTCATCAAGGTGAAAAGATGTTTTGCTATTTAAACGGAGCTGACTTGGCCAAATGCAAAGGAGTGAATGAGAACGAATATTTGAAAGTTTATGAGCAGAGAGATGTGAGGGGCAGACCCAGGTGTCAGTTTTGTTCACAGTAAGGTGGTGAATGAGGTAGATCTCGGGAAATCCTGGCAGCCTCCTTCAAGTTTCCAGATCAGGAGTTTGAAGAGTATGAAGATAACTTATTTAAAATTATAGGGAGGCCTGAATCATTGCCCATACACTATGTGGTTAGTTGATGCTTTGGGGAAATCATTGGAATGCTGCTTCAATCACCTTTCCATTATGTCACAGATTGGGCCATGGTATGAAATCAGTCAGGTATGAGTGGATTGTAGTCACATTCAATGTTAGATTAATATGCAACTTTGTCTGTTAGTTGATGTTTTAGCTTGCTTTCTAAATTGGTGAGAGTACGTTTCCTTTTTGACTGGATGTATGATTTCATCTGTTCAGGGAGCTCCCAATTAGGAACTTCCTCTACCAGTGCAGATGGACAACTTCTCTGCTGCCTGGTGCCTGGGGAGATAAAGTGATTTACCAGGGTCACATAGCCACAACCACATGTGACCACATACATTAATCTGATTATTTATCCTTCTGTCTGTCCGACCAGTTGTCTGTCCCTCTATCTCTGTCTGTCCATCCATCCATCTATCTAGATGTCTGTCATCTATCTATCCATTTGTCTTTTTTCTATTTCTCTGTCCATCTGTCTAAATGCCTGTCTGTTGTTCATCTTCCTAAATGTCTCTATCATCTCTCTACCTATTCATTTATCCGTTTGTCTTTCTGTCTATCTAAATGTCTATCTGTCATCTGTCTTTCTGTCTGTCTTTCTGTTTCTCTGTTCATCTGTATATCTTTCTAAATGTCTGTCTGTCTGTCTATCATTTATCTCCAGTAGACCAAGAGTCGACATGACACCCTATTGCTGATCATTTAAGACAAGGGTATCTGAGTTTCTGTGTTTGTTCAGTCAGAGCCATAGCTAGGTATAACCAGAGCTTGGCTTTCAGTGCCAAAATTCAGGGGTACTGGCAGCACTTGGATTTCATCTGCATCCTGTGAATGAATGATTGGATGGATGAAAAGACATTGCACTTACTATGTGCAAAGCTCTTTGTTCAGTCCCACAGACACCAGACAACACATAAAGAGGAGTGTTGGCCAGGGAGGGGCGGTTGAGACTGGAAAGTTACTCGGATGCTCGCTGGAGCCCTACAGGAATAGATCAACTCAGCCTTTCTGGTAGCAAAGTTGTATTAGTTTGGTTCTGATCTCAGAGTTGGAAGGTGGGGAGATTAGGGGAAGCAGTAGAAGATGAGAACAGGCAGGGTTGCAGGGTGGTTGGAGAGAAGATAGGTGGCACAGAGGATAGAACAGTGGAGCTGGGATCAGGAAGACTTGAGTTCAAATTTAACCTAAGACAGTTACTAGCTGTGTGACCCTGGGCCAGTCACTTAACCCTGTTTGCCTCAGTTTCCTCATCTGTAAAATGAGCTGGAGAAGGAAATGGCAAACCACTTCAGTATTTTTTTGAAGAAAACCCCAGATGGAGTCACAAAAAGTCAAACACAACTGAAAAATGACTGAACAAAACAATCATAGGAGTCAATCAAAGCATAGCTGTAATGGGCTAAAGGAGGTGTAGACCTGAAGGGGTTAAGACCTCCAGGGAATGACCTCTGGTGTGTATGTGTGTGTGTGTGTGTGTGTGTGTGTGTGTGTCTGTCTGTCTGTCTGTCTGTGGATGGAAGGAAGATGGCTGGGGTACCAAGTCAACCCCTTCTTTTCTTACAGGTTTAAAAACTTTTACCCAAGTCATTTCATATGGCTCCAACTTCGGATGATTTCTATTCAAATGCTTCAGGTTACTTCATGTAATTAGGATGAATTTGCCTTCCATCTATTTTTATAAATGAAAATTATGGGCAAACATCTGTCACAATGGTGTTGAATCCAGCCATCTTCATGATGCTTGAGCAGATTTCGTTTCAGGACACTTTCCGGTAGGGAGCTAAGGTGCTGATTCAGCAGCACGCACATTGGGATGCTTGAACTCCACAAATGGATTCTAACCCACATATCTTTTTCTGTGCTCCTATCTTCTTTCCCATATTCCAGCCAGAAGTTTCTCTTAGTTCATCACATTTCTGTATTTTCTGAAAAGCTTTTGTCTAGATCAAAGACTCTCAGCGCCAGGTCCATGAAGCTGGGTTTGTTTTGTTTTGTTCTTTAATGCACAGGATATCCCAGAGACTTTTGGCTATTAAGATTAACAATGAAAATAGCTATGTTTATATAGCTCTTAATATGTGCCAAGTACTGTGTTAAGCGCTTTATAATTATTCTCTCGACATTCCTGGGAGGTAGTTGCTATCACTATCTCCAATTTACAAATGAGAAAACCAAGGCAAACAGAAGTTAAGTGACTTGCCCGGGGTCACACAGCTAGTAAATATGTGAGACTAGATTTGAACTAGGGCCTTCTTTACTCTAGATCCATTGCTCTGTCCACTGTGCCACCTTGCTGCCTTAATAGAGGCCTCACAGTATAGTATCTTGGGGAGAGAGTGGGGATATCTTTCCCACCATCATGGGCCAGTGCCTTCCATGCTCTCCCAGATTGCTTACAGTATCAGCCTTTATACCTAGATTGTACACCCATTTAGATGTTATTTTGGTATATGGTGTAACATATTGATTGGTCTATGCCCAGTTTCTGCTGTACTATTTTCCAGTGTTCCCAGCAGTTTGTGTCAAATAGTGACTTCTTATCCCCAAAACTGGGGTCTTTGGGTTTATCAAACAGTAGATTACTATAGTCATTGACTGCTAGGTCTCATGTACCTAATCTATTCCATTGATCCACTACTCTGTTCCTCAACCAGTACCAAGTAGTTTTGATGACTGCTGCTTTATAATACATATTAAAATCTGGCCAGTGCCTTCCCTCCCTAAACTGAACAGTTCCATGGGTCAAAATAGCTATTTTGCGGTTCTGCTTTCAGGGCTCCATTTTGAGTCTCCATAAAGATCATAAAGTCATAGATGCAGAACTGGAATGATCCTTAGAGGTCACCTAGTCCAGTCCCCTCGTTTTACAGATAAGAAAACCAAGGCCCAGAAAAGTTAAATAACTTGAACCAGGTCATATAGATATTTTCCCCCCAAATCAGCAGAGTCCTCTGACTTAAAATCCATTATTCTTTCCACTGGCACCATGTACCTTCTCTCATGGACAATAATGGAACAGAGTGAAAATATACTGTCCTTGGGTTGTAGAGTGTTTCTGCTTTACTGATTGGGCCCCTTATTCTAGAATCTTGGGGGTGGAGAACCTGTGGCCTCAAGGCCACATGTGGCCCTCTAGGTCCTCAAGTACAGCCCTTTGACTGAATCCAAACTTTACAGAACAAATAAGTTTGGATTCCATCAAAGGGCGTCAGTTGAGGACCTGGAAGGCCACATGTGGCCTTGAGGTTGCAGGTTCTCCATCCCTGTTCTAGATTCTTTAACTCCACCCAGTTTTAATCTTCAGATTTAAAACTAAATACAAGGATTTTGGATGAGAGAGTCATGAGAGGAATGGGGAATTAGAAGGGAGCAGAGATCCCTGGATTGTTAGAGCTAGAAGAATCCTTAGAGGTCATTTTCTATAGCCTTCCTCCTTGTGCAGATGGAGAAACTGAGGACCAGAGTCACAACTAAAAGTTAGTGATGGAGCTGGGGAGCTACAACACAATTTGGCATATTAATCAATACTGAATAGAGGGCAAGGCCCCAAAAATCTGCTTTGTGAAGGCATGTGCTTTCAGTGCTCCCTAGTGTTCTTCCTTCCTTCCGAGAGGGGAAGGTAGGGCAATTGGAATTAAGTGACTTGCCCAAGGTCACATGGCTAGTTTTGTGTTAAGTGTCTGAGGTCAAATTTGAACTCAGGTCCTCCTGACTCCAGGGCCGGTGCTCTATTCACTGTGCCACCTAGTCTGAGAGACTGAATTTAAAAAGAATAGAGATTGAAGAGACTGTGAAAAGATTAAGAACTAGGTGGCACAGTGACTAGAGCACCGGCCCCTGGAATCAGTAGGACCAAAGTTCAAATCCCAGCCTCAGACACTTAACACTTACTAGTCGTGTGACCTTGGGCAAGTCACTTAACCCCAATTGCCCTGCCTTCCCTCCTCCAAAAAAACAAACAAACAAAAAGCCAAAAAACCCCAAAACAACAAATTCAGTCTCTCTCTTGCAAAAGCCGACTCCTTGCTCTGCCCCTTTCCCTCTGCTGGTAGCAGGGAAGCTGCTGTATCTGGGCTTGTATTGTAACTTTAACATGGCCACAGATGGGCCTTCTACCCACCTCAGAAGCTTTACCAATTCTGATAATTTTTCCATTGTTACAGGGATGGGGAACCTTAGGCCTGGAGGCCACATGTGACCCTCTAGGTCCTCAAGTGCAGCACTTTGACAGAATCCAAACTTATTTGTTCTCTCTCATCTCAAAGTCCTTGAATTTCGTTTTAAATCTGAAGATTAAAATTGGGTGGAGCTAAAGAATCTAGAACAAGTTCCCCACCCCTTTATAAAAGAATCTTCAACGAAAGAATCACAGGGAAACCTTTCTCAGTATCTGTGTGCTCCAAGTCCTTTAACTTCTGTTACTTTCCGTTCATCTGTAAGATTGAGAACACTAATACCTATCTCAAATGAGATAATCAATAAACATTGATTAAGCTCCTACTATGTGCCAGGGCAAGTGCGCTAAGTGCTAGGGGTACAAAAAGAGGCAAAAGATCATCCTTGATCTCACTAACAACCTAGTCAGTGGGAGTGTCAACATGCAATTATATAACAAGCAAGCTATAGATGAGATAAATAGGAAATATTTAACGGAGGGAAGCCATTGGAATTAAGAAGGGTTGGGGAAGGCTTCCTGTAGAAAGTAGGATTTTCGTTGGGACTTAAAAGAAGCCAAATAGTAGTGGACAGAAGAGGGAGAGCATTCCAGGCATGGAGGATGGCCAAAGAAAATGCCCAAAGCTCAGAGAGGGAGTGTCTTGTTTGTGGAACAGCCGAGTCAGTGTCATTGGATCAAAGCGTACCTTCCAGGAACAAGGTAAAAAGACTGGAAAGGTAGGAGGGGATTAGGTTCAATAGGACTTTGGATGTCAAAAGAGCATTTTGTATTTGCTTCTGGAGGCAACAGAGAACCACTGGAGTTTAAGGGATGGGGAATGGGAGGGAAGTGACATGATCTGACATGTTCATTAAGAGCTTTGTCAGCCTTGTATAAATGTTAGCTATTTTTATTATTATTATTGTTATTATTATTATTATTATCCTAAATCACCTGAAAGAGACAACGTAACTTCATTTTGAAAATCATCCTCCGTGTCCAATACATCAGTTGTAACTTCCTCACCCCCATATAAGTCATAGATGACAGCAACTGTTTAATTTTTGTCTATCTCCAGTATCTAGTGTAGAGTGGGTGCTTAATAAATGTATCTGAAGGAGAGAACGGAATGAAGTTGAGAAGGGAACAGAGGCAACCAAGATAGCTCTGAAAGTTAACATCAAATTTGTAATATACTTCTTTTGTTGAAATAAGCTGTATGTAATAGTGAGTCATGGTAACCAAAATCCCGAGTAGATATCCAGTGCTCTTTCCACTATTCCAGCTACTTTCATACGGCACATGTGTCTCTCCCAGTAAAATGATTTGCCACTGATCCTAAAGTCCTGGATACTATTCTTTGGTTATGACTAAACAACTTGAAAAAAGACCTTGTAACGAGTGAAACACAATTCCTTAACACTCTCCTACATTAGATTAAGATGCCTAGAACGGACCAGGCAGGAAGGGTTTTCACCTTGTTACCATAGACACAAGAATACATCTCACATCCATCCTTTTGTCCGTAAGAATAAAATTACTGAAATAACCACGCTGATGTGAACTCTGGTATTGGGGGTTGTACTGATCTGCCCACACTTTCACTTGCCAGTCAGAAAACTGAGCTCAGGGATGCACTGTGAAGCTGGGGAAAGCCCTAAAGCTTGTTGGAGCAGGGAGCTACCATCTGTAGGGCATGATATGACTTGCATTGAAAGGTCTGCTCACCTCAAAACTTCCCACCCACCTGTGTTCCATATGAAATTTCTTTTAGAGTCTTTTAACCTATTGGGTTAAGACAGAGTTCTCTAAACTGTAGAACATGCCCGCTGTCTTTGGTAGGTGAGAAATGCTGGGGGCAGGAAGGCAGGAGAGAGGAGAATGTAGCAGTCACCAAAATTATTGGATACTTTAAAATACAATTCTTAACATAAGTTCATATACTTTTTTTGCTCCCACGGAAATTAAGTTCAAGTGAAAGTCAACAAGAGGGAGGCTAATGTGAAAAATTCATATCAACTAATAATAGTGCAGCAGTTATTTAATACAGATTAGGTAGCTAGGAGGTGTAGTGGAGAGAGTGAGGGGCTTGGAGCCAGCAAGACCTGAGTTCAAATCCAGACTTAGATAGTTACTAACTATATAACCCTGGGCAAATCACTTAGCTTCTGTTTGCTTTAATTCAGTAGAGAAGGAAATGGCAAACCACGCCAGTATCTTTCCAAGAAAACCCCAATGACATTAGGGTCTTTGAAGGGTCAGACAGGACTGAACAACTGGACGACAGCAACAAAATCATCTAAGAAAGACAGTATAGTTTCCTTAGGCAGTTAGGTGGTACAGTGAATGGAGCGTTGGGCCCGGAGTTACAAAAACTCAATTTCTAAAATTCAAATTTGGCCTCAGACACTTACTGGCTGTGTGACCCTGGGTGAGTCACTTCACCTTGTTTACCTCAGTTTCCTCATCTGTAAAATGAACTGGAGAAGGAAATAGCAAACAGTTCCAGTATCTGCCAAGAAAACCCCCAAAGGGGTCACAGATTTGGGCACAAAAGCAACCCCACAAGGATATGATGAGAATATGATAATGTATGTGGAGCACTTTACAAACCCCAAAGGGCTATGTGACTGCGAGCTATTCTCATGGCCGTCATTTGCTGCTTAAAAGACCTTCCTGATTCCCCCAGCTGCGGCTGTCCTCTCTCACAAACCACCTTCAACTTGGCAGCTTTGTATATATTTGTATGTATTACCTTTGTGTTTATACTGTATGTATTTCATATGCACTGGTCTCCCCCATCAGAATGTAAGCTCGTTGTAAGTTAGGATTATTTCCCGGTATTTTTTGTATTGGTGTCTCT
Organism: Pseudochirops corinnae; assembly: GCA_028646515.1. NCBI lineage: Eukaryota > Metazoa > Chordata > Mammalia > Diprotodontia > Pseudocheiridae > Pseudochirops > Pseudochirops corinnae. The sequence goes on from CM053590.1 coordinate 37,832,176, forward strand.
AGTACCTGGCAAAGTGTACTTTGTGCGTACAAGATCAATTTCTTAAGATCCTTAAATGCAATATGATCGGCTGTTTTCCTCAGTACCAAAACTTTTAAAAAGTTGAAATAACACCAAAATAATACTAGATAATTATTGGAAATTTTCAACAATTAAATTAAAATTTAATTAGTGGAATTTTATGTTCTCATTTTTAAAAAATGAAATAATTCTTTTTTAAAAATTAACTTTTGTTTATTTTTAGTTTACATCATTTGTTTCCATGAGATTTTGAGTTACAAATTTTCTCCCCATCTTTCCCCTACCCACCACTCCAAAATAGCGATTCCATGTTTACCCCCTCCCCCAATCTGCTCTCTCCTATATCCTCCACCATCACCCCTCTGACTTTCTGGTAGGGAATAATAATTCTTAATAATGGCTAAATGTATAATGAGTTTGAAGAGAAAATTCAACAGAACGGTTAAAACTAATACAAGAGACAGTTTAAAATAGCAGGAGTGCAAAAACAAAGTGTACATTGCAAAATATATTGGCAAGATAAAATTTTCCAGAGAAAATTAAATGATTTTTACATAAGCAAAAACAAACTTTAAAAAAAAACTGTATCTTTAACTCAAAAAGCAATATTTTGAGATTGTTTACAGATTTACTAACCATAAACAGTTCCAATTGATAGGAGACACATTGGTGTGGCTTTACTCTGGTCAAAGGCAGGCTTATAGGATCACTTAGAGAGTAATTTAAAATAGTTCCATTTGTAGACAAAACAGTGGACAGGAGAGTTGTCTAAATATCTGAAGACTTTTTGTATCAATGAACTAATTGAGACACTAAAATCATATCTTACATTGCAAGTGATTGAAACAACAGATCTAATTAAAGATGCTCATTTAGTTATATATACATAACACATTCTTGAAACTGTTATTAGGAAAAATTTCAACATAACATGGAATTCTAATTGAAAATGATGAAATGTGGGAGGATTGCATTGAACTCTGCATTGTTGAAGCTCAATTAATGTAAAATATAAATCTCCAAGAACTAGTTATAAAAAAAAAGCCCTCCTGTAATGTGGAAACTATATCATGCTTCATAGACAATCACTCATATTGTGATATATGAACAAGGAGTTCTGTCTAGTTTTTCAAGTTATTATAAAAATAATCAACTTTATAAAATACAGTCCATTAAAAAGAAGGCTCATTGGAAAATTATGTGATGTGCATAGGATTTATATATAATATTGTGATACATGCTGACCAAAAAGTACTTTCAAGAGCTGGGGTACTCTCCAGAATGTTTGAGCAAAAGATAAAGTTGCTATTTTTCTTGTGATTAAGATTAAGATAAAGCAAATCAATTTTATAATACTTATTTTCTCTTGAAATTTGTGCACTTGATGAATATGTTGGAAAAACTAAGTATTCAAGCTCAAATCAAGGTCCTCAAATTCATACTCTGATCCAGAAAGGTAAAGTGATTGCATTTATGAAAAAGTTAGAGATATAGATAACAAATTTATTTATCATAAATTTACAAATGCTTTTACTGTTTCTTAGCTTAAAAAAAATCTGTCCTACAAAGTAGAAGAAAGTAAAGATCAACTTATTAATCACTTGACTAGTTTACAGAAGCAATTCCCATTTTCTTTAAAATTCTAGATTTTTCTAAATATGAAGGAATAAGGAACCTGTTTGCTGTGGATAGATACGAACCATTTGGCCTCAGTCCATCTGAACAAGAATGGTTAATAGATTTGTCTTGCAATAATATGTTGAAACAACATTTTAACCTGAGAATCTTATTATATCATATTTTAGCTGTGGGTGAATAAAGTGTTCTTTGGTTTATGAAACAAAGCAATTTTACTACAATCCATAACACCTTATTTGTGTGAAATGAGGTTTTCTGTTGTAGTTGTTATGAAGACAATATTGATCTTGATTTGTACTTGAAAAAAAGAATTTTAAGTAGCAATACCAGTGAAGATACCAAATTTTAAGAAATTCTTCATTGAAAAAGCAAGCTCACCCATCTCCATCATATTAATAATGGTATTATTTTAATTTAATAATAGGTTATTATTTTTTATAGATATATAAATTATAAATTTTTATCAATAAACACCTAACAAAACCTACCAATAAACACCTGTTGCATTATTTCTATTGTATAAGATTTGTTTGTATATTATTTTAAAATTCTGCTTTTTATTTGAACTAAATCTGAGCTAATAATATTGTCCATTGTTTTATGAAAAATGTAGGGAGAATGATTTTTTTGTGTGTGAGAAAGGAAGGAAGAAAGGGGAAACTTAGTATCACTACATAAACCTTGGAAATCTACTTGTTTAAGGCATGTTCTCCAGAGAGCCTCCCTACTCTTGGTATTTTAAATAAAAGTGTGCTACCTGAGAAGGCAAGATATTAACTCATTAACAGTCATTATTAAATTAGTACACATGCATTTATCAGGTTAGCAGAGCTATCATTTAGCTGAAATCAGAGCCCAAAGAGAATGGAACTTGGACAGGGAAATTTCGGCTGAGGATGAGGAAAGGTAAAAAAGCAGGAGGGGTGGCAAGTGTGAGATACTGTTGGTGAGAGTAGACCAAGATGAGTCAAAGCAAGGTGGGGCGTAGAAGAGAGGTGGTATGGGAAAATCAGGGGATAGAATAAAGGCATTAGATGAAGGAGGAGTGTGTGAAGCAAGGTACCAATAGGTTTTTGCTTATTCAGGGCTGGATGTAGAAATATTGTGTGAAGGGGTCTTCAGTAGATTAGGAAGTACATAAAAATGCACCACATTGTAAGTACCTAGGCATGGGGTATATAATGCCCTGGGGGGGAATGCCCCCAAATGCCTTCAATATACTTAGACCTTTTTATTTTTTTTATACCTGACTTTGTCTCTGAAATAAAACTGGCCCATTTGAAAGCTAGATGCATGGATACTAGGCTCCAAGAGATCAGTCCCACTAACTGTTGTTGTTGAGTTGTTTCAGTCATGTCTGACTCCTCGCAACCCCATTTGGGGTTTTCTTGGCCAAGATACTAGAGTGGTTTGCTATGTCTTTCTCCAGTTCATTTTACAGATGAGGAAACTGAAGCAAACAGGCTGAAGTGACTTACCCAAGGTCACACAGCTAATAAGTATCTGAAGCACTGTCCTGGGTCCTTTTCTCTTTTCCCTCTATCTCTACATTATCTCACTTGGTGTCTCATCAGAGACAATTCAACTGGATTCAACTATCATTTTTATGCAGAGAATTGAGAGCTCTACATATCCATCCCTAGTCTGTCTCCTGAGCTTCAGTTGCATACTAGAGTTCATTATCTTTCATCTCAAACCTTTCCATTTTCTGAATTTGCTTATTTCTGAGGTATCACCGTCCTCAGGCTCATCCAGGCTCAAAACCTCAGAACCGTCCTTGAGTTTTCAGTTGCACTCATCCCATATATCCAGTCTATTTTCAAATCTTGTCATTTTTGCCTTTAATTCTCATATATGTCCCCCTTTGCCCACACAGAGCCGCTACAGTTGTGCAAGTCTGCGTTATCTCTCTCTCAGACCATTGCAATGATCTTCTTTAGTGGTTGCTATTTTTCAATAGGTTTTTACTGATTTCTTTTTCTCATATCACTAATTTCCCACAATATCATTCCCCTTCTCACTCCCAGAGAGATATTTCATATAACAAATAGTATTTTTAAGACAAAAAAAGAGAAAAAAAAATCAACCTAACTGACCAGTATATTTTAAAAGCCTGAAATTATGTGCAGTGTGCACTGTTTATGGACCCTTAACTAAGAAATTTAATATGAAAATTTTTTTTCCCCATTCAACTTCTCCCTTTTTAGCTTGCATGTGGTAAGCAACAACCTTTTAATTGGTTCCCCAGGCCTAAGTCTCTCCCCAGTACAGTCCATCCTCTACTTAGCTGCTAAGGTCATTTTCATAAGTAACAAGGCTTCCATGTCACTCATCTACTCAATAAACTCCAGTGGCTCCCTGTTACCTTCAGGATCAAGTATAAAATCCTCTGTGTGGAATTTAAAATGATCTGGTCCCTTCTTACATTTTTAACGTGCTTATACTTTACTCCCCTTTCTGCATTCTAAGATCCGGCTACACTGAACGGCTTGCTGTTACTCCCAAATCACAGTACATTTCCTAGCAAGCAGTTCATGTATTTGCATAGCTACTCCCCATGCCTGGGATCCTCTTCCTCACCTCTGATTCTTAGCGTCCTTGGCTTCTTTCAAAATTCAGCTCAAATCCCACCCTCTGCAGAAGGGCTTTCCCTATACACTGCCCTTCCTCCTCCTAAAATTACCTTCTATTTACACTGTATGTATCTTAGACATACAGAATTGTTTGCATGTTGTTTCCTCCATTGAAATACAATCTCCTTGAGAGCAGAGATGAAATTTTTGCCTTTGGTTGTATCCCTAGTGCTTCGCAAAGTACTTGGCACACAAAAAGTACTTGATAAATGCTTATGGATTGGTTGTCTCATTGACTGATAAATAGATGGGGTTGACAGGCACTTTCTTATTAGTCAAACAAATTATCTTTCAGTACTTACATGGCTTTCAAAGTCATTCTTGAATCAAAAATGCCTTCTTATTGACTTAATTAGCAGTCTTTCAACCAGTAGTTGTACCCTATTGTAAGCATTCATGTAAAAAAACTAAAAAGAGATAAATTGCTTAGAAGATGATCTCTTTTGGCTCAAAAACTCATGAGAATTGATTTAATGAAAATCTTATACAATTTTCAAATTTATAACAAAGTAATCAGTTTTATTATTAATATGATTAGTGGCATAGTTTTTTTTTCTTGCAAAGGTTTTCAAAATGTAGTGTTGTTGATAACTGTTATTTATAGTTCTTTTTCAACCACTAATCAAGATGGATGCTTGTCTTCATAAAAGCTCCCACAAAAAATCTCATCGCATATAAATAAGATGTTACAAGTTGTAGGAAATTAATGTATTGCTTTGATTTCTAAACTAGCCAACTCTTTATTCACCCAAAGGCCCCAAAATAATGAGATTTCCAGATTCAAATGCTTGTGTCACACGTTATCGCCAAACAAGTCAATTGACCATTTTTGTTCGGAAGCCATGAGACCAAATGAATCATGTTTGTCCGTAGCAAATGGGTGTCTCATCCATTCATATCTAGTTAAGTCAAGTCAGTAGGCGTACTGACCTACTTCTGTAAGTAGAGACCTACTTCTGTAGACTGGTCAAGCAATGAAGTAGCGGAGCTTGACTTTCTTCTATTTCATTTGCAGGACAGATTTTTTTTTTAATTGAGAAGCATATGAAAGCATTATTTTGCAGAGTTAGGATAGCTAGCATATGTGCCAAAGATTGCAAGGGACGTTACATGTTTTCTCATGGGAGCCTCCATGACCACTAGCTTGGGGAGATTGGTGCTATTATCCCCATTTAACAGATGAGGAAACTGAGGCTGATAGAGAGTAAGTGACTTGTCCAGGGTCATGTAGCTAGTAAACGCAGGGCCGAACTTAAACTTAGGGCTTCATGACTCCAAGCCTAGTGCTCTATTCATGTACCATCTAGCAGCATCTACCTTTTAAAAAATAAGTGCAGTCTTTCTGCATCAGAGACCTTGCATAGATTTACCGAGAGCCATTCTTTGGGGTTAAGGCTTTAGTTTCCAGATTACTGTCAAAATGTACACATGTAAGTGATACAGTGGAAAGCGTGCGGGGCCTAGAGTAAGAAAGACCTGAGTTCAAGTACAGCATCTTACTAGCTATGTGACTCTGGGCAAGTCACATAACCTGTTTGTCTCAGCTTCCTTCAGTGTAAACCAGAGATAATAACACTTACTTCCCCGGGTTGTTGTGAGAGGGATCAAATGAGACGATATTTGTGAAGTGTTTAGCACGATGCGTACATAACACATCGTAGGTGCTGCATAAATGCTAGGAATCATTATTATCACATGTTAAAACGTACACATTCTCGAAGGGACTGGGGCACAGAATAGGTGAGATTTGGTGGCAGCAGAAAACGCAGGTAGAGTTCCAGGAAAGCAGACTGGAGGAGCAGGCTCGGGGCTCTTGGGGTCCATTCCCCCGAAGGGCTGCTACCATGGGTTGGATGGCCGCTTATCATCCAGGTATAAGACTAGGTGGTCTCTGAGGTTCCTTTCAAGCATGGGTGCCGTACTGCGAGGGGCAGAGGCGGAGGAAGGATTGAGGACCAGGGGAGACATAGACTGCCTAAAAGGAAGCCGGGGCTAATGGGGCAAACGATTTCTATTAAAAGTAATTTTGTCCGAGACGGGCGCTGGCATTTTCTTATTGAAGACGACTAATTGCAGATGATGGAAGTTTCCGCGTAGCCAGTAATAAAAACCAAAGCGTGGGATAGTCACACGTAAATTCGTCCTTTTCCTACTTCTCTGTCAGGAGTTTTCTGGCTGCTCCAAAAGATGTCTTTTTTTTTCAGTTCCGGTTTTGCCCTATTCATTACTGAGTCAGAGATAAATCTGTATGACAACCTCCCTCCCTTCATGGTTTTGGTTTTCATATCTCATGTGTAAAAGGTCCTGGAGAAAACATGTTGTTTCTTTGTGCGTCTAATTCCTATAAGGTTTTGGTGGGTTGATTTTTGGGGGTTTTGCCATAGCAGATGGAGAGAAAATAAGTCTCCCTAGCCGACACTTTTACCACTCCACGTCTGTGTGTATGAAAGACTCTTACAAAAATCCTTCATGTAATACCAAAGGGGCCAGTGAGAGCTGTTCATCTTGATTAGAAAATTTAACCAAAAATGAGCCTTTCGAACATAAGCTTAACCTCAGTGAAAATACCCTTCTATTTGAATCCTTAAAGCTCTATCACTAGCAAATAAAGGATTATTATTATTTAGGCCTCTCTGGGAGAGGGATAACAATGTGAATTAAAGTAACTGAGTAGGGACTATCTTATATTCCTCAATAGGGGTTTTATTTTCTTGGTTTTTTATTTTTTTGCCCCCCATTACGCAATAACTACTTGCTCATAATTGGCTAGGAAGTAGCTGTGGAATATATGCGGGTGTCCTGGTAACTTGGCTGCACTGCGTCGCTGAGCTTTAGACTTATATAACAGTGGCACAGTGTAAAAGACATCATATGTTTAAGAGGATGCAGTGGGGTGGAAATTAACAGTTGCATCGCGGTGTTACCTAACTTCGGGGCTGGCAGGCAAGCTGTTTTTCTGTCTCAGACAACAGTTCACACTCCAATCCGACAGCCAGGTTCTCTCATCATTCCTAGTGGTTCAGTTTGGAATCTGTGCCTTCAATGGTGTAACTCAGAGGGAGAGGCTGTGTTTATCAGTTCCGATCCCCTTCCTTAGGGCAGCCCCTGTACTGTGCTCAGACAGGAAGAAAAAAGAAGGGGGGATTCCTAGGGGTTTGACTGAATTAATGAATAGAACGCAATGTGTGATAAGGTAAGGAATGGATACCCGAATAAACTGGGTTTTTTTCCTTCTCATTCTGGTTTTCTTCTTTTTCAGTTCCCTAACCCATACTTTATTTGTTAGTCCTTGTAGCTTTCCATTTGCTCGAGGAATGGTGAGAAGCTATTCATTTCAAGCTAAGTGTTAGCATCTGGAGCCTGCTGGAAAGAAAGTCTAGCAACCTACTTCCTGGTTTTGTTCCCTTTTTTATTTCCACACTTTCCTTATCATAATTCCCTGTTCAATACTTCATCCCTGAAGCCGCTGGGGGTATGTATGGATAGTGTTCATGCTGCAGAAAGGGTTTTACTTTTTTTTTCCTTTGCTCCAGAACAGCCTTTCTCCTGAATGCAACATCTGGACTTTGTGTTTTCCTCTCTCCCTGGACACCCAGGAGATGACGTGCCTCATCCTTAATTCCGAAAAGTCTTCATAACCTTATAGGATTATTATCCTGAAGGGATGGACCCAAGTGATCGGTCTTCAAAGTAGTTCTTAGGGTTTTGTTATAAGAGAATACGGTTTCCCTAACAGTTAAACACTTTAAAGACCCGCAGTTGAGAACGGATAAAGAGGGAAGAAAAGTAGGACAAGGATGTGATTATAAAATGAAAGTCGTTTTCTACAGAGGACACAGAAAACAGAAATTAGCTATAAGAATAGTATAGATGACATAGTGGAAATATTTTATTCCATTTCTCAGTTACGGTACAGTGGTGCACTTGGGAGTCCAAATCAAGCCTGTACCTCTGTAGAGATGTATGTTAAAGACTAACTCTTCTAAGTAAAGGTTTCTTAGGTATCCTGGTCCCAGGGGAAAAGTTTAGGGAGGCTAATTCAGCTCTTTCCTCTTGCTCAAACTGCTTGCTGTAACTTTTTATAATCCCAGTGCATTCATAAGTAAGGACTAGATAGCTTGGGTTAGAAAATTGATCCTGGCACATACTTCCGTCCCTTTGTACCATCAGCATCATGGTAACTAGACTAGAGGGATCTGCAATTACCTGCTAACTCTGACCTGGTTGGTGGCCTGTAAAAGTAGTTGTTGGTCTATGGTCCAGTTCCTAGCAAATGATTTCCCACATCACAAAAATTGGATTTAAAGGCATCATCCATATCAATAGTTTGGATGAAGTCCATAACTTAATGAACCATGAAAACTAAGACATTCTTATTGAGCCAAAGTTGAGACCCATTACTGGGGTAGAAGGTGGGGAGGGAGGGACTTGTAGTGACATATATCATGTGGTCTAGGGAAAGTATCATTTTAAAAACTCTTAATCTAGGACATTTAAAAGGGAAGAGAAATAAGAACCATAAGCAGGATCACTGTCCCTCCCCCCTTTAATTGTGCTATATGCTGTAAAAGGAAGTACAGAAATGCACTGAAGAAAACGAGCCGGGAAAAGCATCTGGACTGGCCAAAGTATACGTGGAGAAAGCCCTTATTGGAGCTAGTACAATTATGAAGATGTCGAAACCTAACTCCTCAAGGTATATGAAAGGGGAGGATACCAAAAACCTGGGGAAAATTTCAGAGAAAAGCAACCAAGAAAACATCAATAAATAGAGACTCAGGGCTACTTTCCTGTCCCTGCATTTTTTTTTTTTAATGACAATAACCTACTCATGCAGTGGGGGCAGCCTAGATGAAGGCAAGAGAACAGTGTTCTATAGCAAACCACAGCTTTACAGACACACAATGGACTGAAAGATATAGACAATACAAGAGCATTTGATTTGGTACAGCAGAATGCCACCCTAAAAGGTCACTTCCCAAAAAGAAAAGGGAGCAAGCATTTATTAAGCACCTACTGTGTTCTAGGCTTTACAAATATTTCCCTTCATCTTCACAACTCTCTGAGGTAGGTGCTATTATTATGCTATTATGAAGAAACTGAGGCAAACAGAGGTTAAATGATTTTCCCAAGATCACACAACTAGTAAGTGTCTGAGGTCACATTTGAACTCAAGTCTTCCAGGTGCAGCACTCTATCCATTATGCCACATAGCTGCTTCTAATGCCAACATTACTTATTATACTATATATATTTATGTAATGTATTTTATATATAATGTGTATTATATATCGTGTATATGATGTATATATTATATAATGTATATAATTTCATGGAAAATATAAGAACAGAGATTATCTTGTTTGATGCTAGGTTTAGAGTCAGAAAGGCATGGGTTCAAATCCCATCTCAGACCCTTGATTTGTGACCCTGAGCTAATCACTTAAACTTTCTGGAGCTCAGAAAAGCATAGGTCTGATCATGTCACCTCCCTGCTCAATAAACTCCAGTGGCTTCTTATCACCTCCATAATCAAATAGAAAATCTGCTGGCATTCAAGCCTAGCATTTAAACCTAGCTCCCACCCCCATCCCCTACCTCTCCATTCTTCTTAAGCCTAATTATTGCCTCTACCCCCCCACCCCCCTCAACATACACATGTCCAGGAACACTGGCCTCTTTGCTGTCCCAAGAACAAGACCGTTCACCTCCTGGCTCCAAGCATATGACTGAAATGCTCTCCCTTCTCATTTCTACTTCCTGGCTTCTTTAAAATCCCATGTTCTACAGGAAATCTTTCCCAATCTCTCTAAATTCTAGAGCAGTGGTTCTCAACCTTCCTAATGCCGTGAGCCTTTAATACAGTTCCTCATGTTGTGGTGACCCCCAACCATAAAACGATTTTCGTTGCTGCTTCCTAACTTTAATTTTGCTACTGTTATGAATCTATCTGATATGCAGGATATATTTTCATTGTTACCAATTGAACATAACCCACAGGTTGAGAACCGCTGTCCTAGAGACTTCTCTCTGTACCTTGTTTTCCTATTGATCCTGTACATAGCTTGTTTGTGTATATTGGTTTGTTCATTTGTTGTCTTCCCCGTGAGACTGTGGGCTCCTTGAGGGCAGGAACTGTCTCTTGCCTTTTGTTTTATCTCCTTGCTTGGAGACAGTAGGTATTTAATAAATGCTTAATGACTGACTAGGTCAGTTTGGAGAATCAGACTCATTGACCTCAAAGATCCTTTAAGCTCCATGTGAAGAAATAATCTGACTAGTTATAGAAGCAATTATGAATTAAATGAAGTTTGTTTTCTCACCCTCACCTTGAGAACCTTTTCAGAATCTCTTCTCCAGGTACCTCATGTCCCCAGGAAATCTCTTGGCCCAGAGAACCTCAGTAGATTAACCCTCCCACCACAACATACCTGAGAGCCCTAGATTCACCTACCTGGCTAGAGAGCATTCTTATGAAGCTAGGTATCACTCTCATCACACAATCATTCTGACTGGGGTAATTAGAAATGCATGTTACGTAACCTGGACTGAGCCCTCACTGCTGCTAGGCGATCCTTCCGTGCCTTTTTCATTAGCTCTTTACCCCACTCTCCATAGCAGCTCTTCCCGATCTCCTCATCCCTCCTCACATCTTCCATGGCTCCACTCTTCCCCACTTTCTCAACTAAGAAACTCGCTTTATATTTTACAGAAAAATATTGAGGTCATTTGCCATAATTTCCCTCTTCTCTCTTCCTCATCTTGCTCACTCAGATGCCATCTGTCCCTATCTCCTCCTTCATTTCTGTCTCTTGGAAGAGATGACCTTATTCCTTGCAAAGGTCAATTTTTCTACCTGCACAAGGGATCTCATTGCATCCCAGATTATCCCCACTGTATCACTTCTTTTTATTTTCTCTCTGTTTACTGGCTCTCCAATATTGCCTACAGTTATGTCTGGGTCTCTCTCATACTCAATAAATCATCATTTGATCCTTCCATCCTAGATAACTATTGTCCTAGATCTCTCATGACCTTTGTGATTAAACTCTTGGAAAAGGCCATCTACAACAGGCGCCACCATTTTTATCTCCTCTCACTTTCTGCTTAACCCCTTACAATCCAACTTCTGACCTCAGCATTCTAGTGAAACGTCTTTCTCCAAAGTTATCCATGATCTCTTAATTGCCAATCTCAGTCTGTGTTCTTCTCAGTCTCTCTGCAATTTTCACTGCTGGTCACCCTCTACTCCTCGGTCATCTCTGGTTCTTTTCCTACCTAGAAGGCTGCTTTTTCTTAGGTTCCTTTTCTGGTACCTTATTCAGCTCACATCCTCAAACTATAGGTGTCTTACACAATTCTGTCCTGGGACTTCTCTCTATATTACTTCACTTGGTACTCTTATCAGCTTCCACCTTATTTATTATTTCTATGCTAATAATTCTCAAATCTACCTATTCTGCCCTAATCTTTCTGCTGACCACAAGTCTTTTTTTTTCCTTAAAAATAATATTTTTATTTTGCTCTGCTGACACACAGCAGGTACTTAATAAATGCTCAGTGACTCAACTTGAAGAAGGAACTGAGGTTCTGAGAGACAAATGACTTGCCCAGGTAGAGGGCATGACGTGAGGTAGAGTCATGATGTGAACTCATATCTTCTGAGTTCTAATCTATTTCTCTTTCTTTAACAAAAAAAAGAAGTGCATTTTTTCTTTTATTGAACATACATACTTGTATATGTGTTTCTTTATATATTCTTCCCCATGATCACCTTCCATGTCCTTCTTCCCCTCCCCCCCAATAAAAACATCCCTTGCAATAGCACAGTACAGGTAGGCAAAACAAGGCACCACAATGGCCATGTCTGATAATCCATACCTTGTCCTGTACCCAGAATCTATCACCTCCCTATAGAGAGCCAGCAAGTATATTACAGCACTATCAGTGTTCTCATAAAGATCTGAATGCATCAAAGTTCTGATGTTTTTCATTTAGTTTTTCCTTACATTGTTAAGGTCATTAGACATGTTTCTCTTTCCACCATTCTACAAAACTATCTCTTGTTTCCTCATGTAGGCAGAAATCTGCCCCTTCTACAACTGTCCAACAGTCTCCTGATGGATGCTTCTATCTTGATACCCAAATGGGCAGAGTCCAGCTGAAGCCTGACCTGAAACATTTGGGGGACAGGCTTCCACATGGAATCAGCGTGGGAAGACAAATGGGATTCCACCTAGGAATTAGGCTAAAACAAACTGACGAAGTACACAGTTCATCTATAGTGACTTCAGCACAATTTCCTTCATCCCCTTTCTTTTATTTTGCTTCTTTCCCACTTCTCACAGCCCACACACTACCCCAAAACCTTGCCACCCCCAGGCATCTTTTTAGACCCAAGCATACCTAATGGATCCATTTCTTTCAAGGCCCAGCTGGCTCAGGTGTTAGAAAAATGGTCTCAGAAAGGTATGTTTGTGGCTGTCATTGAGTTGCTTCATTATGTCTCCCAAGGAAGGGATTTGCCACATTGGTTTGTTTTTTAAAATGTCTTAAACCAGTAGAATGACTAATGGTGGAGAGATTCAATACTAATACATCCTTATGGGAGAAAAAAACTGGAGACAGATCCTTTTTGGTGTCCCCCATCATCCCAACCCCGAGCATGCTGATTACCTTCTGGCGTCCAGATGCCATTCTTTTCGGAATTTCATTTTTTGAATGAACTTCTCTAACCAGGAAGTATCACTCTTCTCATGCTTCTCTTGCTTCTTGTATTTGAATGTCAAATTTTCTATTCAGTTCTGGTTTCTTCATCAAGAATGCTTGAAAGTCCTCTACCTCATTGAATGACCATATTTTCCCTTGACACATTATGCTCAGTTTTGCTGGGTAGGTGATTCTTAATTTTAATTTTAATCCTAGCTCCTTTGACCTCCAAAATATCATATTCCAAATCCTTTGATCCCTGAATGTAGAAGCTGCTAGATTTTGGGTTATCCTGATTGTGTTTCAGCAATATTCAAATTGTTTCTTCTTGGCTGCTTGTAATATTTTCTCCTTGATCTGGGAACTCCAGAACCTGGCTATAATATTCCTAGGAGTTTTCTTTTTGGGATCTTTTTCAAGAAGTGATTTGTGAATTCTTTGAATTTCTATTTTGCCCTCTGGTTCTAAAATATCAGCGCAATTTTCCTTGAGAATTTCTTGAAGGATGATTTCTCAGCTCTTTTGTTGGTCATGGCTTTCAGGTAGTCCAATAATTTTAAAATGATCTCTCCTGGATCTATTTTCCAGGTCAGTGGATTTTCCAGTGAGATATTTCATATTGATTTCTATTTTTTCATTTGTTTGGATCTGTTTAATAGTATCTTGATTTCTTATAAGGTCATTAGCTTCCATTTGCTCCAATTAATTCTGAAGGAATTATTCTCTTCAGTGAGCTTTTGAAATTATTTTTTCATCTGGTAAATTAGGCTTTTTAAGGCATTCTTCTCCTCATTGGATTTTTGGGCCTCTTTTGCCATTTGAGTTAGTCTATTTTTTAAGGTGTTATTTTCTTCAGTCGGGTTGTTGACTGGCTTTTCATGATTTTCTTGCATCATTCTCATTTCTCTTCCAAATTTTTTCTCCACTTCTCTGACTTGATTTTCAAAATCCTTCTTGAACTCCTCCATGGCCTGATACCAGTTTATATTTTTCTTGGAAGCTTTTGGTGTAGAAGTTCTGAATGTGTTGTCTTCCTCCTGTTCTGTACTTTGATCCTTTTTGTCCCCAAAAAAGGAATCTAAAGTTGGATGGCTGTGTTTGCTTTGCTTCCTTTGCTTGCCCATGTTGCCACTCAATTACTTGACTTTTGAGCTCTTTGCCACAGTAGAACTCTGCTTCCAGAGGGAAGAGCTTTGTCCCAAATCTCTGGTGTTTTTGCAGCTGCTGGAGCTATTAGGAGGGTACCATCTATACACACCCCCACAGCTTTGGCTGACTGGTCACACACCTCAGGACCACCACCCAAGGACGTGATCCAGATGCAGGCAGATCAAGGCAAGAGCACTTAGCCTCTGCTCTGCATGGTCGCTTGGCCCCCCCTACAATATGCAAGCCAGGAGCTCTGAAGCAGTCACATGGAGGCAGTTGCAGGGCTGCTGCTTCTTCTGCTTCTTGCTCCAGGAACAGAGGCCCAACCATACTCTGTCCCCCCTCAGATCCAGCCAAATTATATGCTGAGTTTTTACTTTGTCTTCAGCATTTATGGGTTGATAATTCTGGAAACCACCGCAGCTGCTGGTGATCCACTCTCCTGAAGTCTGCTCCAGCCACTGCTGGTTGGGCTGCCCTGGGGCTAAAACCGAGGGCTCACACGGGGCTGGGCTCTGCTCCCAGCATGCTGTGATGGACCCTTCTTGTAGGCCTGCCAGGCTGCATTCAGCAGGAGATTTGTTTCTCTCTGTCACTTTATGGGTTCTGAAGCTCTAAAATTTGTTTAGAATCATATTTTATAGGTATTTGAGGTGGTTATGGGGGGAGCCATGGAGTTTTCCTGCTTCTACACTGCCATCTTGGATCTTCCCTTCACCACAAGTCTTAATCCCCAAATGCCTTTCAGACATTTTGAACTAGATGTCTGATAGACGTCTTAAATTCCATCTGTCCGAAAGGGAACTCATTATCTTTCCCCCTAAACCCTCTCCTCACCCTTACTTCTCAATTACCATCAAGGATAACACCATCCTCCCAGTCCTTCAGGCTAGCCAGCCTAGATGTTAACTCCAACTCCTCACTCTCTCATCACCTCATACCCAAGCCATTGTCAAGGGCTGTCATTTTCACCCTTGCAACTTCTCTCAAATACATCCCCTTCTCTCTTCTGACACTGCGATCATCCTGGTGCAGACCCCCTTCACCTCATGGACTATTGCAATGGCTGCTAGTGCGTCTGCCTGCCTCAAGTCTCTTCCCACTCCAATCCATCTTCTATTCAGCCAGTAAGGTGATTTTTCTAAAGCCAAGTCAAGTCCTCCACTCAATAAACTCTGGTGGCTCCCTAGTGCTTCCAGAATCAAATGCAAAATCCTCTGACATTCAAAACCCTTCATAATCTAGCCCCATCCTACCTTTCCTGTCTTCTTGCAATTTATTTCCAAGCACATACTCTTCAATCTAGTGACACTGGCCACCTTGCTATCCTATGAGTAAGACCTGGGCCATCTCCAATCATCCTGATCTATATCTGGCCACTGGACCCAGATGGCTCTGAAGGACAAAGTGAGGCCGGTGACCTTTGCACAGCCCTGCCTCACTTAAATCCAACTCACTCAAATGTCATGGCATCACCTCCCTGATGTCATAGTCCTCTTTGAGAATGAAGGACAGACAAGACAAATGAGACATTCCATTTCTCCACTCCAGGCACTTTCTCTGGCTGTCCCCATGACTGGAATGCTCTCCCTTCATATCTCCACTTCTTGGCTTCTTAAAATCCCATCTTCTACAGGAAACTTTCCCAGCCCCTCTTAATTCCAGAGACTTCTCTCTATGAGTTATTTCCTGTTTATCCTGTATATAGTTGGTTTGTACATATTTGTTTGCTTGTTGTCTCTCCCGGTAGACCGTGAGCTCTTGGAAACTAGGACTGTCTTTTGCCTCTTTTTGCATTCCCACAGCTTAGCGCAGTGCCTGGCACATGGTAAGAGCTTCATAAATGGTTATTGACTGACAGTCAACTGAAGTTATTTACACTTATGTGCAAATGGCCCAGTATGACATATATTATAACAACCTAACCTATTTAAAAAATTTTCTGCATAAGGTAATTTTATTGCCTACTTTACCACTTATACCAGTTTTTAACAACCTCCATTTGAGAATTCACTACCTTTGTATAACCATTAAAGCCCAGACCTGTTTTTCTTTTTTTTTTTTCTAGCTTTTTGGAGGGGGCAATTGGGGTTAAATGACTTGCCCAAGGTCACACTGCTAGTTTTTGTGTTAAGTGTCTGAGAGCAGATTTGAACTCAGCTCCTCCTGACTCCAGGGCCGGTGTTCTATTCATTGCACCACCTAGCCACTCCCACAGATCTATTTTTCAATAAATCCACAAACATTATGTACAAGATACTGTGCTAAAAAAAAACAACAAAAGAAATTAGTCCTGTAGTCCTGCCTTCAAGGAGCTTCCATACTACCATAGGAGACAATATATTTCTTGTTTTTTACATATGAATAAGTTCTGGTAAGACTTTATTATGAAGGTGGCATGGTCTAATGTGCTAGACTTGGATTCAGGAAGACCTTGGATCCAAATACTGATCCTGACACTAACTATGGGAGTCTGAGCCAGTCACTCACTGCTCTAAGGCATTTCCCTCATAGATAACTTGTCTGTGAAGTCATAGGTGATTTGACTGGCAGAGGGAATTTCCACATTCCCCGAGATGAGATGACAAAATCACAGATCCTTCCAAAAGCTAAGTAATGGGAATAAGCCCTTATCCACTTTTATCTTCCTGCCTTCTCCATATGAGGGACTCTTCTAGAAAACATTATTACCTCATTGAAACTACTAATTCCTTAAAAAAAAATTACCCTTAAAACTTAGACTGTGAAGAGTAAAAACTGTAAAGGAAAAATACCCATTAAATTCTGAAAATTAAAATTTTCCAAGAAAAACTTATGCTACTCCCTTTAAATAGTTTAGATTTTTTTAAAAAGCCCAGATGACCTTTATTAGCTACATACAGGTGACGGAGTCCTCTGTGGTTTATTATGAGTAAAAACCAAAATCTTGTGATATTCTCACAGATCATCCTTTCAGTTTAATGTATTTCATGGAGTGGGCAAGGGGGCTTTGGACAAGGAGTCCAAATTCTTGGGTTGAATACCCTTATGCCACCTCCGAAATGTGGGCCTTTGGGAAGGTCATCTAACCTTTTCTGTGTTTCTCTATAGAACTAGGTTAATGATATATATATACACTGCATACATCATGGGGCGGGGGGGGGGGGGGTCATGAGGATCCAGTGGTACAATAAGGTAGGTTAATGTGCTTTGGAAATAGCAGAGTGGTAGATGGTGTAAAGTGATAATTGCTACAATTTCTATATGATGCTTTGAAAGTATCTCATTTCATATTTACAGTAACCCTGGGGAAAGGGATGTGCCAAGCACAGTGTGTTTAGTGATTTACAAATATTATTTGTAGATCTTCACAACAGAAGGCAGTATCTACCAGGCAACAGTAGTGCCTACTATCATTCCCATTTTACAGATAAAGAAACCAAGGCAGACAGAGGTTAAGTGACTTGCTCAGAGTCACATAGCTAGGAGGTTTTTGAGGTTGGAGTCAAACTCAGATCTTGATTCTAGATCTGGTGATCTATCTACTGTAGCAGGTAGCTGCCTATTATATTGGTGTTGTAGCAAAAACTAATTTGTCCTCAATGCTCCCCAGAGAAGGCCAAGGAAAATCAAGCTGCGTTTTGCTCTTTATCTTATCCTCATGAATTATTCCTTCTTCACTTACACCCTATTCCTCGCCCCCACCCCACTCCCAGTTAGGCAGTTCAGTTGCTTCACCTCTCTTTGCTCCAGTTTCATCTGTAAAATGGGGGTGATAATAACAGCGCTTACCTTCCAGGGTCATTGTGAGAATGAAATGAGATAATATTTGTAAAAAGTACTTAGCACACCTCCTGATATATAGTAACTCCTACAAATGCTTGTGTGTTTCCTTCCTTCCTTCCTTCCTTCCTTCCCTCATTCCTTTTTTCCTTTTCTTCTTTCCTTCCTTCCTTTCATCTTTCCTTCCTTCCTCTCTCCTTCCTTCCTCCCTCCTTCCCTCCCTCCATCCCTCTTTCCCTCCTTCCTCCTTTCCTTCCTCCCTCCCTCCCTTCCTTCCTTCTTTCCTTCCTTCCTTCCTTCTTTCCTTCTTTTCTTCCTTCCTTCCTTCCTACTTTCCTTCCTTCCTTCCTACTTTCCTTCCTTCCTTCCTTCCTTCCTACTTTCCTTCCTTCCTATTTTCCTTCCTTTCTTCCTTTCTCATCCCCTATCAAGTTGCGATAACAGTGTATTATTCTTTAGAACTGTTTGCATTACAAATGAGCACTGGCTATGGCTTGTTAGTGTCAGATGGCTGAATTCTGACTGCTGGGCCCATATAGCTTCACTCTTCTTCACTCAGTCGGGTAATAAGCGTTTATTAAATGTCTGCTGTGTGCCAGACATGCTAAGTGCTAGGGAAGGGCAAAAGTCATCCTCTACTCTCAGGGAGCTGACAGTGTAATGGGGAGATATTCCTACTAACACTTCAGGTCATGAGTCCTCCCTGGTCAGTGTGATCCCAACATTGGCTGCTATGTGTGTGTGTGTGTGTGTGTGTGTGTGTGTGTTTGTCCAGAATACTCTTGTTCTCTTGAAAGATTGTCCCTTTAATGTAGAGGAGAAAGAACAGATAGGGTTTACCACTTTAATCAATCTAATATAAATGTCTTCTACCACCAAAGCCTCCCTGTGATGCTTTGTTTTGATTTGGAGGTAACCACGCATTCACAAAGACTACACCAGCAAGCATGTGTACAAGTCTGACAAAAGACTTCGTTTCTATCTTCTGTTCAAGGACTAGCCAAGTTAAATATGGACAGGCTTATGGCAGGAAGTTTAGCCACTTGAGGTAATTCATAAAGATTATGTGTATTAAGGGCATGGAAAGAGGTGAAACCATTAATGCTCATGGAATATTTAAATCTTATTTCTGAATACATAGGACTATATTTACCCCACACATGAGAACCAGATTGTTTAACAATTACTGATTAACTAATTGATCTGGCTACACCTAAGAATGGCAGTCATTAAAAAAAAGAGAGAAAAGATCCAATCGGTTTAAGAATGATAGCAAAGATTTAATTAGGAATTGTAGAAGGGCAGACCTGCTGATTAGTTTTCATTTGATTCTAGCTTCTGTCTCATTAATACATTCTGGAGGTCTCACATGTAGACACTTCTGAAGAGAATTTACATTTTGTATTCTTAAAGGCTTGTGTGCCTCTTTGAATACAGTCTAAGGTCAAATTAGTTGTTTTTGGGGGAGAGGGGTTTTGATTGGTACATCACACTGTTGACATATAGTGAATGTGAGTCAGAGTCAATTGCAATCTACTAAAGTCCTCTAATATTTTTCAGATATAATATTCCTGTTGAATCATACCTTCTCTGCCTTGTATTAGTGGAATTGATTTTTTGAACCTAAGTGTGAGACTTTGCATTTATAGCATTTCTTTTTTTTTAAATTTTATGTTTATTTTTAGTTTACACCATTCATTTCCACAAGATTTTGAGTTACAAATTTTATCCCCATCTTTCCCCTACCCACCACCCCAAAACAGCAATCTCACTGAATACTCCTTCCCACAATCTGCTCTCTCCTATATCCTCCCCCAGCCCTCCTCCAACTTTCTGGTAGGGCAAGATGGATCTCTATACCCCAGTGCATCTGTATCTTATTTCCCAGTTGCATGTATGAAATAACAACAACAACAACAACAATAATAATAAGTTTTAAAATATTTGATTTTAAAACTTTGAATTCCAGATTCTCTTCCTTCTTCTCTCGTCACCCACCCTTATGGGGAAAATAAGCAATTCAATATAGGTTGTACATGTGTAGTTACACAAAACATTTCTATAATGGATATATTGTGAAAAACTGACTATATTTCCCTCCATCCTATCCTGCCCCCCCCACTTGTTCTATTCTCTACTTTGACCCTGTCCCTTTTCAAAAGTGTGTTCTTTTAAATGCCTTCCCCCAAATCTGTCCTCCCTTCTATCATCCCCCCTCTTATCCCCTTGCCCCCTACTTTCCCGTAGGGTAAGATACCCAATTTAGTGTGTATGTTATTCCCTCCTTAAGCCAAATTCAATGAGAGTAAGGTGGACCAATTCCCTTTTGCCTTCTTGTTCTTCCTCTCCATCATAATAGTTTTCCCTTGCCTCTTTTATATGAGATAATTTATCCTATTCTGTCTCTCCCTATCTCCTCTCATTATATTCCTTTGTCACCTCTTAATTTTATTTTTAAAATATCAACCCTTCCTATTCAATTGATCCTGTGTCTTCTGTCTATGTATGCCTGTACACATATATATATATACACACACACTCACATATGTATTCATATGCACATATGCCCTCCTATGTAGACATATATGTATATATACATTTACATTCCCTTAAGCTATCCTCATACTGAGAAAAGTTTCATAAGTTACAATTATCATTTTTTACATGTAGGAATGTAAATAGTTCAACTTTGATAAGTTCATTATGATTTCTTTTCCCTGTTTACCTTCTCATGCTTCTCTTGCTTCTTGTATTTGAATGTCAAATTTTCTTTTCAACTGGTTTTTTTTATCAAGAATGCTTGAAAGTCCTCCACCTCATTGAATGACCATATTTTCCCCTGAAGCATTATACTCAGTTTTGCTGGGTAGGTGATTCTTGGTTTTAATCCTAGCTCCTTTGACCTCCAGAATATCATATTCCAATCTCTTTGATCCCTTAATATAGAAGCTGCTAGAGCTTGTGTTATCCTGATTGTGTTTCCACAATATTCAAATCGTTTCTTCTTGGCTGCTTGTAATATTTTCTCCTTGATCTGGGAACTCTGAAACCTGGCTATAATATTCCTAGGAGTTTTCTTTTTGGGATCTTTTTCAAGAGGTGATCAGTGAATTCTTTCAATTTCTGTTTTCCCCTCTGGTTCTAAAATATCAGGGCAATTTTCCTCAAGCATTTC
>CM053590.1:37853762-37873719 GCA_028646515.1 Pseudochirops corinnae
CCTACCAGAAAGTCAGAGGGGCAATGAGGGAGGACATAGGAGAGAGCAGATTGGGGGAGGGGCTATACAGTGGGATTGATGTTTTGGGGTGGTGGGTAGGGGAAAGATGGGGAGAAAATTTGTAACTCGAAATCTTGTAGAAATGAGTGATGTAAACAAGAAAATAAATAAATGAATTTTTTAAAAAAAAGAAAGAAAATGTCAGGATGGCTAGGTGGTACTGTGAATAGAGAACCGGCCCTGGAGTCAGGAGGACCTCAGTTCAAATCCAGCCTCAGACACTTAACAATTACTAGCCATGTGACCTTGGGCAATTGCCCTGCCTTCACCCCTCCAAGAACCGTCCTCCCAAAAAAAAGAAAAAGAAAAAAAGAAAAAGAAAGATAATGCTAAGTTTCTGCTTTCCTACCTCCAGACTAGGAAATGACAAGTTTTCTGGATCTTTCTTTTTGGAAGACCATAGCAATAGCCTAACTCATCCAATAGAGATAACATTCCCTGCAAAAAGTCAGCCTAATTGAGCAATCTGCCCAGCATAGATGTCATGCTCCAAAGCAAACTTTTGGCATACCTTCTAAGAGAGAAAGGACATCAAGGCACTATAGCTCTGGAGTTTTGAGTTGCCTTGACCACATGTGAACATATGTGTGCATCACTACTCTTATGTTTTGAGTTTATGTCCACTCTCTCTATGGACTTGGTGTATATTTTAGGCAGAGTGCTCCCCAGGTTTATGGGAATGATATTTTGTAGTTACCATTCCTGCTGTGCCATTTGAACAAAAGCCTCTGCTTAACTGAATTTATTGACTGATGGTTAACAGGAAGCACACCAGTGCCCAAAGAATACCTATCCTAGAACTCTAGAATAGCAACCATCCTTTGGGGGATGCAAACCTGCTTGTATAAGTTGAGGAAGTGGCCTGAGGGAGTGCTTTACAATGGAGCATTTCACATCATCACCTGCAAAAAGATGTTAGACCTTCCCATGAAGTCCTCTTTCCTCCTGTTTGAGTACATTTCTGGGAGTCGTCTCCAGTCATTCTGATCTATCTCTTGCCACTGGACCTAGAGGAGGTCTCCTGAGGAGAATGTAAGACTGTGAATCGTGCATAGTCCTCCCTCACTAAAACCAATTCACTTGCAAGTCATGGCATCACCTTCCTGAAGTCATGGTCCTCTTCAAGAATGAAGGCCAAACAACAAGTACATTTCTATAGGCTTAGTAACTTCCAGTGCGTTGTTCTCCCTCTTTGCATTACCAATAAGTACATATTTAGAATCATATTATTAGGGGAGTCAGCAGTAGGCTGTCTAAAGTTCTGGGAAGATAGTGAGACTTAGGTGAGTCATGCCAGAGGAGAAGCAGGACTAATGTGCCTGCAGCAGTAGGTTCTGGGATCCTAGAGGGCTCTAAGGACTCTGAGACTCCTGGCATTTAGCCAGCAACCAATTGTCAGATAAATTCCCAAGGATCTGAGCAGGGCTACCAGTAGAGTAACCCAGGGAGAACATCCCCCTTTCCTCTATCTATGGCTGTGATATTGTGTGGAACAAATTAAGGAAAACCATTTTGTCTAGAGGAAATTAATTTGTGAACTCAGTCATTTAACCTGTTAGACTTACAGATTAGAGCAGTGAGCAACATTTGGGAGTCTCAATGCTATGTTTTATTATCCTTCACTTTCTTGCAATAAATGTACCTAATCTGTAATTTGCATGTGTTTTCCTTTAGATTCACTTGAAGCTGAGATGAAGACGAAGATCTTAATGAGGAAATGAGGCACTGGTTATATTTGTAGATGTCCTTGGAGTATAGACTCACAGTATGAGCTTAATTTGTGATCTATTTATGAGATGTCAAATGCAAATGTTTTTTGAGCTAAAATTTAACCCTTTACTGAATCTAGAGGAGCCCAAGCCAGGGTAAGGGGCACAATGAGAACAAACTCTCTGCTCCTTCTTCCAACTTTTGGTAATGGGATCTATCTATCTGTCTGTCTGTCTATCTATCTATCTATCTATCTATCTATCTATCTATCTATCATCTATCTATCTATATCTCATCATCATCATTCATTATAATCTCCATATCCATATCTTTATGTAATTATAGAGAGGCAGTATGATGGAGTAGAGGGTTAGCCTTAGAATCAGAAAGACCTGGGTTCCAGTCTTGCATCTGACATATGCCTCTTAATACCCTAGGCAACTCTCTTAGACCGTTAAGTTAACAGAAAAAAAAAATCAAGGGGAAATTGGAGTTTTAAGGAAAACACCAAGTAATCAATTATTTTATGGTATAACAATGAAGAAATCATCACCTTTCTCTGGGCCTTAGTTTCTTTCTCCATAAAATTAAGAGATTAGATGAGATGATTTCTAAGTTTCCTCCCAGTTTTAAACAGTCTATATATGAGATCATCTACCTTTCTGGAGCATTTGAATTTTAATGGACACTTTTGAAGATCAAAAAGCATTCCAGACCCAAAGGAACAGGACTTTCTAGCGGTGGTATTTCAGGCATTGTAACAAGCGGTGGGAAGAAAATTTGGGGAAGGAGGGTCTATGGAGAGTCTTTTGATTCATACCCTAAAGGTAGGTGCCTACTTGGAACACTGGCAAGAATGTTGGTTTAGAGGAGTTAACTGTAATTTCCAACTAAGACTCATATATCCATAGGATCTTAGATCTTAGAAGAGACCTTAGTTCTTATCTGGTCTAACTCCTAATTTTATAGATCAGGAAGTTAAATTGATCATGAGGTTTCACCTAGAGTAAAAAAATAGTAGAACTGGAAGAAAACTTAGAGTTTACCTTGTCCAATATCCCCATATTACCAATAGGGAAACTGAGGCCAAGAGAGGTGAAATTATAGAATTGTAGCATTCAGAACTGGAAGACACCTTTGAGGTCATCTAGTCTAATATTCTAATCTTATAGATAAGGAAACTGAGTCTTAGCGAATTTACACAACTTGCCCAAATTAACATACCTAATTAGTGGCAGAGCCCTAATTAAAATAAGACTTCCGGACTCTTGATCCGGGTCTAAGAGTAACTACATAGTGCCTCTCCCAGAATTAAGAAAATGAACATGAGAAGACAGTAGAGTTTAACTTCATGAGCTTGTGGTAAGTTAAATCTTGAAGCAAGATTTAGTAAAGTCATCCTCTTCCTTCCCCTCAATTCCCCAAATAACTCTGTTAACTTATGTGCAAGCTTTTATGAGACATAGGACAGGGCACACACACCACCTGCTGGCCACTAGTGTTTTCTAACTCTAATAATATTTTTAATCCAATCAAGGCAATTCCATTTAATTCAGTTCTGTAAGATTCTATTTATGCCTTCTATGTGCCTACATTGTGGAGATACCACGAAAGGGCCTGTCCTCACTGGGTTTATAGTTTTATTAGATAGACAAAATAGTTTCCCAGTGAAAAAGTTATGTACATTTCCACTTAATCACTGACCTCCATTCATTTCTGACTTTGTTTTTAGGAGTGTTATTCCACTGGAGGATGTAAGCACCTTGAGGTCGGTTTCACTAAAGATCTATACAAGAAGTGGTATAAATAATAAATCAATCTAAAGCACTTAGATGTTTACTACAAGCTGGGCACTGTGCTAGGTACTGGGGATAAAACATAAAAATGGAAGGTCCCTGCCCTTGAGGAGCTTCCATTCTATCAGGGACAACAATGCACACACTCAAAGGTGTATATAAAGGGATGACATCACTAGAAACATGTATGACTAGAAAAGAAGGTGAACAGCCATGTGGTGAGAGTGAGAAATTATTGATGGATAGCTTTGCTGAACTATTGAGATTCACACAACGTCAAGACAACAAATTCAAGGGACCTCTAGCACATTGGATACAAGCCCCATAAAAGAGTGGTGAAAGATACAGAAAAGAGTCTCACAGATGGACAGGGACAAATGGGTTGATGTCATCTGCATGGACTGGAAGAATTACCCACATTGAAAAGATTACAGACTTTTCAAAATACTAGAGTAATGAATGGGAGAGTAAATTAAAGCTATTACCTTCTGGTTTCCATTTGAGGTTTAAAGGATTAACTTTTGCTCTCTTCCCCCAAAGCAGGCTATTTCAAGGTGTTAATTTCTTCAGTCAGGTTGTTGACTCTCTTTTCATGATTTTCTTGCATCATTCTTATTTCTCTTCCCAATTTTTCTTCCACTTCTCTCATTTGGTTTTCAAAATCTTTCTTCAGCTGATCTCTAGCTTTTTGGCAATCTTCATGTTTCTTGGAAGCTTTTGGTGTGGGAGTTCTGACTGCGTTGTCTTCCTCCCTTTCCCTGCTTTGTTCCTTCTTTTCCCCGAAGAAGGAATCTAGGGTTTGGTTGCTGTTCTTACTTTGCTTCCTATGCTTATTCATGGTCGCCATTCAATGGGTTTTTTTTTTTTTTTTAGTTCTGTGGAACTCTGCTTCCATAGGGAACAGCTCTGTCGCAAATCACTGGGGTTTTCCCAGCTGCCGGGGCTTTTAGGAGGCTTCTGGGTCCCTCCCCAGCTCCAGCTCACTGAAAAAAAAACCCAGGACTGCCACCCAAGACTGTGATCCAGATCCAGGCCGCAAAGCAGGCTATTTCAGAAGTGGGGGAAAAATGCTCTCTCATTCTTTCTCTACCATCCATGGTGCAAAACATCTTGAATTTTGTGATGTTTATTATTTAGTTCTTCTTTTCTCAGGAGAGCACTAGAGGCAATTTAAAAGTCTATGTAATCAAACTAAGTCATGACTCTTCCTGCATTGAGAATTGGCATCTCAAATCTCTGTAATGGATACAGATGCACATAACTTGGGCTTTGGTGTGGCATAGATAAGTTCCTAGATGTCAAGTGCTATGGATTTTACATCTTTGAATGTGTCCTATTAGTACCTACTGGCAAAGTTGAAATGAAGGTAAACTGAGGTATAAAATTCTGAGCACTATAAGTTTATTAATAAAGCATGAATTAATAAAGTGGGTCAGTGGACACCTCAGCTATGCCATAGATGTTGAATGAGGACTGACAGGGTCTTTTATAAAAATTACCAAGATGACAGAATGAAATCTCGAATAACATAGGCATCTTCTTCTGATTGGCTGTTGATGACATAGTCTGAATTGAGATTACATCAATTGAACCTCCCCTTCTGAAACCTCCCTGAGCCAGAGCCAACCCATGTGATTCAAAACACAAGACAAAGATTCTCAGATGATGGGAATAGTCTTCGGGGGATGGGAGTTGCTGCAGTAATTTAAATGGATGAGATTTGACTTTTTAGGTTAATCAAGTTTCTCTGGAAAGTGGGTGATGGGGGGGTGTTTAACAAAGGTGGAAGGACAGTTAGATAGTACAGTGGGTAGAGCTCTGGGCCTGGAGTCAGGAAGATTCCTCTTCCTGAATTCCAGTCTGGTCTCAGACATTTACTTACTGTGTGACCCTGAGCAATTCATTTAACCCTGTTTGCCTCAATTTCCTCATCTGTAAAATGAGCTGAAGAAGGAAATAACAGACCACTCTAGGATCTTTGCCAAGAAAACTCCAAATGGGGTCAGAAGAGACAAACACAACTGAAAATGGCTGAAGAACAAAATTACAAGACAAAAGTTTGACGTTTGGACAAATTTCACTGGGATGTGGGTAATTGGTGAGGTTGCAAGGGGGAAGATAAAAGATAAGAACTTTGGGACAAATGATCTAAGGTTACCTAAGTAAAACTTGGAATGAAGCAGAATATTAAATCTAGCTTGGTTAAGCCTTAAAAAGAGAATTAAAATCAGTTTTCAATTGTACATAGTACACTGTTTTGAACCTGTTATGCTTCAATCAATGTTTGTTGAGTGGTTCATTGATTGGTTGGCTGTTGTCCTTCATTCTCAAAGAGGACCAAAATGGCATCATTGTGCTAGAGTCAAGTTTCAATGTGTCCAACTGTGGCTGATCAGACCAATACAAGCTCAGAATGCTCTACCACTGGTTGGGCACAAATAGTCCGTGTGAATGTTTGGGGTGGATACTATAAATTTTCACATCCTATGTTTCCTTTGAGCTGTTTCAATTCTGCTTTGCTCACAAAGGACAGCACCTTCTCTGGTGTGGGCACGCCATGCTGGGTGGTCCTGTGCCAGTGTCTCCCATGTCATGCAATCATTTCCAAAGTCCTTAAGAGAGACCTTGAAAGTTATGCTATATGTTGAGTGAGTATCCTAATGAAGGAATGAGTGGATTTCTCAACTGTCATTCAAACTCAGACATATGACATGACTGCAAGTCTTGGAATTGGAAGAGGGCAGACAGGCAATCTTCCTTGCATCGATAGCTGCACAGAGATTGGAGTGGGACTGATCAATAGTTAAACGATGATTGGACCTCATGCAGGTATTAAGTCCAGGGATACAATGCTAAAAAAGAAAATAGATCAGACGTTGTGGTAATGGGAGAAAAAAACAATCTGTTTTCTTTCCACAGACTATGTCTGCTTCTAAATATGTCTCTCCCTTACCCCTCCATTCTATCTACTACCCTCACTCCTGACATTTTCATATCTTACTGGAAACGAATAGCTTCATTGCTTTTGTTGTTCAGTCAGACTCTTTATGACCCATTTGGATCTTGGCATAGATAATAGAATGGTTTGCCATTTTGTTCTACTGTTCATTTTACAGATGAAGAAACTGAGACAAATAGGGTTAAGTGACTTGCCCAAGGTCACACAGTCAGTGCGTGTCTGAGGCCACATTTGAACTCAGGAAGAGGAGTACTTCCTGATCCCAGGCCCGGTACTCTATCCACTGTGCCACCCAGCTGCCCCACAATTCCTTGCTAATTGGTGCCTATCTGCCTGGGCCACAGGAGGTATGAAACTAATACAGATCTTGCCCCTCCTTATAAAATATCTGTTCCTCTGCTTAAACTCCTTATTTTGTGGGACAAACTAAGTATTTCCACCCCAAATTGAAAAGAGGAATGAACACATGACAGAATCAGGAGGACTGGGTCTAGCAGGGGTGGGGAACCGGAAGCCTCAGGTCACATGCGGACCTCTAGGTCCTCAAGTATGACCCTTGACTGAATCCAAACTTCACAGAACAAATCCCCTTAATAAAAAGATCTGTTCTGTAAAACTTGAAGTTGGTCAAAAGGCCGCACCCTAGGACCTAGAAGGCCGTATGTGGCCTCAAGGCCATAGGTTCCCCGCCCCTCTAGAGGATGCCTCTTTTGTGATTGTGGAGTCTATTTTCCTGCCAAAGCCTCAAGATAATCTCACCCAAGGCTTGGGCTCCCCCTTATGGCTAAATTGGGGATGAAGCCTGTCTCTTCGGAGGTTTGGTTTCATCTGTTTCTCAGACAAATGACTGTGATCTTAATGCATCCTCTCTAGACCCTTCATTGTCTCTTATTGTCATGAAGGTCTCATTTCATGTGCTTTTTCCTTTGTGAGCTCTAACGTGCTTCATCAAATGTTTATTGATCTTAGCATCATTATCTAGTCTGCTTCTCCTGTGGAAATCTCTAAGTCTCCAAAAGCCACTGTAACTGCAGCTGGGACAAACAGTGCCTGGGACAGACACTGGAAGCAATATGGCACATTGGAAAGAGTGCTGCTGTCAGTGCACCTGATGACTGAGTTCAGATCCCAGCAACGGGTAACTTGTTTAATATTTGTGGGCTTCAGTTCCCTCATCTATATGGAAGCTACAAGTGATACAGGCAAACTAGGCAGGCTGAATTCTCCATCATTCATTCATTAAGCCAGTGGAAATCTTGAGTATTGCACATACAACTTACTTCCTTAGAGGTTCATTCTGTTTCAGGGGAATGACTTTCCCCTTCTGAGCAATTCACTTTCCCTCACCTCTCAGGGCATGGATTTTTTTTTTAAAGCCTAGAATGGCAAAAGACTGCTAACAAGAAAGCAATGGAAAGGAAGGAAAATGCTTGACTTTACTCTTTTGCAGACTTTCATCATTACCAGCTTGTAATTTTATTTTTAGGGGTGTCTGAACTATGAATTCTTTGCCAGGCTTATACAGTCCAATACTGGGCTCTCCTCTTTGCCTAGCTGTTCTAAATTAGCTCCAAGTCCTTGGGTTAGCATTTCTGCTGTCCAACAAGGTTTTGTGGTAGGTGAACAAAATCTGAACGGAAAGTGCAGTAAGTAACTAACAAGCTTGCATTGTCCAGCTAAGTGAAAAAAGGATAAGCAGATTTCCTAGGAGGTGGAAGGAGTTTCAGGATCAGCCCTGTTCCTCAGTCATCTCTCACCGTTCTAGAGGTATAGATTGCTGGTCCTGGACCTCTCACTATGCCGTGGTCCTAGCACAGGAACAGTTCACTTTTTGACAAATCTTCTTGGCTAATTTTTCAGAAGCTACCCACTCTCCATGCTTCTGCGTTCATGTCTCTTCATCTTGCTTGACTTTTTTTCTTACCCACAATCCCCTTTTGCAAGGTGAAGTTAAGTTAACTTGGCCAGCAGCAGTGAGTTCCTCCTCCCAAGTCTCTTACCTAGTGTGAGCATGGCCAAAAGACTGACTGTATTCAAAATTATCACTTCCCAGCTCTAAACTGATGTCTCTGTGATCCTTTAAACATAGGCTGATACTTCACTAAATTGGGAAGTAGTTCAGGAACTCTTTATCTAGCATCTCTTAATTTCTTCCTCATTCCTACTCCCCATCCCCTATAGGGTCTATTTTTTTCAATCCACTATCATCAGTAATATTACCTGAAAGGTGTTGATGAGGGGGGAAAAGCAGCCAAAGAGAAAGAGATATCACTGAAGGACAAAATGAAGTGGGGGGAGGGGGGTTGGAGTTAAAATGTATATATGGAAGAAGGGAGGAGGGAGAGAAGATTTGCTTTTAATTATTCATTGTCTGAAATGTTCATTTCTCTCCATCAGCCCATACAGTCACCCTTTTCAGGAAAAAAAAAAAATCCCCAACAGAACAAAACACTCCTTCTTAGCTGCATACGAAACAAAATGTTTTCTATTATGTTTTTTTGATTGGTACCTTTTGTTTTTATATCACATTAATTTCCAAATATTTCCCTTCACTTTTACCTAGAAAGCATTTCAGTGTAACAAAGATTAAAAAGTAAAAAGAAAAAAATGGCTCTGTAAAATCAAATATTGCATTATACAACCATAGTCCACATTTGCAATGAAGGAAGGGAGGGGCATTTTCTTAATTCTTTTTCAGGATCAAGGTTGGTCCTAATAATTACCCAGTGTTCAGTTTCATTTTACTGTTCTTTCCATTTTTCCTGGTTTTGCTTTCTCAACTCTGAATTAGTCTACATAAATCTGCCCATATTTCTCTGAATCCTTCACACTGATCATTGCTTCTTAGCGCACAAATATTCTATTATATTTATAGACAGTAATTGATCTATCATTGGGTACTGACTTTGTTTCCAGTTTTTGTTGCTCCCCCCCCTGAATGCTACCCTAAATTTGGAATGAATCCCCTACTGTTACTGAAGTGGCTATATACCCAACTATACTCCTATACCCCAAAGGGATCAAAGAAAGATGAAAAGGAACTATAGGTACAAAAATATTTATAGCAATGCTTTCACTGGCAGTCAAAAGCTGAAAACTAACGAGATATCCTCCTATTGGGGAATGGTTAAACAAATTGTAGTAAATGAATATAATGCAATATTTTTTTATCATAGGAAATGATGAAATGGATAGTTTCATAGGAAATTGGGATGACCTTTATGAATTGATGCAGAACAAAGTGAGCAAAATTGGGGAAACAATTTATACAATAACAACAATGCTACAGAGAAAAACAATTCTGAAAAAAATGAAAACTAATAAACACAAGGCCAAACCATGGATCCAAAAGAATGCAGATGAGATGTGGCACTCGCCTCCTGAGAGAGAAAAGTTGAACTTAAAATGAAGACAGAAATATACATTTTCCGACAAGGTCAATGTGGGAATTTGTTTTGTCGAACTATGTAGCTATGTATTGAAGGCCTTATTTTGTCTTATTTTTAAAAGTTTGTTCAACAGAGATGGGGCAGATTACTTTTTATGTATCTTTATCCTAGTATGCCATCTTCATCCCAAAATAATTTATCGTTATGCATTTGTGTTGCTCTGAATTAAAACTCAAGTACTAAACCACACTACCAAAGAGGAAAGGTAAAAATATCCTGCATCATCTTCTTACTCAAAAAGGTATTTCAGTGCACTGGCTTGATTGGGCAGAACTGCTAGTGTTACCACTGTGCTTGGGAATGAATGAGGAATAATTACTGAAGAAAAGAATATAAGTGAGCAGGATTTAAAATGGACACAATTTGTGTTTTTAAAATATTGTATAGCTAAGACACGCTGTGTAATAAGATAAAAAAGAAGAGTTGTGCCATGAATATTTTGGGGGTATATGACCTTTCTGTCATACAGAATTGTTCAAAGAAAGGGGTCCTGTGAAGAGACAGCCTAATTGGGGGAAAGAGCACTGGCCCAGGGTTTGATTCCACCTAAGGTCCATTATGAGCTGTGTGGCCATGGTTTGAACCTATCTTTGAACCTATCTGAGTCTCAGTTTCCTCATCAATAAAATAGGAATAACAATCCCCTAGAATCCCTACCCCTGGTTGCTGAAAGGCTCAAATAAGATAATGTATATATAACATACTGCAAATCTTAAAATGTCAACTATTTGCCAGGTCACCAGTTTCATGGTTATATGTATACATCAGACTTCTACAACATACAGCCCTGATGTGAAGACCTGCCCAAGGGTATTAGGCCTCTTAATTGCTTCTCTGTCTGAGAACAGCCTTGGGAACTGATGATGACCTTAGCTGTAGCTATATCCTCTACATTTTTCAAAAGCAGCTTGGGTCATAAGTAACCTGGTTGTGCAGGCCTAGTATGTCTGTACACACACATATGCACATACCTATTTACACATACATATACCCATATATTTGTAAGCACACATGAATATATGTACATGGATAGATAAATATACAATTAAAGGTGACAACCTTGTGAAAACCACTTCAGTCATAAATTTCTAGCTTCACATCCGTTTAGCAGTTTGGCATTTATAAACCCATGAAAATATGGAGGCTGATGAACCTTTCTTACTTTCAGATCAGCATGTTTTAATTCATTTTCCCAACACGAGGGTAAGATCCAGCACACAGGCAGGATGCTAGCTAGTTCCTTATGACTCAACCAAGAAAGAAATAGTCAAAACATGGTTTTTACATAATGTTTAGAAATAAGCATCTGAGAAGTGGGGAAACATGCCGTGCTGATTAACCAAGCTACATCATTAAGTCATGGCATTATCACCATCTGCTAACTGGGGACAAGTCTGAAGTGAGTCACCAAGCATTGGAAACCTTCTCATAGAGACTCCATAGACAATTCCCAGCCTCCTGGGAGTAATGAACAGTCTGTGCTATTTGCATGGGTCTAGGACAGCTCAAGAGAGCTCAAGTTCCCCCAAGTGGCATTCCGGTTATTCTCAAGTACCAAGAAATCAATTTCCTCAGTGCTTTGGTCTATTCTGCTTATTTCTTGAGGATATTAAATGACTTGGAGTACTGCAATATTAGTTTTAAATTCACCAAGGCAAGACACTTGCTATATGAGATATCCCTTGAGTCACATTCTCATCCCATATTCAATATCTATTTGACGGCTGATGACTGAAGAAGCTAGAGAGGTAATATTAGGGATCAAAGGCAAAATTAGGGACATATGACAGGAAGAGTGTTTACAAAGGAAAGAAATTGGGCAGACATGAGGATTGAGGATTTGGGTTTCAAATATCCACAATTCACTGCCTACAAATCATGGATTTAACGATCTCCCAGACCCAACATGAATCCTGCTGCTGGCAGATACCCTGAAACGAGATATGTCTTCCTTTCTAAAAGGTTGATGAGCAATCCTCTTTGGTTGGAGATAATCAGTTATGATGTGTTGAAGTGAGAGTAGCTAACAGAGGCTTTCTTTCTCGGTTTACTGAATTAAAAAAAAATGAAAAAAGGAGAATGTTAAAGAGAAACATACCCATCTGTCCAAGAAATTTTGCACTAGTAACAAATCTCTTTTAATAAAATGGGTCTCGTACAATTTTGATGAAATTCTCCATCCTGGTACATCTCTAGACCATATCCCCTATGGAGGTGGACTGTATCCTATATGTATGTAATGGAAAGAAAAGTCCCATGAAGATTGTTGTTGACTCAGAGAGAAAATGTGACTCCAAACTTAGAACTTTTTCAGGAATAATTGGTCTGAAAGGGCTGTGCTTTATTCATTGCCTCTGAAAGGAAATGAGAAAAATGCATTTCTCAAACAGAATCAGTAACCATAGTTCATTAGAGGTTGCAGGTATCATTGGCTGCTGATAGAGACTTAAAGCTTTTATAGTGAAATGTTATATTCAATGAATATCAGCTGCCCCCAGGAAAATAACTTATCTATGGATACTTTTGGCTAATTCTAGGGTAAGAGGGGGAATTAGTTACCACACCAAATGATTTCCCTCAACCAGCTTGAATTACATATTGATGTGGTATTAAAATGTTAATAAGATACTAATGGGGCAACTAGGTGTCCCAGTGGATAGAGTGCTGGCCTGGAGTTAGGAAGACCTGAATTCAAATGTGGCCTCAGGAACTTAACTAATTGTGTGATCCTGGGTAAGTCATTTAACCCTGTTTCCTCATCTAAAATGAGCTAGAGAAGGAAATGGCAAACTACTTTAGTACCTCTGCCAAGAGATTGGGTCACAAAGAGTTGGACACGATTGAAACGACTGAACAACAAAAAAGATGCTAACACTATCCTTTTAATGAATACGAACACTTTTTTTTAATACAATGGGTACAGCCTGGAGGGTCCTTAAAGAGTTATATTGGGGGGCAGCTAGGTGATGCAGTGAATAGAGCACCTGCCCTGAAGTCAGGAGGGCCTGAGTTCAAATCTAAACTCAGACACTTAACACTTACCAGCTGTGTGACCTTGGGCAAGTCACTTAACCCCAATTGCTTCCCCCCCAAAAAAGGCAAAAAAAAAAAAGGAGTTATATTGGCCAACCTTGAAAGGTAATACAGGCCAAGAGCAGCTGTATGGAAAATGTCCTATGTCTATATGAGAGGAGTGAGGGAATTTTCTTTCTTCCTTCCTACATCAGTCAGGACATCTAACAGGAGAGCTTTTCATCCAGTTGGAGACAATGCATCTATTAGAATACATGGACACACATGCTATAGAAAAAGGGACCTAGGAAGCAACATTCTAACAGTTTCAAAGAACAGTACCTTGGACAGCAAAGATAAGACCTTTGCTTAGATGCTTAAGAGTGAGATAGCGCCAGCAATTGGGAGTCGAGCAGCAGAGAAGTAGAGGCCCTAGGAGTCTGGCTGAGTGATACACCCAGCAAAGAGTCAGTGCTGGTGGGGTGAAGTGGGATGGGACATGAATCTTGAGGCCTCCATGAGGATAGAAAGAATATTGTGGCTCTATACAGGGAGCATTGACTATATGTGCTCCCTAACTATATGCTTCAATACCAAATTTTTGCCCAATCTTCCCACAGATGGATGGTGTGTCTGTTTGTGGGAGAGTGCACCTCCATCTTATGGGGAAAGTGTTTTAAGTACCTACTGTTCTTACTAAATGCCTTTGTCTTGAGTTATTAATGTAAAACACACTACTGGGGGCTTGTGACCTACAGTTTTAGAATTGTAGACTCACTCATTAGAATCTGAGAGTAGTAACCATCCTGAGGGGATTCTACCTCTCTTTGAAAGTACAAATTGGAGGGAATAGCCTAGAGGAGATGATATACAAGGAAAGATTTTATGTGACTTTATCCTATTCCTTTCCACCCCCAGCCCCCACCCCTCCCGCCCTGATCTTTGCATGAGAAAAATCTGTTTTTGCTATTTCACAAGAAAATTTCCCCCTCAGATGGTCTTTTTTTTTTTAAAGCTGGAAAGAAACAAATTTTGACCTTCTTATGAGCATCCATATTCATAGTCCCTTTAACTGTTCTTTCCCAGTCAGGCAATTTCTTAAGCTACTCAAATGTTCTACTTGCTTTCCAAGCCTTTGAAGTTCAAATTTGTATAAAATGAATTCACACTAAAATGTATAAGCTTGTTCTTTAGCTACTCTAGTTGGCTCTCTTGGGAAGTTAGAAAACCCACTTTTAAAAGGATCACATAGTTTTAGAGACTATATACATTACAATATATACCTATATGCACACATACTTACAGATACAGAGAAGTTTTTAAATAGAAATAGGTATTTCTTTACATTCTGTCAAAAGCTAATCCTGGGAAATGAACTATTATTATAGATGCCTGAGAATTTAAATAAAAGTTACTTCTCCCTGTTTTGAACCTTATGTCTAACTAGATAGAAAGTCCTAATCCCTGTTAAAGAAATTTGTTTGTGAGAAGATTAGGGTATAGTGAGATTGTTGATAAATACTCAGTTGCTTCCTTTTTGTTAATGATTAGTAATTGCATTTTAATTTAATCAGTAATTACATCATAATTACATTTGTCATTATAAAAGTAGAAAGTCAAAGGTACTATCAACTACTGACCAGTTTTATGGAACAATTTTCTAGGGGATATTTTTTTATATTAACTTTTGTTTATTTTTAATTTACATCATTCATTTCCATAAGATTTTGAGTTACAAATTTTCTCCCCATCTTTCCCCTGCCCACCACCCCAAAACAGTGATCCCACTGTATACCCACTTCCCCAATCTGCTCTCTCCTATATCCTCTCCCATCATACCTCTGACTTTTCAGTAGGGCAAGATGGATCTTCCTGCCCCAGTGCCTGTATATCTTATTTCCCAGTTGTATATAAATAATAATAATAATAACAAATATTTTAAAACCTTTGATTTTAAAACTTCGAATTCTAGATTCTTTTAGGGAATATATTTTATAGAGAG
The DNA here is from genome assembly GCA_028646515.1 of Pseudochirops corinnae. Lineage (NCBI taxonomy): Eukaryota > Metazoa > Chordata > Mammalia > Diprotodontia > Pseudocheiridae > Pseudochirops > Pseudochirops corinnae. The sequence continues at coordinate 37,868,751 of CM053590.1, forward strand.
ATTTGTTTAGGTGATCATTTGGAGGTATGTTTCATCAAAATGAAATGTATTAATAAAGTAATTTTTCTCCATTTTGATTGTCATTGGAAATGCAACATATTATGAAGAGTCATAGATTTAGAACTGAAGAAAAAATGAGAGGTTATCTAGTTCAATCCCTTTATTTTTGCAGATGTGGAAACTGAGGCCACAAGAAGTTGTCTAAGGTCAGAGTGGTAGAAAGTGGCAGAGTTGAGATTATATGTGTATATAAATATATGTTACATATATATTTATACACACATGTGTGTATATATGTATATGTGTATATATATTTGCAGTTGTTGTTGAGTCCTTTTTCAGTCATGTCCTACTCTTCATGACCCTATTTGGGGTTTTCTTGACAAAGATATTAGAGTAGTTTGCCATTTCCTTCTGCAGTTCTTTTGAGAAAACTGAGGCAAATAGTATTAAGTGACTTACTCAAGGTCACACAGCTAGTAAGTGTCCAAGGATTTGACTCCAGATCCAGCACTCTATCCACTGTGCCACCTCCCTGCCCGCTGATATACATTGGACACAAACAACTTATAGCACATTAAAAGATGAGAGTTGTGCAAAAGAATAGACAGAAAGGATGAGCTAGGTGTGTGATGGGAAAGACAGATGGGCTGGTCACATGTCTAAGCTATTAGAGATAACCTCTGAGCAGCCCATGAGTTCCACTAGTATCCATGCATTGCCCAGAGGCAGCCCTCAGCACACAGGGTAGATTCTCCTCTGTAGAAGCTTTAGAAGGATATGAACAAGAGCTTCACAAGATGGCAAGTATGTATGGGTTTCGATCTTTATTGTTAGAGAGAGAATCCACATTGATGAGAAAGATCCTAGATCTATCTCATAAATATACATATTTTTAAAAGAGAGAATACTAGAGAAAAATATGTGGTTGACCATCTTATTTTCTATCACCTGTTCACTTAAGTTATAAAACATAAGTGTCTTTGCTATTTGGAGCACAAACATTCTTAGTCCAAGATAGAAAGGGAGGAGTCACCTTAACCCCTTAGAAGACTGTCAAATCATCTTTCCTGCTCAGGATTCTGAGGAATAAATAGTTGGAACAGAACAAACATTCTATAAGGTTAATATTTCTGATTTCATGTGGGTTAGGGTGAGGGTAGATTGAGCAAATTATTGCAATTACTTCCTCCTCTTAAAATCTTCTAGAGTCTAATATATTACACAGACAAATGCACACACACACACACACACACACACAACACACACAAAATCATGGGAATGAGCCATTCTGGTAGAATAAAAATAAAACCTTCTAATAATAAATAGTTTTTTAAAATATAAGGAACACATTTTATTTTACCTTGAATATTTTTTACTACTCAGGGGAGAGATGGAGTTGTAGGTCAGATCGAGTAAAGTAATAAACAGAACTATGATACCGAGGATTTATTCCTTGGTGACTTTAGATGATTCCAGATGAACAATTGACATGTTTCAAAATGTCTCTTGCATTAAAGGATTTGATTTTAACAAAATAATTTTAGGGGACAGCAGTATTTTCAGGAACTAATTTTGTATAGTTCCTTGTCACTGTGAGCTATAGAAATTGTCACCATGAAATTAGCTGTGGTACTTCTGAATTTAGCATGGGTTCAAGAGGAAAGTTAGTAGAAAGTAGAAAATAAGGATTTGGGATTTGCCAGTGGATTTTACATTTCATTCACTTCCAGCCCAGTTCTGCTATTGTTTTATTTTATATACAGACAACTTCTGGTTAGTTAGGCTACTTGTTTCTCATTTGTGACATTCCCTCAGTCTTTGTACATGCTTTTCCCAATGTCTGGAATATACTTCTTCCTCACCTGTAGTTCTTAGCATTTCTAGCTTCTTTCAAAGCTATACTGAAGTGTCACTTCCTCCATAAAACTGTTCCTGATAACCCTGCTAGTAGTGCCTCCTGCCCTATACCTGCAATTGCTGTGTTTACTTTGCATGTATTTTGTATATATGTGTATGTATGTTGTTTTCTCAAGTTGATGTAAATTCCTTGGGGAAGGGCATTTTTTAATTCACCTAGTGACACGAGTACTCAGAAGATACCTTCTGCTTAACTTTGACATCTGTGGTATAGTGGAAAGCGTACTATACTAGCAAGTAAGAGTCCTAGGTTTGAATCCCAGTTCTGCCACTGACTACTTATGTGACCTTGGACAAGTCACTTCCCGCTTCTTGGGTCTCAGCGTCCTTATCTGTAAAATGGTGGGTTTGGATTAGATAATCCCTATGGTGCTACAACCAATCATAAATTTAGAGTCAGAAAGGACCTTAGCAGTAATTTAATACAAACTCTCTCATTTTATAGATAAGAAAATTGAAATCCAGAGAGGTTTTGAAACCTGCTCGAGTCACAGAAGGCTGAACAATTTCAGAGGTCACACAATGGCAGAATCATCACTTGAAGCCTAGCCTTCTGATGTGAAACCCGGTGATTTTTTTCCACTGAAAACACAATGATCTCTTTTGCCTCTGACATCCAGTGATTTCATGAAATGCAGAATCTATTTGCTTATTCATTTGTTTCCCAATAACCTTTTCCAAGAATACAGGCAGTTCCTCCTAGCTCCTTGGAGAGTAATCTCATTAAGGATTTCCTAGGACATTGCCTCCTTCTCTAATATATGATAAGAGAGGAGGAATTAAAATGTGCTTACATTTGTAGAGTCCTTCATGGCTGGCACTAAGTGCTTTTGCATCCCATCCAATGGATCTTTAAAACAACCCTGTGAAGTACGTAATACAATTACTAATGCTCCCTCTCCTTTGGGGGAGGGGAGCAGAGTGAGAAGAGTGGCCAATAAACACGAATGAATTGCATGACTTCATGCTTATTGTTTAATTTATTGATATTTTAAGCACCTACTGTGTTCCAGGCTTTCTGCTAAGGAATAGAAAGAAAGGCAAAAGACAATCCCTACTCTGAAGGTCACACGCCATTGCATTTTAGGTTTGTGTTTTTGTTCTTTGACGTGAAATTGATCTCTTCTTGAGTATAAAAATCAGAGCTATATCATTTGTATGCAAGTCATCAACTTTGATGATCTGGTTTTTACTGTGGATTATTTGGGCTGGCTTTTCTGGACCTACAGATTCCTAGGCTGTATTTTCTTTCTCACTCTGAGTCAGCATTAGCTAGATAACGGAAATGTATTTCTATTTGTTTGTGCTCAGAAAACAATGGGTTGCCATGGCCAAAGAGTTTATTATGTAGAGCCAGTTACTTTGAAAATGACTCTTACTGTCTTAGCTTAGCTAGTCATTGTATAGTGGACATGACCTGATAGCTTTTCTAGCATGGTAGAACCTGCTTCAATTTTCATAACAGAAGTGTTACCTCCACTAAAAGATTCATTTAAAGGCAATGGAATGTAGTGGCAAAAACTCTAGACTTGGAGTCAGGAGACCTGATTTTATATTCTGGTCCTTATAACTTACTAGATGTGAATATGGATAGGTAACTGGAGCTCTCTGAGTCTCATTATTATCATCTATAAAATGGGGATAAGAATTCTTGTACTACCTAGCTTATAGGATTGTTGTAAGGAAAGTCCTTTTTCAACTTCGACAAAAAGGCTGAGGAGTTGGAAGGATTGTTGATTCAGGAGAGCTTAAGCCAGAACTGATTGTGCATTCCAAAGGTTTGAGGAGATGGATTGTATCTTCCTTTCTTCTTTGGCAGCTTTCAGGAGAGGAGGATTACTATGAGTGCCAAGTCGAGTAAGGTCAGATAAGTGCCCCTTCTCCTCTGCCATTGAGTCACCATTTGCTCTGAGGCATAGTATTGGGTTTTTTTGCTGTTTATTCTCTGCTGATTTTAGGTGAATGAGTATCTAAAGATCAAACTGACCAAATTTGGACCTTGAAAGGTCACAGGAGTCATCAGGGTCCCCTCACCAACAAAATAGGAAGCAGAGACTGTTAGTGTCTGTAGAAGCGGTAGTTAAGTCCCATGAGAAGCCAGCCTAGCTGAGTAAGGAGGAGATCATGGATACCACCTCCAGAAGGACTGTAGGACCTCCTCAAAGGGAAAAAGGAACTCCCAAAGGTGGAATTACTTACAAATGCCCATTGACCAACACTTGTGCTTCAAGCTTGTTTCACCTCTCTACAAGGACCAAGCACGTACAGAGAGGAGAATGAATCTCTCTCCCTACCCCACTTTCCCTCCCTCCCCCAAATTTAGGGAAGATGTTTCTATAATTTCTGTCCTTGATATACTTTTGGAGCAAATATCCTTTGGTAAAAGTTTGTTGATGAAAACTGGTTGATAGATATTGGGGGGGGGGGAGAACAACAAAACTACAATGGATGGAGGCTCGTGAATGGTAGTAGCATTCAAAACCACAAGCACTCAGGGTTACCCCTAGATCCTGAGGGGAAGAGTAGTCAACCACCTTCTGAGGATTCAACCTAACAGTGAGAGTGGGACCTGGTATACCAAAGACACATTTAAATGGCTTTTGAATGAGCCAATTAGCCAACCAATTACTTTTGGATTTTCCAGCATTTGAAATTAGCTCTTTGATCAATTCCTAGCCTTCCCCTCCCTCTTCCCTACCTTACACACTATTAGTATGGATATTTGGGAGATAGTTATATATACCATGGGAGTTTTTGTTAGAGTTAGTAAAAAAATATTTTTTAAAACTGATTTATTTACTTTTAGTTTACAAGATTCAGTTCCACAATCTCTTGAATTTCAAATTTTCTCCCCTCCTTCCCCTCCCCCCATGGCGGCATGCAATCAAACATAGGATCTGCAAATATTTTCACATTGGACATTAGTCTGGTTGTATAGAAGGGTTGTAACCAATGGAATGAACAATGGGAAAGAGGAAACAAAACCAAACATGGAAAAGAATGAGAGCATGTAGATTGCTTCAGTCTCCATTTAAACTCTGTTCTTTCT
>CM053590.1:37873819-37902992 GCA_028646515.1 Pseudochirops corinnae
AGAGGAAACAAAACCAAACATGGAAAAGAATGAGAGCATGTAGATTGCTTCAGTCTCCATTTAAACTCTGTTCTTTCTAGTTCTTTCTCTGAATGTAGACATCTCCTTCTATCCTGAGTCTTTTGGAGTTGTCTTATAAACTTGCGTTGCTGAGAAGAGTCCAGTTTATTAAAGTTGTGTCTGTCATTGTGCACAAATTTCTCCTGGTTCTGCTCTTCTCACTTAGCATCAGTTTGTATAAGCCTCTCCAGGCAAATATGAAGTCCATCTGCTCCTCATTTCTTATAGCACAATAGTATTCCATTACATTCATATACCACCACTTGTTTAACCATTCCCCAATTGATGGGCATCCCCTTAATTTCCAATTTTTTTTGCCACCACAAAGAGAGCTGCAATAAATATTTCAAAAAATATTTTAAAAAGCCTTTATTATGTGTTGGGTACTGTGTTGAGTGCTAGGGATATAAAGACCAACAAAAATAGTCCCAGCAGGCTAACACTTATTTAAAAAATAAAAGGTGGAATAATACAAAAATGTCAATTTCACCTCCGGTCATGTAAAGAAAGCCAAATGTAGACCTTTAGATATTACTATGTTGTTGATTTATAAAATAATAACATGTATTTGTATAATGCTCTAAAATTTTCCCTGGACACTCATTATTTCTGTTTGACTCTCAACAATCCAGGGAAATAAATCATGCAGGTGTCATTTTCTTAAAGAAACCCAAGTCCAGAGAGTGATTTGTCCCGGATTATACAGCTGATTAAGGGGCAGAGCTGGAATACAAGCAATTCTGATTCGCAGTCCAATGCTCTTTCCATGATATCAGGAGATGTAGCAAGATGTAACAACAGTCAGAGGTGGTCTTGGAGTCAGAAAGGTCTGGATTCAAATACTGCCTACCGATAATTGCTAACTGTGTGATCATAGACAAGTTAACAAACCCCTCTCTTTGTTACAGGGATGTTCCATCTCCCAAATCCTTTGCACAGGGCACTGTCCCCTCCCTTTCCTTTGGGAATGCTTTCCCTCTACCTTTGCCTTTGGGAATCACTTGCTCCTTTTAAGACATAGCTTACGTGGCTATTTGGAGCATTGAATGAGCCTTCCACTTGTTGTGATTTCTCTTACCTGAAATTACTTTAACCATATTTCATTTACTTATCTGTTGTATATTTTTATAGTGATGATTATGGTGGTGACGATGATAACTAGTACTTCTGGAGCACTTTGAGATTTATAAAGCACTTTACCAATTTTATTTCTTTTGATCCTAACAAAACCCTGGGAGCCAAGTGCTACTATTATCCCCATTTTACTGTTGAGATAATTGAGGTTAAGCTACTTGCTCCAGGTCACACACCTGATAAATGTCTGAGGCTGGATTTAAACTCAGGTCTTCTTGATTCCAGATTCCTTACTGTCTCCCCAGAGAAACTGTTTCAAACCTTTTCCTTTCCCAGTCCTCCTAGATTTCACCCTGCACTCTCTTCTCTTTGCTAAAGACCTTGCCTCTTTATTGAGAAAATGAAAATCATTTGCCATGAACTCCCTCTTCTCCCATTCTAATCATCACAAAACTCCTTGACTTCAGACCACACCTTTCCCTCTTCCCAGTCTCTGATGATGGTGGCCCTTCTCTTTGTCAAGGTTGACTTCCCTACCTGTGCTTTTGATTGCATCTCCTTCCACCTTCTCCAGCAGTTGCAATTTCATTCTCCTTCTCTACTCATTAAGCTCTCTCTAACTAGTGGTTCCTTCTGGCCTGCCTTCAGACAGACCCAAGTCTTCCCTAGCCTTCAAACAAAAACAAAACTCAAGTTATCATCTTATGGTTCACCTTCCTTTTCTGGCCAAATTACAGAAAAATCAAACAATATTTGCTGCTTCTACTTCCCTTTTCACTCACTTTTCAACCTTTAGCAATCTGGCTTCTGATCTTATCATTAAATCAGTTAGTCAGTCAGTCAATGGCCTACTATGCGTCAGGAACTCTGCCAAGGCTGGCAATATAAAGAAAGACAAGGGGTGGCTAGATGGTACAGTGAATAGAGTGCTGACCCTGAAGTCAGGATGGATCTGAGTTCAAATCCAACCTTAGACACTTAACATTTACTAGCCCTGTGACATTGGGCAAGTCACTTAACCCCAATTGCCCTGCCTTCCCCTCTCCAAAAAGCCAAAAAAAAGCCAAAAGATAATCCCTGTTCTTGAGAATTGTTCACTTTGAGTCATGTCCAACCTTTTGTGACCCTATTTAGGGTTTTCTTGGCAAAGGTACTGGAGTGGTTTGCCATTTCTTTCTCCAAAGAATTTTATAGATGAGGAAACAGAGAAACAGAGTAAAGTGACTTGCCTAGGGTCACACAACTAGTAAATATTTATGTCAGATTTGAACTCAGGAAGATGAGTGTAATGGCAGTATAATGGCAGAGACAACATGCCAACAAATGTGTGTAAAGCAAGCTATGTACAGGATAAGGAAGTAGCTAATAGAGGGAAGACACTAGAATTAAGAGGGATTGGGAAAGGTTTTCTGTAGAAAATAGAATTTTAGCTGGGACTTAAAGGAAGTCAGGCAAACCATGAGGCAGAGATGAGGGCATTCATCCCAGGCATAGGAGACAGCCAAAGAGATGCCTGGAGTCGAGATCTAGAGGTTTTGTCTGAGGAATAGTAAGGAGACTAATGGCAGTGAATAGAAGAGTATGTGGTGGGGTGAAGTGGGAAGGAGGGTATAAAATATAAGAAGACTGGAAAGGTGGTAATGGTTGGAGGATTAGGTCAGAGAGGGCTTTGAATGTCAAAAAGAAGATTTTATATTTGATCTTGATACGGAGCTCCTGGAGTTTATTTAGTGGGATGGGAGGACAGGGCAATATTGTCAGATTTTCACCTTAGGAAAATCATTTTATTGGCTAAAAAGAGGATGGATTGCAGTGGGGAGAGACTTGAGGCAGGCTGATCCACCAGTAAGCTATTACAATAGTCTAGGCATGAGGTGATGGGGACCTGCACCAGAGTAGCGGCAGTGTCAGAGTAGAGAAGGGGACATATTCAGGAAACATTGCAAAGGTAAAAGCTATAGGCATTGGTAACAGATTAGATATGGGGGGGGGGGGATGAGATATAGGGGTTAAAGATGGCATCTGGGTTGCCAGTCTGAGGGACTAGGAGGATGGAGTTGCCCTTGATTGTAATAGGGAATTCTGGAAGGGAGAAGGCCTTAGGGGGAAAGATAATGAGCTGTTTTGGACATGTTGAGTTTAAGATGTCTACTGGCTACCCATTTAGAGAAATCTGGTAGATGGTTGGAGATGTGAGATTGACAGGTCTCACAGAGAGGTCAGCAGAGAGATTAGGAAAAGATAAGTAGATTTGAGAATCATTAACACAGAGATGAAAATCCACAGGAACCTATGAGATCACCAAGTATAGCAGTAGAGAGGAAGAAGAGAAGATGGGTTTAGGACAGAGCTCTGTGGGACAGCCACAGTGATGTGGATAAAGGTCAAATGGGAGGAGCCTAAGAAGGAGTAGACAGACAGGAGAAGAACCAAGAGAGTGGTATCTCAAAAATCTAGAGAGAAGAGAATAACAAAGAGGAGAGGGTGATCATCAGTGTCAAGGCTGAAGAGAAGTTGAGGATCATGAAAACTGAGAAGCCCAGTTTTGACATCTGAAAGATCATTAGTAAATTTGGAGAGGGCAGTTTGGGTTGAATGGTGAGGTTGGAAACCAGACTGCAGAGAGTTATCAAGAGAGTAAGAGAAGTAGAGATAGTTTTCTCAAGGGTTTAGCCACCTCAAAGAATTTAGCCACAAAAAGCTCAACTGAAACTGCTCTTTTCAGATAATAATAATAATAACAATAACTAATATTTACATGGCACTTACTATATGCCATTAATTAAAAAATTTTTTTGAGTTTTGGGGCAAGTAGGTAATGCAGTGAATAGAGCACCGGCCCTGGAGTCAGGATGACCTGAGTTCAAATTTGTCCTTAGACACTTGATACTTAACTAGCTGTGTGACCTTGGGCAAGTCACTTAACCCTAATTGCCTTGCCTTCCCCTCTCCAAAATAAATTTTTTTAAAATTTGAGTTTCAAATTCTCTTCCTCCCTCCTTTCCCTCCCCTACTCTAGATGGCAAGCAATCTGATATAGTTATACATGTGCAGTCATGTAAAACATATTTCCATATTAAAGTCATATTGTGAAAGAAAACATAGACCCCTCAAAAAAACCAACAAAATTTAACAAGTGAAAAAATTGTGTACTGCACTAAATGCGTTACAATTACTATCTCATTTGATCCTCACAACAATCCTGAGAAGTAGGTGCTATCATTGTCCTTTTTATAGTTGAGGAAACTGAGGTAGACAGAGGTTAAGTAACTTGTCCAAGGTCATACAGTTAGAATCTGGGGCTGAATTTGATCGCAGGACTTTCTGACTCCAAGCCTGATGCTCTTCAGTCTGATGATCCTGTCTTAATCTTTATTCTCTTCGATCTATCTTCATTTGATGCTGTTTACCATCTCCTCTCTTCCTGAATATTGCCTTCTCTCCAGGATTTCACGCCACTACCCTCTTCTGAATTTTCTCTGACCTGTAGGACCACTCCTTCTCCATCTTCCTTGCTGACTCATTATCTATATCTTTCCTCTATAGGTGTTTCCCCAAGATTCTGTCTTAAGATTCCTCTTCTCCCTCCACCCTCTCTCTCAGTAACCTTAGGGTTACTGCATGTCTATGCAGATCAACATAACCACCTCTAATCTCTCCCTTGAACTTCAGACCAGCATCACCAACTGCCTACTGGAAGCTTCAAACTAGACATCCCAGACACATTGCAAACTCAACCTGTTGGAAACAGAACTCATTATCCTCCCCTACCCCTTCAAAATTCCCTCTATCTGCTGAAGGCTCCCCTACTCTTCTAGTCTCCTAAATTATAACCTTGGTGTCACCCTCGACTCTTCATCTCATCCACCCCACATTTCCAAACTTGCCATAACTCACTATTCCTACCTCTATCCCTTATTTCTGCTCCAATAGCCACTACTTTAGTGGTGGACCTTCTCACCTCTGGCATAAATTACTACCACAGCCCCCAATTGGTTTCCCTACCTTCAGCTACTTTTTTCATGAAAACTTTTCTAGTCCCCCAACAGCTAATGCGCTTTCTCCCAAATTACTTCTATTTAACAACTTTGTTTTTCTTCTCTTTATATTTAGTCTGAATATATTTTATACTTATACTATATGTGTGTTGTTTTCCTCCTTACAATACTGAGTATGCTCCTTGTAAGTGGGGTTGTTTCTTTCTTTGTATGTGTAACCTTGGTATAGAGTAGGTGCTTATTAAAGATTTTTAAATGAATTGATCTACAGTACTCATCTCATGGGATTTGATGCAAAAACCTTCTGCAAGCCTCAAAGTTCTATAGTAATGTCAGTTATTGTTACTATTTTCAGTCCTTTTGAAACTTTAAAATGATACTACCTCTCCATGTTTATTAATATATTTCTTACTAATATGTTTATTAAGAAATATATTAATAAATTTTATTTATCTGTGCTTTATATAATAAATATATAATTAAATATACCCATTGATAATAATTTAGCTTTATCATTATGTGGATATATATCATCATGGCATATTGGACAGAGATCTGGCCTCAAAGCCAGAAAGATGTTGCATTCAAGTTCTCTTACCTCTGACACATACTGATTATGTCATCCTAACTAAGTCACTTGACTTTTAGGTGCTTTAAGACTAGGAGTTACAGAGAAGGTACTGACCTACATTGGTAGAGGGAACTTCCTCCTTTGGTAGTCCCTATTCTGATGAAATCATAAATCCTGTCCCTATCTTATTTCTGAGAGCCATGAGGTGACTGTGTTTTATTAACCTTTGCCTCCTACTACAAGATCTAACTACAGTGACTCATTGTGCTGCTTGATTTGGATAATTGAATCACATTTTTAATTTCTCTGCTGTTACATGTGAAAATGGTCTAAAAGTCAGAATTGTAGGATCGTAAGATTGTAGATTTAGAGACTGATGAAAAGAAGAAATGCAGTAATTGGGTGAGGCAATCTTTCACTGAGAAGTTTACTTGGCAGAGGTTCTGAAACAGTCCTAAAATCTCTGCAGCAAGAAGACTGTGAGCTCCTGAAAATTTAACTGAACATAAAGTAGGATTCAGGGGCAGCTAGGTGGCACAGTGAATAGAGCACTGACCCTGGAGTCAGGAGGACCTGAGTTGAAATTCGACCTCAGACACTTAACACTTACAAGCTGTGTGACCTTGGGCAAGTCACTTAACTCCAATCACCCTGTCTTCCCCCCTCCCAAAAAGCAAAAATAAATAAATAAAGTAGGATTCATTCTAAAGCATCTCCAGTCTTCCTCCCCCACAGCTGATCAATCAATCAATATTAATTTATTAGGTGCCTACTATGTGCCAAGTACTGTGCCAAGCACTGGAGATATGAAGAAAAAAAAGAAACAGTGTCTTTGCCCTCAAGGAATGTACATATTCTATGTGGGCATACAAGTATGGGGGAGGACCATATGATGTAAGGTAATAATAAATTGGTAGAACTTTTTCCTGTGGGTCCCCATCGCCCACCACATGCTGGTCCACCAAGTCTCAGTGACAAGTGGAAGGGGTGTCCTAACTGGGAGTACGGGAGTTTGAAAGATACTTCACTATTTTCGGCGGCTTGTACCATTTAAGCAAAAGCTCAAGAACAGAATTACAATAGAATGAATCAGAACCGAATTTGGGTTCTTTAAGAGAGCTGATATGTAAGTCAATTATTGGGTCACAATAAGTCTGCTGTGCTGAGAGAGAGAGAGACAGAGAGAGGCACACAAAGACAGAGAGAGATAGAGACAGAGACAGACAGAGATAGAGACAGAGAGAGATAGAGATGGAAACAGAGATATACAGAGATAATCAGGCAGAGGCAGAGAAACAGAGAGAGATGGAGAGACAAAGACCCAGACAGACAGACAGACAGTGAAAGAATAAAAAACTGAAGTCTGTCCTTTTGAAGTCCTGGTTTTGTTTCTGCAGAGACAGGGAGGAACCAGAAGGGGATGTCGGAGAGGTTTGTTGTTTACAAGAAAATAGGCAAAATCCTTTAAAAACCGTGGGAAATAGCAGGAATTTAAGGTCTCTGGTAGAGACTGGAATCCACAGTTTTGTTTTTTAGGGGTTTTTTTTTTTGGTTTGTTTTGTTTTTAAACCAATCTGTGACTTTACTAAGTAGCTACTATACGGGAAATGTGGAGACTAGGTGGCACAATGGATAGTGAACCCAGTCTGAAGTCACGAAGATTCATCTTCCTGAGTTCAAATCTGGTCTCAGATACCTACTAGCTGTGTGACCCTGGGCAAGTCCCTTTACCCTGTTTGCCTCTGTTTCCTCATCTGTAAAATGAGCTGAAGAAGGAAACAACAAGCCATTCCAATATCTTTGCCAAGAAAACTCCAAATGGGGTCACAAGGAGTCAGACATGATTGAAAAATGACCAAACAATAGACCATTTGATCTCTGAAATGCAATGTACTTAAATGTAAATATATCAGTTATTTTTAGGAAGAGCTATATACTAAATAACCCAAGAAAATTGATGTGTCAACATTTTTTTTAGCTTAAAATAAGACTTTTGATGGATTTGGGATTTTGCTGATGTGGGCATTCTCTTCAATGATGCAGGTTATACCCAATCCCTGCTCTCTCATCCTGTACAACTCATGGCCATAGACATCCATAATTCTTCCATGTTGGGTTCACCCAAAGGAGTAGGAGCTTGCTTTCACTTTTCTTGACATTACATGAATATCAATGGAACACCTAGCCTGCCCATGAGTTATCCCTCCCTCTCACCACAGTCCATTTTTTTCTAGTAACATACATCCTTGATGATACGTTTTTCATTGCTTTTCTTGCACAATTCATGGTTAATAATGTTTCTGTGTTTCAGTTTCTTAATCTGTAAAATGAAGCAGTTGGATTCAGCCATTGCTGTCCCTTCTGGCTCCAAATCTATGACCCCATGAATAACCAACCAATCAATCAGTAGGAATCTAGGTGCTTCTTTTCTGATAGTAAAATGCTTAGCACACTTCCCGGCACATAGTAAGTGTATAAATATTAGTTATTATTATTATTATTATTATTCACAATGCTAAGGGTACAAATATAGTAATAGCTAATATTAATAATAACTAGTATTTTAGGGTTTGCAAAGAATTTTACAAATATCATGCTATTTTATCTTTTTTTTCTTTTTAGAGGGGGAAAGGTAGGGCAGTTGGGGTTAAGTGACTTGCACAAGGTCACACAGCTAGTAAGTTGTAAGTGTCTGAGGCTGGATTTGAACTCAGGTCCTCCTGACTCCAGGGCTAGCGCTCTATTCACTGCACCACCTAGCTGCCCCACCATTTTATCTTCATAGCAATCCTGAGAGGTAGGTGCAATTACTATCCTCATTTTATAGATGAAGGAGGCTATGTGACTTTCCCAAGGTCAAGTAAGTGTCGGAGACTGGTTTCAAACCCAGGTCTTCCTGATTTCAGGTCCAATGCTCTATCCATTGGGCCACCTAGATTCCCCCTTATAATTGCTGTTTACATTTGAAAACTGCCACTATCAAACTCAAGAATATTATAGTCTTGTAAATGAGATCTATAATCACTGGAAAGAGTTTGGCCCAGCTATCCACAGAGGAAAAATCACAGAGATGAAGAATGCTTGTTGTCCACACTATGATATTGCTACTGAATGGACAACCCATAGAGGTAGTCCATCAGTCCTATATATTTTGTCCTGACCTTGCAAATGGATGAGGTAGGTCTAGAACTGAAAAGAAAGAGGTAAGTGGTTGAATTTCCTAATGTATTGCACAGTGCTTTTCCTTGAAAGGAAGCTTCTTTTTTGTAGCAGTAACTTTCTTCCAGTATCCAAAGCATCTCAAGTATTAAAGCTGGGGGATCAACCAAAGGGCAATGAAGAACATAGAAACATTGCTTTTTAAAAAATTCACTTTCAAGATTGTAAGTTTCTTGAGGGTAGGGAGTTTCTTTTGTTTACTACTATGCTCCTGAGAACAACAATCTGAAAACAAAGGTTTCTTGAAGGGTTGCAGATGGTTGAAAAATTATGTAATTCTTTGCACCCCCTGACTCCTTTTCCCACAATCTGCCAAAGTCACTGTAAAAGCCACAGAGGACTCTTAAAATTGTGAATTACACTTTTGGAAAAGAGCCTACGGTTGGCTGACTTCCACTTGGAGAACTAGATTTTGTTAATAACCACTTTATTTTTTTCTTTTGCAGTTATCTTCCAGCACTCCACCATGGGGCAGGTCACCAGTCTGCTAATTTGCACCAGCCATGGTTTTCTGGGCATTTCTTATCCTTTCCCACAAAAAGCTCCCATCTGGCTTTGAATTCTGCCTGGATGCTGAACGCAGACCCTGTCAAGGATCCACAGACAATGCTGCTAAGCTTAATAATAGCACTTCTGACTCACTTCCTGTCAGACAAAGCCCTGGCAGGCTTTCCTTTATTTATCAACTCAAACTAAACTATGAAATACATAGATGTGTGTGTGTGTGTGTGTGTGTATAAGTCCCTCTGTTTGATAATTTTGTTCATGTTACTCCAATTCAACAGCAAGCTAATTTGCTTGGAAAGTGAATTGGATGGCCTTTGGGTTCCTTCTGGCTCTAAATCTAGATCTCTTGTACAATCTAGAGAGATCTCTAAGGTTTGTATATTATCTCCTTTAATACTCATAACAATACCATGGGGCAGCTGCTATGGTTACTCATATTTTTCATCGAAATAAAATGAGGCAGGAGCTAGGAGCACCTATGATTTGTCCAAGGGCCACACAGCAACTGAGGAAGGATCTGAACTCAGGTCTTCTGACCCTTAGTGTAATGCTTTACCTCCTGTTTCATTTAACTGCTTTGAGAAAGGAAAGGAGAGAAAATGGCCTTGGGGCCAGGGGCTTTTCCCCTGGATTGTGTCTCAAGGGATTTTGGATAATGAGGCATTTACTTGAAGCAGCAGCAGCTGCAGCAACAACTAGCCCATTGCATTGTCAGCCCCAGAGATAGGAATGGTATAAAAGCAAAGAGGTTGGAAGCTAGGGAAAAAACCACACAATCAGGTTGGGGAGCAGTCAAGGTTCTGATTTGATTCTGGTGAACTCTAGAACAATGGCATGGTTCCCCATTCCTCCTGTGAGTGACTGAAATAACTTTTCTCAGATAGATATCTTCTCCCTTTATTATTTTGGGGAAGGAAGGAAGGTAAGAAGAAAGGAAAGAAGGAAGGAAGAAAGGAGAGAAGGGAACAAACATTAATTAAGCACCTACTATGTGTCAGGCACTATGCTAAGTGCTTTACAAATATCTCATTTAAACCTCCAGAAAGGCTGTTATTGTTCTGTGGTTCAGTCACATCCCATTCTTCATGACCCCATGGACCCATGGGATGCCAGGCCCTTCTCTCCTCCATTATCTCTAAAGTCTGCCCAGGCTCATGCTCTTTGCTTCTACGACACTATCTGTCCATCTCATCCTCTACTGCCTCTTTCTTCTTTTGCCTTTAATTTTTCCCAACATCAAGGTCTTGTCTTCTTATTATGAAGCCGAAGTATGTAAGCTTCAGCTTTAGCCTTTGACCTTCCAATGAATAGCCTGAATTAATTTCTTTAACTATTGAGAAATTTGATCTTCTTGCTGTCCAAGGAACTCTCAGAAATCTTTTCTAGCACTAGAATTCGAGCTTTCCTTATAGTCCAACTCTCACAGGCATACATTGATATTGGAAAAACCGTAGCTTTGATGACACGGACCTCTGTCAGCAAGGTGATGTCTCTGCTTTTTAATAAGCTGTCCAGATTTGCCGTAGCTTTCCTTCCAAGGGGCAAGCATCTTTTAATTTCATGGTTGCAGTTACCATCTGTAGTGATCTTTGAACCCAAGAATATAAACTCTGATGCTGCTTACATTTCTTCTCCCTCTATTTGCCAGGAAGTGATGGGATCAGTTGTTTTTTTTAAATGTTAAGCTTCAAGTCAGCTTTTTACACTCTTCTCTTTCACCCTCATCAAGAAGCTGATTGATTCTTCATGTTCTGCCATCAGAGCAGTATTATCTGCATATCTGAGGTTTTTGATACTTCTCCTGGCAACCTTAATTCCAGCTTTTGATTCATCTAGTTTGGCATTTCCCATAATGTATTCTGCATAGAAGTTAAATAAAGAAGATGACAAAATACAGCCTTGTACTCCTTCTCCAATCTTAAACCAATCAATGATTCCATGTTCAGTCTTAATTGTTGCTTTTTGTTGCTTCACATACAGGTTCCTCAGGAAACAAGTGAAATTATCTGGTCCTCCCATTTCTTTGAGGACTTGTCATATTTTAGTGTAACTCTCACAGTTGAAAGCTTTTTAGTGTAATCAATGTTTTTCTAGATGTTTTTCTGGAACTCTCTTGCTTTCTCCATAATCCAGCAGATGTTGGCAATTTGATACTAATGAAGTGACTGGGCTAAAGCCCAAAGGAATCTCAGTTGCACATTCATCTCATGATGCTATAAACATCAATACTGCAAAGAAACCAGGAATATAAGATATATGCACCAAGGTAAGTTGGATATGGACAAACAGGAGATTGAAAGATTAAACACTGAGATCTTGGGTGTCATTGAGCAGGAATGGGTGAATTTAATTTAGGTGATCACTAACTGGGCAAGAATCCCTTAGAAAAAAATGGAGTAGCTCTTACAGTGTGTGTGTGTGTGTGTGTGTGTGTGTGTGTGTGTGTGTGTGTGTGTGTGTGTGTGTGTGTGTGTGTGTGTAGTTAATGAAAGAGTAAGAAAAGTAGTACTGGGGTATAATTTAAAAAATGACTGGATGATATCTGTTTGAATCCAAGGCAAACTGTTCAATATCACAGGAATACAAGTCTATCCTCCAACCTTGAAGGGTAGGTGCTTTTATTATCTCCATTTTACAATTGAGGAAACTGAGGCAGGCAGAGGTTAAGTGACTTGCTCAGGGTTACTCAGCTAATAAGTATCTGAGGCCAGTTTTGAACAAAGGTCAACCTGATTCCAGGCCCAACGTACTAGCTGGTGGGTCCTTAGGAGATCCAAGGGTTCATTAGAAAGTGGCAAAACTGATTGGGTCCCTGTCCTGTTGTGAGGGAAACAAACAAACAAGGGGAGTGGGGAAGTACTGAGATAGCAACCTAGAGAGAGGTGGGAGGGGGAATGGGTTGATGGGAAAGTATTTGCTTCTTAGAGTATTTTTTGTTTGTTTGTTTTTTATAAACTGTTCTTCTGTTCCATTTACCATCAAGTTGTATGTGGCTGATGAGATTGTAGGGGAGAGTGGAAAATGTTAGTGTGGTGTTATTATTTTATATTACAATCATTATAATTACTAATAATTATAATTAAGAAGTGCTTGCTGACTGACTGATTGAAAAGATTGAAATGAAAGCTTGTGACTATTAGAATGGGGACCCCAGTCTCTAGAAGCCTATTACACTTATTGTTACAATAACATAATATTATTATATTATATTATTGTACTACTCTGTTGCAACATGACTACAACAATATTGCAGAAATTGTATCAGGAAGAGACACAATTCCAATCCCAGTCCTGCCACTTCCTGCTTGTGTCATTGTGGATGAGTGGTTTCACCTCTCTGGGTCTTGCTTTCCTTGTCTGTAAAATGAGAGGGCTGGACTTGACGACCCTGATGCCTTCTAGGGCAGCTAGGTGACTCCACAGTGCATAGGGTCCTGGGACTGGAATCAGGAGGACTCATTTTTGTGAGTTCAAATCTGGCCTCAGATACTTATTAGCAATGGGCAGACCACTTAACCTGTTCGCCTCAGTTTCCAGATCTGTAAAATGAGCTAGAGAAGGAAATGACAAAACATTATGATATCTCTTGCCAAGAAAACCCCAAATGGAGTCACAGAGAGTCAGATATGACTGAAATGGGATTTCATTGATGGCTCGGAGGAAGCCAGGGAAGTCATTAGGTGGAGTTGAGGAGGGGGAGGATTCCAGGCCAGAGAAAATACTAAGAAATGAAGTGTTTTGTTCATGAAACAGACAGGCCAGTGTCACTGTATAGAAGAGGACCTATTGTGGAATAAGATATAAAAAGACTGGAAAGTAAGAGGAAGCTAGGTTATGAAGGGTTTTGAATGCCAAGTAGAAGATTTTTGTTTTTTATTCTGGAGATAATAGGGAGCCACTGGAGTTTATTGAGTAGGGGATGGGGGTAACATGGTTGGACCTTCACTTTAGGAATACAATTTAGCCACTGAATGGAAGATGGATTGGAGTGAGAGCCTTGAGGCAGGCAGACCCATCAGTGGACCATTGCAATCATCTAGACATGAGGTCATGAGGGCCGGCACCAGGGGTGTGGTAATATAGGAAGAGATATGATACAAAGGTAAAATCAACAAGCCTTGGTAATAGATTGGGTAATGGGTCAGGAGTGAGAGATAATGAGGAACTGAGGATGTCTCCTAGTTGTGAACCTGAGGGATTGAGAGAATGGGACTGACTCTAATAAAAAGTTTGGTTGGGGAGGGTTTAGGGGGAAAGATTATGAGTTCTGTTTTGATTGTTTGTTTTGGATTTTTTTTTTGAGGAGGGAAGGCAGGGCAATTAAGGTTAAGTGACTTGCTCAAGGTCACACAGTTAGTAGGTGTCAAGTGTCTGAAGCCAAATTTGAACTCAGGTCTTCCTGACTCTAGGGCCAGTGCTCTATTCACTGTACCACCCAAGTTCTATTTTTGACATATCGAGTTTAATATACCTGCTGGAAATCCAGTAGAGATATCTGAAGGGCAGTTGGAGATGTAAGACTGGAAGTCAGCAGACAGTTTAGGACAGGATAGGTAGATTTGAGAATTAATAGCCTAGCGATGGTAATTAAACCCATGGGAGCTGATGAAATCACCAAGTGAAGTGGTCTAAACGGAGAAGAGAAGAGGGCCCAGGACAGAACCCTGAGGGATACCTATGGTTAGAGGGGGTGATACAAATGAGGGTCTTGCAAAGGAGGCTGAGAGGAAGTGGTCAGAGAGGAGAAGCATCAGAAAGCAGGGTTTGCAAAACCTAGAGAGAAGAGAGTAGCAAGGAAGAGAGAGTGATCAATAGTGTCAAAGGCTGCAGAAGTCAAGGAGAATGAGGATTGAGAAAAGGTCACTGGGTTTAGATACTAAGAGATCACTGGTGGCTAGGTGACAAGGTGAATAGAGAACCAGCCCTGGAGTCAGGAGGACCGGAGTTCAAATCCAGCCTCAGACACTTAACACTTACTAGCCGTGTGACTTTGGATAAGTCATTTAAGCCCAATTACCCTGCCTTCTGCCCTCCAAAAAGAAAAAAAAAAGAGAGAGATCACTGGTAACTTCAGCAGTTACAAGAAACATGTGAGCATGTCAGGAGATGAAATGTATGGCTTTAGGCTGCAGCATGTCTCCTACTTCTGGCTCTCAGATCCTTGGGAAAAGGGGGGAGTGCCAACAAATCTAAACAGTTATTGATTAATCTCTCAGCAAGCAATACACTTTGCCGGAGGGTGAGGTCATCCAGAGTGCAAAGGATTGTTGTTATGCCAAACTCAGGTCACAGCCTGCTTGCTGCGCCTTGGCTCTGGAAAACAGGGTGTCTCCAAAAGACATAGATATGTTTGTAGGCATTAGAGAAGGAGTCAGTAGAGAAGAAGAGATTGAAAATGAGAGAAATAAACCTCTAAATCTATTATTATTTCATTGCTTTAACACCCCTCTCCCTTTTCATTTCTGCCTCTTGCAAAGTTTCTTACTGTCTCCTAAATTTTCTGAAATACCATACTTTCTTTTAAAAGTATAACAACTCCTGGCAAAGGGCCATGAGGCTAGGTGGCAGAAAGATTAGTTAATATAGTAGCTATAGTTAATTAGGAGTTGACATCAATTCAGAAAGTGTTGACCTGAATAATAAAACATTTTGGTGCCTTAGTGTTTAGCAAGTTGCAGAGTCACGCTGGCAAAAAAGTATGTGTTCTGCCCCTTTAAGAGGCCATTAGGATGGCATCATGTCTGTAAGACTATATGGGATATGTCAAACGTGCTTTGTTCTTTAGCTAGGGCCGCTATCACCTTCGATAGGACAAACCAACTGGGAGTCCTGAGAGCCAAGATTTCTTGGTTTCAATCAATCAACTAATCCACTAATCAATCGAAAATAGCACTAATTAAGTAGCCATTTGAGTTGGGCACCATGGAGATTAGGATATATGGGAATGGTCTATGTCCTTGAGGAGTTGGTCATCTTACATCCTCAGGCTTGAAATGTCTCTCAGCCTCAGTTTCTCATCTATGAAATCATGGAATTGCACAAGATTATGTAATCAATAAGGATTTATAAAGTACCTATCATGTGCCAAGAGCACCTCTAAATTCTTTTTAGACTCTAACATAACTATGGTGCTGAAGAGGTTACCCATAAAGAGGGTTAGAGTTGCCCAAAATACCAACACTCCTGGTCCTGCCGAAAGAATTCGACTCAAGTCTTTTTGGCCAAAGAAAAGTAAAGTTTATCAATAGTTCGCCATGTGGGGTAGACTCTTAAGGAGCCTAGGTATCTGTGATGCTTGCATTGGGCAAGCAGGACAGAGTAAGTCTGTCACAGAATAAGTCTGTGCTTGGGCCTTCTGTGGTGCTCTCACAGGACATGGAAGGCAGATGGGATTCTTATGTACAGAGGAAGCTAGGGGTGGTCTAGAGGAAGAGTTTGGGGAGGGTCTTCAGGAGGAGTCAATGAGGTCAGACTCTAGCAATGAGTTTGGGGAGGGTCTTCAAGAGGAGTTAATGAGGCCAATGCAAGAGTGGATTGATATTTTGATAGGCTTAAGGGTGGGAATCAGATGGACAATGGAGGTCCAGGCTAGTAACAGAGGTTTGGGCCCAGCCACAATGAAATACTTATGGCCTCTGCAAATGCCTTATCAAGTGGGAAGATTCTGTCAGACTTCAAGGGGTTTCCCAGAGCCTATACCTCAAAGATTCAAGAAGAACTCAAGGGGGGGTCCCAGAGCCTATACCTCATCAGTGCTTCTTAAGAAAAGCACAATATAACCTCTCAGTCCTTTCTTCAGGGTTTAGGTAGGAGGCCCAGTGATGCTTCAATGCCTGGTTTCTGTCCCACATACCCCCACCTCAAAGTTGTCCTAATCCCCAAACATTTATTAAGTAACTGATCTAGGCAGGTCTTTGGCTCAGAGTCCAACAAAGCCCTTGCTAGCAATTTAAGACAACATTGGTGACAATATGCAGAGATAACTCAAAGGATTCCATTTCCTTTGTCTATCTCCCTCCTGTCCCTGGATGCTTAGTAGGTACAGCTGCCTAGTTGCTGTTCTGGGCCCATCTCTGGCTGCATCTGTGACCCTGGGAATTCCCTGTGCTGCTCAGGGCTTGTCTTCCGTGGGGCTTTGGGGCCACCATCCTGTCTATGGGACCAGGTTTCTTTGCAGTGTGCCTTCCTTCTCCCCGGCTTCATCTCTGCTCTGGACTTCCATAGGACTCTGACAGACTTTTTGTGCAGCTTTGGATAGGATGGAAGAATTGATAGCAGATTCCTTTTTTGTTTGTTTTATCACTGTTCGGGAACATTCTAAAGACTTTATTGTGGTGTTTGTGGGGAATATGGGTGCCTCTACTTCTCGACTTGCCTCCATCTTCTCCCTCCTCTTCACAAGACAGTTGGGACTATGCACTTCATACATTAATTTAGATATAATAATGAATTTAGATAAATTAATGAATCTAGATACATTAATGAACATTTGATGCCAACTATGGGAACCCTTATTTCAATAATACAGATTGTGACCTCTCTCTGCCCTTGTTATTCTTCCTGCAATCCTTGGTTACTATTAGGCTCCTATACTATGGGGCAGATTTATTTTTTTTTTAAATAGCCTGCATTCATAGTGATTCTGCCCTTGGATGTGTAGTTATATAGTGGCTCATTCTTATGCCCACACTTTGAGAGCAAAAGCTAACAGTAGACTGAGGGGTGGCCTTTTCCTGTGTGGCTCCCACTGTCCCACGGTACCCTCATGCCTCCAACAAAGGGAGACCAAACAACAAGCAGTTGTTTCTAAGAAATAATCTTAAACCCATCAAATGTATTCTTGAGTAGAATAACGTAATCCAATTAAGTGGAAGACAGGGAGGAGTAAGAAACTCTAATTCCTCCTTCCTTCTGTCTGTTTTTCTTTCAGCAATTCAGTTTGTGATTAAAAAAAAAAAGGCACACCTCTCCCCTCCCCTCTCCTCCCTTCCCCTTTCTCCCCCTCTCCCACCCAATCCTCATCTTGTGTTAACTTCCTCTCTTCCCAAGTGGGTAAGAATGGTAACTTCTTCCTCAGCCAAAGCTTTACTAAAGGATGATACTTTTCAAAAAAAAAATCTGCCATAAGAGGACACACACAACATGCTAGAGGCATTTCTGTTTCTTTTAAGATCTCAATGTAATACTGGTCTACTGCTCTGCCTTGGCATCTGTAAGCTCTCATTCTTGATACATGAATAGCTGATCTTTTGTTGGTCTTCTTGGACATGAGCCAGTCCTGGTAGCTACAGCCTACTTATTCCCTCCATAAATTATTCCATTGAGCACTGATTTGCTGGTGATTTGATTCTTATGAGATTGTAGCAGTCCACTATTTGTAGCCACATGATATCATCAGGAAAATATTGGTGCTAAATGCAAGGAATTTTATGATAGCAAGTAATTTGCAAACACTGAATGGATTGCTCTTCCCTGTTTCTCAAATGCAATGTAGCCAAATCCCATCTTCCTACTAAATTTTGGGTCTGGTTTGTTGTTCATCTATAGAACCTGTAAAAGGTACACTTACATTTAAGGGACACACATCTTCCATATATATGTCTGAATTTGGTGTATACCTTTGTCCACTCACTGTTCCCCTCCTTCTCCCCCATGTTCTCCCTTCATCCCTTAGCCTCTTGGAATCTCTCACTTATTCCAGAACTCAGCTCAGATGCCACCTTCTGCATGAGGCCTTCCTTGATTTTTACCAGTTCCTTGTGCCTCTCTCCCTCCTCCCTGAAATTACCTTATATTTATGTTGTATGAATCTTGAATATGTTTATGTGCATTCATATTATTTCCTCTAATAGAATGGAAGACTATTGAAGGCAGGGACAGTTTTCTTTAGTCTTGGCATCCTTAGTGCCCAGCACAATGCTAACATATGAGAGTTATTTAGTAAATGCGTATTTATGTATTTATGGATTCTCATAGGACTCAATATATATTTGGTATACACATTAGGTAAAAAAAAAATATATATATATAAATACACACTGTATAAATATTCATGTATGTATATATCTACATATCTACATATATATGTCTAAAATCTGATGGAATTGTGATCTTATTGATGTGTTTCCTCCAAGGATGCAAATCAGAACCCATCCATGCATTTTTGTCCTGAATGGCACTTGTTTGTATACTTCTATGGACCTTTCACAGGGAGTCCACCCAGATGGCAGGGCCTTCTTCTAAATCTTTTTTTTTTTTATTCCATAAATTAACCCATGTATTGTTGGACTATGGGCTATAGATATTTGGAAAGAAGATTTTACTGGTCTTTCAATTCCTTCAGTCTTCTGATGGCAGATTTGACTGTGACTGCAGAGTAGGTCCATGCACCACCAGCTACTCTTTTCATACAGGATCCACAATGACAGATACCCACAGCCCGTCTATTCATTTTGGTCTTGCCAGAAAAGGAGCAGGTATACTTGGCATGCTGGCTAATTTCTATTTTCTTCACCATTTTTCTGAGGGATGCACCATAACGTGTTCCATATTTACCAATAATTCCAACCTTCTTGGCTCGTTTAGCCATGTTAGCGGCGCCGGGGCTGGAGCTTGGAGAGGAAAGCCTTCTAAATTTTTTTACATTATTGTGGATACCAATGGATCATGTAGGATGTACATTGATTATCTCCAGTTACGTAACTGACTCATCTTTTCTGGTTGTACTTCTCTCTGATTGCATTTTTCATGTTGCTTCTATATCAAGGAATACAAAATGTTTCTCTCCTAAACATAGCTCTTCTTGGAAACAAGTATCTTTGCCCCTCCCTTCCCCTTTTTGGAGAAGCAGCTCTGCAGTAATTTCAAAAACCAAGCCCAGCCATCCCAAGGGATGTCTAAGGATGGAGAGAGAAATGGAGAGAGATTAAGGTGCTTCCCTAAATTCTGAGACCTAATGGGGGTAGGCTACTGATTAAAAGAGGAGGATATACTACACCATCCAGGTCCTAGTGGACAGAGGAAGCTGAAGGTACTGATTTACATCACTTTGAAGATAGGTATTCATTTGAGCAGTTCAAGAAGTACATTCCCAGATTCCTTAGAGACTCTTGAGTTGGAGGGCAAGTGCTTTGGGACCTGAATGACAAAAGCAATGGAATGGAAACACTCTGGGGGTGTTTGAGAACTATAGACACATTCCAAAGTAATTATTCCATACGGACCAGCTGCTAGAGAGCTGTTCTCATGGGCAAAAGTGAAAAATGCCATATGCTAGAGAGCGGTGACTTAATTTAATTTATAAGACAGAGCAAGAAAGGACCTTAGAATCTATCAAGTTATAATTTACAAATGAAACAACTGAGGGTTTAATGAGTTTAAATGAGAGTTTAAATGACTTGCCTAGAGTCACATGGCCAATGTGTCCAAATGGGAATTTGAACCCAAGTCACACTGACTCCCAGTCTAGAGCCTTAGCCCCTATACCATGGAGTTTCTCCATTCAGCCTACATTTATTGAGTGCCTAGTTGTATGCAGGACCCAGGCAGAGCTCTGGAAGACAACAAATGAAGAGGTAAAAGTGTAAAGGACAGAAAGTTGGTCTTGTGTGGAACAATGACCAACTCCTGTCAACTCAAGGTGAGCTCTAGTAGGCAGAGTATGGACAGCAAAGGTAGAAAGTGTTTCTGAAAAAGGCTTGGCAGCCCTCACACCAGAGGTACTAGCCTTCCTAAACACCCAGAGACCCCTTATGACCAGTAGCACACAAAACAGCACACTTTTGTCACTTTTTTTTGGTCTGAACCTGTTATTTCACCTGTATAAGAAACTTTCCCGGTCAATGCATTTATAACTTAAAAGACTTACAGTCCGCCCGGTGCAACGAGTGTTTCAGTACAAACTCATGGTCCACCAGCAGTTAATATGTTGTCAGAGGAGGACCTGAAGGCAAGTCATATTGACTCCAATGCTGGCCCTACTCCATATGCAGAGCTCCTTTCTTTTGTCATTTACTGTTTGTTAAAAGAAACATGTTTGTATCATAATATTTATTCTGATTTTTATCTTTATTTAATGTAGTCTTTGTTGACATAATATAGTTAGTTTAAATGTCCTTTTGGATTTGCTGTCTTCCCTCCGAATTGATTCATACAAAATTTCCCTTTTCTTGGAATTTTTTCACATTCATTTTTTCTTAGGGTAACAGTAATATTTTTATTACATTCAGGAACCATGATTTATTTTACCATTCCCCATTGTTGGACACATAGCTGATTTCCCAACTTTTTGCCACTGCAAATAGAGAGGGCTTGTTTAAACAGATAAGTTGGAGCTCCCACAATTGCAAACAATTTCTTATTATGTGATTTCTTTCTTCCAATTTTGCATTTACTTTGATGTTTAAACAAACCAGTCAAAGACCTGATTGCACAGACAGATGATTCTGAAATGATAACCATGTCTTTAACCTGTCACTTTCTGTCTTTTAAGACATAGTCAATTTCAATTTCATTTTTCATGATGTCATTAGAATCCCACCAGGTCTATCACCTTCTGAATCTGTTTTTGAAGAAAGCATTCATGATGGGCACATGTGAACATTCTAAGTAGCCTATAAGTCTGGATCTTCATGGCCAAAATAATGAATCTCCTCAACCTCTTTGTAGTTAACGAGGTTGGTCATTACTTACTAGTACTATCTTCCTGCTGGTTCCTTTTTGCACCAACTGCCCAAGACACAAGATTATAAGATTCAGAGCTTGAAGGACTAGTCTAATCTTTTCATTTTATAGATTAGTAAACTGAGATGCATAGGAGCTTGGTGACTTCTCTAAGGTCACACAGGCACATAGGGGTAGGTCCCTCTCTCCCAGAGCCATGCCTGCTACATCCCACCCTTCAGGGCTCTAGGGTAGCCTGAGGAGTCAAAGGTTCTCTTTTCTCTACTGCTATCGACTTACCCCTATAAGTTATACCCTGGGGTTATTAAGAGTTTGTGTCTAGTGTCTCAGTTACACTTAAATGCTTTACATTGAATAACTTTTATATCTCCTTTACTTCAAAGAACTGAAGTACAAGCATTCCCCTTCCAACACCTTGGGATTACTCTCCCCTGCAGCACATTGGTCTCTGGGGAAATAGGCTTAACTTAGCTCAGTTCCTACAAAGCTTTTGCCCCATCAGGATCATGCCTAAAGGGGGCAGCTTTCTCTGATGAGTCTTTGTTTTAGCTATTGCTAGTCTGGGGTCAGTCCTAAAGGTTGCTCCATGGGGCGTTGAGAATCCTGGATCTCCAGGAAGTCAAGGCATCTTCTAGTCCAGGGATGGGGAGCCTGCTACCTCCAGGCCACATGTGGCCCTCTAGGTCCTCAAGTGTGGCCCTTTTACTGAATCCAAACTTCACAGAACAAATCCCCTCAATAAAAAGATTTGTCTTTTTAGTCTAGTCTTTTTTTCTAGTATTTTCACAGCTCTCCAACAGTGGAGCCTATCCCCCGTTCAGCTAAAATGGAAAAAACAAACAGAGAGGCCAAAGTTCTGAAGCCTGCTTCTGGGGCCATATGGCCTCAGAAGGGAGAAGGCCCTTGAGGTCTCCAATCAATCACCATTTATTAAGGGCCTGTACTAAGCATCTCTCCCCTGATAGCAGAGTTTCTCATTGGATATGGTGAGTGAAGGAGTCCCTGGGATCTCCCCAAAACAAAGGAGGCTCAAGAGAGAATGACTGAAGCTACTGGGCCTTTTTGAATGCCTCTGTAGCCAAAGAGCTTCCTCTCCACTAAGTGGTTAGCTAACCACAACCAGTTATAGAATGTCTACACATGCTCTGTAAGGAACTTTCTTTACATGCCATCACCATAACTCTCTTGGAGAAAGCACCGCAGCCACTTCTCAGACACTCTCCCAGGAGCTTTGTGTGTGCATCCCCTCTCCTAACAAGAAGTAGCAGACCCTGGATTTGTGCCCAAGTCCTTTGGCCCCAAATTCACCACTTTTCCCACTGTGCTAGGCAGAACCATTGCCTCATCATCTGGTTAAGTAGCTGTTAACAGCCTTTTCAGTAAGCTAAAGCACAGAACTTGGGCTCCTCTACCATAGCCTGCAAGAATCCAGAGTACCTCCCAATGTCAATAAGACATCTGAGTAGGATTTTTACCAAGGCACTTTTATTTATGATCTATTAATATATATTAATATGTAACACTCTCATATATAATCAATCACATATACAGAATTGTTGTAGCCCCCCCACTTCTGTTTCTTTTAAGGAGGGCTAAAGGGAAACAGATTTAATGGTGGGATTGGATTTGTTCTGCTTGGTCCCACAGGGAAAGACTAAGAACAAGAGTAGATGAGCAAGACTGGATGGATTTTAAAAATGTGGAAGCTTGGGCCTAGAGAGGTTTAGTGACTTTCCTAATATCTCACAAAAATCAAACAGGGAAGTTTTTTTTGGGGGGGAAAGCAAGTGGAGTTAAATGACTTGCCCAGGGTCACATAGCTATCAAGTGTCTGAGGCTGTGTTTAACTCAATTCCTCTTGACTTCAGGGCTGGTACTCTATCCACTTCACCACCTAACTGCTGTAGGAGTTAAAATTTGAACTCAGGTTTCATGACTCTAAAACTAGGGTTCTTCCCACTGTATAAATTGCAGATTACATGCAATAATTACAGCAGTTACAATAATTCTATGGCCCTTTAAAGTTGGCATGGTCTTTCCATACTCTGCTTCATTCTGTTTTGCTCCTTTCTTTTAGGAAAAAAGTGCAAAATCTTGGTACCTTGGTGCCTTGTGCCTTGTACTTTTCTTGAAGGAAAGGCAAACCATACTTGCAACTGATTTTTATTTTCCTTAAAACAAATTCTATAGAGTGGTACCTCAAAACTTACTAAGATATTTCAGAAGGGAGTGAATTCCTAGAATTACCCCCAAAACTCAGGAGTTCTCCCCTGTAGTCTTAAAATGATTAATTTCCAAACTCCTTAATCAACCAAAATCTTTTTAGCAGTTCCACAACTTTGATTATCTAACTTTATTTCCATGATTCCAACTTGGCCAATGTTGAAATAATAGAAAGAAAATGACTTAGGTTTTTTTCTCTTTCTCTTTTGTTATAACCTAATCTCTCTCAGAAAGTGAGTATGTGTGTGCGGGGGTTAGTCCTGCTTACTTGAACTTTTACTTCAACTATGAAAATTCATTAATCTCTCCCAGTGTTCTAAAATTCCTGGCTACAGCCCTTAGAAGTTTTTCTGGCTGGCTTCATTTGGAATCTTTCAAGGTAACAGAATCTAACTTACAACACAAACACAACATAGACATTTTACAAACACAGAGACACAGGCACAGACAAAATGACAAGACAGATACAAATAGAACTGGTTCAGCAGAGGTATACAAGTTTTCAAAGGCATGCAATTAGATAGCAGTTGCAATTTTATAGAGACACACAGAGAGGCCCTAATTTTACAGAGGCATGCAGAGAGGCCAAAGAGACCTGAAACAAATGGGGAAAAGAGAGGCCTTGGAGTTTTCCTCACAAAGAAAGGTGAGCTCAATCGAAGACTGAACCCAGAGGATTGGAGCAGGAACAAAATTGGTGGACAAGGTGGGGGGGGAAGTTGGGAGGTCAGACTCTGGAGAAATATCTGGTAGTGCCTATTCCACTGTCATTGGTACCATAAAGTCCACTTGGCCTGGTTCCATCCAATCCCACTTTTGACACCAATTAATCTCAACCGGACTGGAACCTGTCTCTAAACTGTGGGTGGCTGGAGCTGAACAAAGCAGGCTAGAGACAGGAGAATCAGAAATCCAATAGAAGCTTAATTAATTTCAGAATTGAGGAAAGTGCTTGCAAGCAGAAATCTACCTACCTGAGAAGAAGGGCTTAACTTATTGGGACAGGGGTAGGGTTTAAACACCTGAAAACCACAAAGAGGCTGGACCACAACACAATCATTCTTAGGTCTTTGGTAAACGATTCCCATGGCAGGCCTGTAGGAACAGTTCCCAAATTAATTGTCTTAAGGGGAGATGAGCCTTGTGGTTGTTTAGTGGGGCACAGAACCAGAGTTAGCATGGCAGGAATAGGAATGCAGTATCTAATTCGGTTCACTTGACGGTTACAAGAAACAGGGATTGTAAGCATATCAGGAGATGTGACAGATGGCTTTAGGCTGCAGCATGTTGCCTGCTTTTGGCTCTCAGGTGCCTGGGAAATAGGGGGAATGCCAACAAATCTAAACAGTTATTGATTAATATGAAAATCATAAATCTCTCAGTGAATACCTGGTGCTGGTCAAAGCAACATATTTCACCAGAGGGTGAGATCATTCAGAATGCAGTGGATTGTTGTTACGCCAAGCTCAGGGCACAGCCTGCTTGCTGGTCCTTAGCTCTGGGAAACTGGTGTCTCCAAATATCTTGACAAGATCAGTCACATGTTGTCACAGTCCTTTAAAGTTTGCAGAACACTTTCGAGACAACAACCCTATGAAGTAGAGAGTGGTAAGCATTTTGGAGGGTTGGGATTGAGGTTTTTTCTTTTCTGTTTTTGAGGGGTGGGAAAGAGAAAGGTTGAAGCGTGGAGCCTTGGCCTGTGGTTTCATCGGTTCCATAGCCCTGGTGTGGAAACTCCTTCCCCTCATGCAAATCTATAACTCTTCTGTAATCAAGCATCTTAGAGGGTTGTCTGGGAAATGGTCATACAGTCAGAATTTTTCAAGAGATAGGAGAGGACCCCAGGTCCTTAGATCAAGACTTGTTTTCTACTCATAATGCTATGCTACGAACATATTCATTCCCCATTTTCACAAGTAAGGAAGCTGAAGTTTTGTGAATTTATGTGATTCTTCCATAATTACCTTTCTGGGGGGTGGGTCGGGAAAGGCAGGTAGAGCTGGCATTTGAAGTCAGCATATCATTTTAGTCCAGTACATTTAGTGGTAGCTGAGTGGCATAATGCATAGAGCTCTGGACTTGGAGTCAGGAAGACCTGATTTAAATCCTGCCTTAGACACTTATGAGTTGTGTGAATGACCTGGAACTAGTCACTTAATCTTTTTCAGCCTCAGTTTCCTCATCTGCAAAATGTGGATCGTGATGGCACTCCATGTCACCGGATTGCTGTGAGAACTAAATGAAACAGCAAGTAACACAGTTATGCAAATAAACATTTAATATAAAACATAACTTTGCAAATAACAAATGATACAACTTTGCAAACAAATAGTATATCAAATAACTTTACAGATGATTAATAACATAATTTACAACTGCAAATAACAAATAGCATAACTTTGGGAACCTTCAAGCACTATATAACTGCTAGCTTTTTTTATACGAAGAAAGTGCTGTGGGAAAGAGCTCTGTATTTTTTTGATGGTCTTTTATTTCATTTCTCCATATCTTTTAATAACAAGGAATTATTTGAGGGGCAAGTTAATTATTTTTTTTCAGCTAACAAGCATTTATTTTTTTTTCTTTCTCATGTCTTCCCTTCTCTCTCCTCCTCCCCTCCCCCCTTTCCCTTTACCTCCAGGAAAAAATCGAAAAAGAAAACCTTTTAACAAATATTCATAGTCACTCTGGCCACGTCCACTGGTGCTGCTATTCTGGAAAGCAATTGGGAATAATGTCTCTAAAGTTACTTAACTGGGCATAGCCTCTGACGCTGCACTACTACTCTTAGGAAGGGTAATGGGCAGTTTTGCTTGCTGGACCCTCTCTTCTTCCTCCCCCTCCTCTCCCTCCTCCTTCTCTTTCTCTCCCTCCTCCTCCTCTCCCTTCTCCTTTAGCGGCATAGAAGGAAGAGGTGCAAGAACCAAGTTAGCTACAGCTCTGCCTGAGGGAGTTAGGCTGGGATGATGGACAGGAGCTCGCGCGGTGACGCTCTCCGAGGGGCGAGGCGCTCAGGATGACTTTCGGGCCTCCCGCGACGGGCTGTCCGGCAGGGGACGCTGTGGGCTCCGAGGCAGGCGTCGCGGCGCAGGGGTGCCGCTCTTGCCGTGCGCGCAGGCCGGCGGGGCGTGGAGGGGAGGCCGAGTCATATGACCGCTCTCTCGGCTTCCTGGCTCCGGCCGCCGCCGCCGCCTCTGCGCGTAGTCCTGTGTGTGTCCCAGTTCCCGTCCCCGTCCCCGTCCGCTTCGCTTGCTGGGGCCGGCCGAGCCGTTGGCGTGGGGGGTCCGTGTCGCTCGCGTGGAAGCCGCCCGCCCCCGCCATCATGCTGGCGCTCATCTCCCGGCTCCTGGACTGGTTCCGCTCGCTCTTCTGGAAGGAGGAGATGGAGCTGACGTTGGTGGGGCTGCAGTATTCGGGCAAGACCACCTTCGTCAATGTCATCGCGGTGAGCGCCCCGCCAGGCCCCCCGGGGGACGCCGACACAGGGCGGGCCCCTCCTCCCCTCTCCCCATGGGTGGCCATTCCTGCCTGGCCGAGAGAAGCTCCGGGGTCCCACGCCCAGCACGTAGTAGTGAATGCGGATGGTCGCGGTGGCATCTTCTCTCCCTCGGCACCTCCAGGGGCTGGCCCCCGCGTCCCTTTAATCGTCGTTCTCTGCCACTTCATGCCGGGGGCTGTCGACGTCTTTGGGCTTGTGAGAGTGGGGGAGGGATGCTGGCAGTCAGACCCCCTATTTATTAAGCACCTACTGTGTGCCGTCGAGCCACAGCGCTTAGGAGGAGCTACGAAGGAAGGCAAAAGACTGACCCCCCCCCCCCCGTCTAATGGGGGGAGGAGATGGGGGCCACTGCAAGCGTAATTGTTTGTGCTAGCAAACTGTGTATATACAGGGTAGAGACTGGGTAAATTGGGCTAACTAACAGAGGGAGGGCATTAGCTTTAAGGGAGGGATCGAGGAAGGCCCCCTTTAAAAAGGGGTTTTAGCTGGAAGTCGAGGAGGGAGCTCGGGAGGCCGGGAGTCAGGGATGAGGAGGGAGAGAAGGCCAGTGAAAATATTGGGTCGGTCCATGCAAGGGTGTCAAGGTCTCAGTTCTCGTGGAAATTGTTTGTCTGGACGAAGAAGATAACAGAAAATCTGCGGAAATTCGTATCTACATTAACGTGATTGTTGTCAGTTTGCTGGAAGAAGAGGGTGTGGGTCCGGGATTGTGCAGACCTGCGGGAGGGGGAGGAGGGAGTGTAGGTGGGGCCTGGCCATTCCGGCCCTTAGTGTCCTCCCGCTGCTTGGGGGAGGGAGTGGGGGTCTCCTCTAGGAGCAGCCCCTGGGAGTTAATGTGGGAGCCGTTGTAATGTCCATTTAGTATGGATTCTGTGTGTGTGTGAATGGAAGAATACTTGTGAAGTTTATGTTTTTGGGAGGAAAGACACAGGAATGAGTGTTGTTATCCTTCATGTAGGGTTGAGAAGTTAGGGTCCTTGGATCCTAATGGCCAGGTATTTGAGCTTTGGAAAGATCTTAACTGAAACAGTAGTCGATCTGGCATTTTTCAGCTGACTTTAGAAATCGCCATTTGACAGAACACAAGCTGCTCAACTGGTTTGGCGACAAGAATGATTCAGTAGTTCCTCTCCTATGTTGAAGAAGCTAGGTAACCTGTGACTCTTAATCATTCCCATTGTCATGTTACTGTGAGGACTAACACTTGGTGAATTCAAAGGCACCATCTAGCTGAAATTAAAGCATAGCCTTTCAATATATGAAGGAAATTCTTAAAACCCAACAATAGGAGTTCCTTTGAGGGAATTACTATTGCCAGCCCGAGTAATGCTCACACTTTTTTAAAGCTCATTTTGTAGTGATAAAAGTTACTTTTAAAATTTGGAATAATCACTGTTTAGAAAGAAAGGGGGAGGGGAGAGAGAGAGAGAGAGAGAGAGAGAGAGAGAGAGAGAGAGAGTGTGTGTGTGTGTGTGTGTGTGTGTGTGAGAGAGAGAGACACATCTTAATGCCATTCAAATGAGTAAAGATGGTTACTTAGGTTACTTAGAAGACTTAACAGTTGCACAAAAATTAAATGTGATGTAAAAAAAGATGAAGCTCTAGGCCAGCTGAACTTAGATTAATCCTTTTTTTTTGGCTCTTCAGGTCATCCTAACTTTGTTTTGATTATAACAGATGAAAATTGGAGTTTATTTTGTGATTCTTGTCCTTTTGAAAAGGTTACTAATCCTTTGCAGAAATGCATATTACTCATATGATAATTTTTTGCCAAAGAAGCAGCTAACTTTTGGAAATCTTAAGAAAGCTGCTTGCACCTCTAAAAACTTTTTTTGAGAGCTGGTGATATTCTGTAAAGGTATTATATATACAAGCAGGACAATTTTAGAAAAATATCCAGGGAATCACTTCTTTTTCAGTTCTCAATTGACTTTTTTGTTTAGCTGATTGGTTGTCACTTAATGGTATCTTCTAATTTTACAGAAGAACATTTTACAGTATTTTAGAACCTCTTGAATGAAGTTTGAATTCTGCAAGTAAAATTAATCAGTTGAATGATAGTCTTTGGACTGTCATTGATGTACAGTGTTATGAGATAAAATCTGAATGATAACTTTAACTCATAGTAATATATTTTTCTTTAAAAAAGGAGACCTTATTTATGTTAAGTATGAAATTTAATATCAAGACTTAATTTTAGAACTTTTATTTCAAAAGCCAATTTCTTACTAAAACAATTTATGTGGTCTTTGAGACACTTAAAAATAACTTTAGGAATCTATATCTGTTTTGTGATTTTTAAAAAGTTTAATTTTTAGACTTCAGACTTAAATACAGATG
>CM053590.1:37903492-37987888 GCA_028646515.1 Pseudochirops corinnae
GGACCCTCTCCTCCAAATTTAGCTGAGTTCTACTGACCTTTTCCCTTTGTCCTTGGCCCTTATGGGTTGGTAATTCTGGAAACTGCCACAGCTGCTAGTGATTTGCTCTCCTTAAAGCTCCAGCTGGGGCTTCTCCTGGATGGCCTGGGACTAAAACCGCATGGGGCTGGGCATTGCTTACAGAGTGCTGCGATGAGCCCTTTCTGTCTGTCTGCTGGGCTGCCTTCAGTGGGAGCCTTGTTTCTCTGCCATTTTATGCATTCTGGAGCTCTAAAATTTGTTTAGAGTCATATTTTCTAGGTATTTGAGGTGGTTATTGGGGGAGCTGCCGAGTTTTCTTGCTTGTATGCTGCCATCTTGACTCCTCCGCCAAAGCTCCTGATTTTTTCTGAGATGATATGTTTCAGTGATTCAAAGTGGAGTGCAATATTAAGCTTCTGAGAATTCTTAATTGTCATAGAACTGTGATTCTTATTTAATAACATGGTATGATAGCTCTTCATTATGTAAATAGAGTAGGAACCTCTAGGATCTTTCATTTCATTAGTATGGTGAATCTTCCGGGTGAGGAAACTCCTGTTACCAATTTAAGTTGTAACTTTGAACCTTAGAAAATTTACTTCTTTGCAACTTCTACTAAGCACTCAGAAGTTAAGTGATTTTGTTCATAGTCATATAACCAGTATGTGTTGGAAGTGGGATTTGAATCCACACCTTTCTGGCTCTGAGGCCTGCTTCTATCCACCATGCTGGGCACTTCTCATTGTGACTTTAGATACACGTGTAAGGGTCTGTGTTCCCTTAGGTCACAAAACCAGTCCAAGACAAAGTGATGGAACTGAGCTAATGAGGAAAGAAGCATTCTTGATGTTTCATCACTTGCACAGAATTCTGATAAAGAGGAACAGTGGGAATTTTCTGGCAAGACTGATGTAGATACACAGGTAATTGACCAATTTGGATTTAACAAAAAAATATCCTGAGGATGGAGTCAAAGCAGCTAAAAGAAAACAGGTCTAAAGAATGTGGTCTGTAAATGCTGTGTCAGCAGTGCTGATCTCAGCAGGAGCTGAGGCAGGCATGGATGCTAAAGACAACTCAAAAGAATTTCTAAGACTGGCTTGTGAGAGAGATCAGACTAGAGAGGAGCCTTGGAGCATCCGTGGACTGATGATTGCCCACAGTAAAGAGGAGACTGAACTGCCCTGTTATTGCTTCTGCTTTTTTGCCTAGGAGAATTGCTTTTGTCCTGGAAGTAACTGGACAAAGATTACTAACTGAGAGTGATCCTGAAGATGAAAAAGAGAGCTGATAAGAGCACCTAAGTGCCCTTGCAGTCACTTGGCCCTAGGGAACCACAGCCTCAGGGACTGAAAGCCCTGAGCTGCTGATAGTGATTGCTGAAAGGTCACAGAACATGGGAGAGCTAATGTGAGAGTGGAGAAGGACATATGCCCCAGTGATTTAAAAAAAAAGAACAGTCTGTAAACTATCCGCCAGTTAGGTTTCGATTCCAGGGAAAGTTCTAGAACATATCATTAAAAAGGTGGTTGGCAAACATTTAGAAAAGGAAGCAGTAATTGTTATAAAGAGCCACTCTGGCTTTGTCAAGAAGTGATCAAGCTAGACCAACCTCATTTCCTATCTTAACAAGATTATTAAATTAGGAGACATGGGAAATCCTGTGGAGATGGTTGACCTAAATTTTAGCAAAGCATTGATAAAGTAGCTGGCACTGTTTTTGTGGAGAAGATAAGAGGTCTCTGAACTTTGTGTTTGTATTTGTCAGTAAAAAGTTTTTGCAAACAATACCAGTGTACCTGTACTTACTTATTTATAATTGTTTGCATGCGCTGTGGTACATTATAAAGCTTAAAGAAACTGAAATAAAAACACATAAGATGAAATAATTGTTGAAGTGTATTAAGTCAAGAGATTACATGGTTAGATTTGTGCTTTAGGAAAATCACTTTGGCAGCGGTGTGAAGGATGAGATTGGAGCGGAGAGCAGTTCGAATTAGGGAGACCAGTTGGGAGGCTTCTACAGTAGTGCAGGTGAGAGGTAAAGAGGCACAGAACTGTTGTGGCAGCTTTGTGAATAGAGAGGAGGTATGTGAAAGCTATTGGAGAAGTCGATATGACAAGATTTGGCAGCTGATTAGATATGTACACTGCAGGAAGGTGAGGAATCTAGGGTAAAAGGTTACAAGCCTGGGTGACTAGAAGGATGTTGGTATGCTCATCTGTAACAGGGAAATTTGGAAGAGTGGTATTTGGGAGGAGAGAAAAGTAGTGAGTTCTTTTTTGAGCTTGTTGAGTTTGAACATTGGACCTAGAGTGAGAAAGACCTGAATTCAAATCCTGACTCAGACACATGCTAGTTGGGTGACCCTGGACAGGTCACTTGACTGACAGTTGCCTCAGTTTCCTCATCCATAAAATGGAGATAACAAATACATTTTTTCCTCAGGGTTATTGTAAAGATCAAATGACTCTTTGTAAAGCACTTAGCACAGTGCCTGGCCCATAATAGCAGCTTAATAAATGCTTTTTTTCCTTCTCCCTTCTCCACCCTTCCCCTCCTATATCCAGTGTGAAATGTTCATTAGGCAGTTTATGATGTGGGACTGGAATTCAGGAGAAAGATTAGGGCTAGATATATAGCTCTGTAGTCATCCAGTATTGAGATCATATTTAAACCCTGGGGAGCTGATGAAGTAAGCAAGAGAGTTTATAGTGAGAAGACAGGACAGAGACTTGGGGTCTGTTCATGGTTAGGGGACACAGTATGGATTATCATGCGGCAAAGGGGACTGAGGAATGGTCAGACAAGGTTGGAAGACCAAAAAAGCAGTAGAGACAGGAAGTATCCAAGAGGAGAGAATGGGCAAATGCTGCTCAGAGGTCAAGAAATATGCAGATTGAGAAAAGGCTATTAGATTTGGCAATTAAGAGATGGGTTGCTTTGAAGAGAGAAGTTTGAGAGAAGAGTCAGGATAAGAAGCATGTTGAGTTCCTGGGATATTGGAAAGATGGTGATTTCCTCTAAGGAAATAGGAAATTCCAGAAGACTTGGTTTTTTTGGGAAAGGTAATAATAGAATTGCCACCCATCTACATTTGTTGATTCTGTGCTACCTATTCTCATTGAAAAATGGAAAAAAGTGTGATGGGATTGACTTATTAGCAATTGTGCCACAGTGTAGAGCCTGCCACTGTTGTGACCCAGGGGCAGATGTGGGAACACTGGGGTGGTGGTGGTAGGGTAGAAATTTGCTTGCGCAGGAAGTAGCTAGGTCAAATTAATTTATACCCTTCCTGCCTTTAAAGTTCAATACCTAGTGAATCCATAGAAAGCCTGGAGGTGAGGGGAAAGGTACAGAGTGGACAGTTACTGTAAAGAATAGTGTAGTTGTATTGGAGACAAACCCTTGATTGACTTTAAGGGTGAGATATGACCTATCACACCCTCTGGGTAGTTGATCACTCAGGACAGAGCCTTGGGGTCCATTCACCATTCACCATGTCATTGGGTTAGTAAGCACTGGCTTCTCTCCCCCCCTCCCCATTCTCCTCGAGTGATTCCATGGTCTCTACTTTGGATACCCCTGGATTAGATAATTCAGGTAGAAAGGCCCAGAACTGGTTGATTGCTAGATTCAGAAAGTAGTTGTAAATGAGTTAATGTCAACATGGCAGGAGGTACCTAAGGAGTTTGTGCTTGGTCCTATGATGATTAATATTTTTGTCAGTGATTTGAATAAATGTGAAGATGGCATACTTAATCTAATTTGCATGGTGTAGCTAATATAGGAGTGACAGAATCTAAAAGGACTTGATAGTGTAGAATCTATTGATGAAATTCATTGGGATAAATGTGAAATCTTACAGTTGGGTTAAAAAAATCAGTTCTACAATTGCATGATTATCATTATTTTGAAAAAGATCTGGAAGTATTTAGTGGACTGCAAGCTCAATACAAGTCAGCCATATGATGTTGGACTCAAAAAGTTAATAATGCACTGAGAGACAGAGGTTCCAGGAATAGGAAGTTGATAGTCTCACTGTCATCTGCCCTCATCTGGGTTGTTCATTTCAGGGTGCCACAGTTTAAAAAGAATATTGACAAGCTGGAGTGTCCAGAGGAATGCAATCAGGATGGTCAAAGACTTTGAGTCCATGTCTTTTGAGAACTAGTTGAAGAAACTGGGCTGTCTTTAGCCTAGAGAAGATAAGGCCATGGGAGACTGGGGGAGGGTAGTGGAGGTGGGAGAAAGCATCTTCAGATATTTGGAGAGCTCTGTGGAGGAGGGATTAATCCAGTTTGTTCTTTTTGGTTCCAGAGGGCAGAACTAGGAGAAATAGACAAAAGTTTCAAAGAGATAAATTTAGGCTTGGTGGCAGGAAAAAAAGTCCTAACAATTATAGCTGTCAAAAATTAGTATAGGATTCCTACAAAGGTGGTTCCTTGCTTTTTCTTGGAGATCTTCATGCAGAGGGTGGGAAACAAACCCCTTTTGTCATTTATCTTATAGTGGACTAGATGGTCCCTGAGGGACCCATCTAACTCCCGACTTCTTTGATTTTGTGAAACAAATTTAATAATTCCTAGAAAACATCCCTATCTCTCTGGCTCTTTATCTCACACTAGGCTTATTGTAATGGTCGCAAGTGTGATAGTAGATGGCTAAGGAGTAAATGCTGTCTGTGTAGTAGCTTGGAGACACTGTTATTTGGCATTTGATTCGTGTTCAGTGATGTAGTATTCCATGACTGTGTGGATAGCCTATTAGTACACGGAAAGTGATCTACTATTGTCAGCCACCGAAACGGAACCTTTCACTAGCACGGATGTCAAACTCCAAGAAAACCACAAATAAGGATCCCTCGCAGCAGGCAGGCTGCATATTGATTTCAGAAATATATGTTACATTCATATTAGATAGGCATTAGATAAAACTAATATATAAAATATTCTTATTACTATGGGGCAACTTACATCATTATGTGATATGTTAATTTATAGATATTATAATGGTATTATAGGGGAAGCTAGCTGGATAGAGCACCTGGCCTGGAGAATGGAAGACCTGAGCTCAAACCCGGTCTTAGACTTACTAGCTGTGTGACTCTGGCTAAGTCACAAAACTGTTTGCCTCGGGTTCCTCATCAGTAAAATGGGGCTAATAACGGCACCCACCTCTCGAGGATCGAGTGAGATCGTAGTTTTGCAGAGCTTAGCACGGCTCCTGGGGCACTGTAAGCTCTGTACAAATATTAGGTATTCTTAGACAATTTGTTTTCACTGTTTATGGGTGTTTATAGTTTTACATGCATACAAATCAGGTGTTACAGATAAAAAAGGAACATACAATGTTTTAATAACAAAAAGATTCAAAATTACCACAAATTATATTACAAGAAGATTGAAGTTTAATTTAATACTATTTGCTAGAAACTTGGCATCTTTTGCCAGAAACTATTTTATCACTCAGTTTTCAAAGACTGTATTTTTATCAAATGCAGTTTTCAGTATGGATAATAAATGCTCATTTGATAATCTTAACTGTATGAAGTTTTAATATTGTTCATGAGTGAAAATAACTGCTCCCTTAGATGTATACTCCCAAGCACATTGCTAAGATGCTTGCAGCAAACATACGTATTTCAACCAAATGTCTTGGCAAGTAAGAATAAAACTCTGGAACACTAACTTCATTATATTTTTCTTTTAGTTCTGCTACATTGAATTTCAGCAAGTTCTGTTTGAATGTTACTTTTCATTCTCAACATCAAAAGATAATTCATAGGAAACAATTATTTTCACACATACAAATCTTTCCTATTTCCTTTTAAATGCAATTAGCAATTCCCGAATATGTGAGGCACTGGCTGAAATTACAAGACCCAAATCACACTTGATAATTTTTACGTGTAGGAAAATGAGTCAAATAAAAAATTTTTTGTTTCTTTTTCCAAAGACCAAGTGTTAGCTTAAATGCTTTAATGCAGTCATATATAAATGTTACAGTCTGATTTTGACCCTGATGTTTTCAATTCAACTCATTTAAATGCCCCATAATACCTACATTGAAAACCAAATCCTGAAAACAGTTCTCATTATTAAACTATTCTGGTGACTCCCTTTTAAATTTTAAAAACATTTTGATTTCTTGGTGAAGTTGCCAGAATTGCTTCAAAACCTGATGACAGCAAAGCCAGCCAACTTCTGTGTGATGAAGTAAACCAAGAGTAGTGAAGAAAACTGTCATTGATTCAATCCTTGAGAACCTATAAAATTCACTGTTTTATTTTTTTAAAGAACAAGGCAATTTATTAATGAATCTGGTGTGGTTTGTCATAGTATTTCTTGTTGCCAGCTGCCACCTGTCTTGCAATTCTGTCCAAGTCTCTCTGTCCTTGAGGTGTCAGCCTCTGGCCCCCGT
Organism: Pseudochirops corinnae; assembly: GCA_028646515.1. NCBI lineage: Eukaryota > Metazoa > Chordata > Mammalia > Diprotodontia > Pseudocheiridae > Pseudochirops > Pseudochirops corinnae. The sequence goes on from CM053590.1 coordinate 37,909,938, forward strand.
TGTGGTCCTTCTCCACCATCTTGAGCCTCTCTAGGCCTGCAGGACCCTCTGGGCCATACCCTTGGAACCCCAGCTGAAGTGGCTGGACACGACCCCGTTGCGCTGGTGCCTGCTGTAGATCTTGGTCATGGAGCCCACGCCAGTGCTGCCACAGAGAAGTGCTGGATGGAGGAGGCCACCCGTGTGTAGAACCAGTTCTTGTCGTAGGGTGCCAGCTCCTTATTCTTGGCTAGCTTGACTGTGTCCACCCATTCGGGGACTTTCAGCTTCCCTGACTTTTTCAGGAAGGTGGCCAGGGCCCACATGAACGAACTCCTGCTAGTTCACGTCCTTCACTGTGACTCCAGGCATCATGTGGGTTCCATGGGACCAGCCAAGGGAATGGGCTAAAATACACTGTTTTTAAAATCTTGAGCACATTTTCCATTTTCTCTACTTCTGAATGCACCATTTGCTGGTATATAATGCAGTGAACATGATGAAACTGACTATCAGGAGCAATTTCATTCAGCTTAGCTAGTAATTGAGCTACAAATCCATTTGTCTTCCCTGTCATTGCTGCTGTACCATTGCCACACACATTAATTTTGATGATGGAAGATTATACTTTTCTACAAGTCCACATACTTTCTTTAAAATATCTTTACCTGTTATATAGCATTTTAGAGAAAAATCTCAAACAGTTCTTCGGGAAACTCACAGTGAGATTTTTGTCACGTACTCAAAGAAATATGACTACTTGTGTTAGGCCTTTAATACTTGGATCACAATTGAAAAAGATCATTTTCTTTTTTGATTTAAGTTTTCCATGATGTCAGTGGCAATTTTATTAATTCTTTCTGTACCAGTATTTCTTCTGAAAAAACTTTTTTGGTACAAAGAATTTCAGTGGCTTTCACCATATGTTCCTTTACAAAATCACCTTCACTAAAACACTTTGAATGTTTAGTTATAAAATCTGAAATAGCATACCTACCTCTGACTAATGTGCCACACTCTTGCTATCTTAATGGACTTTTGTAAATATTTTTTGTTGTTTTCGAAGGGTAGCTTTTAAATTTCTTAATTTCTCTTCTCTTATTTTGCCTAAGTATTGATCACACTCAGACTAGTGTATGTCATGGTGGCATTTTAAATTATAGTCCTTGCAGATACTAATAATGTGTCTACCAGTTAAATATAAAATCTTGTTTTCTACTTCAGAAAAGGAATATTTAGCTCCCAACTTGTCTGAAAAATTCTGTTTTCTTCTTGTATGGATCTTTTTTGACTGCTCTTAGAATGAGATATAATTTATACTCTTCCTGTAAAGTAAAAATTAAAATAAGTTTTAAAACAAATTATGATTTCATGTTTCTAATTATAAATAAATTTATAGCTTTCTTACCTTATATAATTTGTAGTTGAAGACTCTTCTTTCTCTTAACCTTTTATAACTGTAGTGAAGACCCTTTGAATATGAAAGCAACAAAATATCATTTCCCGCGTACTATTTAACATAGAATAGCTTTCATGGGTCCATGGATCAAACTTACAGATCATCTGCACAAACTGTGCTAAAAGAACCTGAAAGTTGAAATTTACATGAGTAGGTGGCATGAAGCTCTCCCCCACTAGGCTGCTGTGAGGGAGTGATTTCAGAATGTGAAGGATTGTTGTTTCCATGTGGTTGGTGTGCAAGAGAGGTGAAGCCTGCTGTCAGGAGAGCAGCAGTGGAAAAAGAGGAAGGACCACTTTCTGTATGCCAATTTGAGCTTCTCCTTTCCAGAAATAGGAGCCTCTCATCTGCTTGGTTTCCATACTAACTTCGGAACCACATCACACTTTCCTAATGAATGAAATTTCCACTTAAAAAATGAAGGCTGCCTCCCCTGCTCCATGCTTCAGTACTTCACAGGAGGATCCAGACCTATGCACAGTGTGCTGCTTCCAGGTGCTTAGTCATGTGAAAAGATATGATCTACCGTGCTACTATGCAAAGAAAAGTGGACATTTCTACTTTTCACTAATAGCCCTTCAAATATTAAAATATCACAAAGTTCTTTGTAGTAGACCTTATTCTTCATTTTCCACCAAAAACAGATTGCAGTTTGCAAAAAGAATAGCTGTGAACTCTAGACTAGTTTATGATATTTTGCCACTTTGCTCATGTGCTTTTTTTGCCTTCCAGGTGCTGCAGATTTCTGCCCTAATCTGACACGTGCCACATGGAACTTTTCCCCTGGCTTTCCTGCCCAGTGCTTCATCCCAGCCAGCCACCAAATTGTCAGACAAATCCCCTCCTCACCCCCTACTCCCATCTCCCACCCTCTTCTAAAAATTACCAATAACAATTAGATATTTAAGAGTAGAAAATTATTCCTTTAAGATCAGTAATTGCCATACCAATCAATACTAACATGATAATAAATTATTCATTTCTATAGTTAAAAATGCAAAGAAAATTTCATGATTTTTAGTTTTAAAATGTAACTGTCTATACTTTATTGTAGTTTTCTTTATTTCATTAACTGTTTCCAAATTATGGTTTAACCTGCTTCAGTCCGCACTCTTGAGTGTTGTGGGGCCATGTATTGGACCCCACTTGTTGTATGGTGTGAGGACCTCCTTTTAGTGTCTGTCTTCTAGGTCAGAGTAAGAGAATTATAAGAGTGTTCAGAGACAACTTTACCACCTTATGACTCTCATGGTCTGAAGGCAGCCATTTCTACTCAAACAATTCATGAAAATAGTGGATTTTAATAATTGAAACATAATACACAGTCAAGTAAGCAGTATTTCTGAGACATTTTGCGGTGAGGTCCAGAAAGGTTCTGTGTGATAGTGACAAATAAGGGGGTTAAGTTTGAGTGTGGCTTACCCTTAGAAATTTTACATATCACTGTAGCAGAAAGCTATGATATTAGAGATATGGGAACAGTAGTTGAAAATTCACGAAGGTTTGAAGGGAACTCTAAATGAGAGACTATATGAAGCTCATGGTTAAGTACTATAATTTGTTTCCCTTGTTTAGGGGTAGGGGGTCTTATTTATAAGCTATATTGTATTACTTTCAGCTATTTCTTTCATAAGTACCTCATTGTTAGAAAAGAACAAGAATTAGTTTGTGTATTAGATAGATTACAGCCTATCCATGGTGCTGAGGATTTTTCATTTTTCTTTTTTAAAAAAGTTCATTTTTTATAATAAACTTGACAAATATCAGCAGAGATTAATATTTTCATATATAAAGAACAGAGTGAGGATTGTATATGAATCTGAATCACTTATGAACAGCTTGTTCTTAAAAAGTGTTTATATTTAGTTTAACATGGCATTACCAACACTTCCCACTGCCGTTTATCTGACTTCTTCTGAACTTCTCTTATTTTCTGTGAATTAAAAAAAAATATTGTTGATGCCCCATTTTTACTATCAATATCACTTCTACCTACCTCCCCCATATTACTTCCTATGACTCCCTCATTCCCTCAAATAGTTACACACACACACACACACACACACACACACACACACACACCCCAAAAATCTCCTTTGCTTGCAACAAATACAACTCTGTCTGGAATGTGTGCCTCATTCTGCTCCTTTCTCTCAAGGATTGGGAAGCAATTCATCGTTAGTCTTCTGTAGGCAAGGTTGGTTGTGGCATTAGAGTTCTGAAATCTTTAAAAAGTTGTTCTTTACCCTATTGTCATTGTATAAATTGTTCTGATCTGAATGGAGCAGTTTTAAGAGAAGACAAAGTGTCCTCTTTGCGAATATTGAGAGAAAAATTGTATAAAATATTGATGACATTTAAGTCTGTTAAATAAATGAACTTATACTTAAAATCACATATCTCTGTTGGAATAATCTATACACAATAATGAAATTGAACAGTTACGATTTTTAAAAAAGAAGTATCTTTATCCCAATATGCATAAGTTAGTAACTACTTTGAAAGGTTGGTGGTTGGACAGAAAAGGAAATAAATAAGGAATGGCAGAGTTGGGAATTGGAGCCCTTCCAGGGAGCTCTTATTAGCCCTGAGAAGGGAAGGGGGTAAATACTTCACAGGTGAGTGGTCTTGTCAGATTTTTATTATTGAGGATAGAGAAAGCTATAAAAATTTGAAGGGTATCACAGATACGTGCTTACTTTGTCTGTGGGTTCCCATTGACGAGTCAGGCCTAGGTCTGTATCAGTTCTTTTTGGACTTAAAGATACCACAGTGTCACCTTCCTTCTGCAGAGATTTCTTCCTTGGTACATCTGAGCTATGTTTGTGCCAAGTGAGATGACCAGAAATAGATCTTAGACTGCTTTGAGTAACAGTGGTTAATTATCTTGCATGGATAATGAGCAAGGCTTACACTGTTTTTATTAAAAGCTAGTCAGCGGCACAATGTAACTGTTGAAGAAATCATCTTTTTATAAGCTGCCCTCCATTTAAGCCTACCTGCAAATATGGTGGTGCTGTGGAAAGTAGGAGCAGCAAACAAATCGTGCTTGGATTTTGGAAAGCCATCTCAGTTGAGTTCAAACAATTGTTGTCCATTCAGTTTAGAAGTAGGAAATGTGAGAGATGGTGGCCTTCCCAGGCAGTAGTCCCAGCAATTGCCAGAGGACAGAAAGAAGAACTTTATTTTCTTTCTGTAAAATACTGCCCTGGTTCTTTTCTACCAGTACATGATATTAGTAATAATAACAGTCAACATTTATATAGCGCCTACTTGACTGGGCTTTCATGACTGCGAGAGAGAAACTGATGACTTTGTGCAGCTCGGCCCCACTTAAATCCAGTTCCTGCACAAGTCAAGTCACCACCCTGTGGTGTCATTGGTCCTCTTCAAAAATGAAGGACAAACAACAGTGCTTACTGTGTGCCAGGCAGTAGGTGCAGTGTTTTACAGTTATTTCTCATTTGATCCTCACAACAACCCTGGCAGGTAGGTGCTATTATTATTTCTATTTTTCAGATAAAGAAACTGAGGCAGAGAGAGAAGAGAGGTTAAGTGACTTGTCTGAGTAACACAGTTAAGTTTCTAAGACCAGATTTGTATTCAGGTCTTTCTGACTCCAGGTCCTACACTCTGTTCCCTGAGCTATCTAGTTGCCTACATATATATGTACATACACACATATGTATATACATATACACATATAGATAGATACATATATACATAACATTTTAAAATATTGGATCCTTTTCATAATGTTGTTCTTCAGGGACCTTGGATGGAATCCTTTTATTTTAATAAAGGTTATTTTATAATTATCACATTAAAGAATGAAATCATATAGTACAAACTCATCTATAGTTGAAAAACTTTTGTGAGCTTATTTTTTTTCCTAGTTACTAAACCTCCTTGGTAATGCAGATTTGTTTTATACCATACGAAACTAATGAGAAGTATTATGACAGAGTCTTTGTATTTTTTGTTTTTTCTTTTTCTCCTTCCTTCCTTCATTACATTGAAAAGAGTGTCTGAGGTCAGGTGCTGCTTTTTCTCTCTATCTTCAGTGCTTAGCATATAGAAGGTGATTAATAAATGCTTGTTGTATGAATGAATGAATACTCTGTATAGAATGAGGTTCATGATCAGAAGAATCTCTTATCTTTGGTAATTTGGTAATGGGGAATAGCGTAGTGATGTGGGTTGCCATTCCTATATTTCTACCCTGAAAGGTACTATAGTAAAAACTTCTTGAGAATTAACAAGTATTGTTAGGGAAATACTGTTAATATGCTTTTTGATATAGGGGAAGCATATCTCCTACCATCTCTCTTGGATGTTTGAGTTTTGTAACTCCCTTCTTGAGTACTCAGCAACCTTATCCCTATCCCAAGCAAAATACATGTAGAGTTAATGAATGTTCTCAAATAAATAGATATGGATATTAAAGAGGGTCACCATTCCTCTTTGGTACCAAATTATAAGTGATAATAATTATTATAATAATATACATTTAATTAGAGCTTTTTTTAGAGTGCTTTGATTTAGAGGATCTGTGGTTTCATTGGTGTGGCTAATCTCACTGATGTAACCCACTCTGCCTCCAACACACACACACACACACACACACACACACACACATACACACATGCGTGTGCACGTGTGCACATGCGCGCACACATGCTAAATAATTTTTGAGAGCTGTTGTGGTTGAACATTTGTTACCCTGAAGTGATGAACCTCTCTAAATTTGGTTTCATCAGCTCTTTGCCTTTTTGGCTTGATACTAACTCCTTTGACCTTGTGTTCTGTGTTACCATAACCATAAATCGCCTCCATTCCATGAAGAGACATTGGAAGAAAATTTTTGTATTGGTTTCAACATACTCAGTCCTTATTCTTGACTTAAGGTATATCTAAAAAAGAACTAGGTTGGTTAGATGGTATTAGAGAGAGCTGTGGAGTCAGAGGACCTAGATTTAAGTCCTGCCTCTAATGCTTGCTTCTTGTGTGACATATCATTTAACCATCCTCATCCATAAAGTGAAAATGCTGGGCTAGATTGCCTCTTAGATTCCTTTCAGTTCTAGATCTGTTATCCTTTCTACTTTTACTATAAAAGGAGTTAAGACAAATTTTAACTGTGTCTTTTAGCATCTAGCTTGCTCTAACAGCTCTCAATGGAAACTAGGCCACTTTTCTTCTATTTTATTTTGGTCTTGCATTGAAATCCATAACCATGGTACAGATTGCAATTTTAATTAGAATTTGTGCCTTTTTACGTGTGATAGTGAGAGGAGAATACTCAGAAGGGGGGAAAAGAACACTTTTATAGTGATTATTGTCCAGAGACAGGTGAATTGTTCTGACTGATAATGAGGATTGTTTGGAGTCACGAAGACACAATTTTATATTGTTTGTTTTTTCTGCTCTATAGTCTCCAACTTGTTGATAACTGCAATTTGACCATAGCTTTATTTGAATGCATTCTTTTAAAATCATTTGGAAGTTTATATCTCTAGATATTAGTGAACTACTCACTAAACAGGCTTATTGCAATGATAACTCAACTTATGTTGAAAAAATTAGATGTGAAGTAATCCTTTAAAAATAATCTATTCATTGTAATAAAACTTAATAGAACTTCTTAGGGGAAAACCATGACTTCACAAAATATGTGATGTTAGACTGTGCTAAGGGCTCAGGATTGATGAATATTAGTGGATGGGAAGTTCTTGTTATAGCACAAGTCATCACCAGTCAAGCACCTCTGTGTCCACTTTCATGCAAATCTTGCTCTCCTTCAGTCAGATATAGAAACCTTGTTTTTGGCTTCAAGTGGGGAAAGCAGTGTTTGTCGAATTGATTTAAGTGTGTAGAGGTTCATCCCCAGAAGTTTGGCGTAGGTGATGATGTTTCTTTAAGGGTTAGTAATCAAGAAACTAACCATTTACCAAATGTTCCTCGGTCCTAGACATCCCTTTCTACAGTAATGATGTCCAAATAGTAGGAAAAAGACTGACCATGCTAAAAAGCAATATTTAGATTGCTTAAATTGGTAACAGTTATAAATGTGTGGTTACTGTCTATAGAGACGGTTGACACATTATTGGATAACTTGAATATAAATTGATGAAATAACCTTGTATTATGTTAAAATATATTTAATCTCATTGAATCTGGCATTAAATGCTTAGATAAACATAGGTTTTAGAACTATAAGGGCATTAGAAATCCTTCAATTCAATTCCTGTATTTTATGGATGAGAAGACCTTGAGGCTCATTGAGAAGAAATCACTTCCTCTAGATCATACAGGTAGAAAGAAGCCAAGTTGGAATTTAATGAGGTTCTTTATTTCCCAGTTCAGCCACATGACTGATATGTGCCAGGTACTGAGTAGGTGCCATCCTGGCAGATAAAGAAATGCAGAGCTATTTGAGAATGTGACATCTTGGTTGTTGACTTTTGAAGGAAACTAAGGATTCTGAGGTGGAGAAGAGGGAGCGCATTTCAGGAATGTGGGAGTGCTTGTGCGGTCACCAAGGTGGAGATGAAATGCAGAGTTCTGAGACAGCTGATTCATGCTAATTTTGGTAAACCTTAGCAATCCATTGCAAGAATTGTTTTAATCAGATTTGGGATGACCTGCTTCCAAGAAGAAAGTGCTAAGTAAAAAGGTCTGTCCCTATTGGGGCTGATCTGATCAGTCTAGGTAAGCCTTCCCAGGAGCTCCCTACAAGGTGAAATCAATGGTCTGATCCAAAAGAAAAAATGTAAATGGCCTGGTACTAGCTGCAGAGGTTAGATAATCATTCCGTGAATTTATCAAGTATTTAGTTATGCCTTGTTCTGTGGGAGAGTAAAAAAAAAATTGGAGCTAAACATCTAGTAAGGTACTACTAATTTAGTAATCTATTTGATGCTTAACACTTTTTGTATTAAAAAGGACATCTCTGCTTCTTGAAATTAAATATTGTGAAACCTAGACTACCTTTGAATTGGTTTTAACTATTCTCAGGAGGGACATTAGTCAGATGTATTCAGAGTCAAGTACCAGAAACATCCCAGTGGATCTGAGTGAGAGTTATTGTCACAGGGTAAGAAAAGTGTTGGATTTGTAGTCCAGAAATTAAGTTTAGTCACAGTTCTGTAACTTAATGGTTTTTTGACCTTGAGTGAAAAACCTTTGAGCTTCAAAATGAATGTAAAATATTTGATAAAACACAAACTACTGTTTAAATGTCTTATTACTAATAGTGACTATTTCCTGTGCCACCATTAAGGCTCTTCAGGCTTTGGTTGCATTTTTTTTGTTAGTAGTTCTTCAGGTGAGAGTGAGCTCGAGTTGTAGTACAATATGAAACATGTATTAGGGCATCAGACTGCTTTTTAAAATGAACTTCCTCGAGCAGTCTGGGTTGATAAGCAGGTTGGCTCATAGTTGGAGCTTTAAACTTGATGCTAGAAGGAAGAATTCTTTGTCAAGGAATTTGTTGCTAGGCAGACATTGCTGTTAGCTATAGACATTGACTAGCTCTGTCAAGAATAGTGTAATTTGCAAGGCAGGTATACATTTAATTAGTACTTGAAGAAAATTTTCTCTGCCATGCTGCTGTTTTAAAAAGTTTTTAATGAAAATTTTAATCTTCTTAATCTATTAAATGCAGTTTAACAGCTTAATGTTAAAAGAATCAACTTAAAGCTTGAGTAGTCTCACAGCCTAAATTTTGCCATAGAAATTATTTTTAAACCCATGTGACTATCTTATTGGCATTGTTAGATATGTTAAAAATTGAGAGCCCTTGCTTGGTTGGTTGTTGCGAAGAGGACCAAAATGACACCACTATGTTGGAATCAAGGTGCAGGGTGTCTGCTGTGGCTGGCTAGACCAGCTTAAACTCAGAAGGCTTTTACCATATGTTGGGCACATGGTGTGAATATTTGGAGTGGAGATGTCTCTAAATTTGTTCATCTCATGTTTCTTTTGAGCTACTGCAATTTTACTTTGCTTATAGTTTTCTTTGATGTAGGTGAGCCATTCTGGGCAGTCCTTTTCTAGTCTTTCCCATGTCAAGAATTGGTTCCAAAGTTCTTCAGAGAGACCTTCTGGAGATGGTTCGTGTATAAAGTGTTCTTCTGACCTCCATGTGAGTGCTTGCCTTGTGTGAGGTCTCCATAAAATAGTCTTTTGGGCAGATGTATGTTTGGCACTTGAACAGTGTGGCCAGCCGATTGGAGTTGTGCTCTCTGTGGTAGTGTTTGAAAGCTTGACAGTTTAGCTGAAGAAAGGACCTCAGAGTCTGATATCTTCTACCAGGTGATCTTCAGAATCTTCCTTAGACAATTCAAATGACAGTGATTCAGCTTCCTGGCATGGTGATGGTAGACTGTCCAGGTTTCACAGGCCTAGGCTTTGTAGACCTTCACTTTGGTAGGCAGTCTCATGCTTCTTCTCTCCCACACTTTCCTTCGGAGCCTCCCAAACTGTGCTAGCTCTGGCAGTGAGTACGTCAACCTTGGCGTCTGTGTGGGCATCCCTGGAAAGTATACCGCTGAGACAAGTGAACTTATCCACAGTATCCAAAACTTCTCCATTTGCTTTAACTGATGATTCCATGGATGGAGTGGTGCTGGATGGTGGAGAACTTGAGTTTCCTTGGTGTTAATTGTTAGGCCAAAGTTAGTACAAGCAGCAGAGAATTAATCCATATTTTGTTGCGTCTCAGCCTCAGAGGCTACATTGAGTGCACAGTCAATTGAGAATCTGAAGCATCTAAAAAAAACCCCAAAGAAACTGAGATACAAAACAAATTAAGTCACCTGATGAGCCATAGGTCTCTTACCTGTCAGGCGTGAGATTTAGACCCAATGTTCTTGATTCCAAGGCCAATCTCCTTTTCCACTGTACCACAGGCTTCTTCTGAAAGAATTTAGTAAGTTCTTGATGCTTTACAAGAATGACTGTTGTTTAACTTTTGAATTTTTGTACTTGTGCATGCCATTGTTAGCACAGGTAATTTCAAAGTCACCTTTATCTTTTACATAATAGTATTTGGTTAGAGGAGGAAATGATCTAATCTCTTGACAATATAATAATGTGAAGGAAGTGTCTGGGGATCATAACTTAGAAATTTTTCGTGCTCCATTTCTTCCTTAATTTATTTCCTAGTTGCTTTACAAGGGGAGTTGGTAAGAGTAGATTTTCTATACAGATAGTATCATGGAAAAAGTTGATATCAACCCTAGAACTCACAAACCTGAAACAAGGTATATATCTTGAAAAATTAAGAAAAACAGCATAAATGAACAGTTGTGGATGATAGTACATGTCGGCTTTCACTTTTGTAATTTCTTCTTTCTTAAAAGGAAGAATGTGTACTTTAATTCAAGTAAGTCTGACGTGTTTTGTTGCTGATTAACATTAATTTTATGTACAATGTATGTTGTTATGATTGTACTTTCTTCACTCAGTATCACTTTATAAAAATGTTTACACACTTTAAAAAATTCTTCACTCATAATTTCTTATGGTATAGTAGTGTTCCATAACATTCCTGTATCAAAATTTATTTAGTTATTATCAAATTGTTGGACACATGGTTTTTGAAGCTTTTTGCTGTTTTAGAGTTCTGCTATGTCTAGCTTTACAGAAATGAGTCTTTTTGTCCTCAGGGTTTAAACTTAGGAGTGGGATCCATATGTTAAAGGGTATGACAAAGTGTGTAACTTTGCTCATGTAATTCCAAATTGGTTTCCCAAACAAGTGGACCATTTGACAGATCCACCAGCAGTACATTAGTTTGACATACAGATTTGGGAGACTAGAGAGTCATTTTGGCTGTGTGTGTGTGTGTGTGTGTGTGTGTGTGTGTGTGTGAGAGAGAGAGAGAGAGAAAGAGAGAGAGACAGAGAGAGAGAGAGAGAGCGGTTGGGGGAGGGTTCTGGATACAAACAAAAGGAAGTTTAAGACCAACCTTATGCAAACTGAAATGATTTCTCCAAGTGATTAGGCAATTTGGTATTTATGAAACCAAATTATTTCCCACTTTAAAAATTACTGGCATATGTTAGCAGTTGTAGCTAAATTGACACAGGGAAAGGTTTTGATAAAAATGTAACCTTTTTTTCCCCAATGGTGAATTATAACTATCTGTAACAGGGATGAGAACCAGGAAGGCAATTTGACCAATAAATATGACTGCCTGTTATTGTGCAATAAATGTACTGTCTGCATCTGTGCAATTTAATAGGAAGTAAAAAAAGAGCTCTGGGCAGCAGAGGAGGAGGCAGTTAAGAGTTCCCCTTAGTCACGGTTCTAATAAGTGTTTTTAGCTGATGTCCTGCTCTCTGATAAGTAGCCCATTTAGAGGGTTACCACTAGGTAAAGATCCTGACATTGAATATTATTTTAGTTAAATTCGTGATCTTATCACACTTGAGTTTTTCCTCCATTGGTTTGTCCATACCTTATCAAATCTTGTGATTCTTGACCATGCTTATTTTTTTAAATTAGAAAAAATAAAGAGGGAAGAAATTAGTATCTGTCAGTAAAGCTAAGGAACACATCAATATATTCTGTGTTCTGCCTCCATGATTCCCCTATACAAAGAATGGAGGGAAGTACATTCTCATATCTAGTCTGTGGGGCTAAGCTTTATTATTATAATTACATTGTGTTTGGTTTTGATTTTTGCTGCTACTACTAGTCTTTTTTTCATATATATGATTGTAATCATTGAATTTATTTTCTGGTGTTTGCTTACTTCACTTTACATCAGTTCATGAGTCCTCCTTCTATGTTCATGGTAAATTTCATGCAATTTTACTATCTGTGGAATGTCATATTCTATTTAATTCATATGTCATAAATAGGGTTAGCAATTCCCCAGTTAGAGGACATATATTTTGTTTCTAGTTCTTTGCTATTATAAACATTGCTGTTGTGGTATATATGGGTTGTTTATGCTTTAATACAGAGTGCTAGAGACCTTTTTCTAAGCTTTTTTGTATTTCATTCATATCACTTGAGTTACTTGGGTTGTCCATTTTTTATTCTTTGTGCTTGACCTACTCATATCTGATCAAACATTTTCTTGGGATATCATTAAATCCCAACCATTCCCTAATTATGCTGGGGAAATATATATATATATATGTACACACACACACACACACATATACACATATACCTTTTATTCTCAGTTACAAATCCAATCAGTCAACAAGCATTTATTATGTACCTGCTAGGTTTTGGGATTACAGAGACAAATGATGAGATCCTTGCCCTCAAGGAGCTTACATTCTATCAGGGGATACATATGTATGCTTATTCATACATACATACATAGCTGTATACATATATGTATATGTTATCCTTAGTTGTATAACCAAATAATTTTTCAGGGTTGGAGAGGGAGGAGGCATTAGCAACTAGGGGATTAGGAAAGGCATCATGTTAGAAGTTGTGTTTGAAAGAAACCAAGATGTGGAAATGAGAAGAGGATGAATTCCAGGAATGGGATGTAATCTGTGCAGAGATATAGACATAGCATCAGAAGATGGATTGTCGTGTGTGAAGAGCAGCTAGTAGGCAACATTAGCTAGATCCTAACGTGAATGAAGGGAACTATTCAATAGTAAGGCTGGAAAGGTAGCTTGGACTAAGTTGTGAAGGGCTTGAAATGCCAGAGGAATTATTTGCCAGAGGAATAATGCTAGAGGAAATCCAAGGGGTAATGAGAAACCCTTAGAGAAATTCATGGCTATACCTATATTTTTCGAAAATCACTTGGGCAGGTGTGTGGATGATAAATTGGAGAGGGCAGACATCAGTCTACATCAGTTATCACAGTTACTATAGTGAAAGGCTATATGACCATTGAGCCTAGCCAGAAGATCTGGGTTCTTGTCTTAGCTTTTGCTGATTGTCAGCTCTGTGACCTTGGGTTCCTAGCCCCTGTGGTTCTTCTTCATCTGTAAAATGGGGATAGTGCCTCTTCTGCCTACATTGCAGGCATGTTGTGTGTCTCAAATAAGATGTATGTGAATGTGCTTTGAAGACTAATGTTATATAATTAGACTATGATAGCATGACAAAGATTTCCCAGAATTGGCCAGAGAGTGATAGAAGAATTAGAATAATCTTTTAGAGTTTGTGGTAATGGAATTTGACTGGTAACGAGGAATTCAGTGCATCCTAGGGCCATGTGAGGATCTGAGATAATGTTTGTATAGCATTTCACAAGTTAGAAGACCTGTAAGGTCAGTAATGTATATGTTTCCCTAATTTTACAGATGTCGAGACCTGCATGACTAAAGTGTCAACAACTTTATCTCTGGTCTCTTCACTCTCAGGTCCAAAGCCTTTTTCACTTTGTCAGGCAGTATACATAGCTATATAATAGATATTATAGACTTTGGCTAAAGTCAATCATTAGGGCATCTGGGTGGCAAAGTTGATAGAGCACTGGACCTGGAGTCAGGAACTTTAGGAACTCGTCTTCCCGAGTTCAAATATGGCCTGAGACACTTACTACCTGTGTGATCCTAGGCAAGTCACTTAACCCTTTTTGCCTCAGTTCCTCACGTGTAAAAATGAGTTAGAGAAGGAAAGGGCAGACCATTCCAGTATCTCTGCCAAGAATACTCCAAATGGGGTTACAAAGAGTTGGACATGACGTAAAGGACTTAACAACCACAAATGTCAGTCGTTAATAATGTCAGTCAAATGGGAGACTGTTAATTCATTTATCAACTTTTTTGTTTCTCTTGTGGTATGTCATAGAACTATGGCAGAGTTTTGTACCTGGCCCCAGGCCAGTCTTAGAGAAGATAAGACCTGATCTCTAGAATATTTCCTTTCCTTTTTCTAAGTGGGTTTTTAATGATATAACACTCTCAAACCAGTGATTATGAAGTGTTGTTTTTGAAACAAAACTGATATTGTTGGATTGTTGGTGTGTATTACCAAGAACAATTTCAGATGTAGAGTGATCGAGAGAAGCTTTTAATGCTTAGGTAATCTGTATAGATTCAGATTTGTCTAATACATAGTTTTCCTTTTATTCAGTCAGGTCAGTTCAGTGAAGATATGATCCCAACAGTGGGCTTTAACATGAGGAAAGTAACTAAAGGTAACGTCACTATAAAGGTATGTAAAAATCACACTGTATTTTACTTAGATTCCCTGGTCATTGTAGTTTAGATTTGCGGAGCGGTGTTTTGTTTTTTGCCCCTTTAATCCTAGAAGTCTCCAAATTGTAAATGAGTTATATCTCAAAAGCTTTAAATCAATTGCTCATTGGAAAATGTATTTCAGGTTAGAATCTTACAAAAGGCATCTAAGTGACCAGCCCACAACTGCCTATAGAAGTAGTAGCATTCCAAAACTTAATTGCCACTTTTATGATGTTAAAATGGTTCTGTGGGTCATTGTGTCCTGAGACCCTGTGATTCAGAATAATAGGACACATCCCTCTGAAATTGTCAGTCCAGGAATAGGAGGACAATCTGGGATGGAGTAGAAAAGTGAGTCTTAGGGGGGATTGTAGTGGTTCTGGAGGTGGTGAAGTTCGCATACATCTCAGCAGATAACTTTGCTTGTGCCTCATCCCCTTTATTTCTTGGGAAGATCTCCTTTATTCTCTTGGCTTCAGTTACTGCATTGTAGAGTTGACTCCCAAATCTGTATCACTTTCCCCTCAGAGTTTACAATTGAATAGCTCTCCCTGGATATCCCTTTGACACCTTAATTCTCAAAAATAAGCTTCTTGAAATCTTGTTCTTCTTATGCTGTTTTTTTTCTATTATTGTTGTCACCGTCCTCCCAGTTCCATAACCTGAGCTCAAAACCTCCATTTAACCCCCCCCAACAAAAAAAGATTTCCTCTTTTTTTTTTATCCTCTTTTATTCTAAGCAATTGCCAAGTTCTTTCTATTCTGCTTCTACGAATATTCTATTCTCTTCATTCCATTCCTACTGAATCATCCTAGTTTAGGCTTTCATATCTTTTTTCCTAGGATTTTGTTATAGCCCCTTTACTGGTCTTCTTGCCTCTAGGCTATCTCTTTTCCAATCTGTTCTCCATATTCTACCCAGTCAGCTTCAAAATACATTGTTTTAATCACAATAAAAAAAAACCCTACAAAAAAAACCTTTATTGATGCTCTGTTGCCAGAATTAATGAGCCTAATCAGCTAAAATCTCCCACAATTTGTCTCTAGTCGACCTTTCCCCACTTGCTCTTTGTTCAAGTAGTCTATGTCACCTAGCTCTATTCGATGTTCCTTTCTGGACTTCTTGAGGTCTTTTATCGATGATGTTATGACCTCTTCTCTGTGCCTCTGCCCATGGCCACTTCTGTTTCTGGTAGGAACTGGGCCCTGCTATCCATTGCTGTCTCTTCTGGAGAGAAGCTACTCTACACCAACAGCAATCGCACTATCTTTAGATTCCCTCAAACCATCTGCCTTGGCCTCTCTGTCTTCTTTGTGCTTAATGACATTTTCATTTTTATCTTTATATTCTTCTAGTCTTGTACAATTCCTTCTCAGCATGTCTAATATGGAGCTCCTGCTTCTCTCAAAGCCCATACCTCTGCCACACTTGCCATTTCAGATGACTCTCCCACAATTCTCCTAGTCTTCTTGGTTCAAAATCTTGTGGTCAGGCTTTCCTGTTACATCTTCCTCAACCTCCCTATCAGTTGCCAGGATTTCTATTACTTGCTCCCATTTTCATGGTAGCTTCTGCATAATCTCCTTTCCACTCACACAACCTCTTGCCTCTTTCAAGGGCTTATCCTGCCAGTGGTCCTGTTTAATTTTTCTCCTAATTGGAACTTCTAGTCTCCTTTCTAATTCATCCTCCACATTGCTCCCACATTGATATTTCTAAAACATGTCTGGCCACGTCAGCTCTCTACTCAGAAATCTCCGGTAATTCCCTCTTTGTTCTAGGATAAAATACAGACTCCTGTCTAACATGTAAAGGCCTTCACAATTGGGGTCCCACCCCAATTGTGATATTTCCCCCCAGTGATGATATTTCCTATCATTCTCCATGTTGCATTCTTCATTCTATTTAAACTGTTCTTGTGTGCTGCCTTTGTGCCTTTCTGTATATCTCCTTCCTTTTTCCCCTTCTCTATATGTGCTTCTTCCTTGCCTTTACTCTGTAGAATCTTGGACTTCCTTAAGGGAGAGCTTAAGTGTTATCCTTCCCCTGAGACCTTTAGTGTGAGCTGATGTACTTTCCCTCTTGAAACCCCTCTTTTTTTACTCTGCATATACTTTGCATTTACTTGTATGCATATTCTGTCCTGCTGTAGAATGTGACATCCTTTAGAGCAAGGACTGTTGAGTTTTTGTCTTTATATCTCTGGTGCCTACCACAGTGCCCTGAATGTGGTTGGTGCATAATGTATGCTTATGCACTTATTAGATGTGTGACTGTGGGCAGTTCAGTTCACCTTCTCTTTCCCTGGGTTTCCTCATTTGTAAAATGGAGATAATATAATACTATTATTATAACTTCCTAACTATGAGGACTAAGTGAGATAATTTTATAAAGTGCTTAGCACAGTGCATAGGACATTGACTTATTCCCTTCTCTTCTCTCCCTTCCCTTCCCTTAGCCATCTTTTTGCCCCCATTTCCTTGTACCTAGTAGGCACTTAATACATGGAATTGAATCACTGTGTTTAGGACACATGACACTCTATTCTGATCTCTATTCTGGTTTATTTGCCTCTTATTTTTGTGATCACATCTTTTAAAATTTAGGAGTCTTCTTGATATACAAATCATGGTTGGGAAGCTGCCTCTTGGGCTACCCAACTTCCTTATGGACATGCACAGCTGCTTTATTTGTGAGATTCAAATGTTGCCAATTGCTCTTCACCTTTTGGGACAATATAGGATTGGAGTCAGATGCACCAGGGAGAGGTCGGTCTATAAGAAATCTTAGGAGTTTTCACACTTACCGCGTGCTAAAATACCGTGAAGGGCAGTTGTGCTACAAACAGACATGGATGGAGAAGAAATTGGCATGTGACTTTGTGTGAGATGCAGTTAAATGCATAGCTGTCAAAGAATGGTGGGACAACCTATATAAATACAACTTCTAACAAATCAGTACGTGTTTTTGCCAGAGATTCAAGTTTCCGGTGTTTGGTGGAGGTGTCCATATACCGTATATGTGCTTTAATAAACCTGAAAGTACTTGTACTGATATCTAAACCAGTGAATGGGATAGTAGACCCTTAGCTATTGTTAATGTAATATGAACATGATTTAATGTGATTTGAATGCTTTGTTCAGGTTAAATAATCTTATTTCTTCAAAGAATTAAGGTTCAAAATGATTGAAATTAATCTTTGATTTAGAAGGCAGAATCCTTTAGGATCTGTTTTAGGAATGCTAACAATATGAATTCTTGGTGTCCCATATGGTCCAGAGCTCATTACAAGTCTTGGTTGATAAAGCTATTATATCTGATGTTTTACTGTGTTCATATAACTTGCAAATAGGTTTTTCTTTTTTTTGGAGGGGTAGGATGAAGTTATCTTTCCTAGGAAACTGGGAAATGCTTCTGAAATTTTTCCCATGTTTCCTCTCTCTATTACTCCAAATGTTCCTCATAAAAATTGTCTTGTTTTGGTTTAAAGATCTGGGACATAGGAGGTCAGCCACGATTCCGAAGCATGTGGGAACGATACTGCAGAGGAGTCAATGCGATTGTGTAAGTGGGGTGGGGTCAGGGGGATCTTTCCAGTTTGTTCTCTTAGAAAAATTCATTGTAGCACTGGACTCGATCAGCAAGCATTTAGTGAGTACTTACTCTATGCTGGACTGAGCCCTGGAGACACAAAGAACAAAACAATCCTTCTTTCTAAGGAGTTTACAAGTCCAATGGAAGGAGGGATTTTTTTTTCTTTTTCTTTTTTCTATCCAAAATGGGGACCACCAAGTTAAAAGTTTTTTAAAAATTCATTTTAATTGAATTTTAAAAATTTAACATGGCTTTTTATTATATTTAACTTTCACTTAAAAGAAAACTATGAGTTAAAAACTTTAAATGACAACTAACTCTTAACTGCCACTAATTGGGTGAATCTAAATATTCCTGAGGGTGCTCAGTCTAACAGGCATCCAGGTGTTGCAGTAGATAGAGTGCCAGGCCTGGAGTCAAGAAATCTTGAGCTCCCTTCCAGCCCCAGACGCTTCCTAGCTGTGGAGCTTTGGGCAAGTCACTTAACCTGTCTGCCTCAGTTTCCTCAGCTGTGAAATAGGGATAGTAATAGTTCCTGTCTCATAAAGTTGTTGTGAAGAACAAGTAAGATAATATTTGTAAAGCACTTAGGCCAGGGGCACCTGGCACACAGCAGGCACTATAGAAATGCCATCTATTATTACTGTTATTAAATTAAACCTCTCTTGAAGATTAGATTTTTGCCTGGGCCCTTCCCTTCTCTGGGCAGTCCTAGTCTTGTCTATTCCCCCCTCCACCCCTTTTCCTCCTACCCTGAATAATTGGTCTGAGGTTGAACTATGGGACCATTTTTTAAGAAAGTGAGACCCTTAGATATTATTATTAAGGAATTTTGCCCTTAATTTTTAAGTTACATGGTGGATGCTGCAGATCGTGAAAAGATTGAGGCTTCTCGGAACGAACTACATAACCTTCTGGACAAACCACAGTTACAAGGCATTCCAGTAAGTCTGAACAAGTTTGCTTTTTGATTGTAATTAGTACAGTTCACATTTGAAATGGAGATGGGTCTTTAGGAAGGGGAGAAGGTGTTGCTTAAAATATAAGGTATGAATATAATGAAACGAGACTGGTTTGTATTTGGCTTAAGGAACCATATTCATGCCTGGTATGGTGTTATATGTTGAAATCATAAAGGTCACTCTCGTGTTCCATTACACAGTAGGAGGACTGTAAGCAGTGGGAGAGATGTGACAGGCAGCACTAGCTTGTTCTTGTCTGCTGTCACACATGACAGCATGGAGAAAGGGCCCTGCTCTTGCTGTCACATTTGCTGCCTCTGAATCCGCATAAGTGGGCATGGTAGGATTTTATCAGTTACCTTCAGCCAACATTGGTTACATGCCCACTTTGGGCGCTGAAGAAGACAGTAGAAACAAATGAAGTACTGGCCGTGCACGCACACTTCCAATTCAGACAGGAGTTAACCTGGCCACAAATAAAGGATATGTGAGTGAGGAGCTTTTGGGACTGTGTCCTAGGAGACAGGCACATAGAAATACGTGACTGAAATAAAGCCATATAAATGTCACAAGTTTACGAATGTGTTGGTTAGAGACAAGTGTAGGTAAAGGCGCTTCGGGTGTGAAGTTGAAGAATGGTCGGTCTTGATATGGGGCAGGGCATGAACTTGAAAATCTGGTGTAAGGCAAATAAAGGCTTCATGGAAAAGGCTTGGGTTTGAGGAGCTTTCTGTTTTGAGAGTTCACTCTAGAAGGTGTGCTGGTAGGAAGGACCCTCTAGGGATGAAGTTCTGTGGCAGAAGAGGCTCAAGCTTGTCTGACGGAGCTGGAGACCAGAGCTCGAGGGGAGCCAGTGAGTCAGGATAGGCAGTGAGTTGGGTTTGAGTATCAGGTGGCTTCTCCTTCCTCTGATCTTGTCATCCTTCTGTCTTCTTTACATGTAGCTTAAAAGGGCAGCTTTAGCCTGTGGAGGAAAAGAGAAAGGAGCCAGGAGAGGATGAGTTGCTCTAGTCCAGCCTATACATTTTGAATGTAAAATAACTGATATTGCTGCATATGACAAATGACAAGCAAGAACCATTTATTAAGCACTTAGTATGTGCCAGGTAATGTGCTAAGAATGAATGTAAAAACAGTAGCCACTCTAATTCTGATGGGAAAGACAAGATGTGTGTAAATGGGGTGCCTTTCAGGGTACCTCCAGAGTGAATGCAGAAGGACTGGAGAAGGGAAGGCAGTAGCAGCTTGGGGAGAGGCCTCTAGCCCCAGGTGGGCTTTGGACTGCTTCTTGAAGGAATCCAGCTGATTTCCAACTGGAGAGGGTAGAAGTGTGGAGGGATAAAATTCCAGGTGTAAAGGAAATTAGGATTTTTATAATAATCAATATGATATGTATAATGGATATGCTAATAGATTAGATTTTTCAGAATTGTCTCTCTTGTGAGTCAGACTTACAATGCTAAATCAAAACTTTGACAGCACTTACAATCACTGGCACCCTTTGCCTTCATAGTTGAAATGAAGCAAATCAGACTGTAGAACCTGTTGCCATCATAGAACTCTGATCTGTGACCCACCAAGTAACGACCCCCAAAGGCTTGAACAATGCTATTCCCACAGATCTTCAAGACAGCTGTGCCTTAGTGATTGTGGGGTTTGTGGGTCCTGGGAATGATTGTCTGTAATTCCCCTCTCTTCCCATTATGATTTATGTATATAATCTGTCTTTACTTCAGCAAGGTGGAATTCTAATGAGGAGAATTCCTGATTTGCAAATCTGCTCCTTATAATGAAACTAATTAATCAAATGGCTACCTGATTTCTTGCACTTTGTCCCTGGCCTAGTTCGGTCATTCTCAGGTTAGAGACTGGTTCAGTAAGAATCCTGTTACAAGCAGGGATGGGGGACATCTGGTGCTAAAGCCTGGAAATGGTGGCTAGTTCTCTGTGAATTCTCTAGGACGCCTGGAGTGGAGTACTGTAGAGGGGAAGTAGAGGATAGGAAGAGATCAGATTGTGAAGAGCTTCCAATATCAGAGAACTTCATTTTTGGTTCTGGAGGTAGTAGGGAACTTCTGCAGATGAGTGAGTAGGAGGATGAAGTGTTCAGTACTGTGTTTTGGGCCAGTCATTTTGGCAGCTGTGTAGGGATGGATTGGAATGAAGAAAGACTTGAGACAGGGAGACCAGTGAGTAGGCAAGTAATTGTCAGGTGAGAGATGATAAGGGCCTTTACTAGGGTAGTGACTGTGTGAGTGGATGTGGAGGAAGAAATGAAATTAGGCAACTGACTGGACATGTAAGCTAAGTGAGAGGATGACATTCAGGGTTTTGAACCTCGGTGAATTTGAGCAGGTGATGCTCTTGACAGAAATGGGGAAGTTTTGAAGAAGGGTGAGGTTTTGGGGGAAAATGATGAGTTACGTTTTAGATATGTTGAATTTGAGATCCCCATGGGATGTCCAATTTGAGATGTTCAGTAGGCAATTGGTGATGTTGGATTGGAACATAGGAAAGAGTTTAGGCTAGATCTGTTGATCTGGGTAACATCAGGAGAGAGGTGATTGAACCACTTGAACCCATGGGAGCATGAGAACATAAAGTAAAAGGTTGAGACAAAAGGGTAGTGAACTTAGAGCCTAACCACAATTAGTATGTATGATATTGATGAAGATCTAGCAAAGGAAATTGAAAAGGAGTGGTCAGTGGTAAGAGTAGAACCCTGAGAGGAGAGAGCATCTAGGAAAAGGAGGTGATAATGGTGTCAGATGCTACAGTGAGTTCAAGACGGATCAGGAGTGAGGGAGAGGGTATTTGGTTTGGCAGTTTGGTAATATCGGAGAGAGTAGTTTCAGTTGAATAATGAAATGAGAATCAAGATTTTGGAAGGCTTAGAAAACAACGGGAAGTGGAGGACAAGTTGATAGCTAACAGGGTTATTATTAGGATGTAGTGAAGTTTTCGGAGGGATGAGGGAGATGTGTGTTTGTAGGCAGCAGGGAAAGAACATGTAGATGGAGAAAAATGACAGATTAGAGAAGGCATATTAGTGGAGGCTATCTGTTGGAGAAGATGGGATTAGGAGTATATGTGGAGGGGTTGGCCTTGGAAGGGGAAGGGGCATCTCTTCATCAGAGACAAGTGAAAAAGACAGTGGAGAACAATATTGGCTATATGTGAAATGAGCAGAGAAGAAGGAACTCATGGTAAATTGTCTCAATTTTGGGGCAGCATGAGGGTGAAGTCCTTACTTGAGGGAGTCACCAGGGGCATGCTGTAGGAGGCTTAAAGAGAGAGGAAAAGATTTGGAACAGTGGTTATGGTGAGTAGAATAGAAAATTGTTTAGAGTGCTGGACCTTGAGCCAGGAAGACCTGGGTTCAAATCCTGCCTCCTATACAAATAAGTTCTTTGGCTTTGAGCACGTTGCCTGACCTCTCAGTGACAAACGAAGTGAAAAGTGGAAACAATCCAGGCTTGACGTTGGACAGAATGTAATGTGATAGGGCAGGGATTTGGAAGTGGAGGTCTGGCAGGTGAAAGATGAAATGATTGAAGAAATAAACGTTATATCTTTTAAGCATATCAATTTAATTTATTAAGCAATGCAAGCTAATTGCCCAGCAAAGTAGGACCAGACCACCTCAGCTTAGGCCTGAACTGTAAATATAGGGGGAGATAGACTTTTATACATAAAAAAAAATCAAGTAAGACTAATTAATTAAAAGGAAACAATATAGCATTAGGTAATCTGATATCTAATTGGAGGAAATGTTAGGAAATTTCTAAGTTGGGAGGGGGAGAGTGAACAGGTACAGCTCCTTGAATTTAGAAAAAGAAGTGTCCCATTCCCCACAAATGTCTGTGATCAGTCAAAGGAACATGGAAACAGTAACTAGTTGATCAGTAGAGAGCCAGTTTTCAGATATGAATTGCTTTGAGATGTACAGTTTTGAGAAAACACCTTTCATCAATCCTTGGATCTGACTGCGTTTCTAGTCAGATAAATTAAGGCTCTCTAAACAGCAGGGAGAGGTGGTTCAATTTCTCAGCCATGCAGGGCTAGGTTCAAACAGTGCAATAAGGTTTTCTCTCAGTTCTCACAGTCGAATAAACTTTTCTCACAAGAGGAAATTTGGATTAGACACGTAATTGAATAGAAAAGGAACTAAGCTAGCTCCAGAATTGAGGTATTAGATGGAGTTGGTATGGTTCAGTCACTTCACACAATTAACCACTTGTTGTCCTGATTCCTTCAGAGGTTAGTATCAATTTGGTTGGTCAACTAATAGTTCAGTAGTTCATGATTGGCAAGGGAGTAGAGTGTAGCCAGAGCGTGGGTGATGGTCTGGGAAAGTGCTGAGACATGGAAGGATTAGAGGTGATGGTGAAGACAAATAATAGGTTTAGGTATAGTTTTAGGACAAGATAAAAGGATAACAAATAATTGTTAGATAAAGGAATTATGGAACTCTTCAGTGTGAAAGAGGAACACTTGTGGATGATGGCAAGATCAAGGGTATGACTGTTTTTGGATGTAGCCAACATGGAGTGGGAAAACACATCATGGGAATTGGAAAGTTGAGGAAACATACACATGCATGTTCAGAGTCCCCTGTTCTGAGGTTAGGAGTTGTGGTGAAAAGGGAGAGTGAGCTGGGCACTGACTTTCCTAAGAAAGAAGGGAGGAAATATTATGGCTGGGATGTCAGGACTGTATGTGTGGTATATTTGGATAGAGTGAACTTCAAAGGAGTCGTGTTTACTGAGTGATGGTGAAATAGAGGGAGGGTCTGGAAGCAGCAGGGAGTTGAGTTCTGAGTAGCCTCACAGAAGAGTCCATCTTTGACTGGCTGCTTTATTGTCCTGATTATTCTAATTTTGGAGCCATTAGGAGAATTTTATATGAGTGTATACATGTATACTTAAATATATACCCATGCATAGAGATGCATATGTACATTCTGTATAGTAGATATGTATAGATTAAAAAGTTATTAGCATTAACATTTCTAGGTTTGCCTAAAATAAAGTTTGATTTTATTGATTTTTATGAAAAATTCCCAAGCCAGTGAATTTTATTAAAAGCAGAATGCAGAGAATAGAATACAATTTTAGAGTCATTTGGTAGCAATCAGTTCTTAACCTGCCACATGAAAGGATCCTACCCCTGACATACTAGGACTTTGATCATGTATCTGGAGGGTTAAGATGGGTTCTGGTTGAACATTTCTGAGTATCAAGATCTGTGAAAGTTGATAATCTTTGTTGACTCTATACTTAAGGTAGTTTTATTAACATTTGACCTTTCCCCTTTTTAAAGGTGCTAGTACTTGGAAACAAGAGAGACCTGCCTAATGCCTTGGATGAGAAACAACTAATTGAAAAAATGTACGTTTCAAGACAACGTGAGAGGGATTTTCTTTTGTACCAAATTCACTTTGTACTGTATACTTTTGTTGATAGCCGTTTTAGCAAGTCATTTCTTGACATTTTTCTTCCGCATCAGAGAACTGTTCCCTTGAAAACAGTGAAAGAATTGAACAAAATTGACCACATCTGACAACGTTCCCTACCTGTCTTTTGAAAGGAAGCTGTTGAGATTTGCCATTTGTGAACCTGACACTTAAGCTTAATTGCCATTAAGTTAACTTTGGCTTCCTTTTTGTGTTGTTTTCATTTATTTTAGTAGTCTTTCCTGATTTCTCTGAATTCCCCTTATTCTTCATTTCGTTGAGCACAGCACTATTCTATAATTTGTTCTCTTGCAGACTTTGCATACTCTTTTAATTGTTTAGAACTCTCGATTTATTCAGCATTTGCAGTGATTTTCTTCTTGTAGCTGAAAATTCTCAGCCTGTTAGAGATATCATAGATGCTTATATATGTTTAGTGGTGGTTTTAGTTGCTCTCTTCATCTGTTTAACACAAGTACCTCAGCAAAATCGACCAGTTCTGAAACACAAATTTATTTTTAAATTTTACCTTTTCTAGGAATCTCTCTGCTATTCAGGACAGAGAAATTTGCTGCTATTCAATTTCTTGCAAAGAAAAGGATAATATAGGTGAGCAATGTCTAGCATTTCTTACAGAATTATTTTCTATTTGTTTTTATACTTTTCTCCTTCCTTGTTATAGGTTAAGTTACTCTCACAGTGTACTGTTTTTCCCTCCATGATGAAGAGTGACTTTAAGCTCCTTGACACTAGCCTTTCCTCCCAACTATTTAGAGAGATTAACTCAGTAAAGCCATGCATTTAGGTGTTACATGATATTTATTGTAGTAATCTTTTTGGTGCTGGTATCCAGCTGTGTTGTATATTAAAATGGTACTTTTAAAATAGGAGTTTATAAAGACTGGTCAGGAGGCACTATAAAAATTTTTTACTTGCTAAAACTGAGTATATTGCTGTAATATGTTAGCACTCTTTTGGAGCGATAAGCCAGAAATTCCCATTAGCTTTAATGTATTTGAATAATCTCTTCTGTCTGATATTCAGTCACTTAAACTAGTCTGTTGAAAGATTATTTAATAAACAAAAGTATGAATGTATATTGTTTCAGAAATGGTCTAGAGATGATTTGTTAGCCTTGCTTTTGTAGCCTTTGGAGAAGTTTGAGCTTATTCTCTCATTCCTGCCTTTTTAACTTTCTCCATTCCTTCTCATCCTTAATCTTCAGGATTGTTCAGGGTATCAAATCTGATAGTCTATGGGAAGGTGTTTTGCAAATTACAGTATGCTTTGCTATTTGTGGAGTCAGTAAAGTTTGTGTGATCCCTAATTTTTGCATTTCAGAAACTTTTTTTGAATTCACTTAGGGCCTTAGCAAATTAATGCGGACTATATTTAAGACTTCTTCATTTTTATATCTCGTAGGAAATATCTCATGAGTTGCCTGAAGTACTTATGTTGACTGGTTAGGACACTTTGGGGTAATGCCAGAGAAACACTCACATTCTTAGATGTGCTTTCATTCCCATTTCTCTTCCACATCAGAATAATGATTGGTCTCTTCGCATTTGTCGCCATACTATCATCCTTATTCCTCATTTCAGCTTTAATAACATGCTTTAATTTTATATTGGCTCATCATTTTTCATGGGTTTAGGTTGGTTCTTTCCTATGAGAATGTTAACAGAAGCATTTTTCCAAATCCTGGTCTATGGTGAATTATTTCTGGGGTAACTCACTCATCCTTGGAGTATAATTTCTTACTAGCTCTTGTAACTCAAAGAGATGCATATCTTGATGACTTTTCTTATTCTTCTCTCAGATTAGGAGTCCATCTTACTTGTGGACTTGTCCTCTGTTCAATGATTATAAGTGTGGGGTAAAACAATTGACAAATAGATAAATTCAGACATTTCACTAATGTAGTCTTGCCCCACTTGTCAGTTAGTCAAATTCTGTTTTGCCACTTTTACATCTCACTGACCTGTTGTAGCTGTTGAATAGGACAGATAGCTTTGTATAATTACCAGTTGAATGTCTAAGACATTCATCTATTTAAACCCATAACTTTTACTTTGTCTAGTATGTGTCAATTATTGATCACAAAGATTCTAACTCTCTGTTTCTCCTACATGGTTAGGGCATGAAGTAGTCTGTTCACTTGAATATTCTGTTGATTGAATACAAACATGTAGGTACCTGGAAGTGGAGAGGGACCTTAGTGATCATTTAGTCCTACCCCATCATTTTGTAGATCGTAGGATCAGATGTCTAGCTGGAAGGGATCTCAGAATCCACCTAATGCAACTCCCTCATTTTGTTGGTGAAGAAATTGAGACCCACGAAGGGAAAATGACTTGCCCAAGCACTTATCCCAGTGCTTGGCACATAGTAGGCATTTAATAAAATAGTTGTTAATGGACACAAGCGGGTGGGATTTGAACCTAGGAGCTTTGCCCGTGATTCCAGTGCCTAGTGCCAAGGATATAGCCAAAGCAGGTGCTGAGTAAAACCTTGGTTACTTAATATGTCCCTTGAATGGGAATTCAGAGTCCTCCATTCTTTGGGTTCTTAAGAAATGTTTTTGAACCCACTCAAGTCTTATTCTCAACAGTTTGCCAGTACTGTCAAAGACCTCAAGTGCATCTATGGAACTACTGAGTTAGAGCTCGGTAATCAGGATCCTGTTCTGAGAGCTTGGTGCTATAGATAATACCCATTATTGGGTACTCTTTTCTAGGGAATAGTGATTGTTTTGGAAAATGAAGCATTCGACTCTCAGTCCTTAGGACACATCCTCATTGCTTAGATTTACTATTTGATGTATATATTCTGTATTTGGGCTCTGGAATAACACAAGTCCTGGCTTTAGACCACCTGCAACATCCAGAACATAGAGAAGCTCTTCAAGATTTTTTCCTGTTATTCCTCCCCTCTTTCCTCTTCCCTCAACATATTTTGTATTTGTTTTGTATTTATTCATCTCTGAACATATCTCTACCTTGTAGAACATAGCTACTTACTAGGGTATTGAAGCAATTTGGAGATGTGACTGCTGAAATACTGCTGTTGATATTTGGAAGACCGTAAAAAATGTACCTCAGGATTGGAAAAGGTTAAATTTCCTCACTTGCCAGAAAGGGGAAAGAATACACCATCCAAACTGTAGGCTAGTGAACTCAATTCCTGGCAAAATCCCATAGTGCCTTATTAAGGGGATAGCTATCAATGATCTAGAAAAACAAGTGTGATCACAGAGTTTCCTCTAGAGTAGGTCATGGAGGCAGCTAGGTGGTGCTGTGGATAGAGCAATGGCTCTGAGGTCAGTAGGACCTGAGTTCAAATATGGCCTCAGACACTTGCTAGCTGTGTGCCTCAGGACAACTCATTTAACCCTGATTGCCTCAAAAAACAAAAACAAAAACAGGTCATACCTTAAGAAATGTTTTTGAACCTGACTGACCTCTCTTCCTTGATACAGTGAGGCTTTGGAAGATGACTTCTGGTACAATGTTATGAGTGTCTCCCAGTCAAGATTTCATATGTTATTTTCTCCTCTTGCTTCATGGTTCTAAAAGTTGGGTTCTGATGTTCTAGCCTATTTAGGTTTGATTTTACATCGAGAGGTTGTTCCTCTGTTCTAATGCTCTCCTTGTACTTTGCCTTCAGTCCTTTCAGGGTTTATTTTGCCATTGGTAGTCTTACCACCATTTTCCCTTTGTCCCCTCAGACATCACGCTTCAGTGGCTTATTCAGCATTCGAAATCTAGAAGAAGCTGAGGTCTTCAGCCCCTGGAGCCCCTCCCCCCACCCCCTGCTGGCTGTGATCCCAGACTTGTCGTCCGTTCCTCTGACGTGCTACCCAGAATGTGGTCCTTCCTACATCCAAGAAATGGCCTTTTGTCTGAGTTAATTTCTCCTGTGCACTGCTGGAGATGTGTATCCTTCACCTGTCACAAAGCATCACCTAGAGTTGTCATGATAAAGTCAGCACAAACAGGCTTGTCACAAACAGCACAGAGCTGTTGAAGCAGTCTTGACCATCTTAAATCAAGGAAATTGCATATTTCAATTTGGATCATTCTGGCCAGATTTTTATATTGATTTTCAGCAAGTGTTGATGATATTTAATTAGATTTCAGTATCTTGATACTGAGACAGCATGAGGATTCTAGCACCACCTACAGTATTTAGAAACCCTTTAAGCCTGACTCCTGTGGGATAGAAGCCTATTGTTTCTTTGTCTTATCTCACACATGCATGTGAAATGTATATTTTTAAGCCATAGAAATGGAAATTGTCTGAAAAGGGGGCACAAAAGCCTCAATGAGGTCAATGTCACCATTTCTTTTCTCTGCTGGTGAGATCTTACCCAGGGATTTTTAGAAATGAACTACTTTCTGGTGATGCTTAATAGCCACTTCCATAGTGGTGGGATGATGTGGGAGAAACTAAGGCATGCTGTTTTGTAGCTGTCCAGATCATTACTTGTATCTTTTTTTTGGTTTAACACTTTTTTAAGGGTATGGGAATTGACTTTCTCAAAAACTTTCAAGGGTTT
Source organism: Pseudochirops corinnae (assembly GCA_028646515.1). Classification (NCBI taxonomy): domain Eukaryota; kingdom Metazoa; phylum Chordata; class Mammalia; order Diprotodontia; family Pseudocheiridae; genus Pseudochirops; species Pseudochirops corinnae. The sequence goes on from CM053590.1 coordinate 37,939,121, forward strand.
AGAGCATTCCAGTCACATAATAAAACTTATGAAGAATGTCACTTTGTTCAAAGCCCTGTATGTTTTTCTATTTCCATGTCATTAAGTCAGTGCTGCTGCATGACTCTCAAATGATTGAATTTTTATATCCAGTTATAATAGGACTTTCAGCACAAAGATACCTATAAAAACTGTTGTGTTTTGTCTCTCTTACTGATTTCAGGCCTGGCACTGCTCTGCCTGGTTCCCCCAGGCATCTTGGTTATTGTGACAACTCTAGACCTGCTTGCTTTTGTAACGTAATCATGCACCATGTGGACAGGTTGTAGGATGGCTGAGACAGAGGTGTCTAAGCACAAGAGAGCTGATTAATCGATTCTGTTAATTGATTCACTTCTATAAGATAGAAATGGGTGGGTTAAAGCTAAAAATGGACATGTTTTTGTAGCTTAGTGATCTCCATATATTTAAAGGGACACATATGTTAATTCTGGTTCATTCGTAAAATATTGATGTAGGCCACTGTAGGAGATAAAACTCTCTGGTACACCTGCTTATGTGTTGCCTCACACTGTGTGTGATTTTTTTTTAGCAGCACTTAAATATAGACAGTGCACTTCCAAAATCGTTGAGCACTCAAAGTGTGGTCAACAATGACTTCTTTTAATAAGTACCCGTTTTAATTTATAGACTGCCATGGCCTTAATATTCTGTACAAACTACTGCACCATGTTGCACAGACACTACTTGGTTTCTCTCCATTAACATTTTTTTTAAAAGAAAAATTGGGGCTTTATGAAATTGTCTTTTTTTTTCCCTTAAAGCATGTTGCATATTTCCTGGATGATTTTGGCAGAGTGGGGGTGGGGGTTCTGTTAGATATGGGGATATTAACTTGCTGCTATAGTTGAACATCTTTAATGTTCACTATGAGTTGCGACAGTTAATTTAGCAACTTGCTTGTGCCTAAAAGGAGGAAACTGAAATAAAATGCGTGAATCTCTATGTGGGGACCAGGTCACATTTTATTAACTGACCTATAGCTGAACTTGAAGTGTTTGTGTCGAAATCATTGCTTTTCAGCATTCTGAGGCATCCGGACACTACTGCTACCAACTGTTTCCCTGTGCATTTATTAACCTTTGCATGTGAAAACTTACAGTTACTTAACTTTGTAAATAAGTGAATTTTTTATTTAGGTGGATGCATCTGTCTGTTTACTGCATTTCTCAGCTTACTTCAATAAACTTGCGTTTCAAGGGTTGTAATAGCAATTTTAACTTGCTGAATTGTTCAAAATGTGAATCATGATGGAAGATGCTGACTTTATTGAAGAAAGGATGTAAAGACACTGTTAACACAAGGTCCAGAGATCCAGGATTGGAAAGATTGTTAGCCCTCCAAGAAATTGGGTTGTAGGCCAATAAAAATTGAAATAAACCTTTTAAAATATGTAACCCACCAAACCGATACTGTTGTTCTTTTTCAGGCTGTTGCTGTTCTCTCCCATGTATGTATGACTTTGAATCAGGAAATGCTTATCTGTGAACTGAATGGTTTGGACTACATTAGAAGTTCTTAATTTGGGGTCTGCAGACCCCACCACCCCATGGGTTTGTGTATAGATTTGAGGGAAGAGTATTTATGGACTTGGATGGGAAATCTTTCCCATCTCCTTCTCCCTCCCATCTTTAGCTGAAATCTAGCATTTCCTTCAATTATTTCAGACCATTCTGATGAGGGATCCATTGGTTTCCCCAGACTCCCAAAAGGGTCCACAATGATAACTGCTAGCATTCATGTAGTGCTTTGAGGTTGGCAGAGTACTTTACAAATATTCTTTTATCCTCTACACCAACACCACGACACTAAAAATTATGGTTCCCCTGGACTAACTGATCTCCAAGATCCCTCCACCTCCACTGTGGGAGCTTAACCTGTCTGATGAACTCAGCCTCACAAGGCCAAATTGACGCTTCCCTGCAGGTGTTTGTTAATAAATAGTAAATATTGTCCCCTATTCATTTCTTATTTAGAGATTGGCAGCGGTTTAAAAGTAGATATTTTTAGTACTTAGTAAATGCTATTTAAAGTCATGAAACTAGCCACCTGACATATTTAGGGTAACAAAGAACCAGCTCGTACTTGTAGAAGCAGAAGGTTTTTTAGTCTCAGCTGCAACACTACGTAGTTAGGTATGCATTTGCTGGGTATAATCTCAGTACCATCAAGCAGCCATGCGCCCATCTCCATTTGAAGCCAAGCAGATTTTTACTCATAAAACAAGCCATTGTGTAAAATGCCTCTTTTGAATACTCAGGCGTGCAGGGACTTGTATCTGATCCTCAGCTGATTTTTCTCTGGGAATCAGCAGTGGGGAAATGACTAGAACAATGAAACAGCAGTGAGTTTATCAAGAAGACACATCTGTTAACGTGCCCAGTAAGAAAGGCAGATTTTCAAAAGCTTAAGGCACCAGGATTAATATTTAGAGTAAGAGCTTTTGGACTAGGGGAAGGGAAACCTGGATTTTGATTCTGATCTTGGATATTTCTAGAAAACAGCTCATCTAAGTGTAGGGCCTTCAGGTTTGTCAAGCCCTCTATACACAGGATCTATTTTGAGGTAGGTGCTTTTTTATCTTTACAGGTGAGAAAAGTGAGGCCCAGAGACGGGATTTGCCTAGCCTTAAATAGTGACTTCATGTCTGAGGCTAGACTCTCTGCCTCCAAAGCCAGTGTTTCATTCAGTATTCCATGCAGTAAACCATCCCCGGTCTTAATTTCCTTACTGTAATGTGACAGAATTAAAGAAGGTGACCCTCAAGGGATCTAGTTCTAAAATTCTATACTTTTAAAGTTTATTTTCCAAGTAAGGTATATTAATTTCCCTAGAGACATTTGTACTATGTTCCAGGGCAGAAAATAGAGTAAGCCACTTGTTTTAAGAAGTTTAATTTCTTTTCACTTTGTAGGAATTTAAAAAGAAAAACCTAAGCAGTTACCCAGGCTGCTTTATTTAAATATATTTAGCTTTAAGCCCTAACGTAAGTAAGAGTGGGAGATAATCACAAGTATTTGCTTATTGTATAATACTTTTAATGGGTTTGAGGACATTTAATAGAATTTACTTGTTATTTTTTAAATTGCCGTTTTTCTCCAAGTAATTTGCTAACCCACAGCAGAAATCCATAACATGTAGGGAGCGAATGATCTAGTTAATCCTCAAATGACTCTGAGCCCATTAACATATAAGGCAGAACCTACAAAAGGGAGACTGCAGGTTCTGAAGAATACATTTGGCCCAAACCCTCATCTTACTTTTGAGATGGTCTTGGAAAAATGGGTATGAAAACGCTTCATTTCCAGATACCAGAGGATGAGCACAGCTTTGTGTCTGTAACACCGAGAGTAGACAGTGGACTCTAACTCAAAGCATTGTCCACCATAACTGGTTCAGCTAAATCTTTTGTAACCTCATACATAACCTCTGCCATGCCTAAATGTTTTACAGCAAGTCAAAATTATATAGCACTCCTGTTTCAACATCTAAAGCGATTAGCACTTATACCTGTTATTCAACCAAAGTTCACCTGATTTCTTTTTGTGTGTGTGTGAGAATGGTTTCTTTTACCCAGTGATCTCTTGGCTTCTTCCTTACTACTCAAATTAAGGCCAAGTAATCCACCTACTTAAACCCTCTCCATTAATGCTATGTGGGTAACCAAGCACTTAATTATCCACCAGCCATTCTGTAATAATGTTAATAATAGTGATCATTTGCATAGAGCCTGCTAAATGCCAGGCACCCTTTTATGGTGTATTTTTGCTTTAATCTACTGGGCGTGTTTGTAGAAAGTAGTACAAGGGAGCTTGCCATTCACATTTAAAAAAAGAAACATTCAGAAATGAGTAACTTACTGTGAGTTGAAAAAAAGAATGTAACAATAACAAAAGCTAATTTTGTAAAGAGTGCTAAGGTTTGTAATGTGTCTAAAGATTTTATCTCATTTAATCAGAATTTCTTTTATAGCAGCTGAACCAGCTGAACCCTTTTCTTCTTCTGGTCGGATGAATTCTAATCCTTGTATATTGAATTTAAGATGCTTAGGACTGATAGGCTTTGCCTGAATGGAGTTAACATGGGTCCGGGATCTTTTCTTTATAATCATTAAGCTCTGAGAGATACATATATATATATATATATATATATATATATATATATATATAGATATAGATATATATAGATATATATAGATATATATAGATATATATAGATATATATAGATATGGACATACCTCTACACTGGCTGATGTACCCTGGCTAGCAGGGGGGGTCCCGGTTCTGGCATTAGCTTCCTAGTAAACTGAATTAGCTGTCTGAAGGCTGTTGGTTGAGCACGGGCTCTAAACCAGAGGGATCGAATAATCTGAGGGTACTTGAAGTAGGATCCGATGGAAAGCCTTCAGATTCGTTGCCACTGCATCATAGAGAATATTACTCTAGTAACCGGCGTTCTCTGGCTCCACCACTCGGTATATTCTTTGGATAATGCATTCCATGATTGGCATCTATACCTTTGTTCTCTCACAAAGCTAGATTCGGGAAGAACTGGGTTCAAGTCCAGCCGCAGGCATTTACTAGCTGCGTGATATTGGCAAGTCATTAAATTTGTTTGCTTCGGTTTTCTCAGCTGTAAGATGGGGATCATAACAGTCCCTACCTCCCAGGGTTGTTAAAAAGATCAAATGAAATGATATTCCTAAAGCACAGTGCCTGGCATATATATAGTAGGCAGGTGCCCTGTAAAGGCTACCTATCATCATTACCTGAATTCTAGTTTTGGCTCTGCCATTTTCTGTCTTTTTTGATGACTTGAACAAATTGTTTAGTTGCGGTTTCTTTTTTTTTTGTGAAATCCTGGTCAAATATATGGCTAATATAATCCATTTAAAAAAATGATTCTTCTTGGTTCAGTTTCAAAAGCCAGTATTTTTTAACTTTGAACCTAAATTCTGAGAAATTATCTAGTTGGGTTTGTGCCAGGTACTAGTAGGATTTTTTTTTTTCTTAAGGAAAATTACCAATCTTTGTGAATTTAATTTGAAAATATTTCTGCTGTTCAGTTTTGAATGAGCATAAGATTTAGGGCCGGGAGAGAACTTAAAGGATCAACTGATCCATTCCCCTCTTTTAACATATAAAGAAACTGAGTCCCTGCGGTACTAAAGTGACTTGCCCAAGGTCACAAAAGTAGCGATAGAATCCAAAGCTGGATCGTCTTATTGCAAATGGAATGTTCTTTTCATGATGATGCATTTAGAACTTGGCCCTCCTATGAGGAGAGCTTTGTGTCATTAGTGTATATAGCTGCTGTGTCTCTCTTGGATGCTGTATAAATTTTAAGTTGCAGTTAAAGTCACAGCATAAAGCATCCAGCAAAAGGTATGATGATGCACTTTAAAATCCCTAGCCTTTGTAATTCTAGGCGAGGTAGAACCTGCAAATCCAGAATCAAGGGCCTCTGATTTGTAATATGTCAGCAGGACTGGGGTGGTAAAGGGAGTGGTGTGCATTTATATGGTGTTTAGTAAGACATGCTTTATTATGGGACTATAATGGCTACAACAGAATCCACAGAAGAATGTGCTTGCTATGTAGCAAAGGAGCCCTTGACCCTGAGGATGGGACTGGATACACACTATACCACACCCCATCATTTCTCTTGTAATCACTACTTCAGTTTTCAGGCCAGGGCTCTGGGATCCCTTTGGTCTCCCACTTCTGTAGCCTTTCTGGTCCCTTGGGTTGTGGCTACACATTGTGAAGAGTCCTAGCAGAGGACTGAAGGAGACCTGAGAGACACGAGTTCAACAGTCTGATTCTGCTGAAGAAGAAACTTGAGAATCAGGGTGTCTTCCCCACGCTCATGCAGCTAGTCTGATACAGGCCAGCAGCACACATTCCTCCATTTCAGGCAGCTGCCTCTGTCTGGCACAAAATAAAAGCTTAGTAAATGTGTTGTTAAGTAACTCTCTCTTAATATAACTTAAGTATCATTCATATCTTCTTAGCTCTTCGTATTTTTAAAAGTATTCAGCTTCACATATTTGATCTTAGATATAGATCATGTTGAACTTTTTCACATTACAGATAAGGAAACAGGCACAAAGAGATACTAAGTGGCTTGTCCAAGTCTGTACAGAACTGGGAGTTGAACCTGCTGGACTCTGGTTCCAAAAGGAAAGCCTTTTCTGCTGGTTAGATGCTGGGTGGTGGTTGTGCTTGTCCTTGGTTTTCCAAGAGGACCATGACATCAGGGAGATGATGACATGACTTGCAATTGACTTTAATTTGAGTGAGGGCTGTGGTGCTAAGTAATCATGTTTGGGTGGATGTGGATGGAGAATATAGGAATGACAGCAACAAGGCAGAATCCAAGATTTCGATTTTGTGCCTTATCGTAGGGAAAGCCTTGGCATACATAGCAGATGCAGAGCTGACTTAGGGCAGTAATGATAGCTAACACAAAGGCTTTAAGGTTTGCAAAATACTATGTAGCATGTCAGAATCTGGAATCAGGAAGACCTGAATTCAAATGTAGCCTCAGTAACTAGCCTTGTGACTCTGGGCTAGTCCCTTAAACTTGCCTCAGTTTCCTCAATTGTAAAAGAGACAGAGAGATTGATTGGTTGATTGATTTTATTTATTGAGTAGGGGAGAGACCTGGGAAATCACCGACAGATGAGTGGAGGATGGGTTGGAAGTAGTGGGGAGACTTGTGGCGGCTAGACCAGCCAGAAGGTTATTGAGGTAATACATAGATTTTCCTCCGAGATAAATAGAATCACAGATCCAGCCCTGCCTGATGTTTGCCCTTATCTTAGGATCCGTCAAAGGCCCAGTGGATAACAGTGTTGAATTTAAAGTCTGGAGAACCTGGGCTCTTATCCTGCCTTAGGCTCTAGCTCTGGGCCAAATCATTTAACCTCTCTCTTCTCATCCATAAAATGGAAATACTAATAGCTGGCACGCAGTAGGTAGAGTGCACCGGAGTCTAGAGGACCTGAGTTCAAATCCAACCTCAGACACTAGCTGTGTGACCCTGGCCAAGTCACCTACTTGCTTTAGTTCCTCAGCTGTGAAATAATCCGGAGAAGGAAATGGCAAATTACTCCAGTGTCTTTGCCAAGAAAACCCAGATGGGGTCACGAAGAGTCGGACACACCTGAAAACGACCGAACCACTATACAACAGGGGTTGTGCGAGACTCATGTGAGATATAACTTGTACTTTGCCAGTCTCAAGGGATGTATAATAAGTACTGTCTACAATTGTTGAAATGGTGATGGGGTAGGGAGCAAGCTGAGAGGGGCGGTGGGATCGTTACTAAACATCGGTGGGCTAATGGGAACGGAGTGAAAAGTTCCCTGCCCTGCTTCTGCAGAAGAGCAGTTATCTAGTTTTTCATCATCTTGCCCAGATTGCACTAGCCCACGTACCCCCTTCCACGCGTGACCGCCCCAGCCTCCCCTCCGTCTTGTTTAATTCTCTCGGGCCCTGGTCTAGAACGGAGAAGGGAAGGATCCCGGGGGAATGGGGCCGGGTGGGGAGCGATCCGACGCCGGCCCATCACCGATCGGGGCTAGTTAAATCCCCGGCGTGGGAAGGCAGAGGGGGCGGGCAGGGTCCCAGCATGTGCGAGCTCCAGTCCGGACTCTGACTGTAGACTTGCGTGGATGCCCTGGGCAAGCCCCTAGACCTGGGGGCCTTAGTTTCCTACGCTGTCAGCCTGCGGAGTTCCGGCTCTCCTCCGATCCTAAGGGGAGGCTGCAGGTTAGGGTGGACAGCCTGGCCCGGAGTCGGGGGCCTGCCCGGCCGACCTCGACTGGGGCGCCCGGAGCCGGAGCAGAGCGGCCGGGGCGTGCCTCCACCCGCCCGGCAGCCATTGGTCGGAAGTTCCCGAGTGGTCACAACTTGCCACGACAACCCAGTCCCGCATTCCACCCCGCCCCTCTCGACGGCGCTGCCCTTTAAGGGGGCGGGATCTGGCCGGGCTACTGACTTTCGGCCGGGCCTATGAAACCCGAGGGAATCCCCGGTCTGGCACCGCCTCCCGCCCGGCGGGGCCGGGCCCCCGAGGGCGGGCGTTGGGAGAGGGCCGGGCTGGGCGCCCGGGCCCGCGCGAGTTCCTGGTTCGTCACCGGGGAGCCCCTTAAAGGGGAAGTGGCTGCGGCGCCGTCGGGCGGGCGGGAGGCTTATTTCGAGGATCCGTGGGTCGGTGGCCGGCTTCGCCCGTCTCTAGCCCGCTCTCTCGGTCCGCCCGTCCGTCCGCCGCTCGCTCGCTGGGCCGGCGGGGAGGCCCCGCCTTCGGGGAGAATGCCCGCGGAGCCCGGGCCACCATGCAATGGAAGTCGCTGGTCCTGGGGCTGCTGCTGCTGCGGCTCGGCTTCCACGGCGCCCTCTGGCTCGCCTTCGGCCTGGGCCCCAGCTTTGGCTTCTACCAGCGCTTCCCCATCGGTTTCGGCTTCCAGTACCTGAGGGACCCCGAGGGCCGCGCCGAGCCCGCCTCTTCCGCGCAGCCCTCCTGGCTAGTGGCTTCGGGGCTCGGGGGGCCGCTGGCTCCTCCGCGCCTGGCGCAGGCGGGGCGGCGGCCTCGGCCCGAACGGGGCCCGGGGCCGCCGGGGTCGGGCGTGTGCCCTAAGTCGTACTGGGCTTCGCTTCTGGGCGGCCGGGCCCGGGGTGCGGGGGTCGACGAGTACGAGCGGCGCTACAGCGGCGCTTTCCCCCCGCAGCTGCGGGCGCAGATGCGTGACCTGGCCCGGGGCATGTTCTCCTTCGGCTACGACAACTACATGGCGCACGCCTTCCCCGAGGACGAGCTCAACCCCATCCACTGCCGGGGCCGGGGGCCGGACCGCAGGGACCCGTGAGTGCTCCGGGGCCGGGGGGCGCCGGGAGGGACCGGGCGCTGAGAGCCCCCTTGGCGATCCGGGGCGGCCGAGCTAGGAAGACGGCATCTCCGCACAGGGCTGTAGAGCCGCTCCCCGAAATGCCCCCACACAGCTAGGGAGATGGGGGCTCTCGTGCCCACCACTCCCCAGGGAGAGAGTGACCCTTCAGGGCCAGCCTTACAGCGGGGCGAGGACTTGGTTTTTCCTCCCGAGGCTCCCAGGCTGTCGGGGAGGAGTGTGATGAGTCAGCCCCGGGAGGATGTGAGCTGGGGCTTCCCCAGGACCAGGCGCCCCGCTGGTGCTCTGGACTCGGACACTACAAGTTAGAAGAAAGCTGTCACCTCCGCAGGGGCGGGAGGATTAGCGTTTTGGCCCCTGGCTCGGTTAAAAACTGCCCCCTTAGGTCACATCCCCAAGTGCCATATGGTAGGAGCGCAGAGAGGGGAGGGAGGCTCCTCGCTTGCTACGGTCTCGGGGCTGCGTCTTCGTGGCTCCTTACCCTTAGCACCAAAGTCCAAGAACGCAAAGGCCTTTCGAGGTCTCCCTTAGCCGTATTGCTCGCCGGGAAACTGTCCAGGTTAGTGGTGAGAAGGAGCTACATTTTAGTGGATTGCTGAGGATGTTCCTTTTAAGTTCTATGAGATCTGAGGGATAGGCTCATGCTGCCTGCTGCTTTTGAGACGTCTGTGGAGCCTGTGCTAATGTTGAATCCTTGTAGGTTTGGGACTCACACATTTTCGAATCTCCTTGAGTTGGAAAAATATAGTGGAACCAACCAGAATCTCCTTTTTGGGCAGTCCATTCCAGAAGAGCTGGCTTTAAACTTTTTTTTTTATCTGAAAATTAACCACTTGAATTGTTATTGAGAATTTTTTTGATCCCAGGATGACTTCAAAGCAACAGGGCATTCCAAAGTATTTTTGGCTAACAGAGCTATCAGAGAGAAAGGAAAATGGTGTGGGAAACAAAATTATTTTTCTTGTTTTATTCAAATACATCATACTTGTTTTTAACTTTTCTCTCACTTCGTTTGGGTGGAGGGATGGTAGGAGAATGGAAAGAAACTTTTTTTTCCCGGTGGCCAAAATGAATGTTTTGTTTTTTATATCAAGTATGTTATTTCATTTCCCTTCTGACCTCTCCATAAAAGGAAAGGCACTGGTAGTGAAATGTGCTAACATTTTCAATTCCGGATGATGAGATTGTGGAGAGACTTGATAGAACTTTAATGTGTTTTGTTGAAACCTCTGGAGATTTAGCTCTTTTAAGTTGGGGTGAGGTTTTGGCTGATGTATGAATTTGTGGGCCCAGAACAAATGCATATTGACATAATAAACTTTCTCATTTAGACCTTTATCACAGTAGGAATCATTTATTCCATCAGCAAGCATTTATTAAGTCTGCTACATTCTAGGGACTGTGTGTGCTAGGCACATACAGTATAAGGAAGTAGTTTACAAAGAGGAAAACTAAAATCCCTCCTCTTAAGGAGCAGACTACCTCGGTACCATTTCCTCCTCTCCCCCCCTCCCCGCTTTGTTTTACAGATAAGATCAGATAAAAATTTTTTTGGGGGGAATAAAGTGGGTAGAGAGGGAGTGGGGAATTATAGATCAGTTAAACAAATTTAGAATCCTTGCGTTCTAGTCCAGGTTTTGCCTGTTGGGTGATGTTTGAGCAAGCCAGTTGTCATTTAACTTCCGTAGGACTCAGTTTCTCTAGCTGTAAAATGAGGGTGTACGACTTAAGTCTCTGTGGTCTCATATAGCATTCAAACATTCCATCATCTTCAAGGTTTTTAAAAGCTCAAACATTCTGTGGTCTCTAAGATTATATGATTATGTGGCGTTGATTATTGATTACTTACAGCCTTTTGGGAAGAATAGTTCTGTTGACTGATAAAGTGGCTGTTTTATTTTTTAAGGGGCCATTGCATAGCTTGTGGTATAGTTTTTAGTAGTGTTGATATTACATGGTCAAAATAGGCTGGAGCTGGATTTCTCTTCTACATTTCCTCATTTAAAAGAATGCCAGTCTTTGCATGCAGTCATATGATCAGAGTAATGGAAACTCTTTCCTTTATTTCATTTCTGATCCTTTTAAAAACTTGCCTCTGAGATGCGCATTAAGACTTTTGTAGGGGGGAGTGAAGTTCAATTAGGGCTATCCAGAATCCATCCAGAATGTCCCCCCAAAAGGGCATGTTTGTGTTCCAGTAATAGGGCTTCCTATTTTTCTTAAGATGCACACAGCTATTACCTAGAATGTGTTCAGTTTAACTTAAAAGTAATTTAAAAGAACAGTAATATTGAAGCAGCTGGGTGATACAGTGGATAGAGTCCTGAGCCCGGAGTCAAGAAGACCTGAGTTCAAGTTTGACCTCAGACACTTATTAGCTATGTGACCCTGGGCAAGTCATTTAACTTCTGTTTGCCTTAATCCACTGGAGAAGGAAAAGATCCAGCAGTGTCTTTGCCAAGAAAACCCCATGGACTTTATGGTCCATGAGGTCATGAAGAGACAACTGAACAACAAACAGTGACAGCGTTTAGGCACAAAGTTAAACACAGTCTCTCTTAAAAATCGGTTAGTGCATTTGTGGCTTACCGTTTTCTGTGTTTATCTGCCAAGTTGGAGAGAATGGAAGGATCAGTATTATGTAGATAAACCCTAACCATTTAACAAAGAACTTTTGCATGTCACCTGATTCTTAACACACATACGTAGACATTCAGTTAAACAAACATGAACTGCCTTTAACAGGGAGAGGACTTGTTGGCTGGTTCCTGTTATGCCACGCTGGAAAGGCTTGCTGATATGAATTCATCAGTTGCAGGCTCTTTACTGGGTTGGCCACAGAGAATTTTCAGCCTCTGTCAACTCCTGAAGTCTAAATTATAGGATCATTGGATTGTTGTTTTGAACTGGAAGGGACCTCTGAAGCATCTAATCCAGCCTCCTCATTTTTCAGTTGAGGAAGCTGAGGTCCAGGGAGGTCAAGTGACCTAAGGTCACTGAGGTATTAGGTGTCAGAAGCAGGATTTGAACCAGAACCAGTGCTCTTTCTAGGAGTGATTATCCATTAAGTGGAGATGGTACCCACGGCTCATAAATCATGGATCCTTAATGCATTCATTCAAGTGCCTTGTCATTATAGTTCTTAGTAGTGTTCATATTACATGGTCAAATAAAGTAAAACTGAGCACTTGTCACAGAATTTGTTTCTATGCTTCTCTTTGTGTTGGATACAGAAGTAGTACTTCTGGACACTTTGTTGTAGTCTAGTGTAAAGTATGCAGATATTTATTTGGAATTTCATTAATTATCATCATATTCTATGAATTTGCTCCCTTCCTTCTCCCCTCCCCTCATAGTCCTATTTTTTTAAAGGGCCATGATTGTTTTCTTCAAAGTATTTGAAGAGGATTACGTTTGTTCCATTTGTCTTCAAAGGGCAGATTTAGGAGCTATAGTTGAAAAATTCATAGGAAAAACAGGTTTCTGTTTAACGTAATGAAATATTTCCTAACAATGAGAGCTGTTCACAAATGAAAAGGACTGCTTCTGGAGACACAAAGTCTTCAAGCTGTGGCAGAAGGGGGATTCTTTTTCAGGTCTTAGGATAGAAAAGGGTCCCGTCACACTCAAGAGTCCTGCCCTCCTTAGGACAGATTCCTTACCTGGGATGTCTTCCCTACTCCTCTGTACCCCTATCAAGTGTTCTCTAGTCTTCAAAACTCAGTTCATCCAGTTTTTCCCTGATGTCCCTCCCTAACTGCTCCTAATGAATCTCCTTTCCTCTGAGTTCTTAAAACTTCACATAAGGACCAGATATTTTAACAACTAATTGGTATTTCCTTATATTCTTCAGTGGGTTCATTATTGTTTCGTCTTCTTGCTTACAACTACTTGAGACCAGGAGACTATTTCTAACATATTTGTCTGAACCCCTGCCTAATGCTTTGTGCCAAACATATAACATTGAAAACCCTCAGTTTTGTTGGTTGATTTTTTTTTTTGTTGGTTTTGGACTGAAACTGTTTGCATCAGCCTTGGAAGCTCCCATGCCTAGGAAACTCTTTTAGCAGATTGGTACGTTTTCTACAATTTCTTGTTTTGGGGTGTTGCTTAGGGCACCCAGAGGTCAAGTGATTGGCCAAGGGACATGGGACCAGTATATGTCACTGCTGGGCCTTAAATCCTCCCCTGCATGGCTTTTGAGGCTGAGGATCTATTTATTAATTAAGATGACAAATTATTCAAAATTAGTTTTCAATTAGAAAGAAAAGATTTTTCTCTATTTTTCAAGTCAACAAACATTTATTAAATTATTATATATGTGTATATATACATATGTGTTTATGTATATTGTGTATGTATATATATATGTATATATGCTCACATACACACATAAATAAATAAAAATTAAATGGCCATAAATTACTATTTGCAGGCACTGTGCCAAACACTGAGGATACAAAGACAAAAAAGAGCACCATTAAAAACTGAAACATTTGGATGCTATAAAAATCCATACACTGTAGTTAAGTTGCAGACACAATTCCAGATTCTAACAGTTTGGTCAGTTAATAACATCAGTGGGAACCATGTACTTCCTGTAGGTATGTAGGTGAGAGTCTGTACAGCGGAAATAGATAGTCAGGTTCTTGCCCTTTAAAGTGTTTACCATCTCATGAAGCAAATCAGACACATGACTGAAGACCTAAAAAAACAGACAGGAGGAGCCTCACCTAAGGCAGAGGGTGTGTGATAGAAGGATCACCCTCTCCTCCCAAGGATCACAGGTCTATTGATTGCACCAAAATCTGCATTCTCATCACTGTCACAAGTCTGTTCCTCCACTTCCACTTAACAGCCCTTTAAATATTTCAAGACAAAGCTCTTTCAGGACAAAACTCCAAGAGTTCTTTTTTCCCAGTCTAAACACTCTCATTTCCTTCAATTTATTCTCAGATGAAAATGGTTTCTGACCATTTCGATCACCTTCTTTTGGACCCTTCCTGTAATGTGGTGCTCAGACCCAGACATCATATTTTAGATATGGCCTGATCAAGGTGAAGGACAGTCAGGGGAACTGTTGCTTTCCTCATGCTGAACACTACCAAGGGAATGCATTCTGTTCAGATATCACAGACACTTCGAACCAACTCCCATTGTCTCTCCCATAACCCTCAGCCTCCCACAAAGTACATGTTCAGAAAACTTTGCTCTTTAGCCCAAGGGAGGGATTTGTTCTTTGACTTTGGTGGCATGAGACATTTCTGTTAATGCTGCCTAAGACTGCAGTAGCTTAATTTTGCTTGTGGCTGCCGCAGTACATTCTTGACTTGTGTTCTGCTTGTGGTATACCAAAACTACCAGCTTTTTTTCACTTGATCTTTGATACAGTGAAAAGTGTTGAATTTGGAGTCAGAAAACCTCAATTTTAATCCCTGCTGTTACTTACTACCTCTGTGATGTTAGGCAGGTCACTTAACCGGACTTTGTGCTCTGCTGGCATTACTTTTGAGAACCTAGGATCAGTTCCTACCCCAGCATAGGGAGACTGTGGCCTTGAGACCACATGTGACCCTCTAGGTCTTCAAGTGCAGTCTTTTGACTGAATCCAAACTTCACAGAACAAATCCAAAGAAGTATGGATTCAGTCAGAGGACTGCATTTGAGGACCTAGAGGGCCACATGTGGCCTTGAGGCTGAAAGTTCCCCACCCTTGTACCCTAATTGGGCACCAAAGGAGGACTTGAGTGACCCTTCAACTCATCAGGGCATCCTATGAAGGTTGGCCGGTCATATAGTGAAATGCAGGGATTACAGCTGAATAAGTTGAGGCTCTTTGGGTCCCCATGGGATGGTGAAAAGCTTAGAGGAAGGCATTCAGTGTGCTGAGTGGTAAATTTTTAATGGAAGATTTTTGGGATGATGTGGACAAGAAGAGCAGAGAATAACCAAGTGAAAGGATTGTCGTCTGCAGTCTCCATAAGTGGATGGGGGTGTAGTAGATTAGGTGTCCTGTTTTCCAGCAGTATCTGGAGACAAGAAGTAGAAAAGGGGGACCAGGGGAAGCCAGAGGGACTAGATAGTCTTTACTGCCATCAGCAAATGTTCATTAAGCCCTATACCCTTACCCACTTAGGTGGGGGACTCCAGCAACAGCCTGCTACCCTTATCTCTACTCAGCCACTATTTGAAAAAATTTTCATAAAAGAATAATGGTGTCACTCTGGATGAAACAGCTGTACGGTTATGTTATGTTCATGCCAGAAATTAAAATGTGGAATAGTGATACCCAAATCACAGTGATCGACACATGCTTCTTTCATGTGTAACTAGCTAGAGACATGGAATTTTCTTATTTGAATATTATAGTAGTCTGCAGAATATAATTGATATGTAGTGATGATGGATCATAGGATTTTAGAGGTAGAGGAGACCCAGGAGACCTAGTCTAGTCATTCTTGTTTTACAGATAAGGAAACTGAGGCCCAATGGTTAGCCCATTTCACAAAGAGGGATAGTGACAGACCTGGAACTACATGATTGCTAGTGCCTTGACTTGCTCTCTAGTGTTCTTTCCACCAGCCTTCAAATATAACTCCAGAGTTGATTAACTGTGAGTACTGCTGCTGTGGACACTGTCATCTTAGAAATATTTAGTACTGTGAACTTAGCCTGTAGCCTGTCAAGAAGAAACCTGCAGTTTTTGTTTTTTGTTTTGAAGTACCTAGTTTAACTCGATGCAGGATGGACCAGCTGGAAAACACATTCTTTTTGTCAGAAGCCTGGGTTTGGAGTTTTGGTGCTTTCCAGCTTTGTATTCATGGGCAAGTCAGTGAATTATTTTGAGCCTTAGTTTCTTTATTTGGTAAAATAATAATTATTTCGCTATTGGCCTTACTGGGTTGTTGTGTTTATCCAATGAAACAATCTGTGAAAATGTTTTGTATCTTCGATGTAAATCCCTATATGAATGTAAGGTAGTATTCTTGACTCTTACAACCTTCAACTTTGTTTCTCTTTCAGTTCGAATCTGAACATCAACGATGTTCTAGGAAACTATTCATTAACCCTGGTTGATGCCTTGGATACACTTGCAGTAAGTGGCTAATTTAACTACTCAAAAAAAAAAAATCTCTAAATTAAGGTGTTAGTCTTCAGTAGTACCTGCCTTATTTCTTCCCAAAGGATATCTTATGCATAAGAAGAAAACAGCCAGAGTGACAGCTAAACAAGGTAGCAGTGTTATATGGTGCGGTGCGTTCAGATTGTTGTTCTCTTTGGGAGTTGGAAAATGGGAAAATAAAAAACCGGTTTTTTAGAGGGGAGGAGAATATGAGAACATGCTAAAAATTAGATAGATTAGGTTTTGAGAGAGTACCTTTTCTCATAGCTTGCCTCTGTTGTGCTTTGATAAGAAAGCACTAAGGAAAGACTTTCAGTCTTCAAAATTATATGTGGAACTAGCCCTTGTTAACAGAGAAGTAGACAAATCATATGATCCTGAGTTTGAGACTGGTGGGATCTCTATCCAGGCAGGCTTTACCTTTTATAGTGGTAGAGTAGCAGTGATGATTTAATAGGGGAAAGGAAACAGGGTTTCCCACCTTCTCAGCCTGTTTTCTGAAGCTGGATTGCCTTCTGACATGATTTCCAAGAATGATTTGCCATCAGAAAGCCAAGGTGCTGTTTTCTGTTCCATTATCACTTATGATCAGAAAGTTCTTCCACTGATGTAGTCTCATGGTTTAAACTCCTTTACTGTTAGGCCTCAGGGGTGGTGGAAGCTGTTGAGGCTGAATAAGCTTGGGAGAAAGTTCTCCAATATCCAGCCAGGTGGGAGAGACAGGGAGAGTTCCGAATCTTTGTTGAATCATTTGGTCTCCTCTAGCCCAGCCCTCCCTCACGCCCCGGCACTTCTCCTCCTCTGCTCCTGTTGAGGTACCCATGACAATTTCAGTTTCATGTCTTTTAAAGTTAACTTTGACCCTGAGCCATTCATTATCCAGAGCTTGCTGCCTCCCCTTCCAAAACACACACACACACACACACACACACACACACACACACACACACACACACACAGAGCAAATACAAAACTGGGCAGTTACTGCTGACACCAGAAAGGTTGATGGTTGGAAAGGGCAACTTGACAGTGAGAGTCAGGAGAACTTTGGGAATCACAGAGTTAAAGTGTGCCTCAGTGTGACCGAGAGCTTTGGCCTTTCTGAGTCTCAATTTCTATAAAAAAAGAAATTAAGGGTGATACATTTTAGAACTTACCCAGCAGGTTTTTTGTGAGGATTAAATGAGATAACTATGTTGTTGTTGAATTGTTTTAGTCCTGTCTGGCTTTCCATGACCCCACTTGGGGTTTTCTTGGCAAAGATACTGGAGTGGTTTGCCATCTCCTTCTCCAGATCATTTCCCAGATGAAGCAGACAGGGTTAAGTGACTTGCTCAGGGTCACACAGCTAGAAAGTGTCTGAGGCCAGATTTGAACTCGGCAAGATGAGTCTTCCTGACTCCAGGTCCAGCACTCTATCCCTTGTGCTCCTAGCCATAGAGAATTGATTAAATAAGGCATTTAGGTAGTATAGTGGATAGAGTACAGGGCCTGGAGTCAGGAGGATCTGAGTTTGAAACCCACCTTAGACACCTACTACCTGTGTCATCCAGGGCAAGTCACTTAACCTTTTATTGTTCTGTTTCCTCATCTATAAAATAGGGGTGATAGTAGCACCTGCCTTCTGGGGCTGCTGTGAGGATCTGATAAGAATGTATTGGTGAAATGCTCACCACAGTGCCTGGCACACAGTAGGTGCTTTATAAATGCTAGTTATTATTATGTAAATGTTGTTATGATCATGGAGGGGTACGGTGATGGAAATGCACTTTTAAAAGTGATACATTTTGAAAGCACTTACTGAACCTCCTCTTTCCCCAGCTATACCCACCCAGAGGTTACTTGTTTTTAGTCCCTTGTGACTTCCCTTGGTCTTCGTTTTCATCTGATTTCAGCTATCTGAAAAGTGATTTTAGGGGAGGTGCCACCCAGACCCTCCCTTGGGATGATGACTCATCCACATGAGCAATTCTGAGTTTGAGTCCTTGTGTTAAGATTCTTCCATCTGCATTTTCTAACAAAAGTCATCCCTTTAAAAAAAAATAACTCTTCTCCTGCTGGCTTTATTTGTAGAAAACTGGGACTTTAAAATGTTTAAAATAATACTTGTTTTGTAGGTGCAGTTTCACTGTTGAGGTGATCCTTATCCATGGTATGTTAGATAGTCAGTCTGTGACCATTATGTCATAGGAACTCCACAAAGACATTTGCTGCAACATTCATTGTACTGCACAGTTCTTAAAGAGAGGGAAAATAATGAAGCACCGGGGAGTTGGGGGACCTGGGTTCTGATTCCAGCTGTGTTCTAGAGAATTCTTGGTTTTCTGGGACAATGGACCAAAGCAGTGGTATGGATAATTAAAGATGATTTGTCTTTGATTTTAATGTGAAAGTGCATGGGACTGGGGAGCAGGAGACCTGTGCTCAAATCCTGACTCTGCCACTTACTAGTGATGTGACCTTGGACAAGTCACTTCCCTTTTTTGGGGGGTCAGCTTTCTCATCTGTAACATAATATTAAAGTAGATGATCTCAAAGGTTTTTTAAAGCTCCTTCCAGGCTTAAGTGCACCCTGAACCTGATTAAAGAGCAATTAGAAAATGTTTAACAAAATAAATACAAATATAACAAGACAAAGATAATGTTAATTTATGGTTTTCTTAGTCAATGTCCTTCCACAGAGATTCATTTTAATTTGACTTTAACACCATTGCAGGAACAAAAACTAAGAAAAGAATAGCTGAAAACTGAGAAAAAAATAGTTATTTTTATGGCTTGGATTAGAGGAAGAGGTGGAAAAGTTTATGGAGGAGAAAACGGTTGTCTTGAATTACAAGCAGACAGTGATGTCTAACAGTAACAACAACAACAATAGCAACTCATATGTAACGTTTTGAGGTTTGCACCCCTGTGGGCTTCGGCATTTACAAAGCACTTACCTCATGATAACCTGTCCACATCTTACTGATGAGGAAACTGAAAAAGGTTACGTGACTTGTTCCACTGTGACCCACGCCCTCTGAGTTGACTTTATACCACTGCTCTGCCGACCATCCCCCCAGATTCCACCAGTGAAAAGAATGTGGCTGTAGATTTTAGACCCCTGACACATGTCATGAAATTCTTAGTAAAGCAAATTAGTTTCCGTTCATTTCATACCAGCATGAAATGACTGCTATAGATTAATCTTCAAGAAAAGGAGTTAGGTATTTTGATTGGTATACAAAGAACCCAACCATCCAACCAAACAAAAAACCCCAGCAACGTGAAACACCAAGCTGACTGTTCCTCTTGATGCCTGTACGTCTTAGATAAAGTTTTTAAAAACTTCACCCATTCTTTGAGACAATCTATCTCTAAAAGCACAAGCTATGTATTTGGCATCCTGTTGACATAACCTATAACTTTATTTGTGGAGAAATGAGCAAGATAGTACGTTTTTCGTTTTGTTTGTAGACTCAATTTCCCCGGCATTTTTGATGGGACTGATCTTGAGTAGGAGGGAATGGGTGAGGGGGAAGGGAGAGTAATTTTGCCCTTTTGTCTTTTGGAAAAAGAGCTTGGGTTCCCCAAGAGGCTGAAGTTGCTTTTTGATAGGACACATTACATAAATGGGTCCTTTGCAGTTCTTGGCTTCTTTTTGCCTGGGTGGATTGCAACACCACATCCAGATGCTTATGTGGGTGTAGTCCAACTGTCTAAAACACCTGCAACCTCCATTTCAATTTAAGTGGTTTTAATGTTTTATGTTCCTCTTTCAAGATAATGGGAAATTCATCAGAGTTCCAGAAGGCAGTGAAATTAGTGATCAACACAGTTTCATTTGACAAAGACTCCACAGTCCAAGTCTTTGAGGCTACAATCAGGTAAAAACAAGATTGATTGAGGAAAATTTTTTTGTGTGTAGAATGAAAGTTGCCCCCAGTTGTGAAGTGGGGGATGGATGGGAAGGGAAGGGGCAGGAAACAAGTGTTTATAGAGTAGCTACTATGTGCCAGGCTTTGTGCTAAGTCCTTTTACAAATATTATCTCAGTTGATTCTCACAGCAATCCTGGGAAGTAGATACTATTATTCTTCCCCATTTTACAGTTGGGGAAACTGAGGCAAACAGTAGTTAAGTGACTTGCCCAAGGTCACACAGTCTCTGAGGTTAGAACCTGACTCTAGGCTCAGTGCTGTACGCACTGTTCCACCTAGCTGCCTCATTTCAAAGTGACCGGAAGGTCACATAACTTTAAAATGGTAAGCAAAATGTTTGAAACTAGCTGAATATGGGATAAGAAAAAGGTTTTTTGTTTGCTCTTTTACAAAAATATGTTTATTTCATTCTAGAATTGCCATATTTAGATTGTTTCCCTTGATGACCAGTCTTGTTTTCCTTTCATGACAACTCCTTTTTCTATTGCTGTAAGACTATCATACTTTCTGTATGATAGCCCTGGCTAGCAGACAAGTATTAAAGCCCCATTTCACAGGTAAGGAAATTGAGTTTCACCAGAAGCAAAGTGATAAATCTCTTGTTGCCTCAGAGCTCAGACTGGCCCCCAGCCTGTGGCCTTTGGGGCCCAAGCCTTTGGGAGCCTGAGAGCAGGGCTGACTCTCTGATTGTGCCTTGCCTTCTCTATCTTTAAGAAGCACCACAGACTGTGGGCCTGCTTTTCCTTATATGTAGTGCTGCATGCCAGCTTGTTATTTTTTAAGTTAAAGTACTCTTTTTATTTTTGTCATAGGAAGACCCATTCTTAGAAATCACTGGGCTAACGCATGTATGCCAGCTAATTTAGAAAAAATCTATCTCCTCCGAAATTGCTTTTCAATTTCTCCCCTCACAGTCCCCTCCCCTCGGTAAAGAGGACACCCAATGCTTGTCACTCCAGCCAGGCTCCCTAGGTGGACCTGGGTGATGGCAGTTGACCACGCAGTTCTGTTTTTCTAGGATGTCTAACTTCCTGAAGAGGAGGAATTTAATTTTTGAGGAAATGTGTTAGTGCTTCAATGAAGATAAATTTTACTGCTCACACTAGGAGTATTTTAATACAAAAGGTTGGGTGTTATCCTCTCCTATTTCTTCCCATTTATTGGGAAATTTTGGCATTCATGTTGATGCTCCCTCAGACTCATTAAATCTCCTGATTCCCCAGGCTCCTTAATCCCCATGACCTTTTTAATTCCACAGTCCTTCTACATGACTTTGATCCCGTGTATTTCACTTCAGCCTCCCTTGTGGATGGTCAGAAGTGTCCTTCACTTCCTTTATCATGAGCTCCAACATTGCTCTTTCTGATAGCAGCTCTCATTTTCTCTTTGCTGATGCCTCCAGTCTCTCTTCTTCCTGTTGTTTCATCAGCTCACTCCCCCTGCTTTGACTTTCCTTTGCTTCCTTTTCTCGCCCTTTCCCCTGCCCCAGTTCTCAATCCTGTAGTTAACCTTTTCAGCCCCATATGATCTATCATCAGCTCCCAAGTCTCTCTGCCCCTTGTCTCATTGACCCTTTGTCCTGTTGCAGCTCAGCCCTTGCCCCGTCCCAGCCCTGGGTGACTCCCACTATCTACCTCCTCTGCTCCTTTTTGTGTCGTACTGGTGCACAGAGTTAGAGGAAATGTGACACCTCTGTTGACTTGGGTACCTTATTACTGATGACAGAGCTAGAGGAAATGACACACCTTTGCTGACTTGGGTACCTTATTACTGATGTAACCCAGCTTCATCTGAGCTCTCACTCCAGCAAGGCAATCCTTTTGTTCTTCCCAATTGATTTCCTGTCTCACTCCTTTCAAGCTATTCCAAGCTTTCTCTTTGCTTTGCATGGTGCCTACTCTGACCCTTCTTCCACTCCTCTCTCCCCACCTGTGATTTAATCATCCTCTTTCTCTAATCTTATCTTCAACTTCTGTCCTTCTTTATGACCTTCAAACTTCCCCTAAGTCTTCCCCCACCTTCACTAGTCCTTAAAAACCTTAACTATCTCCTGCATCTTTCCTCCTTTTCGTGATCAAATTCCTAAGAAGAAGGCTGTCTGTGTTCATGGCCTCCACTTCTCTCACCCCTCAACAGCCCTTTGTAACCTGGCTTCCTTTTTCTAAGTCCTCATTCTTCTTGACCTGTGTGCTACATTTGAGTGTTGACAAACCCTCTTCTGAATACCATTTCTTTAGAATTTTATCACACTATTCATTCCTGGTTCTTTTTCTACCCATGTGACTTTCTTCTTTGTCTCTTTTGCTGATTTTTCTTCTATATCTTGCTCCTTCGTGTACCCTAAGGTCTTTCCTAAACTCTCTTCTCTTCTCCTGCCATATTTTCCTCATATAACAGCATCAGCTCCCGTGAGTTTGACTGTCTTCTCTATGTAGCAGACTCATAGATAAATAGATCCAGCTTCACTCTCTCCCCTGATCTTCAGGCCTTCATCACTAATTGCCAGCTGGACATTTCAAACTGGATGTCCTAAAGACATCTTAAATTCAACATGTTGTGAACTTTTCTCCTAAACTGTCACCTTTTCCAGACTTTCCTATTTCTGGGAAGGACACCACCATCCTTCTAGTCTTCCAGGTTTCTAACCCTAGCATTAGCCTGGATTTCTCGCTTTTCCACATATACAGTCAGTTATCAGATCTTGCCATTCCTGCCTTTACAGGCCTCTCCGCTCTGATCCCATCCCTCTACTCACACAATAGCCACCTCAGTTCAGGCCCTCATCGTGACTCATTTACACTGTGGCAATAGCTGATTGGTTTTCTTGTCTCACGTGCCCCCATGCTTTTGCCCGCCTGTCTTTCACCTGGCTGCCCAGATCTGGTCGTGGCACTCCCTCATTCTCTCTATTCCAGTGACTCCATTTTATTCCTAGTTTAAATATAAATTCCTTTTTTTGACTTTTAAAACCTGACCCTAGCCTGTGTTTCTAGCTTCATTAGACATTATTTCCTTTTCCCCGTTCCAGCCAAACACCTCTGTTCCTTTTATACAGTCTTCCAGTGCTTAGCCCTGTACTGTCTTCCATGCCTAGAATGCCCTCCCCCTCACTTCTGTCCTGTATAGTCTTTCTCTTCCTTCGAGACCCAGCTCAAGCACAACCTTCTATGTGAAGCCTTTCTTGATACCCCTTCCCCATCATCTAGCTGCTTTGTGATTATTTGTGTTTCTATCTATTCTGCATGTATTTAGGCATATATTTGTTGTCTCCCCTGTTAGATTGTAAGCTCCTTATAAGCAGGGATTGTTTCATTTTTTATATTTGTAATTCTAGTACTAGCACTGTGCCTGGAGGGTGGTCACTTAAATGCTTGTTGTTTGGTCCTGGGAATAATTGGAACCTGTAAGGTGGGTCAGTGTCATTTGTGTAAATGATCAGGATTATCCTTTGTAGTGGTCTACCCATGAAACAGCTCCTCTCCACATGAGTGACACAACCCAAGAGTGCATTGTGTCTCAGTACTGAAATGGATCTCCAGAGGTGGTGACTAAGAGCATTCCTCTGACTCCAGGTCATACCCTGCACCTGTTCTATAAAAAATACAGCCTTCTGCCATTCTGATTTCACCATGGGAGCATAGACATCATCCAGTCTAACTACAGATAATGAAACTGAGGCCTAGTTCCTTTGAGTTATAAGTATATTCACATGTATAATGTGAGAGTGTCTTTGCTTTTTTTCTTATTCACAATAGGGTCCTTGGAAGTCTCCTTTCTGCCCATACGATAATAACTGACTCCAAACAGCCCTTTGGTGACATGACAATTAAGGATTATGATAATGAATTGTTGCATATGGCTCGGGATCTGGCGTTGAGATTGCTCCCTGCCTTTGAAAATACAAAAACTGGAATTCCCTATCCTCGGGTAGGTGAACCCTTTTGTATTGTGTTTTTAGATTTTCTGTGTAATGTAACATTCTGTCTATTCTTTGAAAACTTTTTTTTTTTCTGGTTGGTAGGTGGTGGTGATGGAGCTGGAGAGCCGAGTAAGGGAATGGAATAGTTAAGGAATAATATATCTGGGAGATTTTTCCTTCCAAATGCTACAGTTTAAGCTTACCTACATTGCCTTGTGAATGTCCCTTAGTCATTTCAGGTGACTGTGTATCTTTCACTAGATAATAGGTTTCCTGTGGCAGGGATCTTGATTTCAGTCTCTTATTGTTCTAGACTAGACCTTCTTAGCATACTTAGTATGTACAAGATCCTAGGTAAAGTTCAAAGGATCATAGATTTAAAACTGAAGTTAGAAGCCATTTGGTCTGATTTCTTCCTTTTATAGATATGGAAACTAAGGCCTTAAGAGTAGTTTCTTTCAAATGTGCCTTCCACTGTTCAGCAGATCACTGCCTCACTGCTGTTTTAAATAGGAGAACCATCTTTGTAGCATTACAGCTGTGAGCTGCTTCCTGTGGGGGGTGAGTCAAGCCCTGGGGTGGCGGGGAGAGCTGCCAGAGTGTAGAGCCTGCCTGATGATGAGATAAAGTGTTGTTGGATGTAAATGGCAGTGAGTTTAAAGCATTGCAAGTAACACCCTGTAAATTCTTGGTGATTTTATAACTAACTCCTCTTTGT
Organism: Pseudochirops corinnae; assembly: GCA_028646515.1. Classification (NCBI taxonomy): domain Eukaryota; kingdom Metazoa; phylum Chordata; class Mammalia; order Diprotodontia; family Pseudocheiridae; genus Pseudochirops; species Pseudochirops corinnae. The sequence goes on from CM053590.1 coordinate 37,963,751, forward strand.
CCTGGGCCCCTGTGCTCAGAGTCACTATGGGGCAGGGTTGCAGTGCAGTTTAGCAGGTAGCCCTGTAATGATTCCCCTAGCCTCTTGTTAATGATGTAGATAGAGGTCTAGAGTTCTCATTAGCTTCCTTTTTGGGACTCCTCCCTGGGTCACTTAAATGTTGATTGTAATTTGTACATATTCCTAGTGACAATCATACTCATTTGACCCAGGGCTGTGGGAAGTGTTCCTGGAATAGTCTGGAGGGGTTCATGATTTCTGTTAAATGAAAACTTGACCTGCTAGGCTAATGCTTCAGCAAATGGTTTGTTAGCAGGGTGAGGTCAGGGGAAGAAGAAGGGGACCCAGGGCTAGAGTCTGGGTACAGCTAGCAGACTCAAGGAAATAAGCTGTGAGGACAGAAATAGCCAAAATTACATGGTCATATTCACAGGGAAAGGGGTGCAGTCATGTGTGATACCAAGCCATCCCCTTCTCTGGGGATACCCATGATCACCAGGGGTCCTATGCCTGTTCTGGCTAGAAGTGGCTGAACCACCTGCAAAGAGGGTGCTTCCCAGTAGGGCTAAGAATAGCCAACCCCCTCTCCAGGACTAGGTACAGGCATACCAAGAGTGTTCCTTTATGCAAAATAAGGTGGCTTTACCAGAACCGGGTAGAGGATGCAGGTGCGTGTCAGGGACATGTAATCCCACAAGGGACGAGAGGTTCAAGGTTTCTTACTAACTTAATATTACAGTATGGGTACTGATCTTGCTGAGAGTTGCTTGGTATGCAGAGATTGCTGTTTCAGGGGGCCATGCAGGTGGCCATCAGGGTCACCAGCTGATCAGGGCCTTCTAATAATTTTCTGTTATGCTCTTCACAGTCTTGTTGAGTGGCCTTGCCCACTCAGCCCCCCTGCTGTTCTGTCTCCAGGTGAATCTCAAGAGTGGTGTCCCCACTAACAGCAATAATGAGACGTGCACTGCTGGCGCTGGCTCCTTGCTGGTGGAGTTTGGGATTCTTAGTCGGCTGCTGGGGGACTCGACGTTCGAGTGGGTGGCCAGGCGGGCAGTGAAGGCCCTTTGGAATCTGCGCAGCAATGACACCGGGCTCCTAGGTGCGGTGACTTCCCTTCCTTTCCTCTTCTGCCTTTAACTTCCCCATTCTCTTTGCCTCTCACTTCCCTTTTCTCTCTGTACCTCCTCCTCAGACCAATGGAATATCAGGAGTAAGGATCCATTTGGATTCCACTTCGGTTCCTTTCCCCTCGAACTTTTGCCTTGAGCATGGCTGAGAGATCTGTCAAGACTGTCTTCTGAAGTGACGTCTCTCTGAGCACATTCTTTTTAAAAAATAAATCATAATGACTCATAAATAAGGATACTATAAAAAGAAGTGCCTCTGAGGGAATTTTCTGTGTGTCCAGAATTAGGTTTTAAACATACACTGGCAGTGGCAGGGGTATCTCCCTCTGGGGAAAAACCCAAACCTCAAGTACTAGACTGATTTAAATCTGAAGGAAGGGGTGTGTGTGTGTGTGTGTGTGTGTGTGTGTGTGTGTGTGTGTGTGTCTTTTTGTAGTCTTAACAGATCAAGATGGAGTTTTGAAATGGGTTTCTTTGCTAATATTATGCTTTGTATTGTAAAATATTTGTTAGTCTTGACCTGGATACTTGTAAACTACAGTTAATCATTGAAAAAAAATTTTAGTCACAGGTCTTGGGCTTCATAATTGTCCCTTTCCCCCAGCTGTAGTTACATCATCTATATTGGCATAGCCTGATGTGACAGATGATTTAGTCCCTTTCTTTTGCTCCAAAGAGTTGAGAATTGGGGCTGTATCTCATAGGAGACTTGGGATTTAGGTTTAAAATTGTAGTGGACCTCAGATTCATCTGGTCTGAATCTTTCATTTTATAGCTGAAGAAGCTGAAGTCCAGAGAGGCTGTGAGTTGCCCAAGGTCACACAGGCTGCGGAGTTCGATTTTAAACCTTGGTCCTTTTACTCCTTAGTGTTCATTGTCCTATGACATGCCGAATTAAAATTTAACAGCCAAGTTTTTCCCCCTTCTCTCACTGCTTACAAGTTGGGGTTAGCCTGATAGGTCAGATGACAGGATGTGGTTGAGAGTTAGAAGAGTTAGATGATGGAACCTCTAAATGTTCCATGTTGTGTATTTTTGCAGGGAATGTTGTGAACATCCAAACAGGCCACTGGGTTGGAAAGCAGAGTGGCCTCGGTGCTGGCTTGGATTCCTTCTATGAATACCTCTTGAAATCTTACATTCTCTTTGGAGAAGATGATGACCTAAAGATGTTTAATGCTGCCTATCGGAGTATTCAGAACTATTTAAGAAGAGGGTATGTGTATCTAATGCTCAGTTCTTTTGGCCACTGCAAAAACAAATGAGAGGTGTTCTGGAATTGCCTTGCAGATCTCCCCTTGCCCACCTCCTTCCCCTTCCGTTTCTCTTTCCTCTTGCCCCCCCTCTTCCCCTTCCTTTTCTTTACCATTTCCCTTTCTCTTCCTTTTTCCTGCCTCCTTCCATTTCTACACTTGATACCCCTTTTGGTCTTTTTGCTTTTGTGCTGCTGAAGATAAGTCCAGGTAATTTTCATTACTTCTCTTGGTGATTTACCACATTTTCTCTTTCTGTACTAGACAGTTACTCATCACTTATTATATGGGTCCAACAGGTCAGGAGATTATTGCTGTGGAGGACTTAACTGACTTGTAATATTTGTGCCGTGCTTAGCACGGTTCCTGTCATATAGTGGGTGCTGTATCAGTGTTTATTCCCTTCTCTTTCCCTTCTCCAGGCTGTAATAGCCTTCTTCCTTGAGTCCTTCTCCTTGGCCACACATATCGTTTTGTCTGGACCCTGGTGACTCCACAATCTGCTGTGTAGTGCTCAGGGTTTTCTTGGGCTCATAATGTATTTATCTTTGGCATTGTAGAAGCTCCATCTTAAATGATGCTATTTGGAGATAGGATATGATACCATAATGGACTAGGATTGGTAATTTTTATTTGTGGGAGGGAAAAAAGTGTAAATGAACTTGAACTTTGTTTATGCAGTCATAGAATCATAGAATTGGAAGAGATCTTAGTGATGGTATCATCCATATCCCCTCTCTATAGATAAAGAGATTGAGAGGCCTAAAGATGTGGAATTACTTTCTCAGGGCCACAGAATTCATTTGTTCAGGCACCTGAAGCACAACCCAGGTTTTCAGCCTTCTACTCTGGTGTACCACACGGCTACCAGAGCATATTCTTTGGGTCCATGCCATAGGGCCTGGATGATTATGTTCAATTCAGTAAGCATTTATTAGGTGCGTATAGGGAGTCCTCTTTGAACTCTAGAATTTTTAGGTATGAGGAAACTGAGATTCAGAGAAGCCATGACTGGCTCCAGGTCATACAGCTATTTAATGATAGATCCAGAGCTCCTGAGAAGAGAACCTTCCTTACCTGAGCTTCAATGGCCAGTCCTCCAATTGACATCCAATTTGGATTTGCATTATACTGAATTATACAGGAATGAAAGTGACAGTTGTTAGAAGTAGCCAGGAATTTTACCTGACCATGAAAAAAAAGATTTTTTATTTCACATCTGATGGGACTTGACCTTTTACCCCTAGTGAAAAGACTCAAGTTTAAGTTAAGTTAATTACATGGTTCTTTTCATAATTTATCCAGATTTGAATTTTGTGCCTGGAATCCCATTGGTTAGCATTTTGGGGTTCATTAAGTCCCACCCCTGTACCACATCTTTTCATTTCCACATTTCAATTCCCCTCCCCCCTTCTCCTCCTTATATACTTTATAAAAGGAAATCCCAGCAGAATAATTTTAGTTTCTTCCTTATTTGTCCACTTCAGATAGCATGAGAAAAGGTTTCTTCCAAATTGCTAATAGATTTGACAGAAGCCTTCAGTTGAAGATTCTAGCCCAGGATATTAATAATAAAAGTCCCATTATCTAATACTGAGTCTGGTTTAATAGGCCTCCTCTTTGTGATTCACACCTGACCTGGCACACCCTTTTGATATACTGGAAGAGACCTCCTTAGGTATGATGATTTTTAAGTACCAGCCTCCGCCCCCCCCCTTTTCTACAAGCAGTGTTTGTCTCTGACATTAGCCATCAGTGTGGCTTCAAGTCAGGTTTCATATAATTTCTGTTTTTATATAATTTCTGTGGAAACAAAATTGTCATATCTTATACTTTCAAAAGGGTGTGTTTTTTAAAGGAAAATAGTAGATAAGTTAACTTAAATATTGTATTTCCTTCAGAAATTGTGGGGCCTATTAAAGCACTTTCTGCTTTGTTTAATTTGTAGCCGGGAAGCTTGTAATGAAGGTGAAGGAGACCCTCCGCTATATGTGAATGTGAACATGTTCAGTGGCCAGCTGATGAATACCTGGATCGATTCTCTGCAGGCTTTTTTCCCTGGTTTGCAGGTAGGTTTATGTTAAATTCTCTAAGAAAAGAAGGTGATGCCACCTTCTGGAATAGAGAATGCTCCTTGTTTTGGTTTTTGCTTTCTTGGACTGATTTGATGCCCCTAGCAGGAAAACGACCTTTGAGAATTGTTTAGGTCCTATTGGTCTTTTTTTTTTTTTTTTGCAACCTTTATAGCCAATAGCTCATGCCTAAGAGTGAGTCAGAACTGGAATAACAAAGCACAGATCAGTTTGGAAGCTGTTCTGTTGTTCATCCTTCCTTCTCAAAGAGGACCAGTGACATCACAAGGGTGATGTCTTGACTTTGACTTGCAAGTGAATTGGAATGATGGTGCGGCAGAACTAGGCAAAGTCATCAACCTCACTATCTCCTCCAGACTCCTTGAAGTCCATTGGCTAGACATTAGTCAAGATGAATGGCAATGGCCTGGGCTGCAGTGGAGGTGACCTTGGCCTTTCTAAATTAAGATCTGGCCCAGGCCTCAGTTTGTCTGAGGCAGTGCCCTTACAATGACTAAGGAGCTGGGAACTAATATTTTGCAGATGCAGTTTGGAGTCGGGGGAGCTCAAAAATGTTTTTTATGAATTGTTTTCTCTCAAATGTAGCCAGATTGTGAATTACACCAGTAGAAAAGGGATCAATAAAGACAACACCAAATAGGTAAACCAAAAGTTTCTCTTTCTCTTTGAAGTAAGTTTGGGACACTCTGTGCTTGGCTCTGATGCCATCCTCATGACTTCTTCCCACCTGAGCTCTATAGTTCTGGCAGCTGGACTGGGACACGGAAGAAGCAGTAGTTACTGCTGGTAGCTCACAAAGCAGGCAGTTAGAGTGAGAACTGGGTTTGGCTGCTCTGTTTTGGCTGAGACAAAATCGGACATCGTTTAAAGTTTGGTTGATCTAATTTGCCAGATTCCCCTCAGTGTGTTTGGGGGCTGAGAGGAAATAGGAAAATTTCCAGAATATACAAGGTAATGAGATCTGAATAATCAGATTTTACCAACTCTTTAGTCATATTGCCATAGGAGCGTGAGATTGTGCCAGCTTGAAAAGCATCTCCACAGAAGACAGTTTTTAGTGCTCACCTCTGGACAGTCAATTCCCAAGGGCCTGATCACTCTTCATATATTTGGAGTACTTTGGCTTGTAGGCAGAGTCACTAGGAATGATGGGTGAACGGTAAAGGAAGATTTCAGCACAGATAGATTGAAGCACTGTAGCCGCCCCATAAGGGTGGTTTTAAGTTACCTGTCCCTGCAAGTGGTCAGCTGAGGTGAGAAGGCCCCAGAGGCCTGTCTCTTGGACAATAGGGTGGACAGTCTGACTTCTATGGTTCCTTTCAACGCTTGAGATTGTGTGACTCTAATGCTACTTGTTAATTAATTAAACAAGCATTTATTAAGCAGTTACTATGTGCCAGGCATATATTTGTTCCTGTTCTACTTGAAAACTGTGAGTTCCTTTTAAAGTAGGTTTTGTTTTATGGTCCTTGATTTTCAGTGGCCCACCTGTCTAAGGCAGAGCTTGCAGACAGTTCCCATTGTCCCTGTCAGTTTGTGCGGGTTCTCTGATCTCCCCTGTAGCTAGCCTAGTGGATTTCTAGCTGCACAGAGTGTCAGGGAGACTTGGGATTGGGTCCCACTCCACTGTCACAGTCACCTGGGACAAGTCTCTGAACTCTTAGTGCTCCAGAGGACCACGAGCCTCCAGTTTCAGACCCGGGGCATATTTACATTGATTGGTGGAGGGAGTTTCTCATGGGGAGCTCTGTCTGGAGGTGAAATCACAGGTCTAGTTACCAACAACAAAAGTTATCCTTGGTGAGGGCTTGCCTGTTTCTAGGACCTTCTTAGGTTCTTGTCCCTGTCTTTCTTCAGATCCTCCTTGGATGATCCATTTAGCTTGCTAGAAGCCTTCTTCAGGTTTTTTTCCTACTGTCCAGTTCAGTATTTGGGGTCATGAGTCAGTTGTCCCTCACTTGCCTTGCTTGGCCAGCCTGCTTCTCTATTCGTTCATATGTGTCCCTGATGAAGTCTTCTGTTGCTACTTCTGAGAGGCAATCTTTGTTGATGACGTGCTTTTTGTTGCTGTTTGTCTTTGAAGCACATAGGAAAGTGTCTGTCTCTCACACGCTGTCTTTGGAAGCTCTTTGCAGCTGGAGTGCCCCAATCTGAGCTTCCAGGGAGGCTGGAGTGGAAGCAACTTTGTGTAGACAGGCTCAGAGAATCAGCCGTGGAAAGCCATTTGTCATTAGAGAGGAACTGAGCAGAGACACTAGATAGCTTCTTCGTTCCTCCTTAGTCCAGAAGAACAAGCTTCCAGTATGACTTTCTCATTGTTTGAAATGACCGCCTCCCGCAATGGCCAGTGCTTTCACCTAGATGAGCACAAAAATGCTCTCCACAGGCTAATCCGAAGTAATTTTTGACTTCTTCTGGGGACAGGCAATTGAGATGCTTCTCCATTCATTTATAGAACCTCTGAAAACTTCCTTGCCTTTCTGTTTGAAACTCTTTAAGGAAATGAGGATGCACAGACCCTTCGTTCTGTTTGCTCACATGTCCAGCCCAGCTTCCTCGTTGGCAGCCTGTTTGTAGATGAGCAACAGCAAAGTTTAGAAACTCGTTCCTGTTGAGTTGGGGTGAAGAGCTTTCTCCTCAGGGGAGTGACAGCCCAATTACCTTCCGATCTTCTCTCCAGGTTTTAATAGGGGATGTGGAAGATGCCATTTGCCTTCATGCCTTCTATTATGCCATCTGGAAGCGCTATGGTGCCCTCCCAGAGCGATACAACTGGCAGCTACAGGCCCCTGATGTCCTCTTTTACCCTCTGAGGCCAGAGCTGGTGGAATCAACCTATCTCCTTTACCAGGTATTCCCGTTCATCTGAGTAGAGGAAAAATGCATGTGTGTATGTGTTCACATTTACATGTCTGTCTAGTAGATGTGTAAAAAAATTACCTAAATACATATGGTCTGGCCTGGGGTTTTGTTTGTTTAGGAAACTCCATCTATGAATGCAGATCCACAACTGCTCTGTCTGTATGTTGTTGTCTTAGTTAGTGGTTAAGTGATTTGCATTAAGTCTGGGGTTACATAGAGTGTGTGTGTGTGTGTGTGTGTGTGTGTGTGTGTGTGTAAGTAAATAAGAACAAATATAATAAATGTTTGTGGTGTGATATATAAAAACAAATATATATAGTATAACTATGTAATATATGATTATATTTTATATATTTATAACATGACCATATATTTCATACTATAGGATTATGTATGCATGTATGTGTATGTATATGTATGTGTATATATTATGTGTGTGCATATATATGTTTATATGTATATATGGGGGAGAGAGAGAGAGAGAGAGAGAGAGCAAACAAGAACAGTGTATTATAGCGGATAGAGTGCTGGATTTGGAATCATACGTTCAAATCTAGCCCCTGAGATGTAGACTTTTTTGACCCTGGACAAATTAACTTTTATATCTTAAGTAGCTCTCTGAAGCTTAACTGAGTAGATGGAAAGAGTTCTTCTCACAGAACTACAGACTTGTTATATATTTACACGTATGTGTGTCTATACATACATATGTATAGATGTGTATGTATATGTATGTATATGTATGTATACATGTGTATGTATGTGTATCTATATCTATTTGTACACATACCTATAAATAGTTACAGAGCACCAAGTACTTAATATGGGAATTTGGCCCTCAGCAAATATTTGTTGATTTATATAGTAGACTGAATTAAAAAATACACCTTATTGTGTTCTAGCATGAGATAGGTATTCAGACTGAGAACTCATTTTAGTTTTCTTGTGTTCTTAATTGTAAAGGAATCCTGGAGGATTCCTGTTTGATGTTTTCATTTAAATCTTTTTTTTCTTTTATTAAAAGTTATTGAATTTTTTTGTTTCAACATCACCTAAATTTCCCCTTTAAATGTCTTCTCCCTCTCTCAGAGAGAACCATCTTAGATAACATTTTTTAAAGGAAAAGAGAGAAAAAAGAATCAGCAAGAAAAATCAATACATTTAAAATATGTGAAAACACGTGCAATGTCGCACACCTATGCTAAGTTATGTATTGGGCAAAGTCACTCCACATTTGTAGAATAATGAGGGAAGATGTCTTTTCCTTTGCTTTTGGGTGCCGTGCCTCGTCTCTGTGATTCTAGAGCCTTTGTTTTACATTGTCTTGTGATGGTTGTTCTTTCCAGTTTGCACTATTGTCGTCATTGTGTACATTGTTTTCTTGGTTCAGTTCACTTCACCCGTCATCACATTTGTCACATTTATCGTTTCCTGCCCCACAAACATATTCTAATACCTCCTGTTGGTGGCTGAGTACTTTGTTTCTAATTCTTTGCTACCACAAAAAGTGATGTTATAAATATTTTGTTGTATGCGAGAACTTTTGTTTTTTTTACCAATGACCTCCTTGGGAAGTGTTCGTAGCAGTAAAATCTTTGGTTTAAAGGGCATAGGCGTTCCATCACTTTGCTTGCATAATTTCAAATTACTTTCCAAAATGTTTGTACTAATTCAGAGCTCCACCAGGAGCACATTCGTGTGCTTCTCTGTACAAACCCTCTTATGTAACTCTCCAGAAGTACACTAGGGAGCCTTGTATGAGGATAGATGCAGTGTTTATTTGGAAGTTATTACACTCTTTCCAAGAGTGAAGTCTTCATTATGAACTGTCCCTTCCTACTGTAGTTTTAATCCTATGTATTATATTTGTATGCATTTTCCTGAAAATAGACACATTCTAAAAGCTTACTTCCTAAGCAGTGGAGAAAATGGGCCTGTGGCTGGTTCAGGTCCAGCCAGCAGCACCTGTGGAATTCTGGCTGTTTTTCCCTGGTGGAAGAAAGAGGGAGAGAAACCAAGGAAGAAGAGAGGGTAGTGATTGATGTAATGGCTTGGGGCAGGAGTGGGGAACCCACAGCCTCAGGGCAACATGTGGCCCCCTAGGTCCTCAGGTGTGGCCCTTTGAATCCAAACTTTACAGAACAAATCCCCTTAACAAAATGATTTGTTTTCTCAAGTTTGGATTCAGTCAGAGGGCCACACTTGAGGACCTAGAGTGCCACATGTGGCCTCGAGGCCTCAGGTTTCCCACCCCTGGTTTGAGGTTGTCAACTTATTAACAGAAAGAAAAGCAATCTTCATTTTTAAAGATAACCACACCATTCCCCCAATTTTTTTGAATTAAAAAAAAATAACATCTATAATCAGTAAAAAGTGAAGGTATACATTTTTAACTGATGCCTTTTTTTATCTTTTGTGTCATTTTTATTGCCTTTCAGCTTTTAGATCTTTTCTCTCCAATCTCTTTTTCCTCATTTCTGTTCTTAACTTTTTCAAACTTAAATCATTGTCCAGTACGTCCATGATATTTAAAAAACAGCATTTCTCAAATTCTTTACCTACAACTTCTGGGGCTGTGTGACTTAATGACAGGAGAGGCACTGTATTTGACACAAAATGACACATGTGTCTGAATTCAGTAGGACTTTTGATTTGCAACTTTAATGACTAGAAAAATAACTGCTTGTTCCTTGGTATAAATATAGTAAGTTATTGGTGAAACCACTCAACCAGATGTGACCAGGAAGCTTTTTTCTGGAAACTGCTGAGGAAATGTTGAGGATAAGATGATCTCTAAGATCTCCTGACTCCAGGATTCAGTGATGCTGAGTTCTAGTGGGGCCTGGTTTTAAGCTTACTTGGAAAGCCTGGTTCCTGTTGTCAACAGAGCTCAATTGTGTACTTTTTTGGGGTGGGACCTGGGTCAGAGGTGGAGGCAAAAAAGTGTTTGTTCTGTCTGCTTCTTATTTTCCCAGTTATTTAAAGAGAAGTAGAACCTGGGTTTGGTCTTTAAGGTAATGAAAGCACAGCTCCTGATGTTACCCTGTGCTGCTGAGAAGTCAGTGTTTGAGCAGTGTTTTGTTTTTATATTTCACCAGAGACCAGAAGTCAATATCTCTGGAGTGAGATGTTCTGAGACTGTTGAAAACTTAAGCAAACAGACTCTAGGTGTGGGTTATGGTGATGTATAAAAAATGAGTTTTTCCTAATTCTTCCATATTCTCGAGGTACCCAAAAACATTAATTTTGCTCTGTGCCTACCTTCCTTTGCTCAGCATTAGTGTGCTACTCAGTTCTGTAAGCTTTCTGATGTGTGTTTTAAGGTGATTTTTCTATTTCTTTTGCTAGACTATGCTCCTTTTATTTTTTATTTTTTGTTCTTTTTAGGCAACCAAGAATCCCTTTTACCTCCATGTAGGAATGGATATTCTTCAGAGCCTGGAAAAGCACACAAAAGTCAAGTCAGTTTTAAAGTTCCTTTCTTTCTCTTTGTTGGTCGCTCTGGGCCGTTTTAAGTTGTTCTGTGAAGGCGTCTTTGAAAGAGCATGGCGTGAGGGCTGGGGAGGCCTGGGCTCTCAGGGGCTTCACAGCCAACCAGTTTTGTGGCCTCGGACGAGCCTGAGGTGCAGTTTCTTTAACATGAGTTTGTTGACCTCAAAGGTGCTTGCCTTACCTCAGGTCCCACGGTATGAAGTCTCCAGTTCTAGTCTGTCAGCTTTCAGATTGCAGTAAACAGCAGCTTGTTGTTGGTAGCCACTTTGCAAGTTCTAACCTGCTGCTGATTATAGCCTAATTACTGTTCCTCAATCAAATTCTAGAAGGCTTTTAAAAAAATTCTTAAAATTGTCTCTTGTTACTACGGTTAAGAATTGAGGCCAGAAATGAAACCAGGTCTTATCTGTATTGCAGAACATTCCATTGGCATTAGATTAGCCCATTAGTATGTTTACTGCCCTTTCAAAACAAGAATAGAGAGCCTTTAAGTTCGTGTGGTTGTCTATATGGACTCTATACAATGTAGAAGTTTATTTTACTGGTTAGGTGGAGAGAATGATTAAAAGTACAATTCTTTTGCAGATGTGGTTATGCTACCTTACATCATGTCATAGACAAATCCAAAGAGGACCGGATGGAAAGTTTCTTTCTGAGTGAGACCTGTAAATACTTGTATCTGGTATGTATTGCATTCAGGTGATTCACTCAGTAAAGCGTGGATCAGTGTTTGTAACATTTCTTTGGCTCCTAGCTCATCTTTAAACTTGTTGGGGTCATACCCCAGCCATCTGTACATCCAAGCATATCTATTTTCTTTCTCTAACTCTTCTTCCTCCCTTGTTTCTCCCCCACCCCCCACATACACAGCATAATAATAATTGGCATTTTTATAGTGCTTTGAGCTTCACTGAATGCTTTATAAATATTACTACATTTTATCTTCACAGCAGCCCTGGGAAAAACGTATTGTTATTATCCCCATTTAACAGACATGGAAACAGACTTACCCAGGGTCACACCGTTAGTGAGCGGTTAAGTCACAGGTAGGATTCACTCACACACACACACACACACACACAGACACACACAGAGACAGACACACACACAGACACACACAGACATACACAGACACACACACAGACACACACAGACACAGACAGACACTCACAGAGACAGACAGATAGACACACAGACAGACAGACAGATAGACACAGACACAGACACAGACAGACACACACAGAGACAGACACACACACAGACACACACGCAGACAGACACACACACAGACACACACAGACACAGACAGACACTCACAGAGACAGACACAGACACACAGACAGACAGAGATAGACACACACACACAGAGACAGACACACACAGAGACAGACACACACACAGACACACAGACACAGACAGACACTCACAGAGACACACAGACACAGACACAGACATAGACACACACAGACACACATAGAGACAGACACAGACAGACAGAGATAGACACACACATACACAGACACACATACACGTAGACACACAAACACACACACACACACACACACACACACACACACACACACACACACACACACACACACACACCCCTTCCTCCTTCTTTCTACCATGGTTGCCATCTTGGGCAGGCCACTTTGCTCTTTGGGCCTCAATTTCCCATAGTCTGAATTAAGGGGCTTTTGAACCATGCGACCTCCCAAGATTGCTTCCAGCTCTAATTGTGTGCCTGTGCCCTCCTCTCTGCTCCTTCTCTCCCTGGGCGGTCTTGTCACTCCCATGGCTACTTAACCTCAGTATCTGATTTCCCAATTGGATGCATTCCCTGAGCTCTGGACCCCTATCATCAATGACATACATCTCTGTCTGATTGTCCAGTGGACATGTCCACAGTCATGCTTATCTCTCACCTTAGGCCTGTTATTCCTTACACACCCTGTGCTGCCCAGTCTCCCATGTTCAGAACCTTGGTGTTATCTTTTGCGTTTCCCTTGACCTCACCTCTTTTCTATAATCAGTTACTAATTATGTTGGCCATCATTACCACCTGCTTGCACTATTGCGCTAACCACTTAATTAGCTGTTCCAGCTCTATTGTTTCTCCTGGTGAAATCCTTCGTCACTTGGCCATCAGATTTACCTTTCTTCTACATGAATCTAATCATGCTCCTCCTTTGTTCAAAGCCCTTCCTTGGCTCCTAATTACCAGCTGATAAGCATCAGACTCTTTGGCTTAAGGACCACTTCATTTTTTTTTCTTTCTTTTTTACTGCTTGCCTCTTCATTCTCTACCCTCTTAACAACTTGATATAAACTCCTGGTGTTGTTTCACCTCTGTGTCTTTCCTTATGATATCTGTGGGCTCTTGCAGCACATCCTATGTATGCAAATTAATTCAGTTGCCTCCACCATGGCATCTTCCCTTTTATCCACATTTCTCCCTATCCTTTCCAAATTAGGCAGTGTTGATCTTTTCCTTCCCAAAACTTCACACGGCACTGTGCTTGCCATCTCTGTAATGTAGTTAGTATTAGCCAGCTTTTGTCATAGTGTGTGTGTGTGTGTGTGTGTGTGTGTGTGTCTGTCTGTCTGTCTGTCTGTGTGTGTGTATCTCTGTGTTTGTGTGTGTAGGGGAGGTCTTCTGGTAATTGAATCACAAGGTCACCTAGTACAGTGTTTGGTTCACAGGGGCCTGTGTTTGTTGAGTTGAATTGAACTTGAAATCACTTCCATCCCTAAGATTCTGTGAGTTCTGACTCTCACCCTTTGTCAAACTGATCACCTTCAATGATTAGCCCGCATGTCTACATGTTGTCTTCTCCTAGGAGTGACCAGCTCCAGATTGTCCTCCCTTTCTATTATAAAACTACATCGCTATAGATTAACAGCAGACACATTCAGTGGTCCATTTATGTTGCTACTGTCCTTTTCTAAAAGCCCCTTTTCTTTATAGTGATTGTTGAGGGAGGAAGTCTGCACCCAAGCTAGTTCTGGGGCTGTGGCTTTCTGCCTGAGGATTGCATCATGTTCCTTTCCCTCCCTAGTTGTTTGATGAAGAGAATCCAGTGCACCAGTCTGGAAACAGATACATGTTTACTACTGAAGGACATATCGTGTCTGTGGACAAACATCTCCGGAACTCTCCTTGGAAAAAATCCCTTTCAGAAATGGGAGGGGAGCACCGGGATGAAAAACATGTACCTCGACCCAAATCTTTGGATGTAAAAGTAATCAATTCAAGCCTAAATGTAAGCATTTTTAAAAGAGTGAGGCTAGAAGGTGGAAAAAATACTGGTGATGATTAGTTATTAAGGAGATTGGAGGAGGGAGGGACAGGGAAGCAATTACTGTTAATTGGAATTTTCAGTTGGAGGTTGTTGTTTTTAGGTTTGGGTATTTGGTATGATAAACCAGTTTTAAAATAATAAAGGAGCAAGGCAGAAAATTAAGACATTTAAAAATTAGTATGGTTGCCATTAATATTTGACTGAAGGTTTTTTTTTGGTGGGGCAGCCTCTAAAGCAGTCTAAACCAGCATTTCACAGAGCTGTTTAATTCTACAGCTGTTTGAAGTGCTTTCAACATCTAGTTTCTAGCATTTGGATGGCCTTGTGAATGTCAGGGTGGTAAAAGGAAGAGTCTTGAAATAGGATTCCAGTCTAGGTGGTGGTGGGGCGGGAGGGATGTTTTTAGACAGTTCAGTTGACGTCTCAGATTCTAGGATGGCTAATTTATTCCAGAGTCAAAGAACTTGTTTCTCTTCCCAGCTGTGCCACCGACTCTAGTTACATAATCTAGATAAATTGACCTTTCTGAGCCTCCATTTCCTTACTTTTGGAATGAAGGGATTGGATTTAAATGTTCTCAAAAATCCCTTCCAGTTTCTATTTTGTGATGTCATTTTACACTGCCCAGTACGTTAGTTATCTCCTCCGTAGCCTTTTTGTATCCAAGGGCAAGAATGTATAGCCCAACCATGTTACCTGAGGGACTGGTGGGCCGGGGATTGGAATTCAGCATTAATCTTTCCCCACATTTTCTTTTCTTCCTAGTGCAATCGTATTCCTGATGAGAGAAGGTATTCTCTGCCCCTCAAGAGTGTCTACATGAGACAGATTGATCAGATGGTCGGCCTGATTTGAGCCATCATCCTTCATGGTGATGTTTAAACAAATAAATACAGAGTTCTAAACTGAAGTGGAAGAAGGACTACAAAAGTCTGGCCATGAATAGTGATGGTGATGGCAGGTCTGGCCAGCAACGTATTTACTTTCTGTTCTTGCATATTTTAATTATTCTATCCAGTTCAAAACACAACCAGAATTGGTGCCCTGTATTTCTTTTTTAAGATTTGAAATCAAGAGTAGCTGATAGATTGTCCCTTTATTGAACACAGTTGTCACCGAGCAAAGCTGAAGTGACGACTCTGATTTTACAGTAGACTGCTTGTAAAGGCCAATATTGAGGAGTGGCTGTCTCTTGTCAGAGAGGCTGGCGCTACCTCTTCACGGTGGGATTGTGGTTAAGATCCCTCTGCAGAAGGGTTTACTGGGTTCACTTCTTTTCTTGAAACAGCAATATTTTCTCTTGTGGGATGGTTAGGCTGACTCCTAGCTCACTAGTAAGCCATTGTCTGACCTGATTTTGGATTATATTTCTTTTTAAAGAAAAGAAAATTCATCTTTTGCCATCACTGTACCAAGTTACCCTCACTAATCATTACTGCCATGTTTGAATTCTAACCAATAGCTTGTCAAGGATCACATCATGGAACTAAGAAATGACCTCGTTTTAAAATCTAATGTAACATGGACTCTCCAGAAGAACGCTGGTAGTCCCAGAGCAGAACTGCTCAGTGCTCCTCCCAGGCTTTTCATGATGTCAAATGCTTCAACTGTTGTCATGCTTGCTGGCCATGCTTCTTGATCCTGACTGTGTTTGGGTTAAAAAATCTCCCCCCCCCTTTTTTTTTCATTGTTGTTCAGTTTCATCTCTAGCGCTCATTGAATGGAGATGGGGAGAGAAAATGACCAGGATGATACTCATACATGGTTTGGGCATTTTTCCTGCCCAAGTTTTCAGTTAGTGCCTTAAGATGACTCAACAGTTATGGGTCACTGAAAATCTAAACTGCTTCTACTTTTTAGCAGGCCCAGTTTGTGTTAGGATCTCGTGGTGTTAGCATAGAACTAGGTAGGATTGGAATAAAACAGTGAAAGAATGAATAGATTGTTATTCCTTAATTTGGTGAAAATGGACAGCATGGACCTTTCAATATTTCATTTCAGGGAAGTAAGTAACCAGGAAATTAGACTAACTTTTGGAGTGAAAACCTCTCTTGTTAGAAACAAAAAAACTCTGGTAGTATTTTTCCTTCATGAATTGATTCCAACTTGTCATTAGTGAACTCAAACTAGAAATGAACTTTAATAGCTGATCTGAAAGCTGTGTTACCATCAGAGGCCATGATCTGGGCCTGTCAGACACAGTGAACTTCAGCCTTGCTTGATATTTCCTGCCTAATCACTGCTACCCACTCTAGATTTTCTTTACCCTTTTTCAGAAGGGAAGCAGGTTGCTACCTAAATCTTCACAGTTATCAGCCAACTGGTGAATTTTTCATTCCTTTTTTTGGGGGAGGGAGCAAGTTTTACAAGTTTTAGGAGTTTAAGTTTTCTTAAATTAGATATAAGATTCAACTCTTGGATATTTTTAATAATGTAGTTCAGAAACCCATCAGCTCCTTTTAAAACCCTTTGCTACTATGTAGGATATACTTTTTTAAAAAGCAAGAACATAAAATATTTTGCTCTTTTCACTGTTTAATTTTCAAAAACCTTCTTCTGTTCTGAATCACTATCTGCCCTTATTTGCTGTGTAGATAGAGCATTCATTCATTGTACTGTGCTTTTTAAAAAAAAAGTCTTCCTTGACTTTCTATCATTAACTCCTCCTTCCTTTTCCACTTTTATTCCCACACATTGCCTTCTCCAGCCAACTTTAAGATAAAACCTTTATGGCATTGAGGAGGTACAGGCAGTGTGTGTTATTTGGTCAGGAACTGGAGTAGACAACTTTCTCCTCCTCTGGGTTTGTCCCTGTTGCATCCCAGGTTTCCATGACAAAGTGGGGAGGCAACCATGTAACATCCTCTTCCAGTCCTCTGTTCTGCATGTCTTCCTTTCCCACCACTCTAGCATGTCTAACACCTTCATTCTTCTCCTGGTGTTGGAATCTGTGCCTGGCATCATGATCCACTCCTATGCTGAGCTATTTACACAACTCAGGGACATAATGCTCCAACCTGAAACAGCTCCCAGGACTGTACCTTTGTACATAAGTGTTATTGAGGATTTGTGAGTGACTTCACAGGAACCCCGACTGATCCAGCCTTACCCAAGCCCAAGGCCCTGGCTAACCAAGTGTTTAGGCCCAAATATTGATCTGAGAAGGCATCCGTTGTGGTGCATAGGGTTATTGGTTTGTCATTGGAATCAAATCTCTAATGGTTTTTTCTTTTTTTAAAAGGCACTATTAATGAGGTGTGAGTGTGGGTCAGCTTGTTTTTATTTTCTACTTTGGTCAGTGCCCGTACAAACCAATGGAAATGATGCTGTCCCCAGCTTTATGATGGCCACTAACCTTGTTACTTCACTGTATCATCAGTGGGAGGCAGAAGCAAGGGGACTGCCAGGGAGAGGACATTCCCCTGCTAATTTGGCCATAGAGAGGATCGCCATTGTGTGTCATCTGCATGTGGGGATGCTGATTGTGTGGGACACAGTGTTTCTGGGCACCTCTGGAGCTGGGGGCAGTCACATGACACAGTCATGGTCTCCACAGTGGCATTGTGTCTTCTCACTTGGTCATCTGTAGGTTGTTTGTAAATATCTCTGCCCAAAGTCCCAAAGCATTATGGTGTACAGTTATTGCATGTCAAAAACATGACCAAAGTCAGACTTCCCCAAATTTTTGGTGGAAAAATTTTTTTTTAGTTTTGTTTTTTAAAGGTATCTTCCAACTTTGTAGGTCTACTGACCTTAAGTTAGGGCTCACTGCACTTTCAGACTTTCCCTCAGTGCCATCAACTTTCCTAATATCAAATATTGCCTGGGGGCCTCATTCTGTCATCTGCCTCCAAAATGCTTAAAATAGTGGCCTCCCTTAACTTTTAGTTTTGACAGTGCCGTTAGGATGTAGGTGTTTTGAAACCTTAGCTAAATTCTCTTAAAAAAAAACCACACATGCACACACAAAACAGCTAATGATTAAAGAAATATATACATGCAGTTTCATGTGAAGGAAAGTTTTAGTAGTTATTTAATTTGGATACTTTAATACAAATAGTTTAATAGTACCAATAAGTGATTTTTCTCCCCCAATCAGGATTGGGTGTGGGAGGAGTGTAGGGTAGCTTTGCCTATCATCCCAGCTCCAGTTACTGGTTAATTGTAAAGTCTTCCTTGATGTTGTGCTGTGAATGCAGTCTTTCATCTTTTCTACTTAAGCATTCCAGGGTATATTTTTTTTATTAATTTGAAGTTTTGAAAATCTGCTGCTAGATCCAAGGAGCTCTCCTGTCATGGTTGCCATAACCCCTTCTTCCTCTGTCCCCAGTTTCCTGACTCCCACCATTGTGCCTCTGATTTGCAGTTGAGGGGCCCTCCTAGAAGTAAAAGGCTCACTCAGTCCTGTGACCCATTTCATAAGTGACAAGTAAGCCAACTGAAATGAGATCAAATTGGGTATAGACTGGTCACTAGTGGGGCCACGGGGCAGGCCTTGAATAGTGACCACACTTGAAATGAATGTGAATTTGGTCAAATGTCAGGTAGCCATGGCACTTCCTAATTCAACCCCATTCCTCAACTCTTGATTCTTAGAGGTGAGGAGGAAGGATTTTGGAAGGTGTTTTTTGTTTTTAAATAGCAAAACATAGGGCACATTTTTATTTATTATGCACTAGAAAAGCAAATCTGTTTTTGCAAAACTGAGAATTGAAAACGGCTGGGGCGACTTGTTGGAATATACAGGTCTGTTGTGCTTCTCACTCTGTAATGTGCAATATAATTTGCAACTACAAATGATATGTTTAATCTATGTAAATAAGAAATGGATTTAAATTAAAGGGGAGCTTTTTTGTTTTGTAAGAGGACCAAATGTTCTTTTATAAATATCCTAAAGAATATCTTGCTCTTTGAAATTTATTAGAATTTTTACAATTTTCATTAAAAGATTTTTTTTTAGTTGTCACCTTTTCTTTGTGTGTGTGTGCGTGTGTGTGTGTGTGTATGTGTGTATGTGTGTATATGAAGCAAATTCCATGATACAACACGGCTCCATCATTGGGGTTTGACGAGATCTCTGAGGTCTCTGAGTCTGGCTCCAGTCCTGTTACTGACTCCTCAAAAATGGAGCCCTTTATTGTGAGGGAAGAAAGGAATGTTTCTCTGAGATTGGCACCTGCTCATGATGAATTCAGTTCCTTTCAGCTGTTTGCAATTATTCTGACCTAGTTTCCTGCAAAGAAGAAGTAAGCCCGGTGCTTCCACCACTACGAATGATAGATCCTTCTTCCCCTTTCCAGGAAAATTCAGGCTGGTAATGCGGAATAGGGTGAAACAGACCAGCCTGCCTAATTCAACATTTTGGCTTCCAGAGTCCCACCCAGACTAGGAGTCCTGTTGGTTTCTATTCCCTGTGAATGATTGGTTCATTCTTCTTGGCTATCAATGGCCCTAGTTCAAGTTTTGCAGTGAGGAATACCTTGGGCCCTGTTAAAAGTTGGAGAATGTGGATTCCCATCCCCCTGTGGCCACTTGCAACCTGTGTGACCTTGGGTAAGTTGGTGTCTCTGGGCCTCAGTTTCCATATCTGTCAAGGTGGTGGGACATTGAACTCTGTCTAGCTCCTCACTGCATCTCAGGTAAGTCAGTGCCATGAATCCTAAGGAATGATCGCAGTCATAGAAATGAGAAGCACCTTAAAGATTATACAGACCAACCTCATAAATGAGGAAATGGGCCTAGAGGAGTACAGTATCTTAGTAACTGGCAGAGGCAGTGTTCAGATCCAGGTTCTCTGACTGCAAATCTGGCATGCTGCTCATTGAATCAGTGGGGCCCCATCAGTGCTTATCCTCCCACCACAACTTAACCCTAGCCCTTTGAGCTATTTGAGAACCTGTTTCCCATCTTGGGAGTGAAAAATATAGGCATGTTACTGACCCCAAAATTGGAAATGAGCTTACCTTTATACAGTTCCCATCAAAAAACTCCCAGGGTAGAACTGTCTTCTTGTGGACTCTTCAGAGGGCAGTTTAGCCAATAGCTTCACCCAGAGGTGTTACTAGAGACTTCTTCCCTGGGGACAGATGCCAGCAGGGCATACAGAGGAAGATAGGGTGGCATGTTTCAGAAAGGGGTAGCTTTCCCATTTTGTCCCTTGCCCTCTGCTGACCTATGACCCTGCTTCATCCTTTCCTGGGCCCTACATTTTCCCCCAAATCCTACCTAGACCCATGTCAGCTTCTAGGAAAGATCTGACAAAGCTGGGATTTGAAGGCTGGCTTTCTGCTTCCAGAGCCTGTATTCTCATAATAGATAGTCTCCCTGAAGACTATTATGATGGGCTGCCCCATCCTGGTTATAGCCCTGGCCAAACCTGTGTGTCTGGGAATAAGAAACCAAATGCATTCTGATATACTTGGGACTCAAAGATGTATTCTTTGAAGAATCATGACATTTTTCAATGTCAGGAAGCTATATCATGACATAGAACTTTGAAGTACAGTGTGTTCCCAAAATCGTAGAGCCATTTAAAGCTTCAAATAGAATGACAAGTAATAGCTAATTAAAACTCGATATTTTAAAACAGCCCTAAGAATTTTGGGGTAACCTGTATAATTTTCCTGGATAGTTAATAATCAATAAAATTGTTTATTCAAATGCTCTTCATGAATTCATTTATATGAGAATTTTGTTCTCTCAGGAATCTGGTTACGTGATATAATTTTGAGTTTCCTAGAGAGTCATTAAGCAAGTCTGATCTTCAAAGGGAGTGGCAGAGATTTATGAACTGAGTCAAACTGATAAATTAACTGATCCTAATGAGGCTCTATGAGGGGAAAAATGAGTAGTGGAGAAGAACCCCTGAGATACGAGAAATGACTTCCAGCTAAATGATAGTGAGAAAAATCTATCATAAAAGGAGATCATAGTCACAGCACTGAGTTGGCTGTTGGGAGTCCCCAGAAGCCTGTCCTGGCCAAGAATTTAGTTTTGCTCTCTTCATTATGGATGAAAATGTCATGTTTGCCTCCATTCCTACCCACCTACCCCCACCCTCTTTGACTCATTTAAGTAAACTCTCTCTGACTCCAAATCCTGGGAAAATCATTTAAATGCACAAAGATGAAACCAGGAAGCCTTCTAGCTGAAAAAGGACTCAGACAGAAGGAGAAGTTTGCCATCAGTAGGAGCCATCCAAAAGTAGAAAAGGCTGGCTGGCTCAGGAGCGGGTAAATTTCCCCGTCATTGGAGGTCTTTAAGCAGTGACTGGATGAACACTTGACAGACATTTTAAAGAGTGGTTTCCTTTTCCACTGTGGCTTGGACTAGATGGCCTCAGGATCTCAGAACTGGCTGGACACCATTAGCTTATGTTTACAGAAACAAAAGCCAAGTGAATACTTAAGTAGTGACTGTAAACTCAGAACTGAAAGTCAACATTACAAGTCATCAAATTCAACCACTTCGTTTTACAAGGATGGAAACTAAAGCCTAGGGAGAGTAAACAGGACTTCTCCAAGGAGACACTCAGGTAGTGAGTAGCAAAGCCGGGATTTGAACCAGGCCTTCTGATTCCAAAGCCTATGTTCTTATTCATTGTAGCAGACATTGTGGTGTGCCACCTTATGTGGTGAATATAGATGACTGTTCTGCACAATTGCATTCTTGAACCTACAGTAGCAGTTTGTTGTCCCCTCCCTTTGCCATCAAACTGGGGCTTTCTTTTTCTGTTATCCTAAATAAGATCTTTCAGCCCTCCAAGGGTTTAGGAAAATGGGAGTCATTCCTGCCCAGGAGGTGTCACTATTGCTTCTGTAAGTACTGTTGCCTTGGTCTGGGCCCAAGATTCTTACTGGGATTATGGCAGAGACCTTAAATCTCTCTCAATTAATGGTTCCTTTCTATCTGTTCAATCCATGGAGAGGGGAAGTGTGGTATAGTGCTTGGGGTGCTGGGTTTACTGAGGTTAAAATCCTCCCTTTATTAATTTTGCTATCTCTCTGGGTCTCAGTTTCCTAATCTGAACTCAATGAGTTTGTAGAAGACACACACACACACACACACACACACACAGACACACAGACACACACACAAAACCAGAGAGACAGAGTTGGGGAATTTGCTCACCATTAGACTGATGAAGCTCCAGTTGATCAGAGAAATGGATGAGATAACAGGAGAATTGGTGGTTGGCGGTCATGTGGAGATGGTCTCTCCTGAGTCATATGTGTGAGGGCAGTTACTTCACTTTTCTCACCCTCTCATAATCCTTGAGCGGCCAGACAGGTCAGTAGGGATGACCACTACTGGTATAGTACCAGCCTCCATTCTTAGTAAATTATCCATCTCTCACTTTAATAAAAACATTGAAGCTACTGTTTTCCACTGTTCTACACTTTGGCTGGAGTCAACAGACTACTATGTTTGCTATGGGCAAGGCCTTAGACTAGGGCTGGGGGTATATGAAAAGTGGCCCATTGTCTTTATGGTATGCTACAAGGTAGAAAAGATAGCCTCCTTATGACCTGACCTATCCTTTTCTCTTCAGTCTTAGAAGAGGAGGTGGCTCTCTTCCTGGCTAAGGCTAACTCTACGTGTTGCTCCTGATTCTATCCTTTCCCATCTTCTCTGAGCCCTTGCTTCATCTACCATTGCTTCCACTCCCCAGCCCTACCCCATTCCCTTATCTTCAATTTTTTCTTTCTTACTGATTCCTTTCCACCTGTCTATAAATATGTTCGGGTCTTCTCTATCCTAAAAAAAAAAAAAAATAAGAAAAATAAATAAATAGAAATTCCTGACTCTAGAATGAAGGCTTAGTGCTGCAAGAAGTAGTAGAAACCATCTGGTCCCACTTTCTCATTTTACAGAGGAAGAATCTGAAGCTTAGAGAAGTCTAGTGACCAAGGTCTCTCAGGTTGTAATTGGCAGAGCAGAACCAAATCTAGACCCTCAGATTCCAAATTCCTAGGGTCATAATGACAGAAGGGACCTCAGTGGCCATTGAGTCCAATGCCATCATTTCATGAATATGGAAACTTCAGAGTCACAGAGAGGACAAATGACTTCTCAGGTCATCCAAGGAATAAGTAGGGGAATTGGCATTCGAACTCAGATTATCATTGCCACATCTGGTTTTCTTTCAGTTTTCTTTCCACTTCACTGTTTTGCCTGTTTGTACCATCCCCTCCTGTGGTCACTCAATCTCTCACTTCCTTTGTACTGTAAAACTTCTAGAGAAAGCAGTCTATACTCTATACCTTGACTTCCCTCATCAGCATTCTCCTTCTTGGTTTCCATTCTTACCATTCTTCGGGAACTTCTCACTATTCAATAACATTTTTTATTAAGAACTTAATTTTAACTTTTGTTGCTGAGTATGAGCATCTACAACTATAATCAAGGAAAAAAGTAGATAAGGGAAAAAAAATTCAAGCCTTTTATTTTAGGACTTCTATGGGCATGAGATCTATTTTGGTGGTCTAGTTCTCATGCCTTTTTGTCTGTATTCTTCCATAGTTCCCCCACAGAGGGTCAACCCCGTATACTGGGGACTTTTCTTTAGAACATTTTACATTTGGAGGGTCCCAGTAGAGCACTTGGACTGTCTTACGTGTCATTCCCTTCAACCCCCACAACCGTGATATTGATCAGACTCACCCTTTTAAAAAAAAATCATGATTTTGAAACAACCCATTAAATAAAAACCAATAAAATAAAACAAAAAGGATTGTAAAAGATTCTATGTGTATCCTCTAAATTTGTTATTTATATATTTTAATGTATAAATTTGTGTATATTAACTTAAAAAATCATGTTTCCATAGCACCCCTTCCTCCTTAAACTTTTTTCTATATATTTTTTCTGGGATTTGTTGCTATCAATGTACTTTTATTTCCTAGTTATAGTTAGTGAATACTCATTAATTCATTGTTTTATCCCCCTAATTGCTAAATTCAAGTACTTATCCTCTTTGATGACTTTTCAGCATGTTACACTTTTT
>CM053590.1:37988388-38059503 GCA_028646515.1 Pseudochirops corinnae
TCCTTGGGATTAATTAATTTCTTATTCTTGGCCATATTTTCCAACTTGTTTTTTCCTACCTCCACCATCTTATTGGTGTTACCCAATGTCAAAGCATATGTAGTTTGGAGGATAAGGAACTGCCCCATGGTGGCTATGTGACCCTGAGCAAGTCACTTTACCTGTGTGTTTCGTGCAGCTTTTTCAGAGTATGAGATGCAAAATAGTTGCTGATCTACATTTCTAAAAGGAGTTCTCACCAATATTGAAATCATAGGCCTGGACAATAAAAAATTTTATGGAGAGAAACTATTGATGGTAGTTTGGCTCTGAGTTGATGGATTATTTGTCTATGAATGCATTGGATTATAGATTTAGAGCTGGAAATGAACTTAGTCTAGTGCAACCCTCCCATTCTACAGATGAGGAGATAGATCCAATGAGATCAAGGGATGGGGTTCTCTCACTATTCAAATGTAAATGAGTGACCCATTTTCCACAATGCATTGCCCAGAGCAGAGATACTTTGTGCACACACACATATACACACGCATGCACGCATGCACATACATTTCATACATGTATATATTCTTTCCTTTCCTTTTGTCTACTCTTGATAGACCCGTAGAGATTTTGGTGAATTTAGGTTATGTACCCAAAGTTCAAAGACCCAGAGATTTAGAGCTGAAAGGTGTCTTAGAGACGTTCAAGGCCAAACTCTTAATTTTATGTATTATGGAACTAAGGCACAAAAGACTCAAGTGCCTTTCTCAGGGTCATAGAGTTAGTAAGTCTTTAAGGCAGGATTCGAATCCACATCTTCCTATCTCCAAGTCTGGTTCTGTATCTCTTCTGCTGTAGTATCTCCCCTAGCCTGGTTCTGTCCCTGTTCTTTCTGAAGATTAGAAAAATGAGTGAGAACTAATCCTCTAGGAAATTCCTAGATCCTTTTCCTTTTTCGAGTTCCATGATCACTTTCTCTCTCAGTTCTGGCCTATTTGTTAGAACATCTCCCAAGATTGGTGAAAAAGTGGTGTGGCATTAGGAACAATGGATGAGTGACTTTCTACCCTTAGGAAAGGGAGACAAGAGGCTTATGTCCTGTTGAGTCTAGTTTTGACTATATCACTAATGATTTTTTATTTCAGAAACCTAATTTCTGGTCCCTCCTTTGTCTCTGTTAATTATTTAAGCACAATAGGGGTTGAACAGAGGCAAGCCTATACTTTCCAGTGTACTGTGAAACAAGCACAAGTTCATCTGATTTGGAACTTCATTTCCCATGAGGCCCCAGGCCCCTGATTCTGGCCTGAAACTTCAAATTCCCATGAAATGTAGCATCAGCAACACAAAGGATTTTGTCACTAGAAGGAGATGGAGAAAATATGAAACAGAAACCAAGCCACCCAAGGGAGACAGCAGTCAGTAGGTACCAAGCCATACAGTCCTATGAAGAACTTGACAAGTCCTTCAAACTGAGAATTCGGTTTTGCTGCTTCTCCCACAGCAGACTCAGCCTGTCACCAGGGACTTTCCAGCTTGGCAGGAACTGCCCAAGTTTGCATTCTGCTGTCAGAGCTATCCAGAATCCAGGGTCACCCACACAATAGTGAGGCATGGGGGGGAGTTTTCATCAAGGACCTCATGTAATGTAATTCAATAGTAAAATGAGATTTCTCAACTTCTAAAGACCTTTCAAATAAAAAAAATGTTTACGTGAAAGCATTTGAAAAGTCTTACAAATATGAAGTATTGTTATTGATGGGTCTGAATTTAAGCTCCAGGAAGTTGGTACCTCGTTAGGGGAGATATCACTATTCCATTTGTCTCTGACCAATAAGAGGGCCAATTTCCAGAGCCCCAAATGCTGGAGCTCTCAAAGATGTGATGATACCCTGAAGTGCTGTCTCAGTGACATGAAGCCTTCCTCAAAAGCTAATAGGAATCATAATTGGAATCTGCTAGAGCAACTTCAGAGACTGAACTGCTAAATCTCCAGCCTGCTAAGGAGTTGTGACTTTGCCTGTCAAACCTGTCACACCACAGACACATTTCAGTAGCTACAGCAACGGCAGTCTCTGCAAGTAGGGAAGTTTCGGCAGTTTAAGTTTCTGTCCTGGGGCCCATTTCAACAGTCCGTGGATGCACAGACATGTTCAATGGCCATTTATTAAGCAAAGCACTATGCTAAGTGTGAGGAAAAACTCTGAGATGGCTAAGATCTGGGTCTTCAGAGATCAGTCTAATGATGGAGGCAAGCTTGGTTATAGCTATCATATTAGATGGAGCATTATGAGTTTATGTGAAGTAGAAACCAGATACCATCAGGATTCTACCCAGTTATGGAAGGGACTTCAGTGACCATCTTGTCCAACCTTTACTTGAACAAGAATCCTCTCTATAAAGTCACTGATGAGTGATGCTTTGGCTTGAAGACCTTTGTGGATGGGGAACCTATTGCCTTTGGCAGCAGAATGGTATGTATAGGTTCCCAAAGTGGGTGATATCACCCCCTGGGGATGCTGGAATGATTCAGGGGGTGGTATTTTTTTGAAATGACACAAATTAAAAAAAGCCCAAAACATTAAAGGGTTAAAGAAAGTAGATTTCCAGGTGCTGAGTAATTTTTTTTTTTGGTATTTTTTTGGAGGGAGGAAGGCAGGGTAATTGGGGTTAAGTGACTTGCCCAAGTTCACATGGCTAGTAAGTGTTAAGTATCTGAGGCTGGATTTGAACTCAGCTCCTCCTGACTCCAGGGCCGGTGCTCTATTCACTGCACCCCCTAGCTGCTCCCGAGTAAATTTTTTTTTAAAGGTGGCAGCAGGCCAAATAAGTTTGGGAACCTCTGGAAGGGATCTAGAGCATCAGAACTGGAGTCATGAACACTTGAGGTTAGGGATTTGAGTCAGGAACACCTCACTAGCTATGTGATTCTGGACAAGTCACTCAACCCCTCAGTCTACTTTGTTATCTGTAAAATGGGTACATAATAGTACTTACCTCATAGGGTTGTGGTGAGAATCAAATGGACAATAAATGTAAAAGTGCCTTGTAAACCCTCAAGTTCTCCATAGAAATGATAGCTATTATTATTATCACCCACTGTGTTATGGTAAATTCTCAGTTCTTCCCATGCCTGGTAATGTTGGCAGCTGACAACTGTTTGAATGGAGAGTGGTCCAAGGCACTTCCTTCCAACTTCCCCACCTAGCTCCAGACTGTACTCACAGAACTGGAACAGTTTGCTATCATGAATTTAGATCAGAATTCTTTTAAAGTCCCAACTAAAATCCTGTCTGTTACTGGAAGACTTCCCCAACCTCTCTTAATTCTAGTGCCTTTGTCCTATTAATTATTTCCTATTTATCCTGTATATAACTTGTTTTGTAAATGTTTGTTTGCATGTTGGCTCCTCCAATAGATTGTAAGGTCCTTGAGGGCTATCCCCAGTGTTAAGCTCAGTGCCCAGCACAGAGTAGGAGCTTTGTAAATGCTTGTCAATTGATTGATGGATCCAGAGTCTTGCTCCCCAGTAGTGATATCAACTGGGTGGAGATGGTGGCTTTCTGTTTCTGGATGGAGCCAAATCTCTGATTCATAAATTATTAATCTAGAATTGGAAGTGACCTTCGAGCCATTAACTCCAATCCTCTCATTTTACAGATAAAAGAATGGAGGCAGAGAGAGATTAGGTAATTGGTTTAGGGCCATGCTGTTAGTAGGAGTGGAGCCAGGATTCAAACTCAGTTCTTGATTCCAGACAGCCTTTGTGATAGGAAGCTTATTTCTTCTAGTAGGGAAGATCTGAGAGATAACTTTAGGTTCCAGTGGAAAGACAAATCACTGAGAGCCTGTGACCTAGCTTGACTGGAAGGAGTAGTCAGTCATTCTGGGCTTCAGCAGTTTGGCTCTTTGACCTTACCTTCTCTGTCTCTTTTTTCTGGCTGCTCAGGGAGTAGGAGCCTGGTACTGATGAGGTGTAGGCTCTGGGACCCCTCCTTGAATTCTCCTTGAATCTTTAAGGTACAGGCTCTGGGAAACCCCTTGAAGTCTGATTGAATCTTTCCACTTGATGAGGCATTTGCAGAAGCCATAAGTATTTCCTTGTGACTGGGCCTAAACCTCTGTTACTAGCCTGGCCCTCCATTGTCCATCTGCTTCCCACTCTTGAGCCTATCAAAATGCCAATCCACTCTTGCATTGACCTCGTTAACTCCTCCTGAAGACCCTACCCAAACTCATTACTGGAGTCTGACCTCATTGACTCCTCCTGAAGACCCTGCCCAAACTCTTCCTCTAGACCACCCCTAGATTCCTCTGTACATAAGACCCCATCTTCCCTCCATGTGGTGTGAGAGCACCATAGAATGCCCTAGCACAGACATGCTCTGTAAAAGTGAAGAGGTTTACCCAAAGAGGGTTAGGGATGCCTGAGACCCCAAAATACCAACATACTGGGTCCTGCAAAAAGAATTCCACTCAAGTCTTCTCAGCCAAAAAGAAGTAAAGTTTATTAGAAGTTTGCCTGTACTGGACACAGAGCAAGTCTGTGCAAAAAAACTCTATGGCACTCTTATAGAGCAAGTCTGTGCTAAGGCATTCTATGGTGCTCACACCACTTGGAGGGAAGATGGGGTCTTATGTACAGAGGAATCTAGGAGTGGTCTAGAGGAGGAGTTTGGGGAGGGTCTTCAGGAGGAGTTAACGAGGTCAATGCAAGAGTGGATTGGTATTTTGATAGGTTCAAGGGTGGGAAGCAGATGGAAAATGGAGGGCCAGGCTAGTAATAGAGGTTTGGGCCCAGCCACAATGAAATACTTTTGGCCTCTGCAAATGCCTCTTCAAGTGGGAGGATTTAATCAGACTTCAAGAGGTTTCCCAGAGCCTGTACCTCAAAGATTCAAGGAGAGCTCAAGGGGGGTCCCAGAGCCTATACCTCATCAGTACCTCTGTTTCTGTATTTCCCCATTTTCCTTGGCCTCCCCACTTGGCTTTCCCTTCTCTTTCTGTGGCCTAGAGGTGTCATAGCTCCTGGGCCAGGCTTCTTTGTCTCCTTTTTCCCCCCACAGTTGTGAGAAAGTAGCCTAGTTTGGTCTTGCTTGTTCTGGATGTGCCAGAACTCACAGCTAAGTCCCACAGCAGAGCTCCGGCTCTGAGGGTTTCCCTTTCCATTTCCTCTCTTTCTTTTCTGGCCAGGAGTTGAGGAAGCCATGTGTTCTCATGTCCCGACAGGCTGTGCTTGGTTTAGGTCAGGTATCTCGGCCCATTACAAGCCTCTTTAAAGGAATAATGATGTGTCTTATGTGTTTAGGATAATGGCTAAGGATTCTATTACTTTTCTACAGGACTCAGTTTTGATAATTTATTTGTTGTTGAATTAATAATTCATTTGATGGTCTAAGCACTTGGTAGTTCAACTAAAAATAGATTGTTACTGAGCTAAGAATTCCCCAATTGTATTTATGCCAGTGATTCCCATTAAGACCTCTCTCTCTGGTCTAGAGCAAAATTGTGTCTTTTTTTTTTTTTTAGGTTCAGCTTTACAGATATGCTATGATCAAGTCCTAAAATGATCCTAGTAATCTGAATCCTCCAACAGATTTGGGGTGTATAAGACCCAGCAGCTGGAGGACACTGCAGATTGTCTGTTTTCTGGCCATGGTATTGACACTTGAGACAGTCCATTTGGATTGGTAAATCAATCACTCACTCACTCAATCAATAATCACTAAGTGCCTATGTGTCAGGCCGCTGTGCTAAGTCCTAGGAATACAAAGCAAGGCAAAAGACAGTTCCTGCCCTCAAGCAGCTTACATTCTGCAGGGGAGACGACATGCAAACAGATGCATCCCAAGCAAGCTAGACACAGTATAAATAGGAAATAATTAATGGAAGGAAGGCCAGGATTAGGAGGGGTTTTAGGAAGGCCCAATTGTTAGAAATTTTTTCCTTACAAAAAATAGAAATTTGCCTCTCTGCAACTTCTGATCTTTGTTCTTCATTCTAATATTTGGGGCAAAGCAGTATGTTATGATAGAATGAGTACTGGCTTTAGGATTAGAGGAGCTGGGTTCAAATCTTGGTTCTGCCTCTACCTTCCTGTGCAACCTTGGGCAAATAAATCACTTAGCTTCTCTGGGCCTTGGTTTTCTCTTTTGTAAAATGATGGGATTAGATTAGAAGATCTTTGAAACAGGGGTGTGCTGGTAAATATTTAACAATCAGCTCTCTGAAAAACACATTCATCCCTTTCTTAAGTCTAGAAAGTCAACAAAATGATAAAGTCCTGATTTGTAGTGCTGCCATCACAAGGCAAATTTAACCCTGAGCTCTAGTACAAGTCAGCTGCAGCAAACCCCTGCTTCAGGGCCGACCATCTCAATCCATGCCTTTTCCCTCTTCTGGTTGGATGTTCCTTGAAGTTCCTCTCTTGTTTTTTATATTTTAACTCCTCCTGTGCTTCACACATAGTAAGTGTTTAATAGACGCTTATTAAATCAAAACCAGTTTTGTGATTTAAAAACTTTTGTTCTCTCCCTAACGAGAGTCCTTCAGCTCTTTGAAGATAGCTAGGATGTTGCCCTGTCTTGCCTCAATTTCCTCATCTGTAAAATGAGCTGGAGAAGGAAACAGCAAACCATTCCTGTATCTTTGTCAAGAAAACTCCAAATGGGGTCGTGAAGAATTGGACACAACTGAGCTGCAGCAGCAGCGTGTTGTCCTAGGTCTTCTCTAGACTAAACCTCAGGCTCCCTGGCTTCTCCTTTCTCTACTTTTTTCACTTTTCTTCTTTCCTCCAGAGTCCTCATCCTCTCGCTTTCCCCAATGAAAAACCTATGTCAGCCTTTGGTACTTGAATGGGAGTTTAAATGCATTTGTTATATCTCCCAGGAGGCTTTGCATTTTAATGCTTTAACTGCAAAGTGAAATGAAAGGTTTTGTCACAAACCAGTATCCCCACCCAAGGGAAACCCCAATTTCCAAATACTGTACCAATTTCTTTCTCCATAGTGATGACTTCTACTGCCCCAGGTGGGGAGGCCTGGGGGAGGGGAAATGCTGGCCCTAAGTCACGACATTTCCGGTGGGGAATTATCCTTTCCTGAATTAGATAAAAGATGTCAGAAGAACAATAAAGTGACTTTGAGAGAGTACATATTATCTGTAACTAAATAAAACGAGGATTTCAGCAACTCCAACTCAATCTTCCATCTCAGAGGTTTATTACCTCTAATCCCACTAGAGTCAGCAGCAGGATCGGGAATGAAATACAATAGACTCATTTTCCCCCCACTGTTTTCTCCAAAGCTGGTGGCCTATAAAGAGCCATGTTAAAAAAAAAAGAGTATGCTTAAATTTCCTTGCACATCTTGTGCTGGAGTGAAATTTTGTGGGAGCCTTGATTTTTCTATGGCTGTAGTTTGTGCCTCACTTCTGCTTCTCCTTGATTTATGTGGGTGAAGGACAGTACCCCAGTCCTAGGCTTATTGATTTCAAGGAGATCTGAAGACTCTGGAGTCCTTTGGCCTTTTGGAAAGAAAGAATGTTCTTGTGAATATGGCCTTGGTGGAGGCAGCACTCTGTGGAACTTGTCCTCACCAAGTTCTCCACTGACCTATTAATTGCAAAACCCAGTGGCCTTTGTCTCAGTCTTCATCCTCCTAGACCAGTGGTTCTCAACCTTCCTAATGCTGAGACCCTTTAATACAGTTCCTCATGTTGTGGTGACCCCCAACCATAAAATTATTTTTGTTGCTACTTCATAACTGTAATTTTGCTACTGTTATGAATCGTAATGTACGTATCTGATATGCAGGATGTATTTTCATTGTTACAAATTGAACATAACCCACAGGTTGGGAACTGCTGTGACCTAGACCTTTCTGAGGCATCTGACACTGATGACCAGAATTTCCTTCTTAGGATGTTCCATTCTCTCCCTTGGCTTCTGTCACTCTGTTCTCTCCTAAATCGCTGTCTACCTTCCTGACCACTCCTTCGTTGTCTTCATTGGATCATTTTTCTTTAATTTCATAAATGTAGGTATTCTTTAACGCACTATATTCAGTCTTTCCTCCCCTCCCCTCCCCCTTCTCCTGACACATCAAATCTAGGGTTTCTAAAACAAATCTTCCATCTCAGTATCAACTTCTCTCCCAGAGTTCCTTTGTTCTGTTGATGATTTTAACATCTTCCCAGTCACCTTGGTTTGAAATAGGGAGTCATCTCTAACACTTCTGCTTCCCTCACACAAAATTAGTCGTTGAGTTCTGGCAGTTCTTTCCCCCCAACCTCCTGCCTTTTCATTCACACAGCCGCTGCCTTAGTTCAGACTCTCATTTTCTCTTGCCCCAACTATCGTAATAGTTTCCTAACTGGTCCCTTGCCTTAGATCTCTTCCTTCTCTAACTCATCCTTCACATCGCTGCCAAAACAATATTCCTAATGCACGTGTTGCTTTCCTCTTCAAATACCCTTAATGGCTCCTCATTACTATTAGGTAAAATAAACATTTATTAGTCTGATCCCTCATAATCTGACCCTCCATGACCTAGTTCCAACCTATCTTTTCAACCTTATCTTACACCACTACCTTCCAGTCATTCTATGCTCTAGGTATGCTTTGCTATCAGCTGTTTCCTGATTTTATCCTTTCCTCTCTGGTTTCCATGTAGTCGCCATGCCTCCTTCCACTTCTCTTCCTTGAAAGGCCTAGCTCACGAGTCGTACTCTTCATATAAAGCCTTTCATCGTCTCCCCCTAACAGATGAACATGATTGCCCTCTTGTTTTTCTCTTTGCTCTTGGGATGTCTTTGCACTTATCTCCTTTTGCTTTCTACCATGCTTCTTTGCTTCCTGAAGGTGCATATTATGCCATTTTTTTTATCTTCATAGTCTCAAATCTTACATAGTACCTTGCACATGGCATGTGATTAATATGTATTTGTTGAATTGAATACAGCTTCTTTGCAGGGAGAACCCAAATCACTTGTCCATTTATTGGTTTTTGGAGAATTTCTCTTCAGAGAATTTCTGAAAGAAAATCCAGTCTACAGAAAAGTCAAGCAGGAAGTAGGCTATACTCATTGTCTTTCTCTCATCCCTTGTTTCCCAATGTGTGTCTGTGTTCAATCATTTCAGTTGTGTCTGACTCTTTGTGACTCCATTTGGGATTTCCTTGGTAAACATATTTTGTCATTGTCATTTCCTTCTCCAGTTCATTTTATAGATGAGGAAATTAAGGCAAAAGGGGGTAAGTGACTTGCCCAGGGTCACATAGCTGGTAAATGCCCGAGGCTGGATTTGAACTAAGGTCTTTCTGACTCCAGGTCTGGTACTCTATCCACTTAACTACCTAACTGCTCTTACTCAATAACTGTTTCCCAATAACAATGACCTAATCTAGGTTTCTCTCACTTAGGGAACAGGGGGCAGCTAGATGGTTTGGCTCAGCAGTAGTCCCATCATCTCATGACTCTGCTATTCCTCTGCCCTTTGGGGTGCTTGGTTGAGTATACTGAGTATCAGGCAGGCAAACTGCTAGGTAAATATATTCCATCAGTGCCCTGACTGATTGTGCCAGATTGTGTAACTCAGTGCTCTGACCAATTATGCTATTTGGATCATACCTCCACTCCCCTCTAAGTTTCAAGGACTTTTTGGGAATGAAGGCAGGACTTGGTAAGAGAAGTGGATATAACTCCTAAGAAATCTGTTGCTCCCCTGCCTGGGTTTTGGGATTGATTGTGGCTTGAAGCTGCTGCAGACAGGTGTTGTCTGGATTCTTGATCACAGGATTGTGGATATGGAGCTAGAGGGGGTCTTAGTGGTTATCTAGTTCAACCCCCTGACAGATAAGCAAGATAATGTCCTAAGAGGTTAAATGATTTGCTCAAGGTCATGCAGGTATTTAGCATCAGAGGTGAAATTTAAACTCAAGTTCTCTGACTCCAGACAACTCATCCAAGACTGTGTATGCTGGGCTCCACAAATCAGTCTAGCATTAACTCATTGGTTCCACTGGATGTCTCCAGTAAAAGTACCCGAGAAGTTACTGGTGTACTCTATAATGGAATGTTATTTCCACTGGAACCATACAGTCCATTAGTTGGTATTATTGGTGTGCAGTGACTCATAAGCACCTCTCATCTTCTTCGAGAAAGTCTTAAAACTTTGTTAGCAGGTGTTATGGAAAAAATTCCTTGGATATGCTCAGAGAGGAATTCCTGAGGCTAGAAATTCAGGAAGACCTAGAGCTGGGTTGGATCATTTCATAAAGGTTATCACTATCATCATCTGTTTAGTATCATAGCCAGGCTTTGTTTGTCTAAATGTCTGATTCTCTACTGTTGGTATTTTATGTCTACAGTTATGACAGCAACCCAGAGAAATTTATTGGACCAAGACTCACTTGCTGCAGGGTGCTTACACTCTGGACTTGCCCTGGTTGAGAGGTGTAGAAAATATAAAAGCCTGCTTTGTTTATTGTTAGTTTGGAGAAAACATACAAAAACAAAGTCTTGAAGGCTTTCTCCAGACAAGATGCCTTCCATGAGCACACAAAAATCATACAAGACTCTACAATAGATGTAATTGCCAATCTGATTTTATTCAATGATCCTCTGAGTATTGATAGCTGACAAGGAATTAAGTGAGGACATTTATATTTTCTAAAAGTGCTTTCCAATTTCATGGAAGGTGTCTGGTATAAGATTTACACAAGCTAAAGATTTTCTTTTGATGTTGAGGTTCTCTAAATGCTCGTACTTGCAGATGACATTATAGCCCTAGAAAACTACAAAACTTTAATGAGATCCAAAGCAATGCAAGAAAGATTGGTCAAACCATTTAGACTGGAAAAACAGGGTGGATGAAAAATTCAGATTATTTAGATTATAACATCCATTTGTTGGGGCACATCATCACATTCATCCATCAACCTGTACATCTCAAAGATAGATAATGAATTAAAGGAGATTCAGGCTGAATTGCCTTTGGGAGATCATTTAGTGCTTTCAATGATCCCAAACTGTTTACTGTTGCAAAAATTCTATTTTAACATCTAGATTCTGCTATGTATGCTATATTCTCCAAATTAGAAATATTAATGTGACAAATAACCAAAAGACAATAAAAAAGTACATGGTAGACAGATCCACATGTGGTCTTGTTTTTTCCCATGAACAGACTATTTATTATTACCAAAGCTGTCCTGTTGTTATAACCTCTGCAACATCTTTCTCCTCTATTCTTCGCTCTCCATTCAAACAACCACCATCTTATTTCTGTCCCTTATCATCTCTTGCCTCCTTATTGGTCTCCTTGCTTCCAACTCTCTCCATAGTTGCCAAATGGTGTTACCAAAGCCCAACCCTGATCATGTTACTCTACTGCTATAGAAGCTTCAGTGACTCCCTATTGCCTCTAGGATACTGATTTGTTTGGCGTTCAAAATTGCTCTTCACAATGTGGCTCTGACTTCTTTCTTCAAGCAGATTGTGCATTATTTACCCTTGATGGACTCTACATTTCAACACAACTGGCCACCAACATCCATGCCCTGAACACAACATTTTATGCCAAGAGTCCCTGGCATTCTCACTCTCCTGAAACCTTCCAATGTTTGCTTCTTGGAACTACTAATTTCTTCCAAGGATCAGTTCAAGTACCACATCCTACAAGTACCATTTTCCACTTGAGCTATGGTACAACAGAAAGAATCCTGAACTGGCAGGTAGAGGATCAGGTTAAGGGAACACTTTATGTTATCAGCTGTTTGCACCTTTATGAGGGTAGATGATGAGGATGGAGGTCCAGGAAGGATGAAGGAGGCATAGTATAGAGATGGGGAAGGGATGCTTGGGTATGGAAGATATCTTTACAGTTTTGACTGTAATCCTGCTCCTTGGCTTGTGCCAGGCTTCTAGAAAGTGAACACCAATCTCCTAAAAAACTCTTCCAGACCACTCTAATTATTCACTGTGGGTCCTAAAGATCACATTTTCTGGATGGATAGGTCTGGAAACAGCACAAAATATGGGTTTTTCTTTTTTATTTAGTTCTCTCTTTCTGAAAAAAGAAATAACAGATTATAGAAACCTAGTGGTGGCCCTGCTGCAATGCAGGGACTACCCACCTGGGTCTGTGCATATGTGAATGTTTGCAAATGTGGAAAAATTAACACAATGACCTTGATATCTTAAAGGCTTCCAACAGCCTCCACATGTTTGTCACCTTCCCTCCCCCCCGCAATCATGAGCACATGTAGTCTGTCTTACTCATATATCACTAGCCTTGAGCAAATCTGATGTCATAAAACCCAGTTGCTAATGAGTTGTACACAAAAATGCAGATGAGAAAGAGTAAGGGGAAACAGTCTAAAATCCCCAGCCACAGAACTCTAGCCCAGTCTTCCAGAAGGCCTGGAAAGTTTACACATAATGAAACTGGCCCTGGGTGAACCCTGAACATACAAAGTTTCAATCCCAAGGGCAAAAGCTTGTGATAATGGAGATTTATTAAGGCAGAGGACCCTGTAACTGTGTAGGCAGAATTTGCTCCTTTGAACACAAACCATTTAACCAAAGCTTTTTTAGATTTTTTCCCCGACTACAGTCAAATGTTTTAAAAGGCTCTGAAAAGCAAGTGATTGAAAAAATAAGAGATCTATTGACTTAAGAATAGTACTGAAAGGATTAGTTGCTTTAAAGCTTGACGTATTCACTCCAAAAGGCACAGGTCATTTTTAGGGGAAATTAAAGATCAGATGGAAAACCAGAATTGACTTTCTCTTGCTTCATAGAAACTTGCTTACAGACTTACCCTGAGAGATGCTAGTTCTATAAGCCCAGAGTACTCTAAGAAACTGAGTTTACAAGCATGCCATCAGATGAATATGGTGTTTAAAACTTTCTGAAACCAGATTTTCAGAAACCTTAATGGTTAAGAGATGCCAAAGCTTTCATGATCCTTTCCTCTCTTTGTATGATAGATGCCAGTTACCTGCTATTTCTGTTGGCCGGGTAATCTACGGATGTGAAATATTAGCCAGTTGGCTGCCTTTAATTTTTCATAAGGTTCACTTATTGAAATCTGTAATTTGAACATGCATAGCCTTTGAAAAACCCCATCCCCTCAGACTTCAATCAATTTCTTAATCATGTTACAGCAGCAGGGGCCCTTCATGTGCTGGGGCTGAGATACAAAATGCTGTTCCTGCTCTTTCTTGTTTGAAGTCCAGGGGTGGTGTTGGAAGCCAGCCTTCACACCCATCTCTACAGTGTCGTAGATTTGTTGAGAACTTGAACCTCTCTGCTGCTTGGGGGAGGGACTGAACTGGAGAGAGAGAAACAGACTCTGATATGCTCATAGCTAGAATAGCAAAGAATCTGTATCTTGGCAGCCAGCACGTGAAAGAAGGCATATTCTATTCTATGCATCGATCACTTTTTTTCCTCCCTCTCCAAATGATTTATGGTTCTTTGAATATTACCATCAGTTTTCTTGCCTGCTGTAGCATAAATATTTGATCTCAGAGTTACGCTTTCTCCTATTGCCTTTTGCTTTTGCCATATATCCCAGCTCCCTCTGCTTCTAACTTTCCAAGATTAAATAGAGGAAGCAGATTTGAGGAGAGGCAGAGGGAGGAAGGAAGACAGTAAAAATAATTAACCTGTAAATTATCTGAGGGAGGAAAAACCCCTGGGATTTAATAAAACATCAGCAGGGAAAAACATTAAGAATGTTCTTCTGGATGCTGTTTTTGGTGTGTAATCTTACTATTTGTCTTGAATCCGCTTGCCAATGGGGAGAATATGAATACTGGGTAGTTTCCTCATTACAAACCCTGCTTTCAAAATCCTAGCATTTTGTCATTATGTTATAATTAAAACAAACTCCATGTGGGAAAACTTGTTCACTTCAGTATCTGGTCTGTGCCTGGGAATTACGTCAAAGGGAAATAGAATAATGAGTTTGGAACAGAGTCAACTTCTAATTATTCCTTTATATCTGCAGGAGAAAGTTCATTTATTTTTAGAGCTGACCTCAGAGGTCAACCAGTTCAACTCCCTATTTTACAGATGAGGAAACTGAGGCCCAGAGAGAAGAAACGCTTTGGCCCAAGTCACAAAGGCACTAAGCAGCAGTCAGTCACTCCTCAGTCTTCCCCCAACTTTTCTTGGCAGCCTTATCCTCAATGTTCTCAAACAGAAGCCTTCTGCTGTAGCTAAGTTGGTCTTTTCCTTGAACTTTTCACATTAGTGGCTACTTATCTTTGTCCATGCCATTCTCCTTATTGTAGTCACTGAATCCTATATATTTTACCATTTGAACATCTCTTGTTTATGGCTCCTTCTCTCCCATGACACGACCACCACCCTGGTCCAGCTGTAAGGCTGTACTGGTTGGTCGTCCTATCTCACTTCTGTCTGTCCTTCGCTTAGTTGTCAAATCCATCTCCTAACCGAAAGCATAGGTCCGACTGTGTTTCAGTAAACTCCAGTGGCTCCCTATTGCTTCCAAGATCAAATATAAATAGAAAATTTATAAAACTCCATGTTTGACTTTTAAAGTCCTTTATAACTTAGCCCCTTCCTGCCTTTCCAGTCTTCTTCCACCTTACTCCTTCCACAAACTCTGGGATTCAGTGATATTGGCCATCTTGCTGATCCTTGAAGGCTCCAAACATTTTCTTTCCCTGACCGTCCCTTCTGCCTGGTATCTCTCCCTCCTTACCTCCTGGATTCCCTGTCAAGTCCCAGCTAACATACTAACTTTTGCCATAAGTCTTTCCTGTTCTTCTTC
This sequence comes from Pseudochirops corinnae, assembly GCA_028646515.1. Lineage (NCBI taxonomy): Eukaryota > Metazoa > Chordata > Mammalia > Diprotodontia > Pseudocheiridae > Pseudochirops > Pseudochirops corinnae. The sequence continues at coordinate 38,003,174 of CM053590.1, forward strand.
ATTTTAGTACCATCCTTCTGAGACAAACCCCTATATAACCTGTAAATCTTCTCTGTGCAAAGTCTGTTTACATGTGACCCCTCCACTAGACTGTGAGCTCCTTGAGAGCAGGGAGAACTTTTTGCTGACTTTTGAATCCTCAGTGCTCAGCATTTTTTGTAAACTATTTTGCACAAACAAAACTTTCTTGACTTTTGTTTAGAGATGAAAAAGATCATGATCAACAGGAAGGGATGAAGAAAAAGATAAAAAGAAGACTGTATTTTAAAGACTACTACTAGTCCTCTCACTACTACTCCCACCACCACCACTACTCCCACCATCACTACCACTATCACCACCATCACCTCTACTACCATCACTGATACTACTATCACTACCCTCTATTCCTTCCCATTGATCAGTTCACATACTTTTACTAGTCATGGTACTTCTGAGGATCTGGGTCTCCTCACTTCCTCCCTTGAGAGTGGCACAATCTATTTCCTTCTTCAGTTTAACTTCACCAGCAATACAACTCATTGGAGGTAGCCTCCCTTTTTCCTTTTTCAACCAATAAGGGTCCTTTTTTATTCATGATAGAAAGTCACTCTTCAATATAGTATTCATGGTAAATTGGGGACCAATTTTGAATCAAGGGGATCCTGCCCTATTAATAATCTGAAAGCTGATCCTATAATCTGTGATTATTGGAAACTACTTTTTCATGTGAAGCAGTAGATAAAGTGCTGAATGTGGAGTCATCAAGATTCCTCTTCCCGAGTTCAAATCTGGTCTCAGACACTAGCTGTGTGTCCCTGAGTAAGTCACTCAACCCTGCTTGCCTCAGTTTCCTCATCTGTAAAATGTACTGGAGAAAGAAATGGCAAACCACTCCTGTATTTTTTCCAAGAAAATCCCAAGTGGCGTCATGAAGAGTTGGACATGGCTGAAACGACCAAAAAGAAACCCTTTCATGAGTTTTTCCGTCTTGCCTTGAGCTAAGAGAAAGAAGCATGGGTTTTTTTTGTCCCCTCCTTCTCCTCTCCACCCCCCTCAACAAATCCAAACAGCTAGAAGGTAATTTGTTAACTGCAATATTACCAAGGATGGTTGAGCTGGCAGGCTCGTAACACCGCTGTGCCTATTATAGTGCTAGGTTCATAGCAGGAGGTCAATAAATATTTATTGAAGAAACGAATGAATGGGTGAGAATTAATTTAATCATATAACGGTCAGTGCTGTCTTCAAACGGACACAAGACAGTTTCCAGTGGAATGCCCATACAGTGGGAGCTAAATTTCCTCCCTGGTTTAGACAAGTCAATTTGCTCTCCACTGAGGGGTGTGTGTGTGTGTGTGTGTGTGTGTGCGTGTGTGGTCTATGCAAATGTTAGTTATTCTTACTAAACAGGGGGGTCAGTTCTCCCCATCTCCTGGGTGCAGACTTGTAGGGGTATTGCTTTGTATTTGGTGAGTGCCACGTCCTTGATGGTTGGGCAGTGACTTTGGGAAGAAGGAAAAAAAGGAGGGGACTTTGTCACCATCCCCGTCAAGACACCTGGAATGATACTACTCTTCTTTCCATGTTAAAAAAAAATGTGTGCCTATATAACAGTTCTTAAAGCTATCACTATCTGTCAGGAAAGTCCTTAGGCATTTTAAAATTCTAGTGTACTTAGAATAGAAATATGGGATAATCTTGAAGTTGTTAGCACTCAGTCTATGAGTAAATATGAGCCTTAAATGCACCTAATAAAAATTCTCATAAAAACACACACTTTGCCTCAGCATGATCTTTCTTAAATGGCAAAAATGATTAGGCCCTTTAGTGAGGGAGAGCTTGCCACATCTCTTGCAAATGAATATATATCTATATCTATATATATGTATACGTATACCTACAGACAAATGGCAGAGCATAGGGGACTGCAAGCTTGCCTTGGAATGAGAAAGCCCTAGATTCAAGGCTTTCCTGTTAGAGGCAACCAAGTAGTGAAGAAGATAGCAGGCTGGAACTGATCAGGAAGATGTGAGTTCAAATCTAGCCTCAGATGCATGTTAACTGTGTGACTCTGGACAAGTCATTTAATCTCACTTTCCTCTGGGGATAATCATAGCACCTAGAGTTGTTGTGAGGAGCAAATTAGACAATATTTATCAAGTGTCTGGCACATAGAAGACACTAATCAAATGCTTGCTTCTTCCTTCCTACCTACCTCTAGTTGTTGTGAGTGTCAAATGACTAACATGTAAAGCACTTTGCAAAGCTTAAAGTCCTTTAGAAATACTACTACTACCACCACCACCATTGCTGCTACTATTACTACCATACTACAACTACTGCTATTACCACTACTACCATTACCACCACCACCACTACCACCACTACTACTACTACTACTATCACTATTACTACCTTCACCATGACCATCACTACCATAACTACTACTACCTGGACCACCATTTCCACCACTCCTATAACTTCTACTACTACTATTACAACTACTACCCCTTTCACTACTACTACCACTATCACTACTACCACCATCACTACCACTATCACCATCATCACCTCTACTACCATCACTGATACTACTATCACTAACATCACTACTACTACTGCTACTACTACTACTACTACTACCACCACCACCACCACCGCCACTACCACTACCACCACCACCATCATCACCTCTACTACCATTGCTGACACTACTAGCATTAACACTACTACCACTACCATTACTACTACTGCCACTACCACCACCACCACTATCACTACTTCTATGTGACTCTAGGCAAGGTATCTGATGTCTCAATGTTCCAGATCACCCTCTAAATCTGAAAGACACAGAAAATTGCCTGTCCGCCTTGACAGAGGGCATTTCTTCACCAGGATTTCCCTGTGCCTCTGAAAACACAGTTCTAAACCTCTGTATCATATGTGTGCATGAATAAAATTCTATTTAAAAATATTATCTCCATTTTAGATTTGTATGACCCCAAAAGAAAAATGCAAATTTTGATACCTTTACTATAATAAATTGCATACGCACACACGCACGCACACACACACACACACATACACAGATATATCTTAAAATTTGCCCACAAAATTGGAACAGAATTCCAACTAACAAACATTTATTAGGTGTTAGGGAGAGATATAAAATTTAGATAAAATATGGTCTTTGTCCTTATGAAAGAATAATCTAGTGGGTATGGGCATTTGACACATAGACAAATAGGGATAATACAAAATAATAGAAAATCAGTGCGTGTAAGAGGTGCAAGTCAAAAGCATCATAAAATCCAAGGAAGAAATGGATGCTTTCCATTACAGTGGAGAAGATCAAGGAAGTATTCATGAAGGTGGTAGCACTCAATATGGACTTTAAAGGATGGGTAGAGAACGAATAGGCAAAGTTAGGAAGTCTGGCAAGTGAGAGTTAGTGTGATGAAAGTAAAAGATTGCTGAATCTGGCATTAGGATCCCCCACTTTGATTCCCAGTTCATGGTTTGGTTTTACTTATGGTGTGATTTTGGGAAAGTCACTTAACAACTCTGAGCCTCAATCTCCTTATCTGTAAAATGGGATGAATCATACCTGTACTATCTATTTCACAAAATTGTGGGATCAGTGCTTTGTAAACTTTAATGGGAAATATCTACAACCTAATAAGCAGTTAATGGGTGTTTGTTAAACTGAATTGTACATAATGGGTCCTGAAGTTAATTCTAAGAAAGTGTATATCACATTATGGTAGGGATCTGGTTCTCAGACATATTGCATTGTGGCTATATACCATTAATTTTCTTATAGTTAGTATAATTTAAGAGCCATACCTAATATTCTAAGAAAAAAATTTTTTTGGAACGAAGGTGAGGAGTAGGTGAGAGAGATGTTTTTATTTATGATTCCAGTTTGCCATTTATAACGACCTCCTAAAACTTACTGAAATCAGCTTTGATTGTTGATATATTCTTCTGATTACATTGCTTGACTAAGCAGAATTTTGTAGCTATTTAAAAGCAAAGTAGTGAGCTCTATTTTTTCTAAAGTCGAATAGAAGTCTTTTCTTAGTACATTGAGCAATACTGTATTTGAGCAAGTTTGGCTACTCCAGTGATGGACCTCACAAATTGAAGTGCACTGACCCCAAACTTCATTATCTTGGAGCTATAACCATCACAGATGATGAAATGGACCTTTTTGTCCATGGCCTCATCAGCAATCTGCTGAAGTGGAGGATTTCTGTGAGAGTGCCCTGCTGGTGTCCTTACCACTACACTATCCATTTGAAAACAAAATCTACAATATTCAGAGATGAATTGTAGAGTATGCATGGAGATCAAATAGACTGAAAAATTGTACTCTAGAAATAATGATACCTTTCATTTGTAAAATGTTTTATAGTCTAGTCTTCAAAGCACTTTCATATAAAGCATCTGTTTTGATATTCACAATTAAACTTTGGGAAGCAGGCAAAGCAAGTATTATAAACCATGTTTTAGGGGTGAGAAAACTGAGGGTCAGAAAGGTGGTGATATGCTCCAAATTATATGGTTAGTTAAGTCCTAAGAGTTGGACCTAAAACATTGTCTGGTCCAACGTATTTATTTTATAGATGAAGAAAATGGAGGTCTGGAGAGGGAAATTGACTTATTGATAGTCACACCAATGTGTGGTTAGCAGTATTTTTCATACCATGTTTCATGAAATTAGCAATATTACTGGTATATATGCATTATAATAATTAATTAATGTAGTAGTGGTAATAGTTGTAGTCGTTGATGATGTAGACATAGTAGTAGTAGTCATAGTAGTGGTGATGGTAGTGGTGGTAGTAATAGCAGTTGGTAATACTAATTGGTAATTTTGTGGCATACAATATTATATTTTTTGTTGTAGCCTCACCAGCAACATAGCTCATTGGAGGTGGCCTCCCTTTTTCATTTTTAAACCAATAGGGTCCTTCTTTATTCATGATAGAAATCCACTCCTCAATGTAGTATCCATGGTAAATTGGAGACCAATTTTGAATCAAGTGGATCCTGTTTTAGCTGTTCCTACAATCTGTGATTATTGGGAATGTGGCGCAGTAGATAAAATGCTGGGCCTGGAGTCAGCAAGACTACTAGCCTTGTAGTAGTTCTACTAGTATAGTATGATGGTGTCTAGCTAGTATAGTACAGTAGCATCTAGTAGTTTCAATGAGCTATATTGTTGGTGAGGTTAAAACAAAGGAGATAATACTGTATGCCACAAAATTACCAGTTAGTGTTGCTGCTACTATTATTACCACCTCGACCACTTCTATTACTTGTAGTGGCAATAGTATTACTATAAGACATTACTATACACTATACAGTATAGTAGGCACTGTTAGTAGATGCTATAAGCCAGTGTTTCAAAAAACAAAACCAAACCAAGCAATCTGGCTCAAATGTTCAAAATCGTCCTATGGGAAGAGAGATGAGCTTTTTTAATAAAAAATTTCTTTGAGTGTCTATGTCATGGGCAGCTTGTAAAAGGCAGAGAGGAGCTTAATCTTTTTTGAAGGGCCAACCTCCATTGGAACTAGGGGAGTCATTATATGGCGAGGAAACAGGATTAAATGGAAACAACGCAGGATTGGAAATGAGGAGACCCTTATGATCTTATTACTCTGATTCTCTGGCTCTCAGTTTCCTCATCTATAAAATGGGACTGAAATTAAAGAGAGACAATGCTGGCAAGAAGACATACAAAAGTGATAAAGAGAATAAGTATCCGTACAGTGCCTATGATGTTCCACTCCGCAAATATTATCTCATTTCATTCTCATAACAACCTTGCAAAGTAAGTGCTATTGTCATTCCCATTTCATAATTGAAGAAACTGAGGCAAAGAAGTTAAATGAGTTGTCCAGTTTCATGCAGAAAGTGAGTGTCTGAGGCCAGATTTGAAATAAGGAAAAACTCACAGGAAAGTGAGTGGTCTGGATAATGGAGGTGATTTGAAAAGATTTTAAATGGGGAATATTTAATAGAAATAGGTATTTAGCCTGGGGAAGAGAAGGCTAAGGGCAGAACGGGATTGCTCTTGCCATGGGCAATAGAGAGGAGGAAACTGTGAATACTCTGGTCTGCCTTTTGGGAAAGAAGATTAAGGATTGCAAAGAGGGAGAGGTAGGATCCCTTGGAGAAAAATCCTCTAAAGGAAGTCAGGCCCAAAGGGATGGGTGTTGTCAAGAATACAACTTGGAAGACATAAAGAGAAACAGTTCAGGTGGAGAGCTAAATGTAGCATTGTTTAGCTGGACAGACGTGGATTCCCAGGGAATCCACTGACCTATTTAGATTTAAATGAGACGTGTTAGGAGATGGAAGCAAGGGCAGGTAATTGAGGACAAGAACAAAAGTATAACACGATCCTGTAACAATAGTGTCAAAGTTGTGAAAGCTCAGAATGAGTTGGTGTTGGCAAAGAAAGCTAAGGACAAGAAAGCAAGTTGTTAGAAAAAGCTTTAAAAAAGGATCAAGAAGGCAACAGGACTGCTGTTCTTGGTGGAAGTAGCAATCACAACTGTTCTCATCCCATGTTTAGATGGTCAAATCCTCACCCTAGAGCAGTGGTTCTCAACCTTCCTAATGCTGCGACCCTTTAATACTCATATGTGGGCATATCTGCATGTGGGTGGACCCACCTGGAGACGAATAGAGGAGCAGTGTCTCAGTTCCTAAGACCATCAGAAATATGTGTTTTCCGATGGTCTTAGGTGACCCCTTTGACCCCTGTGAAAGGGGTCACGACCCATACGTTGAGAACTGCTGTTCTAGTCTAAACCCCTTATTTTACAGGCAAAGAAACTGAGGCCCAAAGAAGTTGGGATTTGCCCAAGGTCACACAGGTTTTTGGCGATGGAGCCCAATCCATCCTGGTTCTACGGCTATTAAAACCAACACTAGGAGGTTAAATTGGCTAGGAGTGAAGTCAGAACAAGAGCTGAACTTGACTCAGAAATTCTTTCTTTTACAAATTGTTGATGAATTTGATTTTATATCTAGAAATAGCTAAATAGCACAGTGGATGGAATTCTAGTCCTGGATTCAGGAAGACCTGAGGTCAAATCTGGCATCGGACACTTACTGTGACAGTGGGCAAATCTTCGACCTCTGCATATTTCAGTGTCTTCACCTATAAAATGCAAGAAATAATGGCACCTGCTTCACAGGGTTGTGCGATTAGAGATAATCTTTGGGAAGTGCTTCGCACAATTCCCAATACATCGAAAGTTCTGGTAACCTACTTTCATCAGGAATTGGTTTAAGAAGGAACAATACATATATATTTAGAAGAGTATAAAAGTCTTCTAAATTCAGAAGGAATAAAATGGTAGGGGCATAGGGAGGGGAGAGGACAAGGAAGGGATCTTTAGAGGGGAGGGGGAAGGAATAGGTAAATAGGGGTACAGAAGGGTGTTTAGATTTATGGAAATGGGAGGATAGGGGAGGAATCCTTGGAGGGGGGTAGGCAAGTTATAAGAGGGCAAGGTAGAGGGCAGAAGTAAAGTAGAGGAGGCAGGAGGGATAAGAAACAAGAGATGTGCGCATACATAAATAAAAACAAAGATCAGGAGTAGAATAGGTTTGGGAAAGTCAATGTATATATATGTATGTATACATATATGTGTATGGATATATCTATAGCTATAGAGAAACATATCTAAACTTTATTGCCAGAAGTGTGTGTGTGTGTGTGTGTGGGGGGGGGGCACACTTAAGTTGTTCCTGAGGCTTAGACCTACAGAGCCCAATTCTGTTTGCTATAGAAACATGGCAAGAGAAGCCTGAAGCCTGAGTCACTGCTGGATTGGGTCTGAAGGATTAAGAGGGGCAGGAGCATTTTACATGGAGGTCTTACTTCTGGGGGGAGGGGAAAAAAGAAAAAATTTAAAAAGTGCACAGCAGAGAACAAAAGAAAACTGACAAGGAAGCAAAGATGGCCAGTTCTCAACATGAGTATTATTTATCATACAGGCTTTCTTGAAATGAAAATCTATTACGTCTTTCGAATCCTCTCTTATGTTTTGTGATGCACATAACATGCTTTTATTTTTCTAACTGTATTTAAGTTCCAATATTTAAGTTTATGATATGTTTTTCTTTCTTTTCTTTATTCTGGATTTGTGTTCTGGTGGTTTGAGTCTAAAATAAAATTTTGGAAAAAAAAGTAGTAATAAATGCTTCCCTTTCTCCCTCTTCCCCTATATAACTTTCTTTTAGAGTTTCTCTCTCTACACAACCCTATCTTCTTCAGTAAGACATCTCTTGTAAAAAAGAAAAAGGGGAGGGGGGGCAATTTAGCAAAACCAACCAACTTGTGTCAACCATGCTGGCATTATATGTGATATTCTATACCCATAGGACTCCACCACTTGGAAGAAGAGAGGGAGGAGGAGGGCCTTTTCTCAACTCATCCCCAAGACTAGTACCTTAGGGATTACCATTGCGCAGTATTCTGTTCCTACACAAATGAATTCTTAAAAGATATCTTCTGCAGGCCCAAGCTTTAAAAATGGGAAGAGAAAGCTCTCAAATGCCAAGCAGTAGGGTTTTCGCCAAGGCAACAGAAGGCTGCAGCCAGGAAGCAATGATGCTTATCATGAAAAGGTGCTAAGTCCCTGAGCACAGTTTAATTATACCTGAGGTATTTCTGACTTGGTGTGTGGGTGGTAGGCTCTGCTCCCTTCTCTATTGCTGCCATTATCTAATGGTTCTCCAGTGTAATTTCTCCCCCCAACAGGGCTACTAATTCAGTCCTCCCAATTCCCTTCCTTCCATTCTTTGCCCATCCACAGGGGCCATTCCTGGGGAAGTATTTGAAAATGTCAAAGACATGTTGCCCCCTAGGTCTCCAGCTATTAGCAGTCCAAATTGCCCACCATGACCACTTGTCAGACTTAATCACATAGGAGTTCTTTGCCAGAAGTGTGTGTGTGTGCGCGTGTGTGTGTGTGTGTGTGTGTGTGTGTGTGTCACACTTTAGTTGTTCCTGAGGCTTAGACCTACAGAGCCCAATTCTGTTTGCTATAGAAACATGGCAAGAGAAGCCTGAAGCCTGAGTCATTGCTGGATTGGGTCTGAAGAATTGAGGGGCAGGAGCATTTTACATGGAGGTCTTACTTCAGGCCCTCATCCCTGCTTTCTTTTTTTTTCAATTCTAATGAACAAACAGTTGATCAATGCTGTATTTTGTATCCTTTTTTTCTCCAGGCCTCTCCTTATTTATCTCTCTGGCTATGCCTAAATATTTAATAATACTGTTTACCAAAGCTTTCCATGGGATTGGAAAGCTGGTCACTAGAGGCTGCTTCTTCTTGTCACTAAGTCAGGCCCTGGCTTTCAGAAGTGGGTAAAAAGCAACTTTCTCCCTTTTTTCTTTTCCTCTCTGCCTTTGGCTGTCTCTGAATCTGGGTTCCGTTGAAACAGTGATCATAGATTCAATTCAATGCAGCAAGTATTTGATAAGTGTTTATGACTGCAAAGCATTGGAGATACATAGACAGAACTGAAACCATTCTTGTCCTCAAAGATCTGAGAGAAATGATTATTCTGTCTTATATTAATAAGCAATGGTTGAATACTAATTAAAGGTTTTTCTACTTCTTTATCCAGAAATTAACTATTGTAGGAAAGCTTGGGAAAAACTTACTTAATTAGGCTGAGAGAATTGGTGAATTTCTCTTCATTGTGTTTGGTCAGACAGGTTTATGCTAGAAGTGTATTCCCTCCTTGATAGGTTTATTGATAAGTCTCTTTGATCAAGACTTGGGTGCTCCAAGTCATGTACCCTCAAGACCCTCATTAGAATGAACTCACATCTAATTATAATGTTCATTTTCTCACTAATTGTTAACCAACTAGAGTTGATTGCCGCCCTCAGGAACACACACTTTTCCAAGAGCATATAAGTTGTGAGACTCCTACCATGAAGGCCTTGGAATTCAAGAGTACCACTGACCTCTTTCATTAATAACATGCTAGTATTATTAGTGATTAATCACCCAGAGATGATTTCTCTCAAACTTTTTAAACATCACATGACATTTCACTAGGATATATGTGTACAGAAAAGTAAGTGCCAATCATGTAAGAAATGATTTTCACATAAGGGTCCCAGACTTGAACACTTTACTAAGATGTATGTACACACTTGAGTAAATGCAAAGAATGTTCAAAATGATTTTAAAATGAAACGTTCCCAGCTTTCAAGGAGGTTACATGATGGGAGTGGGAAGAAGAAAGGGGTAGATGCATGCACATAGAATACAAAGAATGTAGAAAGTAAGTTGTTATTGTTTAGTTTTTACCAATTCTTCATCACCCCATTTGAGGTTCTCTTGGCAAAGATACTAGGGTGGTTTGTCATTTTCTTCTCCAACTCATTTTACAGATGAGGAAACTGAGGCAATCAGGATGAAGTGACTTGCCCAGGGTCACATGGCTAGTAAGTGTCTGAGACCAGATTTGAATTCAGGAAGATGGGTCTTTCTGACTCCAGGCTGGACACTCTATCCACTGTGCTATCCTAGCTGCACTAACAATAAGGGAGATGAGAAAAGGCTTCAGGTTGGAAGAGATAAACCTTCCTCAGCTGGGTCTCAAAAGGTAGCTAGAGATTCTAAGAGTCAGAGATGAGGAGGGAGAAAACTCCAGGCCTAGGAGAAAGACTACACTAAATAAGGCATGGATATGGAAAAATGAAACATTGGATTTGGGTAAGTAAATATGCCAGTTTGGTTGCAATGTAGAGTGTGTAGGGGAAGTAATATGACAAGCGTCTGAAAATGTAAGCTAAAGTCATGTTGTGGGGAGGGTAGGAGGGTTTCTAATGCCAACCAGAGGAATTTTTGTTTTAACCTAGAGGCAATAGGAAACAGCTCAAGATCCTTGAACAAGGGAGGAACTTTATTCAGGATGACTGAGGGACAGTGTATCATAATCAGTCTGACTTGAAGTCAGAAAGTCCTAGGTTTAAATTCTCCCTCAGATACTTACTGGTTGTGTGAATCTGGGCAAGTCTCTGGGTCTCAATTTTCTCATCTGAAAATAAGGGGATTAGACTTGCTCTCTCACATTTGTTTTAGTTCTAAATTTGTCATCCTGTGCCTTGTGATTTAGGAGGGCTATTTAATGTTTTGATTCGCATGGAATAAATTTATGAATGCAAATAGATACTTTAGTATTTAGTATTGCTTAAGTTCTTGGTTAAAATAAATATAGAGCTTGATGGGCTAAAAGATTGGGCCCCATGATAATGTCCTTCTCTAAGCCCTGTAGAACAGTCTTGTTCATCAATATTTCTTGTTTTCACCCATCTCCAATATGATTTCCTCATAATCTTTTGAACATAGTACATGCATTAAAATCTTCATGCCATTTTCCATGTGCATGATTGACCTCCCCCTTCCCTTTCTACTTCTCAAAATCCTGTTCCTTCTTCAGAACCCACTTCAGGAATCCTGAACAACCACCCTAGCCCACGTGATCTTTCCCTCCTGGAATCCCTTATAACTGATTGTCTGAGCTATTCTGTTGTAGAGTTTGTGGATTAATTCTCATTGTTGAAACTTGGCCACCTGGTCATGAAGTGGGGTTTTTTTTTGACCACAGGAAACTGTCTAATGAAGGTATGGAAGAATTGCAGTCTTTATCAATAGAGGCATGATAAAATAACCATCTTTAGAGGCATTGAAGTAATGGTCTTATTTCCTCAGCTAGACCTCAAACCCCTTGAAGGCCAAGGCCAAGGTTTTGATATCATAGTGCCCAGTAAATATCTGATTGATCATCATGAGCACCTATTAAGCCCCTCACTGCATTTGTGGAGGTGTGCTAGACCCTATCCAAAAACACTGGTACAGGTATGCTCCATGTGCTCTGGACAATTATAGTTTGAGGCTAGGAACAGACATCATGGCGATACAATTGAGAGAAGTAAATGACCCAGCCATTACCCACCTCTGAAGCTACCTACCCACCCAGGCTAATTAGTGTTTGCTGTAACCTGTTATTTAGCCTCAGTCTGCACGGTTGGCTAGCTGCCATTAGGTTGCCTTCAGTTTCTAAAATAAGATCATGTGGGCTGCTCACCAGGCACTAAACCACCCAAGTGCCAGAATGATTTCTGATTTTATTTTCCGTGGTTGATGAATGCCCCTGACTTGATTCACCCTCCTCTTGTTGAGGAATTATTTTACTGGTTATATCCATGAGAAGGGTTTGGCAAGAAAAGAGAATTCTTTGAGGGTGACAGACACTAAAACTCAAAAGGCTCACCCCCAGAAAGCTGCCTGATCAGATTACCAGGATGGTACTGGGTTTATAACCTGGAGGTATGCAACTCTAAAGCTCTTCTCTCTGTTGGTTATCCATAAGACTGATTTTTCAAAAAGGGATAGTAGACAGCTTAGAGATGACAGGAAGCAAAAGACAATCCTTTGGTACAAAAACATTCTAAGAAAAGAAATGCAAGTTGTTGGTGGAAAAACCAAACAAAATTCCAAATGTGAAGGCATATTTTAATATACTGATTCACTTTAATCTGGGACTAATGAGCATAAATGTCTTCATATTGCATTACGTGAATCTTTAAGAAGCAGCTTGCTAAATTTTAAAAAATTTAATAGGACCATTATGTATTTACTGGTCTCTTCTACATTTGTTGTTCAGTTGTTTTGAGTTGTGTCTGACCCTTCAGGACCCCATTTAGGGTTTTCTTGATAAAGATACTGGAGTGGTTTGTCATTTCATTCTCCAGATGAACAAACCAAGGCAAACAGGGTTAAGTGACTTGCCCAGGGTCGCACAGCTAGTAAGTGTATGAGGCCAGATTTGAACTTAGGGAGATCTCTAGACCTGACACTTTATCCCCTGTGTTACCCATCTGCCTTCTCTTCTTGCTATATTCTAGGGGTATCAAATAATCCTAAAATGTGATCCTTGTCCTGGGAAGCAAAGCCTAGGAGATGGAATTTGCAGAGGACTGGGTGAACAATGATTCTTTCTCTCTGAAATCAGTTAATGGGGTTGCAGAGGACTGGGTGAACAATGATTCTTTCTCTCTGAAATCAGTTAATGGGGTTATATGTCACATTTACAATCAGGTAGTGACCAACAGAACTTCCTTATTAGTGTAATAATACTCTGGACTGCCTCTTCCAGAATGAGCTTGGCTACATCTTTCCTTCAGGCTTCTAGGAGTACCACTGAGGGGTTGGGGGTGTTTCTTTCTCTATTGCTTTGATGTCCAGCCCTCATTCCATTCTGTCTCCTCCCATTAACCACCAGTTATTAGTGCCCCAATTCAATTTAACCAATTAACATCAATTAGTTTTTACAAGGGATTATTTATTTTGAAGACATAGCAAAAACAGAAATATAAACATTTCCTCCCAGTACCTGAGGGCACAGGCTTCCTGATGCTACCATGGTCTCTGAGCAGAGTGGGCTCAGACTTAATGAAGTTTCTGCACTGCATTTGCACCACCAAATTCACTTCCCAATATGGCATGGCCAGTGAATGGATGAGTCTGCATTTCTGTTACTGCAAGTTGCTTAGAACCTTGCTCCTCACACTCTGATTTCAGACAATTCCCAGTATGGACTCCAGGTACAAGACACTGGTGGTTCTTTTTTTTAACCTTTCAAAGATCACAAGGTCATAGTTATTTCCAATCTCCATCCCCAACACAGGAAGGAACGAATATGAAGAGATAAAGATAAATACATTGCCTGTATTCACAGGCAGTGGGTTGGCCTTGGATCTGGAAGGTCTGAAGCCTATCCCTTTACATCTTTCTTTATCTCACCTGAACATCAGGAAGGCAGCAGAGACAGAGCAAAGCAAGGGCCAAGCACTGACTGAATAGTCTGTCTGAATGTGTCCCAATTCCAGCATGCAGCCAATCAATAGACTGGCTCTTCATCACATGTTCAACATCCTGGAAACAGCTATAGAAGATCTACATGTGGTTCAAAGTGGTGAGCATGGCATTTTCATTAAAGGTTATAATGCCTTTTTGGAAGCAGGTTCTCAAGCCTCTTCCACAGTGGGGATTACATCAGCCCTTCTCATCTTTCCATTATGTGACATTAGTAAGAATACCTACATGACTTTCTGGGGTGCATATTTAAATTCCTTAGCTCATTTATTGAAGCCTCCATATAGATTGAGCCAATGATACCAGAGGGTTCCTATGTAGGTGGCTCTTTTGCAAGGATTTAGCTACGACTTGTCCCTGTTGCTAGAAGAATGAACAATCCTCATTTAATTATTTTGATTTTTTGATTTTTCCTATTACCATTAATAAAAGGTTTTTTTTTGCTACCAGATTGTGGATTTCACTTTAATGGTACTTCCACTATTTGAACCTAGACCCTCCAAGGTCAATTGCAAGAAATAGTTAAGTGGCAATACTTCATTACATCAATGAATACTTGATCTCATTAGCATGTGTACTCCCAACATCAACGGGGATCCCAACCCAACTAAATCTTCTCATCTTGGACAATTCCTTTCCATGCCTTTCTATCAATTCTCCATAGAGCATCAAGCCAGTACATTGGGAGTCTTCTCCAGAGCTCTTTTCTTATTTAGCAGCAATGAGTATAGTTCTTTTTCTATTTTTTGCTCTCTCTAAACAAATGGCTGTCTCCTTTTCTAATTATATGTGTCATTGAAGATGTCTTATACTCTACTTCTTGCATGTAGGTTGTCATTAGTGATGTAACACCACCTGCTAACACATTATGTCTCTTTTCTCCACCTGCAAAAGGGAATTATGTGTCCTTTTGAGTCACCTGCAAAAGAAAATCTTCTGAGATTAGGGTACTGTAAAACCAAGCACAAGCAGGTTTCCAGAGGACTGCTCCTGTGAACAGATTTCAAGGTTCTGATGAACACAGCATAGTGAACTCTCCATTTATTCAGTAACAAATTAAGGCAAAACATTCACAGAAAATCAAAATACAGTATTCACCATGTCACAATTCAACAACTTTACACTAAAATGGCCATGTAGTTTTCACCAAAGTGGTCACAAAGTTTTTAACAAAGTACATTCATTTAGTAACTCAATCATTTAGTAAGTCCTTAATCCAATCACAAAGTACAAAGGTTAAAGTTCTCTTTTAAACAAAGTGCATTCATTTAGTTAATCACAAAGTCCATCCCCAGGTCACACTGTCTTAATCTCTTCAATCAAAAAGTTTTCCTTCTTAAATAAAGTACATTCATTTAGTCAATCACAAATTACAAAGGTCAAAAGTTTTCCACTCCTAGGTCACAAATAAATTACAATATCATCAGTCACCATAAAGGACCCTCTCAAGGGGCAGTGTAAAGCACAAGGACCATTCACCCCTAGGTCACAACTAAGTTACAATATCATCAGTCAGCATTAAATACCCAAGGAGAAGTCTTTTCATCTTGACTTGAGGCAGGCTCTCAGCTTCCATGGCTACTCTCTCATGGTCTCAGCTCCTGCCTGAATCCAACCAACTGCCACCTGAGTTCAAAGGCAGATAGCTCCCAGTTCCTTGTTCAGCTCCCCATGCAGTTCCTGCTCCACATTGAAGCTCACAGTGTCCAGTCCACCACAAATCCCTTACAGTCTCTGCTCCTGGGAAGACAAAGCTCAACAAAGCCACAACAACATTCATCCACATTGCTGGCATCCTCATCAATTCACTTTCTGCCTGTGGAATTAACATAGACCCAAAACAGACAGACAAAGTACCAGCACCACAGTCATTCCTCCTCAGTTCTCAGCAGGCCCTCAGAAGTCCTCAGGATCCTGGAAGTTCTCTCCAGCAGTGGCTGCTCTGCCTCCATGATGCTGCTCCCAGAAGTTCTGGCCTCTCTTAGCTTGGGCCTTTCCCTATATGACACCAGCTCCTCCTTGTTCAGCTCCTTCCCATCACGTCAACAAGTCCATCCCACTGTGGGATTCACAAGCTCTGGGCCTTAACACTTAACCCTAAACCAAGTGCTAAGTACCTATTAGCATACTAATACAAGGGGATCTTCAAATTCCATTACCATTACAGGTACTCCATTATGTGGAGCCTCTAGCATCCCTGAGAGAATGCTCTATCTCCTGTCTCTGTGATTTTGACTATCCTTCATGCCTAGAACATTGTCCCTTTTCACTTCTACTTCTTAGAATCACTTACTTTCCTCAAGACTCTGCTCAAATGTTGCCCTCTGCAGGAGATCTTTCCTGGTCCTCCCAAGTGCTAGTACCTTCCCTGATGCTAAAGCTACTTTTGATTTACTCTGCATGCAACTTATATGTCATTATTTATGTATATACTATCTCCCTGATCAGAGAAGAAGCTCCTTGAGGGCAGGGACTGTTTTTGTATTTGCTGTTTATTTGTATCCTCAGAATTTAGCATAGTACTTGGCATGTAGTAAGCCTGTAATATATTCTTTTTAATTGATGAGCTGATTGTTTTGGTGGTGAGCATCTTGCCATCACTGAAAACACTAAGCAGTCTTCCATTGTGAACCAGAATGTGGCTAACCTGTTAAATTCTGAACCCATCTCATCGTCCATCTGCAGGGCTTCTGCGTGTTCTGTATACGTATGCATGTATATACATGTATACATATATGAAGGACACATCACACACAAACAATGCATATATACTAATTTACATACACACGTATAGTCATGTATATACAAATATATATGCATATGTGTATATATGAATACTATATATATATAAATACAATATGCATATATACAAATATGTGTGTATGTATGTATATATGTATGTATGTGTCTATATTTGGGAGAGGAAATGCAGATGGACAATGAAAGAGGTCCCAAATACAGATGTATACAATATATTAACTGAACTTGCTAGGTTACCCATACAGCAGCATTACAATATAAAAAATATGGATTTTCTAGCCTCTTTGTTTTTCCTGAGTGGATTATTAGGATGAAGGCTTTGGAGTAACCATGAACCTCACTGAGAAGCCTCCCTCTAGTGATCTTAGATGTGATATATCTGGCAAACTCTGATGATAAGAGTTTGTACTGGACAGTGCCTCATGCATAGTAAGTATTTAACAATTGGTGGTTGGTTGATTGACAGTAAAAAGCACATCATCCTTCATGATAAGGAAAAATAATATTTAAACTCTCACATTAAGTGGTAGAGTTAGGAGGTACTATGGAAAGCAAATAGGGAGAACTTGGTATGTCTTGAGCATGGTTGGGGGCACTGCATAGAGGAGGTGGTACTTGAATTGAACACTGAAGGTGGGGTAAGATAAGATAGGCGAAGTCAGCCAATTAGCATTTATTAAGTGTCTACTACATGCCATGTATGTGTTAAGTGCTGTGGATAAATGGATAGATGAAGTGGGATGGGGGGGGCATTACAGAGCATCCTATTCATAGAGAACAGCAAAGACTTTGATAAGA
Organism: Pseudochirops corinnae; assembly: GCA_028646515.1. Lineage (NCBI taxonomy): Eukaryota > Metazoa > Chordata > Mammalia > Diprotodontia > Pseudocheiridae > Pseudochirops > Pseudochirops corinnae. Next base: position 38,020,642 of record CM053590.1, read on the forward strand.
ACATTTGGAGATTATTAGGGCATTGGAAATACTCCAGTATTTGAGTATGGAAGTATGAGAGAGAAAGACAGAAGAGCAGAATAGGACTAAAAAACCTAGTACATGATGGCAAATAGTCTGATAGGATTCTATTATCTTTATCTCCCTCTGTCAGTCTTTCTCTGCCTCCCTTTCCTCCCATAACCCATTTCATTCTACATCGTTCTAATGGGGAATCATATTGAAGGTCTTTGGGATGCTCAAAAGAGCATTGCATATGGAATGAGCAGCTCTGGGTTCAATTTCTGCTACTTACACCGTATATAAATTTCTGCCTCTTGCTCTGAGTTGTGCCCTCAGGGGCCTAACATAGCCAGTTGGACCCATTTTCCACATGGCAGTCCTTCACATACTTGAAGACAGTAATTATAGGGATTGGGACTATGATTTCATTGGTATAGGGAACTTGAAGAGGAGGAAATTCCCTTTACTAATTCAGTTTAGCACCTTCAACTAAGAGTCTTAGAGAGTTCACTAGAACACAAATAGTTTAAGTGACTTGCCCAGGGTTCACACAGCCAGTTTGTGTCAGAAGTGAGCCCAGGTCTTTTCTGTTCTTTTCATCACAAGATCATAGACCTGGAGCTGAGAAGGACCTCAGAGGCCATCTAGTCTAACTCCTCTTATTTTATAAAGAGACTGAGGTCTAGAGAGGTCAAGAGACTTGCCCGAGCAATGAGCAGAGCCAGGATCTGAGGCCAGGTCCTCTGATTAAACCCAGTGCTCTAGCACCCATCATCCCTCTTGGCTCTCTCCTAATTCTGCATCTCAGTAAGTTACAGCTCAGTTAGCACTATGAGATCTTAGTGACCACTTGGAAAGCCAGAAGAAGGGGAGATGGGGAGGGGAAAAGAAGATGGAAAAGCAGACTCTGCTATGATAGAGAGTATATTGGGGTTTTTGTTATGAAGCCTTCATCTATGAATAATTACTGGCTCATGACAGAGATGGAATGAACCCACTTAGTTGGCCATCTGTTTACTAGGTGGTTCCCTGAGCTGAATAGCCTATGGTGCTCTGAACAGTGAATAGATTGAGGCCCTAATAGGTTGGTACTTCATGGTGAAGGATTGTGCACCATTTTCTAGAAATTCCATTAATGGAGAGAGAGGGAGAAAGAGAGAAGAGAGGAGAGAGAAAAGGAGAGAGAGAGAGACATAGAGAGAGACAGAGACAGAGAGAGACAGAGAGACAGAGAGACAGAGAGATTGTGGGGAAGACTGACTTTCCAAAGTCTTTTTTGAGCTGTATTTCATTCTATGATGTTGCTAGAGCGTCAGTTTCTTTTGGGGGAGGTGTTAGGAATACTAAACTAGTGTACTGAATGATGCTTTATGGGGTTGTAAATTGGGTATATTGGATGTTGCTATTGGGCATAGTTGGATGATACAACTGGTGGTTGGAGTAGTTCAACCAGAGAAACTTGTAGAAGTGCCTTGATTAATTCTTTGCACTGGGAACCCCTTGCTGCTCATCATTTTGCCCAAAACCACGAGGTCCCACCCCAGTATGAAGATGACTGGGACATAAGAACATAAAGTCAAAGCTAGAAGTCAGTCAGCCAGCAGACTTTAAATGGTTACTATGGGCCAGACACACTGCTAAGTGCTAGGGACATATAAAAAGGGCAAAAACCAGTCCCTTCTCTCAAGGTCACAGTCTATAATAATAATATTTATAATATTTATAATATTTATAATAATACTTTAGTTAGGATTTGAAGGAATCCAGGGGAGATTGGAGGCAGAGGTGAGGATGGAGGGAGAGCATTTCAGGCATGTGAGACAGCAGGTAAAAATACCCAGAGGTGGGAGATGGCAAGTCTTGTTTGGGAACCTGAGACTGCATTTAGTACAACCCCTTCTGGGCTCAGAGAAATTTAGGTATCTGCCCAAAGTCCAAGCTGGCATTAGAGCCTAGCCTCAGGTCATAGGATCATGGATTTAGAGCCTGAAGGGGCCTCGGTGGTCATCCGGTCCAATTCCTTTGTTTAACAGTCAAGGAAACTCAACCCAGAGGGCCAGTTGCCCAGAGTCACATAGCTGTCAGCATTGGAGGCAGGATTCAAACTCAAATAGTCCTGACATTGTCTAGTTTTCTATCCACTGCCCAGTGTTGTCAAATTAAAATGGAGACAGATCATTGCAGGTCACGTGTTAACTTAGAAAACCACAAATTAGCATTAGCAGTGTTGTATGATATTTTTATTGATTTTTGTTAAATATTTCCCAATTATATTTTGATAGGGTTTGGTTCCTGAACCCAGGTCTTTTCCCATCACACTGCTCTACCTTACTAATAAACATTCACTGTTGCAAGCCAGGCTGATTAGTGCTACAGAGAGGGAAAAAAAGACTTGGAGGCAGTAATAAGCATGAGACATTTAGGCACAATGGGGGATATTGGACTGAGGTCAGATTTTGTGTTAGGAATAGTAAGAGAGAAGGTCAGATCAGTGATGTGGGTTTAGATGGCAGAGAGCCTAGAATACCATGGTGGAGTTGATCCTATTAAGCCTCTGGCCTCTCTCCTCCCCTGTCTCGGCTTTCCTCCTCCCTCCAACCACCCATCCTTCTATTTTTCTTCTAGGGAACCAGGAGAGGTATGCATTGTGGGGAACAGAAGTAACAGTTGGTGAACCTTCTAGCAAGATGAAGCCTGGTTATTGCTGCTGTCAGGAAGCAGAGTCAGCCCTTGATAAAACTATCAATAATGCTATCTCCTATTTCATAGAACTTTGAGGTGTTCAAAGCACTTTTCACACAACAATCCTGTGAGGTAGGTGAGTGGGTTACTTCTCTTTGGAGAAGGCCAGCTTCTTATTTCTGCTGCTTCTTCTACTGCTGCTTGGAGGCCATAGTTCATGAGACTCAAGATTCAGAGCTGGGTGGGAACTTAACATCCTCATTTACAGAGGAGGAAGCTGACACTCGGAGGGGTTCAATAGCTTGTTGGAGATCTCACATTAGAAAATGGCAGATGAAGAATGCCCTTTAGACCTGCAATGTCCTCTCTTCCTTTCATTTGGGCTGGAACCACTGGAAGAGGGAGTCCTTGATGGGGGAAAAAAATCCCTCTATCATTGAAGATCAGTATGTATCCTGTGACTTAGAAGGAAGGAAGGAAACAAACATTTATTAAGCCCCAACTATATGCCAGGCATTGTGCTAAGCACATTACAAATATTAGTTCATTTGCTTCTCTCCACAACCCTGTGAAGTAGGTGCTTTTACTATGTTCATGAGATAGACAGCGATTAAGTGGCTTGCCCAGGATCATACAGCTAGTAAACACAGACACTGAGGCTGCATTTGAACTCAGGTCTTCCTGACTCTAGGCTCAGTGTTCTCTACACTGTGGCATCCCCTTGCTGCCTAACAGGGCAGTCAGAACTTAAGTGACATGTCAGTGTATGCCAGGAATGGGACTTGAACCCAGGTTCTTCCTGATTCTGAGACAGGTATTCTCTTCCCTCTTATCTGCTTAATTTTTTTTTAAAAATAATTTCAAAAGCTGTTTTCCCTGAAAGGCTCTAATGAGTACTGGATTTGGAGGCATGGTTAACACCCTGGCCTTGCCTGTGATTTATTGTCTGTGTGACCTCATTCAAGTCGTCTTCTTTCTACTTCTCTAGGCTTGGCTTCCTCATTTGTAAACCAAGGGAACCAAAGAAAGGACCTGTGTAATGCCACTTCCAGGAAATCAATCACATCTTAGTATAAATTTATTATGATTTCAATCTCAAGAGTATTTTCTCAACAAACTTTCTCTTTAGTTGGGTAAGAGGAAGGAAGACCTAATCCTAAAAGGATTTAAAACATCAGTAGGCAAATGGGAGGCATATTTTTAGGGGAGGGCGCTTTTCTGGCATCCTATCTCAGAAATCAAACTTGGCGAGAGCTTAACTTCTCTACCTGCAGATAAAACTTATCTTGGCAGTAGGGCATTTACTTCAGGCTGTTTTTTCCAGTAGTGGGGATGGGTTTGTACTGAACCGTATATATTCTCCTTTGGTCTTCAGGTTAGGTGTTTACTTAGTTTTGATAGGTGTTTTCTCTGCCTTGTCTCAGTTAGACTGCATGAATCCAGTCCTCTCTGCTGTTTTCTTAAGATCCTGTGCAGAATTCACCAATTAGTGCTTACCACTTACCTATATCATTTCTTTTGGCATGGCATTGTAGCCTAATTTCCTTCCATTGAATATTAAAGATCCCCAATGATTGCCTCTGGTTCCAGTCCAATCCCAAGTATCCTCCATGGGACATTAGTTTCTGAAATGGCTAAACTGGGGTTAGGGATGCCCTCTGTGCCTCTAGAAGAGTGAAAAGTTGGCTGATTCCCATGGAGATTCCCCCCTATGACTATGACTTAAGAACTGAGCCAACCCAGGATATCTCATTTATGTAAAATATTATCAGTGTTATAGAGGTAATGCTGAATCCTTATCTCAGGGAAAGAGATGCTTTTTATAAAAAAAAAAACAACAACTTATAGAAGGGAAAACCAATGCATAGAGAAGGAGGGAACAGATGCTTCTCAAGGTCACGGTTATGCAGAAAGAAGCAGAATTAGAACTAAGAATATTTGAGTCAGAGACAAACACCACAAACCATACCAAGGGCAAATGGGATGAAATATTTTCTCAGCTGAGGCTAGAGGTGGCCCACCAATGAGCAAAAGACAGAAACCCAGGGGATCCTAGCACAGGACATCACCTTGTACAGGGTCATGATGGTAACAGGGAAGGGTGGAGGAGGAAGAGCTCGCCCCAGCCCATCGTCTGGTAGCTTCCTATTTTAACAAATTATTTTTGGTAACTGAGTGCAAAATGCTACTTCTTTTATGCTGCTGAAGGGAAGCAAATGCTGTCAGCAGCCTCTAAAATTGGCCCCCTGATTTACCTGCCCTAGTTATAGGTTTAGAAAGGAGGGATTGCTATGTTTTCAGCTTCCAGACTCTTCAGGAGTTATGAAATCTACCATTGCTGATGGAGCTTTCTTATTAATGGTCATTCATTCCTATGATTTATGGGGAAAGCCCTTTAATTTCAGAAAACTGTAACATGATGTCCCCTCACCCTCAAATGCCATGTTCAATCCTGTAGGATTTTTCCAGCAGAAGGGAGGGCTGTATAACATATTTCCTGGCTCCTGACCATTTACCTAAAATGAAGATAATGTCATCTTCCTAAATCCATATGGAGTGTTCACGATATCAGTGGTGCCCCATGGGAAGCAGCCATGTGGCCATTCAATGAATTTTAGCAAAGAAGGCTAATTCTACTAGTTTATTCCAAGTTGATACCTTCCCTAGAGGCAGATGGGTGGAGTAGTGGATAGAATGCTAGACTAGGAGTGACGAAGACTTGAGTTTGAATCCAGCTTCAGAGAGCTGGTAATCTGGGGTGATCTATTTGCCTCAGTTTCCTCAATTATAAAATAGAGCTGAAAATAAACATCTACCTCCCAGGGTTGTGAAATTCAAATGAAAAATTATCTATAAAGTGCCTACTATGTACCTCACATAGTAGGTACTTATTTATTTCCTTCCTTTTCTTAAAGACAGGCTTGCATCTTTTCCAGACTTCAACATCTGAGCAATAGAACTTTTTGTTTTCATAGACCATGCCAGGAGAAAATATCTTTTTTTTGGCTGTAGCAATTAGTGGAGCCTAATTAGTCATTTGTAAGTCTATTTTGGGTCCAACTCAACTATCCAAGCCTCCTGTAAAATTTTATTTATGGAATTATTTTATATGATTAGGTATGGGGCAGAGATACAAATATGTATACAGCAAGACTCCATACCCCAACAGGAGACTATAATCTATATAAGCCACGTACACAAATAACTTGAATGCGAGGCAGCGTGTAATAAGTTCCATATTAGAAGTGCCCAATGCTCTAGAATCAGAAATTTGGAGTGAGAAGGGACCTTAGAGCTCATTTAGTCCAACCTCATCCTTTTACAGAGGAGGAAATTGAGTCCCATAGTGCCTGGCTTATAGTAAATGTTTAATAAAGGATGATTGGCTTCTTGACCTGAGAAATGGCTTGCCCAAAAGGCATTAAATAACAGAGCTAAGATTCCAACCCAGTGCCTCTGATGGCACAGGGACTTTTCTCCTCTACCCCATACTATTCTCATAGTATTCTCTTATTCAGAATTCTCATAGGAATTCTGTAGGAAATGGAACTCCTGACCAGGCAGATCAGGGAAAGATTCATGTGGGAAGTGGCATTTGAGCTGAGCTTCAGGAAGAATGGTAAGATTTTGACAGCTGGAGATGGGGGAAAGTTAGAGATCAATCAACCAATAACATTTACGAAGCAGTTCCTACGTACCAGACACCAGGAAAATGACATGATCCAAGGGAAAGAGGTAGGAAGCCATAGGGTATGGACAAGTCATGCCAAATTGTGCTGTTTGTTTAGCTACGGGGTAAAGTTGATATACTGAAGGGAGCAGATAAAGAGAAGGCTGGAGAAGGAGGGTGGGATCAGATTGTGAAGGACTTTCAAGACCAAATCTAATTGCTTAGCCTAATTTTCTAGGAATGGGGGAACCACTGAAATTTTTGGCTTAGGGGTTACTGTGGATTTTGTTTTTAGGAGTAATAATATCTCACATTACTACAGTACCTCATAATTTATAAAGTACTCTATAACAACCTTAAGAAACAGTTAATTTGAAATATATATAACTCATAAGTAAAACTCAGAGAAATTAAATTTTTTTTTGCTGGGTTCATATGTTAACAAGTGGTAGAGTCAGGATTTGAATCCAAGTTCTTTTGATTTCAAGTATGGTGCTCTTTAAAAAAGTTAACAAAATTTTATTTTTTCAGTTATTAAGTATTTACTTTCTCTCCCACTTCTCCTCAGTGAAAAAAAGAGAAAGACCACATCATACCTATCAGATTGGCTAATATGACAGGAAAGAAAAGTGATAAATGTTAGAGAAGATGCTGGAAAGTTGGCACACTAATGCATTGTTGGTAGAACTGTGAACTGATTCAACCATCCTGGAAAGCAATTTGGAACTATGCCCAAATGTCTACAAAACTGGGATACCCTTTGATTCAGCAATACCACTATTAGGTCTGTATTCCAAAAAGATAATGAAAGAGGGGAAAGACCCTATTTGTACAAAAATATTTATAGCAGCTTTTTTTGTGGTGGCAAAGAATTGGAAATTGAGGGAATACCCATCAACTGAGAAATGACTGAACAAGTTGTAGTATGTGAATTTAATGGAATGCTATTGTTCTATAAGAAATGATGAGCAGGTGGATTTCAGAAAAACCTGGAAAGACTTACATGAACTGATGCTGAGTGAAGTGAACAGAACCAGGAGAATATTGTACACAGTAACAGCAGCGTTTTGCAGTGATCACTATGATAGACTTAGCTCTTCTCAGCAATACAATAATCCAAGACAATTCCAAAAGAATCATAATGGAAAATGCTATCCATATCCAGAGAAAGAACTATGGGGTTTGAATGCAGATTGAAGCATGCCATTTTCACTTTTTTGATTTTTTCTTCCTTGAGATTTTCCCGTTTTGTTCTGATTCTTTTTTCACAACATGACTAATGTGGAAATATGTTTAACTTGATTGCACATTTATAACCTATGTCAAATTGTTTGCCATCTTGGGGAGGGAGAAGGGGGAAGGGAGGGAGGGAAAAAATTTGGAACTCAAAATCTTATAAAAAATGAATGTTGAAAACTATCCTTACCTGCAAGTGGAAAAAATAAAATCCTATTTACCACAAAAAGGAAAAAAGAAAAAGAAAAAGAAAAACCTCGTAACAAGTAAATTTGGTTGAGAAAAAAAACATTCCTGCATTGGCCATGTCCAAAATTGTATGCCTGATTCTGCATATTTAGTCTATTGCTTCTCTCTCAGTAGGCTGGCAATACTCTTCACTGTCAGTCCTTTGGAATCATGGTTAGTCATGGAATTGATCAAACTTATTAAGTTTTTCTGATGTTGCTCATTGTGACAATGTAGTTAGTGTAGTGTAAATTGTTCTCCTTGTTCTATGTAGGTCACTTTGAATCAGGTCATAGAAGTCTCCCCAAGGTTCATCTGAAATCATCCTTACCATTCTTATAACACAATAGTATTTCATTATGATTGCTACCATAATTTGTTCAGTGATTCCTAAACTGATGAGCACTCTCCTAAATTTTCAGTTCTTTGTTGCCACACAAAGAATTCCACAGATATTTTTGGACACATGAATCCTTTTCTTTTTCCTTTGTTCTATTTGAGATAAGAGGCATAGTAATGATATCACTGAGTCAAAGGGTATACGCAGTTAAGTAACTTTGGGGGCATAGTTCCAATTTGCTTTCTAGAATGGCCCAATCATCTCACAGCTCTATCAACTGTGCCTCTTTTCCAGCAACACCACCAAGATTTTTCATTTTCTTTTTTTTAAAAACCATCTTTATTAATTTGGTGGGTGTGAATTGGAACCTCAGTACTCTTTATTATAGCATGCTGCTTCCTTATTTATTTCCACAGAAATATACAAGATGGCTTGGAAAGGGGAGAGACTGGAGGCAAGGAAGCTGGTTAGAATATGTGCTGTTTTCAATGATATGGGATTTTAATTGACTGGTAGATATAGATCATAATTAATTTCTTATAGTCAGTCAGTCAATAAACATTTATTAAGTGCCTGCTGTGTTCCAGGCTCTGTACTAAGTTCTATGGATATACAAAAATGTCAGAAGATAATACTTGCTCTCAGGTTGCTTATAATCTTATAGAGTAGTGGTTCTCAACCTGTGGGTCGCGACCCCTTTGGGGGTCGAATGACACTTTCACAGGGGTCACAGGAGTCACCTAAAACCATCAGAAAACACATATTTCCAATGGTCTTAGGAACCGAGACACCGCTTCTCTATCCATCTCCAGGCGGGTCCACCCACATGCAGATATGCCCACATACGAGTATTAAAGGGTCGTGGCATAAGGAAGGTTGAGAACTACTGTCATAGAGGAAGACAACATATGAAAAACCACTGAAAGTGGAGAGGGGCAGACAGTACTTAGCTAGGAGCATGATGTAGTCCAGAGAAATGCAGCTGGTAGGAAATGAAGGGGTTGCCAAAGCAAACAAAATAACACATCATCATACAATGGCCAATCTTCTGGCAGTGAACTTTGAATTTAGCTAAATTCCTTTCTTCATGACACAAGATAGGCTGATGGAGCTATCCTTGAAACTATTCCAACTGGATAGCCTCTACCAGATCTTGAGTTCCACGGCCCTAGACAGCATTACCTCCCTACAACAAAGAGGTATTGGTATAGGACCTCAGAAAATATTGGGGTAAAGTTTTCTAGTCGTATGCATAAGATAAGAGCCTACATTATTAGATAATGGGAGAAATCTTCCATTACTTTTTTAAAAAAATTACCTTGCTCTTTAACATTTATTAGTGAGCAAAATACCATTTGTTCCTAGATCTCTATTGGCATCCATTGATAAGCCTGGCTCTTCAATCAAGGTGCTAAATTGTACTAAGTAGAAATGGTGAAGTGGCTGCTTATCAGTAGTAGCAAAATTATTTTAAACTTCTAATGAGGTACCAGATGCATAGGGGAGTTAAATGGTTACCAATAATTGGACAAGTCTTTTAGTCATCATCTTGTTCCAGAAAAGGTGTGTGTTTGTGTGTGAGTGTGAGTGTGTGTGTTAATGTTTTTAGTATCGATCATAATCTTTTACTAGACACCTCTGACCACGAGGAGAGATTTTTCGCTGGGAGTATGGAATGACAATTGAAATTTACAAAGTCCCAGTTCTGAAATTATGGTGGGATAGCAGAAAAGGGGGACAATTTGTGGGTATTGATGCTTTGAGGATATTTTTTTAAAAATCATAAAAAATTTAATGAGATTTTTAAAGGCAAGCACTTTAAATTCTGTTGAGTGAAACATAGAAGTCAATTTTATTGAGATTTAAATTTGTGAGAAAAAGCTATAGCCATGGCATAAACTCCACTAACTCTTGCCTGAAAAACATTATCACCTCAATGTCTTCTCCCTCCCCCAATATCACCACTCAGTCTAATGACTTTTTCTGAAAAATGGCCCATTTTTTCCATTTTATAGACTCTTCCTAAGTTCTCTTGGACAATGATGAGTACCAATATTTACAGTAATTCCTTTAAGAGTGCCAGCTATATTGAAGTTGCAAGAATGCCTCTTCACTGACATTATAGTAGGGGCCATAAACTACTTGAGATGATGCCAGATAAGTTGTTAATTAAATGTCCATAAATCACAGAGGACATGGATGAAGCATAGTGAGAGAAACTTGTCTTCTTGCTACCTACTTGCTTCATTGTTTTCACTGATCAGAAAGCTTTTAGATGGGGAAGATGGGTGTCACATACCCCATTAAAGTGCCAAATGTCTCTCCCTTCACTATGTAATGTTTAAAAGCAATGTAGGGAGTTTGACAGGCTGCTAACCTGAGGCTTTATTTTTCTGTTCTTTGAGCTCCTTAATGTGTGTCTAAAAATGAATAGAAACCAATATATGAAACAGATAGAAAATGTGTATTTCAGAAAGGGCAAAGAAAACGTGCAGCATTTAGTGGACATTAACATCTCAGGGGCAAGAGCATCCTTGTACGGTGATATATTTTGATACTGAGTGCTTAAGCCACCTTGATTTCTCTGCTTAAAATATCTAAAATAAGTGTAAGTAATGGATCACAAGGGAAGGGAAATGGGAGGTAGGAAAGTTTTTGGCTCTGGGTTTTAAAATTGAAGAATGAAATGATTTCATTAAAAATGCATTATTCATCAAGTGAAAAATACCACTCTCATCTTCCGTTGATACATGATTATTAGATTCTTGAGGATTGCTTGAATTTGTTTTGCAACTGACACAACATAGATGGCATCAGAACTTTTTAAACCAAAGAAGCAATTTAGAAATTCAATATCACAGTAAAAGGAAAACAAATCGGTCTTGTCTGTTAGCATACAATGGCCCTAACAATATACAACTGCAATTTCATGGGTGACCTGTGTTGTAATTTTCTTGGGAAGGTTCATTCACTGCAATTTTAATTCCAGGGACGCTGTTGTTAGCCACCCAACTGCATGTGGAAACCATTGGGCAGCCCCTCTTTTGAAGAAACAGAAAGCAAAGGGAATAGGAGAGGAGACAAAAGATACTCCGCAGTCTTTGAGGGTGTGTATTTTTCTTTTTGGGACTTGGGATGATGGTGATCTATTCCATTTAGATAATATTTACAGTCTACTATTTTATGTTTTTACAGTGGGAAAATCTTAGTGTCTAATGTCAGGCTGCTAGACTTGGGGTATCAAGGATGGTGTCAGGGTCATCTCTCCAAAAGTTCTCCTCTAATGTTTTGCTATGGAATGTAGGTGACTCCTGGCTCTTGAAAGCTATGTCAGTGGAGTAGAACTATGTAAATTTCTATTATGTGGGTGGTAATAGACTACTTGATTACTAAGGATGAACCCAGCTGACTTCAAAGGCTGTTTGCAATGAGTTACTTAGTTTCCTCTCAAAGTCCACCTGCTAAGTCTTGGAGGAATTGTGATCTTCACTAGTGGAGAGAGGGTCCACATTGACAGGATGATGGTTTCTTGAAATATTTTAGAAAGTCAGGGTTATCTCCCTCAAAAAAGGCATGAAAACAATGAGATGGTTAAAAATATTCCAAGTTTAGATGAATAAAATAGAGCTGTTTCCAAAGCACCTCATTATGTATATTATCTTATTTCATCATCACATCAAGCCCAGTGAGGTAGGTACAAAGGTGTGTTGGTAAATATTTAACAACTGGCTTGGGGGCAAAAACAAAGAAACCAAAAAACTATTCAAGATTCAGTTTTAAGTTTAATCTGATTTTTATCCACAACCTTCTTAGGTCTAGAAATAGACAAAACAAGAGATCAAGCCCCAATTTGTGTTATCATTTTTGAGGTGTAAATTTTCATAGTGAAAATTGAGCAATTGGCTATGGAGAAATGGTTTCAGCACACCTCTGGATAGGGGCTATGACTACCATCATTTTACAAATAAGACCATCAAGACTCAAAGAACTAAAGTGTCTAGATAAACAAAATATATAACTCTTTAAGTTTTGAAAAGCGCTTTACATGTTTTAACCCATGTGATCCTCACAACAAGTCTGTAAAGTGGATGTGAAATCATTCATATTTTATGTATTAGGAAACTGAGGTTGAAATAGGTTTAAATGACTTGGAGGGGGTCACACAGCTAGTAGATATCTGAGGCAGGATTTACACTCAGGTCTTTCTGATTTCAAGTCTAAAACTTTGTGCATTGAGTCACATAGCTATACCCTTGTGAAAAGAGAGAGGAATAGGTAAATATAACAGATGATATAGAATCATTATTTAGCAACAGATTAGATCTAGAAAGTGAAGGACTTTAGAACTGAAGCTGAGTCTGGGGACTTTTCTATGGCGAAAGGGAAAATTTGAGGGGACTTGGGAGAAATTCAATTTTAATTGAAGCATTTACAAACCTCTTGAGCTAAAGTTAGGAAAAATCAATGCCTATTAAGCAATCGGTCAATAAAAAGTACTTATTATTTGTTACCATGTACCAGACGCTGTCCTAGGTGCTGAGGCTACAAGACCCAAGGGAAACACTTCCTATACTCAAGAAGCTTACATTTGAATGAGGGAGACAACATCTCTACACTTAAATATGTGCAAAATAAATACTCGGTAATTGGGGGGGGGGGAGGTAGGGGTTGAGGGAAGGCACCATCAAATGGACTGCAGTAAACTTTTGAGGCAAAAAGCTCAAAGCCTTTTCAAATGCCAGCTAGAAGAACAAGACACAGAATGGTGACAGTAAGGTAAATGAAAGGCTGTATGGTCTGTGAGAGTAATGGAATATCATTGCTGTAAGAAACAAAGTATGTGATGATTACAGAGAACTATGGGAAGACCTATGTGGAGTAAGCAGAGCCAAGAAAACAACACATACAATTATCACAACCATGCAAGTGGAAAGTACAGCCAGGAAACATTCAAAAATGAATGTCACAAAATGACAAAGAACAAGCGTAACCCCAAAGAAGAGCTAAAAGAAGACCCTCTCCCTCTACTCCTTTGTAGAACTGAGAACTCCATAGATTTGAAACACTGCATTTATTTTCAAATGTTTTTGATGTCTTTTTGGTCAGTTTTGCTGATTTCCCCCCTCTTCTTCCTCTTTTTTTTTTTCTTTAAAATATTCTTTGTTGTATGGGTTGGCTTTTGCAAGGAGTGAAGGGGATACTGGGATAAATTTTGGTGATAAAAAAGATATACCTAAAAATTAAAAAAAAAAAAAAGAGTTGCACTGATCCTTGTTAGCTGTGTGACCCGGAGGAAGTGACAACCAATCTGGTGCCTGATTTCCTCACCTGTCAAATATAGGAGCTGGGCTAAATAGCCTTTGAGCTTCTTTCCAGGCCTAAATCTATGATCCTGTGATTTTTAGATGGCAGCCAGGAAGGAGTGAAGACTGTCAGAAAAAAGTGGTGCTTGTCTTAAGGTATCTGAAACACAATTAGACTCTTTCTGCTTGTTCTTAGAAGCCAGAACTAGGAGCAACACAGAGAACTGGCAGGAGAGCAAATATATACCTCATTTCAGGAAAAGTCTTATAATAATTACAATTATTTCAAAGAAGAATGAATGCATTGCCTTTGAAAAAATGAGCTCTGCCCTCATTAGAGGTCTTCAAGTGGAGGCCTGATGAGCATTTATCAGACATATAGAGTATGCAATGGCAAGGCTGGAGTAAGAATTTGAGGGCATGGGTTCAAATCTCAGCTCTGTTGTTTGAATGAATTTGAGGGAGTCCCTTCACCTCTCTAGGTCTCAATTTCCTCATCCATAAAATAAGGAGGTTAGCTGATCTGTAAGACCTCTTTCAGCTCAAAACTGATGAGGCTAAGATGTTTAATCTTCTAAGCCTAATTTTCCTTATTTGTACAGCAAGTATAATAGGACCTGTGCCAGTGGATAGAGTGCCCAGCCTGGAGGTAGGAAGATTCATCTTTCTGAGTTCAAATACAGACTCTGATACTTACTAGCTGTGTGACCCTGAGCAGTTGCTTAACCCTGTTTGCCGTACTTTCCTCATCTGTAAAGTGAACTAGAGAAGGAAGTGGCAAATAATTCCAGTATCTCTGTTAAGAAAATCCCAAATGGAGTCATAAACATGATTCAACAACAACAATAAAAAACACCAGGGTTGTTCTGAGGCTGTAATGAGGTAATGTATACAATTTCTATACAAATGTTAGCTATTGTTATTATGCTATAATGGGAATTCTTTTTCAGGAATGTATTGCACTAGATGGTCACTGAGGTCCCTTCCCACTGATCTTCAGTGATTCCATGAGTGACCAATCCTGTTGATTATAGAATTGAAGCTGAGAAATGTAAGATTTGAATAACGGCTCATGGTTTGGTCTTTGAGGAGGCTACAGTGGACTTTTGGTCATAACCTATAGGTAGACTTCTGAATACAGTACAGTTTTAGTCAACTTCCTACATGGTATTTCCTTGATGATTTAGGGGTTCCATTGGAGGAGAAATACAAGAAGCTTAAGGAAAGATCACATCCAGAGCCATGTCCTGTTTGTTCGTCACAAGTATTTCAGTATGGTTGCTCATAAATACATAAATAATTGCATTGTTCCACCTATAACCTGGCAAGTGAGCTTTGGGAGAATACAGGCTTTCAATATGAAGGATCCGATATCAGTAATCTAAATAATACCATTTGGTTAAATGGATTAGGGAAAGGGATGCTTGATTATATGTGAGTTGGTAAGAGCCTATTAAGCCCATTACTTTCCTCATATTAACACACATAGAAACTTTGAGGCTCTAATTCATAGTTTGTTGTTGTTGTTTAGTTGTTTTCGGTTGTGTCTGACTCTTCATGACCCCATTTGGGGTTGGTAAAGATACCCAAGTAGTTTGCCATCTCCTTCTCCAGCTCATTTTACAGATAAGGAAACTGTGGCAAACCGGATTAAATGACTTGCCCGGGGTCACACAGCTGCTGTGACACAGACAAGACACACTTGTCTGAGGTTGGATTTGAACTCAGGAAGATGAGTTTTCCTGACTCCAGACTCAACACCCTATCCCTTGTGCCATATAGTTAGTTTTACTCCTTTGGAAATCTATCTTAAGTGATTTATTAAAGTGAGAAAAAGGCAGTAAGGGTTATGACTGATGATAATTCTTCGGTTTCCTTCTAAGTACCATCTTGGACACCTTTGTAATAAGTGTGGGTGAATATACTAACTAATGCCAAACTGATTAGGACATGGGGCAGGTAGAATGGTGTAGGGGGAGTTAAAAGACTATGAGACCTTGAACAAGGCACTTAGCCTCCTTGGGACTCTATTTCCTCATTTGTGAAGTGAGGGCATTGGACTGCTTTGCTTATGGGATTCCTTCTAGTTCTAACTCTGGGAGCTCATTGGAGGATGCTCAAGACTGGGAATGTAGGAGGAAGTTGCTGAATTCTTTTTCTTTGATGCTGACCTTGGATACTGAGACTTGCTTTCCATCATGATACAATAGCCTCATAACATCCAGCTCCATACTGGAGAAAGCATGCTGGGCATCTGCAAGGAATTTCAAAGATCTCAGAAACACTGAACCTCTTTTGAGAAGGAGAATTATCTAAAGCATCAAACAAAGATTCAGGACATCCATTATTCTATTGTTTGATTTTGACTTTGATGTTGGCTTGCTCATTAGTCAATCAATCAACAAATAGCTACTGATTATCCACAAGGCATGAGACATTATGTCTAGAGTTGTGGGGGATACAATGATGTATGTGAATATGGTTCCTGCCCTCAGAGAGTTTACAATCTAGTTGCAGAGATAAGACATAAACACAGGAAAAGTTTCCTTCAAAGCACATTTCAGGTCCTCCCTCTTGCTGATTCTCTCTGATTATCTGGATTCTTTCCTTCTTGAAATGCTTAAATACACTACATATTTACTTACCCATGTACATGTACTCCTAGTAGTATGTAAGATCCTTAAGGACAGTTATTCTTAACTTTTTTCTCTTTGCATTCAGAGTGACTACCACACATCTTACAAGTAGTAGATATTTAACAAATGTCTGATTGTTGATTAAATGTTGAATTGAATTAATCCCCCTCCACCTTCCCAGATTTCCTTCTTAATTTCCCGATTTCCGTTGAAGATACCACCATTCTTTTAGTTAGCTTGGTTTATGATAATACAATCTTCTTTTCTTTCCTCTCCTTATCTGCTGATAGTCAATCATTTATCAAAGTCTTTTTACTTCTATTTTCACAATTCTAGAATCTGTCCCATTCTCTCCACTCATTTGGCCATCACCTTTGGTTAGAGTGACCCTCATCACCTCTTGCCTTCACTCTTGCAATAACTTCCTAATTAGTCTCCCTGTCTACAGTATCTCCTCTTTCTAATTAATTCTCTACATAGTTACCAAATTTATAGCTCTGAAGCACAGGTCAGACCTTGTCATTCTTCTGATTATAAAGCTTCACTGGTTCCCAAAAGCCACTAGGGTAGTGGCTGTTTAGCCTTTAAAGTCTATCACAATCTGGCTCTAGGTTATCTTTCCCAGTTCATTGCACATTGATCTCTGCCATGAACTTGATTTTATGGTCCAATTGGTTTACTTGCTGTTCCAAGTAACCCCATATTTCACCTTCCATTTCTGCACTTAGGCACAGGTTGACTGTACCCCATACCTGGAATATATTCTCTCACCTCCACTTTGAAAAATCCCTAGCTGCTGCTGCTGCTGCTGCTGCTTCTTCTTCTTCTTCTTCTTCTTCTTCTTCTTCTTCTTCTTCTTCTTCTTCTTCTTCTTCTCCTCCTCCTCCTCCTCCTCCTCCTCCTCCTCCTTCTTCTATTTATTGTTGGGAGAAAAAGTAAACAAAAAAGTTTTACATTTACATTCATCTTTCAAAGAACACAATGTCACCAGTTAATGGTATTTATATAAAATATCTACCATGTTTGTCAGAACTGTAGCAAACAATTTTGTGTGCCATTTCTGGTCTGTTGCAGTGGTTTGAACTTGTGGCAAGTTGGCATAAAAACAGCCATTGTAGTGAGATTCCCAAATCCAAAAAATAAATGAACAGGGTAACTTTTTTTAATTGACAAAATTGGGAAATAAGCAAAGACTAGGTAGATATTACAGTAAGAAAACTTTTTTTTCTTCTTTAAGGTTCAATTAAAAGTTATTTCTTCCTTGTAACAGCTACTTCCTAGAAGCAAGGATTTCCTTTTCCCCACCCACCCCTCAGTACTCTTCAAACATAGAAAGCCACATTACCATGGGTTCCAAATAACACTTCACAAAGATCAAATCATAAACATTCCCCCCACACCGAAGTGCCCCAAAATGAAGCCTGCTGCAAGCTCAGCTCAAGGTCCATATCCTAATGTAGCAAATGTTCTGGGGCTATTATCTCAACTCCAATGCTTATTGGCAGAGGAGCTATCAGAGGACAAATACTGCTCACCTCATGAATCTCAGTGTCCTAAGGAGCCAGGAGTCTCATGGTAATGCTCACAAGTTCCCAACATTGTGCTCTCCCTCTGTGATTATTGATTGCTGTAGATTATTCAGACATTTTGCTTTTGGAAATTTGGAAATTGTACTTACTTTAGTGTAGTTGGTTCAAAACATTCCCTCACTGGTGATACAACAATATCAGTAAATGTAGGGTCTAGGGGAAAGTGGTTTCAATTTTAGAAAGTATAGATTTACTTCTAACTGTAATTCACCATTCCTAGAAGTCCTTTTGTTGGAATCCTCAAGATATTCCCCTTAGTTATGGTGTATCTTTTCTGCCAGGAGTGCTATAGTGCCCTGAATCTGTCCTTTATCATTTGCAGTCTGCCCAGTTTGTGATATAGACACTGCTGTCAGCTGCTACTGTCCTAGGGACCCTGCATGCACCTGAACAAGTGCCCAGTCCTCTAGTCCTCTGAAATACACAAGGTCCTCCTCTGGCCAAAGGGAAGGAATGGGGAGAAGATGGAGACAGAAGACAGAAGCCAAGGCTGGCTAGCACCAGGACTTTTCCTTCTAAAATTATTCTTTCACAGGGGCTTGGCTGGAAGATCTCTTCCCTAAGGTGCTCAGGTCTTTGGGTTCTGAATTGGTCTTTTATTTTATAGACAAACCAAAGGGCATGGGCAATCCAAATGCACATCCTATGCAACACAGCTCTAGTTCATTCCAGTCACTTTCAAGGACATCCAAATTGATCAAGGATTTTTTCTGCCCTTAATCTGAAGTTAATAATTGATTCATTGAATAGAGAAGTGTTCTCATCTGGTTGAGTTATTGAGATACTACCTCTTTATTTACTTTAAACAGTGTGGGAAAATTGATTGAACTCTAGCTCTTTTACTCTACAAAACCTAGCCTTATTTTCCCAATTGGTTGGGGAATAGACAGATGAAAGGGCATGAACAGAAACACAAAGGTAGGAGTGTACACGTTGCATTTGGGGAATACTGAGCTGACCAACCTGGTTGAATTGGGAGAGCTGGAGTTGGGAGGAGTGACAGGCAAAATTGTGTGTAGAGGGTCTTGAAAGCCAACCTTATGAAGTTAAAATTTAGTGAGTTAGTCACTTAATTTTCCTATATCTTCAACTTCCTTTTCTGTAAAATGGAAAAGTAGATTCTTTTGACCTACCTTATGCAGTCATGAAAATGAACCATCTTGGTTGCAAACTCATTTCTAGACAAGTTTCCTTGATTAACTTCACTGTTTTGATCATCCTTTTCCTCTTTGGCGCTTGAGAGTTTAATTTATCTTATCCTGCAAACACATTCTCATTTAATACTGTGTCTAGAGTTGTCTAAAAATAACCTTCTTGGTCAAGTACCACCTAGTGAATTTAAGGAAAAGCAGCCTGGATAGGGAAGGGTGTGATATTTGTAGATTTTTTTTAAAGATTACCCATTCAAGTTGCACAAATGAAATAATTAAAATTCTGTGGTCTTAGAAATGATCAAGCTCTTGCCCCATGGGGACATTTCTGGTGAGGTCATAGCCAAATGATGGTGAATGAGGTAATAACCATTGGGTGAACATGCTAATCCTTCAAGACAGGGCTAGATTTACTGAGGAGGGATTGGATACATGCAAACTTTTGCCTTGCTTAGGTTTCTAAATTATGTAGAGCAACTGGCTTTGCAGGATCACAGGGCTGGGAATTGGAAGGTACCTTAGAATTCAAAGGATCACAGGATCACAGATTTAGTGACCATCTAATCTAACACTATCATTTTACATATGAGGAAACTGAGGTCCAGCGAAGTGATCTGACTTGTTCAGAATCATGTAGCTGGCTTTGCCGGTCTTCAGCTCTACCTATTCCTGCTTCAAGTCATCTAATCCAAAGCTATAGGTAAAAGGATTTACCCAGTGTTACATAGGTATCATGTGGCTGCTCTTCTTGTGGTATCCTTGAAGTGGCACTCCCTCTCCAATCATCTTCAAACTTTGGCTCCTTTCAGCTCCAATAAGGGACCCTTTGCCTCATCTTACTGGGAACTTGGCATAAATGCCATTTTCTGCAGGCTTCTGGCCATATCCTCTCTTTGTTCTTTCCAGCTCCCCTTCAGGCATTGTTTGTCCCTATTAGAAAGCAAAGGGGATCTTGTTTATTTGCATTTATATCTCCAGTGCCTTGCAAGAATAATCTCAATCTCTCTCTCTGTCTCTGTCTGTCTGTCTGTCTCTGTCTCTCTGTCTGTCTCTCCCCTCCGCCTCCTCCTCCATATTCTTTTCTCTCCCCTCTCTCTGTCTCCCTTTTCTCTCCCTTTCTCCTCTTCTTGTTTATCTCCCCTTCTTTCCCTTCTCTCTGTCTTGTCTCTCTCTTTCTATTCCCTCCTGTCTCGTTTTCCTTTGCTCCCTCTTTCTGCTTCTTTTTATCTTCTCTGTCTCTTTCTCTCTGTCCCCTTCTGTCTTTATCTTTGTTTGCCTCTGTTTATTTCCCTCTCCCTCTCCCTCTCTATCTCCATCTCTATCTTTGTCTCTGTCTGTCTATCTCTCTCTCTCAAGTGACATGCTGGACTTGTAGTCAGGAAGTTCTGAGTTTGCTATAACTTTATGACCTTGTGAGAATTACTTAGCCTCTGTCTGCCCCAGTTTCCTCAGTGTAAAATGGTTATAATAATGACATGTACCTTACAGGATTATTGTGAGGACCAAATGAGCTAATATAAAGCAGTTTGAAAACTTTGAAGCGCTATATAAATGTTTACTACTATGTATGCTATATATCCATGTGTCTATCTAGTAGAAGCAGACAGGATTCAAAACCAGGTCTTCTGACTCTAAATCCAGTGTCCTTTCCCTTATACTTCTGTAAAGATGGAATTGTGGACATCCTGCAAGAGGCCTATTCTGAGTCTCCCAGTTGCTGGTGCCTTGCACCTCTTCAGCATTCATTTATTTTGTATACATCCTCTAACTACTAATCTATCAGCATGTATCCCCATTAAACTGTAAACTCCTTGAGGGCAGGAACTGTCTCAGTTTATGTTTGCATTCTCAGCACCTGGTCAGGTGCCTATAACAAGAGAGATGCTTAACAAATGTGTGGGAATGGTTGATTGCGTTGGTTTTGCACATTCTTTTATGTGTTTCAGATATTGCCCCATCTTCCTGTCCCTGATTTCTGTATCTTTGTAGCATTGGACAGCAAGTATCTGGTGCCAGGCTGGTCAGTCTTGACTATGCCCCAGGTGCTTTGCTACTCTTGGCTCCTGACCTGGGGTCCTAGCCAGCAAAAATCCAGTGTGTGAATTCCAGCATTAAACACCAGACAAAACCAATGAAAAATACAGAGAGACCATCTTAGTTCATTTTGCACCTCTAGCGCCTTGCAGAATGACTTGCCCAAGGTTGCTATTTAATAAATATTTGTAAAATTAAGCAGCCTTCTACAGAGAGTACAGGGGCTCATTAATCAGTACATATTTCCATAATGAGGAGATAAGAGGTGATTTCCCTTCATTCGTGCAAAGTAGCCACAATTAAGGAAAGCCTGCTTAGAACTTTCCAGCAAAGAATGGTTAAGAATAATCTGAGATGGGTGATTTATTGGTAAGGGACTCTTGTTGCTAGTGAGTTTTGTGATCCAGAGCAAGCATTTCACTTTTCTGGGCCTCAGTTTCCTTATTTGGAAAAAGGAGGTAGTTGATCTGAGGACCCTTTCACTGCTAATACTTTATGTATATAGAAGAGAAAAGATTCATATAAAATGTATGTTAATGAACAGTATGGGTCATTGTGGTGATTTGGGGGAGGGGAGGATAGAATATACCCTAACCCTGTACAGAATAAGATTTTGGTAAGTGGTAGAAGACTTTGGGTTGTTAGAACTAGATGAAATCAAAGCTTGTTTTTTTTTTTTTCCCTTTTTTTCTTTTTGGAGGGGGGAAGGCAGGGCAATTGGGGTTAAGTGACTTGCCCAAGGTCACATGGTTAGTGTTAATTGTTTGAGGCCAGATTTGAACTCAGAT
Organism: Pseudochirops corinnae; assembly: GCA_028646515.1. Classification (NCBI taxonomy): domain Eukaryota; kingdom Metazoa; phylum Chordata; class Mammalia; order Diprotodontia; family Pseudocheiridae; genus Pseudochirops; species Pseudochirops corinnae. The sequence continues at coordinate 38,042,302 of CM053590.1, forward strand.
CCCCCACTCCATCAAAGCTTGTTGTGGTCACCCTAAGCTGATTCTGTCATTGACCCATGTTGGGTCCTTGTGTGGAAGGGTGCTCTGGTATGTAGGATTTTGGGGAAAAAAACAAGTTAAATGTCAGGCTAGGTTGTTAACTAAGGGTTGCTCTCATTTCTGGAGCTATTTCTTCATGAACCTTCACCCACTCTAATGGGACCTTTTCTTTAATGCCCTTTGGATTCCACCCTTTTGTAAAGAGCTCTGGATTTTGAGGGTTTACTTCTGAAGCCCAGGTGTGCCGCTTTGGTACCTTTGAGAATCTGATCTCTCTCTGAGCTTCAGTTCCCTCAGCTCTAAACGGTAGAGATTGGTTGGAATAGATGCCCTATAAGGTCCTATTCTAGACCTGTGATTCTCTGATCTAGCCAACAAAGGGGAAGAGGCAGTACCAGGAGCTAAGAACCCACATATTCTTTTCAAAAGTGACTCGAGAGGGAAGCAGGTTTATTTCCTATCATTTGCCTTCATGCACGTTCTTTTCCAGTCAACTGACCTGCTCCCTATTCCCTATAGCTTAATATTTCATCTCTGTGCCTTTGTGTAAGTGGATCCCTATTTCTGAAGTTCATTATTTGCTCATCTCTCCATGGTAGAATCCCTAGCTCCCTTCAAAACACACGTCAGACATTACTTCCTACATGAGACCTTTCCTAATTCCCTGTTCTCACCTTCTCATTCTTAGTACTCTCTGCCTCTTGAAATTACATTGAATATACTTTTAATTTACTTATGTATGAGCAGTAGAATGGAAGCTCCTTGAGGTGTAGGGGCAATTAATTTTTTCTTTGTAACTTGTGCCTAGAACAGTACCTGACATATAGTAGGTGATAAATGAACCTTTGTTACATTGAATTGGATGCACTTATTCAAACATCCCTACATTAATTGTAGTATGAGTAGAATGACCTGTGAGGGAAAGCCTTTGAAGCATGTGAAGATATTCTTTGCCTGGTTTCAGATCAAGACACTAAATGGAATTAAGTTTTGGTAAAGAATGAGTAGGGAGATGGGACTATTATGAGAATGAGATTATTGGTAAATAATGATTAAATTTGGTAAATAATATTGGTAAATAAATGGGACTATAATGAGAATGATGCAAGAAAATCATGAAAAGAGAGTCAACAACCTGACTGAAGAAAATAACACCTTAAAAAATAGATTAACTCAAATGGCAAAAGAAGCCCAAAAAGCCAATAAGGAGAAGAATACCTTAAGAAGTTGAATTTGCCAGATGGAAAAAGAATCTCAAAAGCTTGGGATTATTTGGTAAAGAATGGGTAGGGAGATGGGACCATGTAATGGTGAATAGTTTTCTAAAATATCTAGGCAATTTTCCTTGAGAATTTCTTGAAGGATGATTTCTAGGTTCTTTTTTTGATCATGACTTTCAGGTAGTCCAATAATTTTTAAATTGTCTCTCCTGGATCTATTTTCCAGGTTAGTGGTTTTTTCAATGAGATGTTTCACATTGCCTTCTATTTTTTCATTTGTTTGGATCTGTTTAATAGTATCTTGATTTCTCATAAAGTCATTTGTTTCCATTTGCTCTACTCTAATTCTGAAGGAATTATTCTCTTCAGAAAGCTTTTGAGCTTTCTCAAGCTCAAAATGAGGCATGTATGTACATGAGTACATGAGGCAACATGTACCATGTTGTATCCATCAACATGAGATGGATAGGTCCAGACAGTGACTTCATGCCTGTTGCAAGGTTTAGAGAGATTGTAGGGTAACAGTAGGCATCTTCTCTTTCCCTGGAACCTGAGTAGAAGTGGAAAAGAAAGTATCAGCTGCAGGGTAACTTGGCCAAGTAGAGAAGCAGCCCAGCCAAGAGGCAATGAAGGGGTCTGGCCGAGCAGCAGATTGATTGATCTGGCTCAGCAGAGATACCATGCTGTGCAATGAGCCAGCCCAGCTGGGCTGTGGAGATCCAATCCATCACCAATGCCACACCCAATATTAAGCTTCAGGAAGACTTCACAAAGGGAAAAAGACTTCCAGGGTCAGGAGTCGTAGGTACCCCTTGGTCACATGTGTTCTCTATACTTATATCCCTCTACCATTGTATCTTGAGCTTATGTCTATTCTCCTCATGGATATTGTAAGTCTGGTCTCCAAGTTGGTTGAGCCTTAGCATACATACCTCTCGGGGGCTGGGGAGGAAATAGACCAGGTTCCACTGGCTCAAACCAGAGTCACAAAGTCAGTAAATGGCAAAAGTGGGGCTTGAATCCAGATGTCCTAACTCTGAAGCTAACTCTCTATCTTATCACCCACCTGGTAGGTTTGTAATTAACCCTGATTTACAGTAAGGAAAGAGAGATATAGGGATGTTAAGTGACCTGCTTAGAGTATCAGTTGTAGCAGAGCTAGCCCCTCAAACCCAGAGATCAAAACTAGGAATGACTGGAGAACTTACAAAGAGTCAAATTAAGGTGTATTACAAGGAAAGACTGTCTAATACTTTGGGCTTCCTAAAATTGGAATGGGAGGCCTTAGAAGGTAAAGAGTTTCCTTTCCCTAAGAGGCTTCCAGCATTACCACACATAGGATATGCTGGAAAGAGAATTTCTGTTCAGGTACAGATTGGATGATAGATGGTTTCTGAGGTCCCTTCCAGCTCTGAGATTCTGTGATTCTTTCCTGTGGTTCCAAGACTGGTACTCCCCAAGGCTACCTCCTTATGTTGTACCCTTCATTGTTCAAATGAAGAAACTGAAGTCCGGGGTTGTTAAATATCTTACCCAGAGTCACACAACAACTAAACAACAATAGGATTTGAATTCAGGTTTCTTGACATTCAGTCCTGGCTGCTTTGAAGGCTGCAATACAAAGGAATGACTACATCACAGCTTCCAGTCTAGAGAAGAGAGTGAAAAAAAAGTATATTTATGCAAACACATACATACACCATGAAGTAGGAAGTATTCGAGTATATTGGTGATTGTACACACCTTCCCCCACCCCTGCACATTCTCTAAATGCAGTTCCCATACTGAGCTTCCTAACATCACAAGGTGACAGTGTCACCCTCTTCTCCACCCTTTATCCCCATCCATATTTGCCAATCATTTTTTTCTCTTCATTTTCCTAAATTTCTAATTAATACAATAAATTTTCCTGGCATGGACCGAGAAACCCATCAATTATGGGGTTAATTAGTATTGCTGTTTAAACCCAGCACAGAGTCATATTCATCGAATACATCTTGTTGGTCCAGGGCTTCATTAATTAGGTTCTAAAACCTTCCCAGAAAAACTTGACTCCATGCTAATGAAGCCCAGGGACCTACTTAGTAGGCATAGACAGGCTCACTCCTTTTCCCTCTGTGCTATTAAGTTGTGTCTAATTTGTCCACATGCTCCCAATAGTCGATAGCGAGGCCTTTATTTTTACACTGTATAACCCGTGTCAGGAGCACTTACCCTCAGTAATTCAGTGCAACTCTTGCATAATGGATGCCATGTAAGGAAAATGCATCATTGGAGATTCCAGAAGCAGCAGGAAAACTAAAATCAAATTGGCATTAATAAAGATGGGATAGTGGCATAATTTGAGAATGTTATTCATGAGAAGAGCTGATTATATTTTAGAGCTGATGATGTTTTAGTGGTATTAGCTAAGATAAGCATAGGATCAGGGGTTAAGTGTCTCGAATAATATCTGATTACATTTCAGAAATTCAATGGCTCCATCATCTTGCTGGCATGGACAATCATTCCACTGATGCAGATGGTGGCGCATCCTGGTGTTCATCTTGTTCAGTTCTGATTGGTCTTTCTGTAAATCTTCCATAGAAAATCTGCCCAGAGCACTGGAGTCCTTTGATGCAGAATTGCCCCCTTACTCTGTGAATTCTTGCTTGACATTTCTTTATTTCTTATGGCTGTTGGGAGACATTCATCATAGACATAGTCTTACTACCCTGAGTAAGCCCTTCATTGAACTAGAGCAGAACTTTTAGAATTTTTTTTGGGGGGGGGAGAGAGAGAGACAGAGAGAGGGAGACACAGAGAGAGAGAGATGGAGACAGAGAGACAGAATCAGAGACAGAGAGATAGAGAAAGATAGAGACAGAGACAAAAAGAGATAGATAGGTATGGAGAGATGCAGTCAGGCACACACACAGTATCAGAGACAGAGAGGAAGAAAGAAACAGTGATAGAGAAGAAAATAGAGAGAGAGAAAACAAAAGACAGACAGATACAGAGAAAGACAGAGATTTGAGAGACAAATGAGGGTATATGAAGTTGGTAGATGAGTTTTTACAAAGTGAAGTTAGCAGACTGAACAATCAAGATGTGGTTTGGAATATTCTAGGAAAAGTGTAATATTAATAGGAAAAACTGATTATAGCAAGTTAAGTAAGTATTTTTCACTATCCTACCTGAGGCAACAAGATCCCTTGTAGGCTTTCAATGTAGTAGTATCCAGCCTTCCCATAGTTCTTCACAATAATGCTAACCTAATGCCTAACCAGAGTTCTTTGCAGTAATGCCAATTCTAAGCCAATAAAGAGGCTTAGAGTCCATATCCCATCCTTCCTATTTCTTTTTTAATATTTTATAGATACCCAGGACAGAGGTCTATCACAAATCTAGGTCCTTTTTTTGGTTACAAATATCCTTTTTGATATATTTCTCTCTTGAAAGTCATTATTAGCATCATAGGATTATAGGGCTAGAGTGGGAATGGACCCTTGAGGCCATCCTCATCTTATAGGTGAGGCCTAGGTCCTGGAGAAGTTAAATGACTTGGCCAAGGTCCCATAGGTACTATGGAGTAGAGTCAGGATTCAAATCTAGGATTTTATGGCTCAAAGTCCAGTACTTTTTTCGTTGTACTTCATAATATCCTACAATTGGATGCCTTGTACTTTTGCATTGCCCTTGGGGGTCATTTAAAATTTTGGTTCTTTAGAGATGGTGATATTCTCTGATTCACAACTATATAGCATCATTAGAAAATTACTAGTGTTAAAACATCAGATGGTACAGAAAGATACTTAGTTGGAGAGAGCGCTAGACCCAGAGTCAGGAATACCTGAATTCAGATCTAGATACTTAGTAGCTATGGGACCCTGGGCTAGTCACTTAACCTGTTTCTGACTCAGTTTCGACCATATGCCTTTTTGTATTATAAATTCTCATAGCACCTAAAATAGTGGGTGCTCAGTAAGAGGTGTTAGCTTGATTGACAGGATACATACATGAACATATATGTATCTTATATGTCCTGTGTTTGGTGACTTCTAGAATGAATCAATCTGCAAGCATTTAATAAGCACTTATTCTATACCAATAAATGGGGATATTAAAGACAAAAATGAAACCATTACTGACCTCAAGAAACTTACATTTTAATCTGAGAGATAACATATACACAAAGCTATAATAGTCATTTTTGTTCCTACCTCTCCAGTCCAAAGATCTTCCATATATTATCGTATGTACATATAAAATAAAATGTGTGTAAAATCCTTAATCTGGGCCCTTGAGTGAAAGATTTAGAAGATTAATTCTTATCCTTCTCCCCCATTTTCTGACAGGGCAAGCATGGATGGGGAACTCTTTGTGGCCTCTTTAGAAATGACACTCTGATTGGCATTCATAGTTATTTGTTTCTCTTTGGAGACTGTGGACATTTTTTCTTTTGGGAAGATCGAACCACCAGGGGTGTTTGTAAGAGGGAGCAGGAGCCCTCCAGTTCTGGGCAATGACAGTTGATCAGCTATGACCTTGCTAAAAGCTAGAGCATTTGGGATTTAGGTTCCCCTGCTCTGAACAATAGCATACCTCTGCAGTGGCTTTTCCTCTCCTTTGGGCTAGGCAGAAACCTGCTACCAGCCATCAGACCAAATCTGTGACTTTCTACTTATCTCTACCATGTAGCTTTCTAGTTCAAAACAATTTTTTTGGTTCAGGTCCATACAAAACAAGAGAGAATAAGTTTAATGTTTGAACTATTTTTAATACAACATAAATAAATTGCACAGGTGTTCTTTCTCTCTCTTTTTTGGTGTCCATATCTCTATTCTCCGTTTCTGTCTCTATTTCATCTGTCTGTCTCTCTTTCTCTCTGTCTCTCTCATTCTCTTCAGCCCCGCCCTTTCCACCCCCGGCTTCTGCCAAGAGAACACCAAAGTTGTCTCATCCTTTTAGAAAATCTGATTTGCTCTCTCTCTCTCTGTCTCTCTCTCTCTCTGTCTCTCTCTCTCTGTCTCTCTGTCTCTGTCTCTCTCTGTCTCTCTCTGTCTCTCTTTCTCTCTCTCTCCCCTCTCTGTCTCTCTCTCTGTTTCTCTCTGTCTCTGTCTCTCTCTGTCTCTCTGTCTCTGTCTCTCTCTCTGTCTCTGTCTCTCTCTGTCTTTCTGTCTCTGTCTCTCTGTCTCTGTCTCTGTCTCTGTCTCTGTCTCTCTCTCTCTCTCTCTCTCTCTCTCTCTCTCTCTCTTTTCCCCCTCCCCGCCTCACTCTTGCTCCATGCATTCAATAATCAATGCAAATAACTCAGGTTGATGGCTATCAAATTTTAATAAAAATTTGAACTGCTCAGAAATGAAAACAAACATTTAGCGGAATTTCTCTATGCTGGCCACATTTCCCCCTTGGAAGTCAAAGAGTGACAAGGAAGAAAACAGAAAGCGATTCAAAGTGATTGCTTGCTTTAAGCAGGAGAAGTAAAGAAATGGTTATGAGGAAGCCTCAGGAGCCTTCCCCAGCTGCTAGTTGTTGCTTTGATCCAATCAGTACTCTCATGGCCACTACTTCTACCCCACCACTTTGATTTGCACATAGCCAGCAGTTCCGGAGAATATTCCTCCAGATCCTTCATCCCGCATCAGCATCTCATGGCCCCCAAATCTCCACCTTTGCTTCCCTGCTTCTTGCCTCACAGATAACAGAGAAGGCCATCTCACCCTCTAGAAATGGTGGGCCCGTTTATTGGCAGAGAAATGATCAAACTTAGGCATATGAGTCTTACTAAAATGGTATTGTGTCTTAAAAGGAGGAGGAAAAATGGGAGTTTTCTGATAAAAGAGATGTGGGGCATAGGGAATTCACTATTCAGCTTAGATCATTAAATATATATATATATATATATACATATATATATATATATACATGGAAAACAAGAACAGATAACAGAATGAGTTTAAAAGCATGGGTATGATGCTGTAAAAATAGCTAGGGGTGCTAAAACTCGGAACGAGCTGATGCTGGCAAGAAAGATGATGGTAAAAGATTGTAATAAAATATTAAAAATTTGAAATAAAAACAATTTATTTTTTCTATATTATGGAAAAGAGGAACTCTAAGAAGGGACAGGACAGTTCTTTGTGGTGGACTGAATGACAAGGACAAGAAAAGACAGAGCTGCTTAATTTCTTTGCTTCTGCTTTCTCTGTTAAGGAGTTTGAACTCTGGACTAGAACTCCGAACAAAAATGGCTAATAGAGAGTTTGATGCCTAAAATTAGTAAGGAGATGTTAACAAGGGGACTAATGGTGACTGATGAATTCAAGTCATGTTGCCCAGATGTACTAAATTTTTGGGTATGTAGAACAGGAGGAGACACCACATGACTGAGATGGGGCGAATGTCCTGATTTTTGATAAAGGAAAGATGCCAAGTTTACAAACAACAGGTCAATGAGTTTGGCTTTGGATCACGGCAAAATTCTAGAACATGGGTATTCTGGATGACAATACGCTGTCTCCCAAATTCAAACATTTCCACAGATTGTTTCTCAAGCCTGGAACACTCTCCTCCTTCTCTACCTCCTAATTTCCCTTGCTTCCTTAAAGTCTCAGCTCATACTCCACCTTCTGCAAGAAGTCTTTCACGGGCTTCCTTAAACTTAGTGTCTTCCCCTTAGAATTAGTCCCAATCTTTCTTGTATATGTATTTTGCACCTAGTTTTTTGTATCTCCCCCATTAGACCGGCAACTCCTTGAGAACTAGAATTGTTTATTACCTTTCTTTGTGTCCCCAGAGCTTAGGAAACTTCCTGGCACATAACAGGTGTTTAATAAATATCAGTTGACTCACTGATGAGGAAACTGAAGCCTAGAGAGGAAAACTGATTTGCTTAAAGTACCATGGTTGGTAAGTGGAAAAGCTTAGGACTAGAATCTGGGTCATTTGAATCTGAATCCAGTGCTGGCTTCACTAACTTTACCATTACTTTTCAGTGAGGAGGAACTTGTGTGGAACCATCCAGACTCTCTCAATGGGTCTCCCCAGTGGCCCTCTGTACTTAAAGCAAGACAGCATCTATAGCTGAGAAATGAGAAGGAGGCTGAAGAGCCCAGGTAGAGACTGAATCAAAGGATTAGAGAATCATAGAATTAGGACAGGAAATCTTAGAGATCATTTAGTACCTCTCCTTTCATTTTACAGATGAGAAAACTGAGGCCCAAGGTCACATAGGCCTCAGGGGTACAAGTAGAGGCAGGATTTGAACCCAAGTCCTCTGGTCCCACGGTCAGTGAATGCTCTTTCCACCTCATCAGCACCTGGAAGCATAGAACTTTACAGGGTCATTATAGATTTATGTACTATTGTTAAGAGTTAATATTGAGTTAGCAGTCCATTTAGGACTTGTAACTATAGCTCAGCTGTGACTAATAGAAAAGCTAAGATTGATTGGCATGACAGATTGAAACACTACAAAAGTCGTGTGTGTGTGTGTGTGTGTGTGTGTGTGTGTGTGTGTGTGTGTGTGTGTGTGTGTCTAGATAAAGAAAGAGAGAGTGTGAAATTCCTTTTACTAGGTGCTATGGTCACTGACAAATCTCTCTCCTCTGGGAACATGAATGTTTCCTCCCAAGGCAGAGAAGACTTGGAGGTACACAGGCTTTGTAAGTCAAATAGTGGATCATACCTTGCTTGAGGAAGAAATCTTTCCAATCAATTTTCTCTGGATGGCTTCCAGGAAAATCAGATTATAGACTTACTTGTATCCATTAATGTCAGTGTGCTCTGAATTACAACATAGCTCTTCATCCAGCTTTCAAGTTGGTAGAGCAAGCTGGCCTTTTATTTCTCTTCATTTTAGAAACAGATGATTAGCATTTTATGGGAAAACTCATTTGCCATGTGGGTCTGAGAGGAAAGTGCTTGTTTTGTACTAATTCGCTTATCTAGTGTTTGTGTGTGTGTGTGTGTGTGGGGGGGGGGGTGAGATGGGGTTGGGGGTGGGGAGTGAGATCTATGGTTTCATTTTCTTTTTCCGACATAAAGTATAATATAATTCTCTCTCAGTTCTAGTTTCATAACATGGTAGAACTGGACATCATTTATTCTACAGCCTCCCTCTCCACCCCATTTCAACTATTCATGCTTCTAGTAGAAATGAAGTTTCCTGAAGGCTGGGACTGTATCATTTTTTGTCCTTCCATCTTCAGTCCCTAGCACCGTGCCTTGTGCGGTCTTTATTGGATGGCCACTTGGTATTTTCCTTTGTTTCGTAGGCTTCCATGGCCAAAAATTCATCAAATGGCCAGGCTATTGGCGTTGAGACTCTGATCTTGACTGGTTCTTGGAAACCAGTCCCCCTTGTTAGGATGGTTGAAAAAACCTTTCTTGTAGGATTCCAAAGCATGGTTTTGTGGCACAATTTTCGAGAACCTATGGTCAGCTGCACCTCTGGATAAGGCACTCACATTGGACTTTGTGGAGGGTAAACTAATGCTTCTTCCTCCTCTTCCTCTTCCTTCCTCCTTCCTCTTCCTCCTTCTCCTCCTCTTTCCCTCCTCCTCCTCCTTCTTTTCCTCCTCCTCTTCTTCCTTCTTCTCCTCCATCTCCTTTTCCTTTTTCATCTTCTTTGCCTTCTTCATCACCATCTATTTCTTTCTTCAGATTTCCCTTAACAATTTTGAGGAAGTTTGCAATATTTTCAAGCGTTTTCTCTCCTTTTCTTCTTGAATAAGGGAAACACAGTGCTTATGAATATATATCTGGGGAGTGGGTGGGAAGGGAAATGTATTCATTTGATAAGCACTTAATAAGAGCCTCCTATGGACACACCTCAGACATCCCTCCCTCCCAATGCATTACTTTCCTTTTTCAGGAAAAGAGGGGGTTGAGTAGATGCTAGACAACATGAAAAGTCCTCTAGGAGTTTATGTTGGGGAGGACAGCCTCCTCCACAGAAATAACAAGGAACAAACAAGCATTATTTTGATATATCCTCTGGGCTTTTTTCCAGTTAAGCCTGAAAAATTTCTGCTGGAAAGTTTTTGCCACACTTTTATCATCTAGAATCTGCAAAATCCATAGCTTTGGAAAGGAAAGAGAAAAATAATTAAACTCATTAATCAGAAAACAAGCAAGGCACCAGTTCATCATTTCCTCCAACTTACACATGCAGATGAAAGCTGGAAAGAAAGAAGCTCTGGAAACAGGCACCCGTGCATGGCATTAACAACTTTTCTTCTATGGAACTGAAGTAGCAAAGGTAGCTTGTTCACTAGGCAAGCAAAGGGATCTAGAGAAGTCAGGGCAGGAGAGGGAAGTCCAAAGACAGGGAACTCATTTTTTTTGGTCCTCTTGAGGTTACCCTAGGTTACTTCTAGGGAAAACTGGGAAGGAGATGAGTTTGTTTTCACTCACTCTGCCCAATTGCTCTTGGGAAACTTGTTTCCCAGGTTCCAAGTGTCCTCCTTCAGGCTGTTTTTCAGCTTCCTGACCTATGCCCAGGTCCTAGTTTTTCACATAGTAGCCTATACTCTAGTCCTTTTTCATCTCCCTCTCATTAAAATGTATCTGTCCTTCCTTCCACCCTCCATTGCTCTATCCTTTCTTCCTTTTCTCCCTCCCTCCCTCCCTCATTTTCTCCTCTTCCTTTTCCTTTTCTCCTTCCTTCCTTCCTTCCTTCCTTCCTTCCTTCCCCCCCTCCCTCCTTCCTACTTCCCTCTCTCCCTCCCTCCCTTCCTTCTTTTCTTTTCTGAAAATATCATTTTGCTACCTGATTATAAAAATGCACACTGCCTTTTAAGGAGTAATATTCTTTTTTTTGGACAAGGCAATAGGGGTTAAGCGACTTGCCCAGGGTCATGTAGCTAGTGTTACCTGTCTGAAGCCAGACAGCCCTCCTGACTCCAAGGCTGGTCCACTGTACCACCTAGCTGCCCCAGGATTAATATTATTTTAAAAATATACTTTAAAAGTATTATTGATGGATTTTGTTTTTTGTCATGATAATTTCTGGATAATGAGCCCTTTTTTTGTAACAAAATTGCTGTAAAGCAAAACAATTGGACAGATTGAAGGCATCTGACAAAGCAGTTGACATCTACAACCTTCCACCACTCCTAGGAAAGGAGAAGAGGGATCAAGCTCTTTTATTCATTTTTGTTTAGCCTATTACCCATAAGACAATTTACTTATTAAATTAGATAATGACCAATAATGAGTCAGAAACTTGATCTTAGCTAGGAATGAATACTTATTTGCATTTTAACACGGTCTTTTCCAGATGCTTTTCACTACAGACATGACTCTTCCTATATCATTAGAAGGCCTGCCTGCCTCCAAACAGCATTTCCCCAAAAAGAAAAGCATTTCTACTTTTGCCTGCTTGTAGAACCAGGTCTGGTGAGGGATAAATAACATTTTTGGTGACAGATTCAGATCTACAAGATCTCAGTAGTTCAGAACAATGGACAGAATCAGTGCAGATGAAATGGAAAAGATATAAGCATAAAATCTTACTGTTGGATATTAAAAAATGCAATGTCATAGGCAGTTGACGAAGATATACCTGGATGACTTTTTTGTGTGAAAAAGATCTGGAAACTTTAGTGGATGACAAGCTCAATAGGTGTTAGGTAGCAGAGAGGCCAAAAAGACTGATGGGATCCTAAGGTAAATTAATGTCTGGAACATTATGGTTTACTATGCCAGTCAGACGATATTTGAAGTACTATGTCTAATTCTAAGTGCTATGCTGTAGGAAAGATATTGATAAATTGGAAAGTGATTAAAGCAATGCTGTTGGGATGGTGAAGGGCCCCAAGTACATGCTGTATGAAGATCACTTGAACGATCATAGTATCACAGATATAGAGTTGGAAGGAACCTCAGAGGTTATCTGGTCCAACCTTCTCCTTCAGATCAGGTAATTGAGTACCAGAAAGATTAAGTGACTTCCCAAGGTCACACAGGTAAGGATCAGAGATAGCATTTGAACTGAACCCTCTGACTCCAAAGCCAGTGCTCTTTCCACCCTCCCTAAACTAAAGACATTTAACCTGGAGACAAAAAGAGCAAGTAGGAAGATGATAGTTGTCTTCAAGTATTTGAAAAGCTGTTGTCTGTAGGAAAGATCAGATTCACTCTCCTTGGTCCAGGAAAGCAGGATGGGACATATAAGGCGAAATTTCAGAGAAGGTTTTGGTTCCATGTGAAAAACCCTCCCAAAAAGAGCAATCTTAAAGTAGCACAGTCTACCTTAGAAACTAGCAGTTCCTTTCTCACTGGAGCCTGCTGAGTAGAGGTGGGAGAACCAGACATTGATTAAGCTGTCCACTGGATGCTTAGTCATGGATGGGTTGGATTACATGGCCTCAGACAGGTCTCCCAAGCTGTGATTCTGTCATTCTGTGTCATCTTGTGGTCTCATCAAAGGCTGCTTCAGTGGGCCCAGAACAGCTTCTGTAGAAGGGAGAGGTGGACAACAGAGACTAAAGAGATACACTGATAATGGAAAGCCATTGTACCATTTTTAATCAGAAGTGTGACATGGTAAAATCTCCTTTTAAGGTAAAGGTAGTATGGTATGTTGCAATGAACAGTGACCTTAGCCTCTATAAGCTGGAATCTGAACCTACTTTATTCTTCTTTGGCTTTGGGAAAGTATTTTTAACCTTTCTGGCTCTGTTTACTCAATTGAGCAATGAAGTGGTTATCTTTTTTTTTATTTTTGCCTTTTTGGAGGGGGGAAGGCAGGGCAATTGGGGTTAAGTGACTTGCCCAAGGTCACACAGCTAGTAAGTGTTAAGTGTCTGAGGCTGGATTTGAACTAAGGTCCTCCTGATTCCAGGGTCAGTCCTCTACTCACTGCGCCACCTCACTGCCCCAGTTAAATGAGGCTGCTTGGTGGTAAGGCAAGACCTGAGTTCAAATCCTGATTTAGAAACTTAAAATTTTTGCGACCCTGGAGCAAACCACTTAAGATTTCACAGCATCATTTTCCTCATCTGTAAAATAAAGGGCTAGAGTCAATGGGAATGTTGGACTTGGAGTCAGGGAGACCTGAGTTCAAATTTGAACTAGGACACTTAGCTGTGTGACCTTGGGAAAGTCTATTTACTTCTGTCTGAGTCACTGGTCTTTAAGGACCCTTCCTGCTCTAAATTTATGATCTCTTCCAACTTTAGATTCTCAGAGAATCATTTAGTAGTGGTAGATATGATGGGGGCTGCTAGAAGGTGTACTGGGTATAATGCCAGACCTGGAGTCAGGAAGACATGAGTTCTTGAGTTCAAATCTGGCCTCACTAATAGCTGTGTGACCTTGGGTAAGTCACTTCACCCTGTTTGCCTCAGTTTTCTCATCTGTGAAATGAGCCAGAGAAGGAAATGGCGAAACTACTCCAGGATCTTTTCCAAGAAAACTCCAAATGGGGTCAGGAAGAATTGGACAGGACTGAAATGACTGAATAGCAAGAGACAGGATGGATTAGAATAAGAAAAGATTGAGGGGCTTTTGTTGTAATTCAGGAATGACATTTCAGGTAGGACAGGGCATTAGGACTAGATTTTTTGATAAATATTTATCTCACTTAATTGATATTTTCAGTTTTTACATTACTTTTATTAGTGAATATAAATCTCCCCCTCCCTAATCTAGGGAGCTATCCATTGTAATATAGATTAAAAAAGAAAGAGGGAAAAAAAGCAGCTTAACACATAGAATTGTCTGCCAGCACGGGAGGTCAGGAATGTGTATTTTGAAGGCAGGAGGGATGATGTTAGTGACTGAGTTGGAGTGGAAAGGAGGAAAAGGAGCAGAGAAACTCGAATGCCAAACTTTGCCTGTTTCACAGTTGTGTTTCTTGCCAGTCTCAGTCCAGATGATTTTTAAATCCTGCTTAGAAACAGTGTCGTCTAATTGAGATTTCAAGGTTCGGACAGAGAAAACAGTATAAACTCTTGTTATTATTTAGTCATTTCAGTCCTGTCTCATTCTTTGTGATCCCATTTGGGGGGTTTTCTTGGCAGAGATAATGAAGTGGTTTCCCACTTCCTTTCCCAGCTCATTTTACAGATGAGGAAACTGAGGCAAACAGAGTGGTGAAGTGATTTGCCCAGGGTCACACAGCTAGTATGTGTCTGAGGCCAGATTTAAACTCGAGAAGAACATAAAATATGACTAGGGGTATAGGAGGAGGAGACTTTCAGTGGGGTGATGGAACAACTGCTCCAGAAAAAGATTTTAACCAAGAAAGTCTTGGGCTTACAACAGTGAATTATAACAGTTCAATTTCTATCTTACTCAGGCCCAGGAGGAGAGACCCCTGCCTTCTTGGTGTAGCAATGAAAAAAGATGAGTGTTAAGGGCGAGATATTTTAGATGCGAAAGACAGACTGAAGGATGCCTTGAAATCAGATGCTTGTGCATAATGCAACACTACATATTTCAGTAATGAGATCATATCCCAAGTAACAAGAACAAAAGATTAATTTTTCTGGGGTGACACAGTGATGTCTGATATTAAAAAGAAGCAATTCTGAGGAATGGGGCATGGCATTTCAAGGGCTTTTTCAATGAGGAGGATGAGATAGGGCTTCCTATGACAAATAAGTGAATATTCTTTTGTTCAATTATTTCAGTTGTGTGTATCTCTTTGTGATCCCTTGTGAGGTTTTCTTGGCAACTGAAATAGTTTGCCATTTCCTTCTCCAGCTCATTTTACAGATGAAGAAACTGAGGCAAACAGGGTGAAGTGATTTTCCCAGGGTCACACAACTAGAAAGTGTCTGAGATTCAAACACAAGAAGAAGAGTCTTTCTGACTCCAGGCCTGGCACTCTATCCTTTGGAGACTTCTTTAAAAAAAAAAATCCAACTCCAGGGGGCAGCTAGTGGTGCAGTGAATGGAGCACCCACCCTGGAGTCAGGAGGACCTGACTTCAAATCGGACCTTGGACACTTGACATACTTCCTAGCTGTGTGACTTCCTAGCAAGTCTCTTAACCCCAATTGCCCCTCCAAAAAAGTAAAAAAATTTTTTTACAAACTCCATAGTACTGATTTGAAGGGACTGATTTTACAGGTGAAAATGGAGAGAAATAAGAGGCAGCTAGGTGGTACTGTTGATTAAATAGTAAACCTAGCATCAGGAACACCTGAGTTCAAATCCTGCCTCAGATGCTTTCTAACTGTGTGACTCTGGGTAAGTCACTTAATCTCTGTCTGCCTTAATGTCCTCATTTTTTTAGAAAATGTTTTTATTGGTTGATACATTGAAAAAGTCTGAAAATGTGCAACACGTAATACTTGTAGCCCTGTCATAATCATTAAGCTAATAAGTGTCAGAGACAGGATTTGAACTCTATCATGTCTATATGCCATCTAATAAGCCACAGTGCCTCTTAGCATACTTCACTCAATGTTCAAATGTTACATAAAACTTAGATATTAGTCCGGCAACATGAATAAAAAACATTTTCTGATCATCTACAATGTGTCAGGCATGGGGGATATAAGTACAAAAGTGAAACTGGGCCTATCCTCAAAAAGCTTATGTTCTATTGGAAAGGAAGCATATTCCTAAATAAGTCTGTACAAAATAATAATTTTGGGGAATGGTGGAGTGTGCTGGTTTCTGAGGGGGTGGTGGTCAGGAAAAGCTTCATGTGTAAGGTGAACCACTTACATAGGATATTGGAGGAAACAAGGGATTATAAAAGGTAGAGGTGAGGTGAGAGTGTATTCCAAGCATGGGGAATAGTTACAGAGATGGGAGATGTATGAGGAACAGCAGGAAGGTCAGTTTGGCTGTGGTGTACAGTGTGGGAAGAGGAATCATGGATAGTAAGGTTAGAAAGTTTAATTGGGGCCAGGTTGTGAAGGGAATTTAAAAGCTAAACATACTTTATGGATGAAAGGTACATCTCCAACATACTTGTGGCTCCTGAGATTTCTACATCAATCATTTCTTTGGGTTAAGGTTTTGAAAATAGAAAAAAAAGATACTGAAGGAACCCATACCCATAGACAAAGAAGAAACATGTCTATAGGATCCTAAAAGCCAAAACTTCTTGATGTTGGAAGCTATCTAGAAAATCATTCCATCCAATTTCTATCCAAATTGTAAGTTGTTTATGACATCTTCATTCCTGAGGTGGATTTACCATCACTTCCAGTGATGGAGAACTTGCTATGTATTCAGGCAGACCATTCCTTTTTTGATAAGTCTAATTCTAAGAATGAGTGATTTTTATTTGAGGGGGATTCTATATAGACTGTCTCAATGGAAGAAGAGAATTTTCAGATTTCTGGGGTGTGTGTGTGTGTGTGTGTGTATATGTGTGTGTGTGTGATATGTGGAAGTCATTATATATAGGAGAGTTCTGTGTAACCCAATTTCATTATACTATGTGAAGAGACATGCCTTTTGTGACTGGCCTGGAAAGCTACAGCTCTGATGGTGAACAGAAGTATGAAAGAAGAACCTTTCCTACCCAGTGAATCTAGCCAGCATCAAATCCACAGAAGCATCAGAATTTCTCAGGCTTAGAATTCTTAGATTAAGTCAAATTTTTTGGCTGCTTTTCTACTGTTGCGAACTTGAAGTTACTGGTTCCATAAAACTATTCAATTTAAGGCTAGAACTTTCCTTATTAACCTCTGCTAAATCCCTAATTGTGTCTTCATTTTAATAGCCCACTTTGATAACTCATCACTTTAAAATACAAGACAATTGGGTGATACAGTGATTAAAGAGCTGGACCTGGAGTCAAGAAGATGAGTTCAAGTTTGGTCTTGAAACTTACTAGCTGGCAGGGGTGGAGCCAAGATGGCGGCGTAGCAGCAGCAACATATCGCAGCTCTCACATAGCCACCCCAAAATACCCATAAAATAGGACTCTAAACCAATCCTAGAACTCCAAAATGCACACAAGGATACTTCCCACTAAAGTCAGCTCGGC
>CM053590.1:38060003-38079918 GCA_028646515.1 Pseudochirops corinnae
CTACATCCAACTGGAACTTGAGATACACAGGCACTACGGTTGGGAGATTCATCTTGCCCTACCAAAAAGTGACATAGGAGAGAATAGATTGGGGGAGGGGGGACACACTGGGATGGCTGTTTTGGGGTGGTGGGGAGGGAAAGAGGGGGAGAAAATATGTAACTCAAAATCTTGTGGAAATGAATGATGCAAACTGTAATAAAATTAAAAAAAAAAGATATTTGAGCTCAGGAATATAAAATCTGATACTGCTTCCATTTCTTTTCCCTCTTCTGTCAGGAAGTGATGGGACCAGTTGCCAAGAGCTTAGTTTTTTTTTTTTAATGTTAAGCTTTAAGGCAGCTTTTATACTCTCCTCTTTCACTCTCATCAAGAGGCTTCTTAATTCCTCTTTACTTTCTGCCATCAGAGTGGTATTATCTGCATATCTGATTGTTGATGCGTCTCCTGGCAACCTTAATTGCAGTTTTTGATTCATCCAGCTTGGCGTTTCACATGATGTATTCTTCATATAAGTTAAATAAATAAAGTGATAATATACAGCCTTTTCATACTCCTTTTCCAATCTTACTTAAAGCAATAGTCATTTCATGTTCAGTTCTAACTGTTGTTGCTTCTTGGCCCACATACAGGTTCCTCAAGAGACAAATAGGATGACCTAGTTCTCCCGTCTCTTTGAGGACTTGCCACATTTTTTTGTGATCCACGCAGTTGAAGACTTTAGTACAGTCAATGAAGCAGAAGTCGATATTTTTCTGGAACTCCTTTGCTTTTTCTGTAATCCAGTGAATGTTGGCAATTTCGTCTCCACTTCTATGAAATCCAGCCTGCTCTTCTGGTAATTTTTCATTTGTATGTTGCTGAAGCCTAGTTTCCAGAAGCATAAGCATAAGCATTCCCTTTCTGGTATGTGAAATGAGCATAATTGTTCTGTAATTTGAACCTTCCTTGGCCTTGCTGTTCTTTAGTTTTGGGATATAAATTGATCTTTCCCAATATAGTGGCACTGTTGTTTTTTCCAAATTTGCTGGCATATTGAGTGCAGTACTTTAGTAGCATCATCTTTTAAGGTTTTAAATAGCTCAGTTGGAAGTCCATTACCTTTACTAGCCTTATTGGTAGCAACATTTCCTAAGGCCCAGTTGATTTCATTCTCTAGGATGTCTGGTTCTGGATCAGTAACTACAGAATTGGGTGATGTTAAGATCTTTCTTGTATAGTTCCGTTGTATACTCTTGCCATCTCTTCTTAATTTCTTCTGCTTCTGTCAAATCCCTACCATTTTTGCCTTTTATCGTGACCATTCTTGCATGAAACTTTCCTTTGATATCTCTAATTTTTTCAAAGAAATCCATATTTCCCATTCTATTGTTTTCTTCTATTTCTTTGCATTGCTCATTTAAGAAAACCTTCTTACCTCTCCTTGCTATTCTCTATAATTTTTTCAGTTAGATATAGATACCCCTCTCTCCTTTGCCTTTCACCTTCCTTCTTTCCTCAGCTATTTGTAAAGCCTCATGAGACAGTCAGTTAGCTTTTTTGCTCTTTTCCTTGGAATGTTTTTTGTTGTTGTCTCTTGCGCAATGTTTCAAACATCTGCCCATAGTTCTTCAGGTTTGGTATCTAAGAGACCTAATCTCTTAAATCTCTTTATCACCCCCACTTCATATTCATAAGGATGTTATTTAGGTCATTCTTGCTATGTTCCAGAGCTGAGGAATGTGAGGAGAGCTGGGAGGGTAAAACAGTTTCCTTACCAAAGTACTGGCCAGCTTCTTTTCCATTTAAGGAAATGGAGCTGATTTATACGTACTTGAGATGAGCAAAGCGTATGATCTAAGAACAAAAATGAAGTTTTGAATATTTTATATTACAGTGGAACTGAGAGACTGAGAGGATAGAGTAGAGAGAGACAAATAGATGGATGAACAGACAAACAAATAGATTGATAGACAAAGCATTTATTAAACACACATTACGGGCTAGGCATTGTGCTAAGTACTGTGAATATAAATATAATTTAAAAAAAGATAGTCCCTGCTCTCAGGCTGCTTAAATTCTTTTTACAATTTAAAAAAAATTGCCAAAAATCCATTTTATCTCCTTCCTATCTCCTCTTAGCCCTTTAACTGAGAGAAAGAAAAACAAAGCCCTTGGTATGAAAATGTTTAGTTAAACAAAATAAATTCTGCACTAGTCGTGTTTTTTAAAAATCTCAATGTGCATTCTGAGTCCTTCATTGGCCTATCATGTGCTCAGTAACATGATTTGTCCTGAGGCCTCTGCAATCATGGTTGGTCATTATGCTGGTTAGCATTCCTGAGTAATTCAAAGTTGTCTTTACCACATTGTTGCCATTTTATAAATTGTACCCTTGATTCTGCTCATTTCACTTTGCTTCAGTTCTTATAAGTCTTCTCAGGTTTTTCTGAAACTATCTACTTTATTATTTCTTGGAGTACAATAGTATTCCACCATTTTCTAATTGATGAGTACCTCCTCAGTTTCCAATTCTTTGCTACCGCAAAAAAGTTGCTTTAAATATTTTTGCACATCCTTAGAGTTTATTTTGCTCAGGACTAATCTCTTCCTTAATCTAGTCTCTCTCTTATTTTCCTCTTTCCCTTCTCTCCTTTCTCTCTCTTTCTCTTGCTCAGTAAAATGCATTTCTGTGAAATATATTTCTATGTACACTGTGTAGGTATTCTTCCCCCCTTTGACCATCCCCAAAGGAAAATGAGGTTCGAGTGTCACCTGTGCTCCCCTACTCCCTTCTCCTTGCTTGTGTAGATTTCTATTTGAATACCCTGGTTAGTTATGTGAGATAGTTTCCTTACTTTTCTTCCTCCATTCCATTTCCCTAGGCCTAGAATATTCTTCTCCCTCTCCATTCATTAAGAACTTAGGCCTTCTAATTAGAACCCTTCTATGACCCCTCATAAGGACCAGAGAAGATGATGTATCATTTTCCAATCTTCAAATATAAACAGTTTGTCTTTTTTTAAACATTTCTTTATGATTGTCAGTTTATGTTTACCTTTTAAAGTTTGTCTTACCTGCAGAGATTTTTCTTCAGTTTTTAAGCTTTGTTCTTTTCATCAGGAATAATTGAGGTCCTCTATTTAATTAAGATATTTTGTTTTTTGTTTTACTTTTGAAGGATTATATTCAGTTTTGGTGAGGAAATTATTCTTGGTTGTAAGCCTCTACTGTCTGGAATGTTGTGTTCCAAGCTCTCTGCTTCTTTGTAGTGGTGTCTGTTAAATTGTGTGTGATCCTGACTATGTCTCTTTGGTACCTGAATTCTTTCTGGCTTCTTGCAGTGTTTTCTCTTTGACCTGGAATCTATTCATATCAGCTATAATGTTACTGGGAGGTTTCATTTTGTGGTTTCTATCAGATGGTGACCAGTGAATTCTTTCTATTTCTTCTTAGCCCTATGGTTTTAAAAGATCCAAGTAATATTTTTTGTGATTTATTTGTAGATGATATCTAGGCTATTTTTTTTGGTTCATAGCTTTTAGTTAGTCTGGAATAACTTAAATTTTTTCTTTCTTGATCTGTTTTTCTGGTTAGTTATTTTTGTTATGAAATATTTGCTATTTTCTTCTATTTTTTTGACTTTGCTTTAATATTTCTTTTTGTCTCATTGAGTCCTTATCTTCTATTTGATTCATTCTAATTTTTAGGGGGTTTGTTGCTTGGGTAAGGTTTTATATCTCTTATACCTGGCTATTAATTTCCTTTCCATAGCTTTAATTTATTTTCACTGTTTTCCTCTAGTGCTTTCATTTAATTTATTGGAAAAAATGCTTTTATGGAAGCTACTGCTTCATCTATTCTAGGAATTCTAGTTGAACTTGCATCCAAGCTATTTTTTTTTTCTTTGAGGCTTTGCTTACAGATGTTTTGGATTCATTCTCTTCTGGGTTTTCTGTGAGTATCCCTCTTACCATAATAACTTTTTATGGCGAGAATATAGTTTTGTTTGCTTTTTCTTCTAAGAGCCATTTCCTAGCTTGGTAGGACCAGGCTTCAGCATATGCTGGAAGGAATGTTGTGTTTGGTTCTGATGTTGCTTTCTTGGGGGTGTTGAGTATTGTGTTATTCTGGTCTCCAGGACAGCTTAGGTTAGGGACTTGAAAGCTTTCAGTTCTTGCAAAATGGTTTGATTCAGGGTAGAGTCTGTTTTCTACCTTTTTGGTATGAGCTCTGCAAATTCCTCAACTGAGTTTGGATTTGAGCAAAACACCTGGGCTTGTCCTGTTTGGAATTCCAGTAGATTTCTTCCAGTAGGCTAGATTCAGACGCTATTAACCAGCTGGAAGGCTCTGTTGGTTCAGAAGACAAAACTCTGTGCTTTTGTTTGTCTGGGATTCCCATCCTGCTTATTCTGCTATAGACTGCTAACTGGACTGGAAGTTGGAACTGAGACCCTGCTCCTCTCCTGGTATTTAAGTTACACAATTGGGCTTGTTTTTCAACTTGCTTCTTGCTCAGTACATAGCCTAGGGCTTGTGATCAATCTTTATCCTGCAACACCACCCCCAGGTGTAGCTCCCGTCCTCAGCCAGCCTTGGATCTATGAGGCAGAATCATGTAGAGAATGCTATTTGGCACCTGTTTCCACACTCTGAGCAATGTCAGTCCCCCTGCCTCACCACCCAACACACAGTATGGGTTTGGGATCCTGGTACACAGCCACAATCCCCTTTCAGTTCCTGTACATTGAAATTCTCTGTGTTGTCCTACTCTAGGCCAGACCCCATCTCTAGTGTTCACAGACTTTTCTGTCTATCTCCTTAAGCTGAGCTGGACTATCAATATGCTTGCTGTGATTTTTTCCCCTTGTATTTCCTGATCATAACTCAATATATGGTGCATTTTCGGGATCTATTTGCATAAGTTATGGGATGGAGTTTGCCTATACTTCTTCATCCTATTCTGCCACCTTTGTCCCATCCCTCAGGAGCTCACATTCTAATGAGAGAAGACAATACATAAAATGGAACTTAAAAGCATCAGAGAAGGAAGGGAAGATAGGAACTTAAAGGAGGGATCAAGGTGGAAAAGTCATCTAGGGAGTCATATAGGCTTGGCCATGTTGGCAATGAGAGTTGTTGGCATGAATGCTTCCTCAAGTGGAGATTGCAGAGAGGAACTGATTGTGGGAGAAAGAACCTATGGGGATAGAAGCATAACTAATGTGACAAGGGAACTGAGGTGGAGATGGAGAAGTCAGCTAGGGAGTCATAAGCTGGGATGGATTGGAATGGTCTTGAGTATAGATGACAAAGTAGTAAACAGAAAAAAGAAATAGAATATTGCAATTAATTCAATTTACAAACCAATTGCCAGGTACTGTGCTAGAAGATGAATATATAAAACCAAAAATAAACAGCTCCTGTCCTCAAGGAGCTTATATTCTAATTGGGGGAAATAGCATGTACACAGTTACCAGATATATGCAAAATTGTTACAAAGCAATGGGGGGGGGTGAGGGGAATGGGAATGTACTAACAAGTAGGCAAATGTGGGAAGGACTCTTCTAGAAGGTAAGAGTTGAATGCAACTAAGTGGAGGTGAGGTAGGAGAGCATGGGAGAAAGCCTGACCAAAGGTATAATAGAGAGAAAAGGTATATCATGGTTGGGGAAAATCAAATACAATAATTTGACTTAGACATATAATGGACAAGAATATCATAAGCAAAACATCATAGATTTGGAGGTAGAGTTCAAATAGCTGACCAGCTTTTGCTACCTTATGGTGTGCCCTGGCTGAGGGGAAACACTTTTTAGATATCCATTGAGAGGACTGACTGAGGAGAGCTATGGATCTTACACAGTAATCATAGCACCTCCAGTAGATGGAGGAGCAAGTACATCCTGAAGATAGCACCTTAGAAGGGGATGGTAGCCAAGGCCTGGGGTGTGTGTGTGTGTGTGTGTGTGTGTGTGTGTGTGTGTGTGTGTGAGAGAGAGAGAGAGAGAGAGAGAGAAGAGCACCCTGAAAGATCTGTACTCCTTTATGTAGGGAAGGGGCTAATTAACCATGACAGTCCTAGTGAGTACTGTAGACAACATATTAGAAGATTCAGATAGCTGAATCATTGTAGAGAATGCTATTGCTGTTTGTTCTTTGTTCTCAAAGAGGACCATGACATTGGGAAGGTATGCTCTGACTTTCAGATCAATTGGATTTAAGTGAAGGAGGGCTGAGTAAAGTCACCAGCCTCACATTCTCCTCCGGAGCCATTTGGATCGGGTCCACTGGCAAAATATTAGATGAGAATGACTAGAGATGGCTCAGAGTGAATGTAAATAGTAATTGTTTCTGTTTTGGCTAAAACTCTGAGGGTCCCTCCCTCCCAAATTCATTTTTTTTTCAGTAGGCAAAAGAGACCATTCTTTGCCTTATTTCTTGCCTAGCCTTAATCACTGAATTTGCCTCAGTCAAACTGAGACCTGGGAAAGACCTTAGCTTAAAAAAAGACCAATGCAGAGTATCTTAGATGTAGTACCAAAGCAGGAACCAGCAGAGAACGGTACCTGGTGAGCAGTAGGCCCGTCCACTTATTTCTTAACCCCTTATAATCCAGTTTCTGACTCCATCACTTGGCTGACAGTTCTCCAAGGTTTACCATGGATGCCCTAATTGCTAAATCTGATAGTCTTTTTGAAGTTCTTTGACCTTTCTGACATTTTTGATTCTGTATTCTGTCCTCCTGGACTCTGTTGACCTCCATTATGCTTTTCTCTCTTTATTCTTCCCTACCTGTAGTGAGTTTTCCCCTGTCTCCTCTGTTGGATCATCATGGCTTTCCTGCCCCTTTACTGTTTCTTGAGCATGGGCACTGGGAATGTAGAGACCAGGAAAACAGTTCCTGCACATTAGGCATTTACAGCCTAACCAAATATATACTGTACTTAAACATAAACAAAACTTCAGCAGTTCCACCTACCGAAAGTATGTATCTTCAAGAGGAAAGTTTAACAATCTTCATATGACAATAAAACTGCTTCTTTTTCAAGACGTCCCCTTCTAAAGATAAAGTAACAATGTCCATAGTCTCTATGGGGGGGCCATTAAAACCAGTTACATTTACAAAATAGATACAAGGTAGAGTGGAGAGGGAATTACAAGGAAATCACAAGACTTCATGGAGGAAGTGAAGCTTGAGATAAATTACAGATTTTAGGAGGTGAAGAGGGAGTGCATTCCAGGCACAGGGGATGCCTATTATTGTCAAGTCATGGAGGTGGTAGTAGAGTATTATGTTTGAGGAACAACAAAAAGGCCAATTTGACCAGAACATAAAATCAGTGGAGAGAAATGTATAATAAAGTCGGAAAGACCAACTGGACTAAGTTATAAAGTGTTTTAAATGCCAAACTTGTGACTTTTTATTTGATCTTGAAAGCAATAGGGAGCCATTGCAGTTCCTTAAGTAAAGCTCGTCAAATATATTCTTTAACAAATCTGATCAAAATCACTTTGGCAGTTGTAATGAATTAGAATGAGGAGAACCTTGGGTCAGGGAGACCAATGAAAAGACCATTGCAATTTTTCAGGTAAGGAGTGACAAGGGCCTTAATAAGGTTGTGGCATTGTGAGTGAAGGAAAGGAGACACATACGAGAGCTATGAGGGCACAAACAAGATGTGTAGTATGTCAACCAGTTTTATGGTCATTTGAAGCCTACAAATTATAAGTTATTTATCGCTGTGTTTTGTAACACCTAATAATTACCCTCTAATATTGCAAAGCAACAGAAAAATTTTACTTTTTCTTTCTAAATTATCTATGATTGCCTCCAGGCTCTACTGGACAATGAGGAGCTGCTAAGCCACCCTGATTCCTTCTCCAGCTAATGAATTTCTGGGAACACTGTTGGGCCCTCTGGAATACCATTACTTTTGGAATTCCTGTCACTGCCTAGCCAGATGCATTTGAAACTTGCCTGATGGCTCATGTCAATAAAATACATTCACCAAATGCAGTTTCCAATTTATGGATACAACAATACCTAGTAGCTATGAAATACTGGCAGAAAATGAAGTTCATTTATTTGGCAGGGAACGGGGAATTGTTTTTGGGAAGGACAGGAAAATCAACTCTGCCTCAGAGGCAGGATTTTCTTAGCTCAGATTTTAGATGAGAATCTGAATTGGAAGAGAAATCAGGAGCCTGAATTTGAAGGTCACCTGTCAATCAAATGGACTATCTTTTAGCAGACAGCTAGTGGACTTTGGAGGGATGGTACTTATCAGCATCAGTGATTTAGATTGTCAGATTCTGCTAACCACAAATTCAGATAAGAATACAACTTCTCCCTACTGGAAGTGGTAATTCTAAGAATGTTAGCCCATCTGTTTATGAAAGGATGGAATTTGTTGGTGGGAAACCTAAAAGAAAGATTCTTACGAATAATCCTTGTGGGATATGGTGCTGCTAACATCTCAAATTCTTTTAGCAAACTCAAGAGGTAAGTAAGGCCAGTATAAATTCACTTTTTTTTTTTTTTTTACAAATGATGAAAATGAGATCAAGTGACTGAAAATGACATGGTAAATTTACATTCATTCAACACATTGATTGGGAATCTACTCAATTTATTCACAGCTTTAACTGGCATTGTGTTCCTACTATCTAATAGAATTCTTTGCACATAATAAGCACTTAATACATATTTGTTGCTATTGTTATGTGAGATTGAAGGACTCTGGCCCACAAATCTATTGTAGATTACAGATAAACTAGATACCATTTAATAGTGAAATGAAATTTGTTTAATCCATCTTTAAATTTCCATTAATTATTTCCATTTTTATTATTTTCATTGCTTGAAGGCCGGCCACCAGTGGAAAGAGAATTGATTTTGGAGTAAAGGATTTAGGTTCAAATCTTGACTGGTTTTGTCACTGAAAATCTACGTAACCTTGAGCAAGACACTCCACAGTTTTCTCTCCTGTAAAATGAGACAGACTAGATAAAAAAAGAAAAAGAGCTAGGACTTTTATTTCAATTTATGGTTTACAAAGCACTTTATAAACATATATTTATATATGTTATATTTATGTTCTATATTATAATATGTATTTATAAACATTATCTCATTTTATCCCAGGGAGGAAGGTACTGTTATGTCATTTCACAGATTAGAAGACTGAGGCTGAGAGGGGCCCTGAGAGAGGTCTGAGACTGTAAGACTCAGGACTTCCTGACTCCAGGTCCAGACTCTAGTCATTGTGTCACTGAGCTGCTAGACTTATGAAGTCCCTTCCGGCACAAAATGTATGATATGATCCTATATGTGTTATCTCATGAAGATTGTCTACTAAAAACATTAGTCTCCAAAGTGAGGCAGCTAGGTAGTATTGTTGTTCAGCTGTTTTCAGTCATGTCTAACTCTTTGTGATCCCTTTTGGAGTTTTCTTGGAAAAGATATTGGAGTAGTTTGCCATTTTCTTCTTCAGCTCATTTTATAGAAGAGGAAGCCAAGGCAAAGGGGATTAAATGATTTACCCAGAGTCATGGAGGTAGTAAGCGTCCAAGACCCTATTTGAACTCAAGTCATCCTGGCTCCAGGCCTGGTGCTCTCTAGTCACTGTATCACTGAGCTGCCTGATGGTATAGAATGCTGGACTTGGAGTAGGAAAGACCTGGATTTGAATCCTGCCTCAGACACTCTTTAGCTGTGTGATCCTGGAAAAATCACTTAAATTCTGTGTGCCTTAATTTCCTCATCTGTAAAACAAGGAAATTGGGCTCCAAGGTCTCTAGGCCCTTTTCAGGTATAAATCTGTGATCATCCTTGGGAACCTGGGTCTGATCTCAAAGGGGGCTTGATGTGTGTGTGTTTGTGTGTATTTGTGTGTGTATGTGTGCGTGTGTATGTATGTGAGAATGTGAGAGAGAGAAAGAGAAGGAGGGAGAGGAGAGGGAGGGAGAGAGAGGAGAGAGAGAAGAGGGAGAAATCAGAAGGTGAAAAGAGTAGTTTCATCCCACCTTCCCAGTAACAGCCAGTCATGGAACATGTCTCCAACAGTCACATCTACCCTTATCCCTTAACACTCCTTCTCAACCCTCTACCGTGTAAGCTGACAACCTCTCCATTTCTGGACCAGGAGTCTGTCAGCCCCTCAGTATTCCAGTACCCTGCAACAGCAGCTGCCCAGTTGCCACTGGGAAAATTCCACACCCTCCTCTCTTTTGATAGCCTCTCCCTGAAGCAAATCTATTCCATTTCTCAGGTCACATCTAGAAGCTGTAGCAAGGAGAAAAAAATGCTTGTTAACTGAAAGAAGAATAGTATATACAGATTAAAAATAGATAGACTTCTTATGGGCTGGGGGAGGGGCAGATTAATGAAGTAAAATTCTTCCAAAAACTAGAAAAATGACCTCCTTTGATTGAGGGGAAAATGAGTCATGGGGTAGGGACTTTTATTTCTTCAAATAGAAGGTATTTTGTGGTTTTCTTTGTCTTCTGTATCATGGGGGAAATAGAAGCCAGGGAAATTACAATGGGGAGCTGGAATGAGTGACACAGACTTCTCTAACTCATCAAGAGTACCTGGATTAATAAACTGATCTATTTGATTAGCTTGAATAGGCTAAGCAGTGAGAAGATCACTCATGGCTTACATGTCCAAGACCAAATGCATTATCTTTCCTCTTAAACCAGTTTGTTCTTCTAAACTTCTCTATTTCTGTCAATGACATCCAGTCAGACTTGAAACTTCAATCAATCAATCAATAAACATTAATTAAGCACCTACTATGTGTCAGGTGCCATGCTAAGCAATGAGGATACAAAAAGAGGCAAAAGACAGTTCCTGTTCTCAAGGAGATCACAATCTAATGGAGTCATTTCCCTCCCTCTCCCTTTCCTTCCCCCTCTGTGGTTTCCTCTTCTTCTCTTTCTCCCTCTCCTTTTCCCTCTCTCTGTGCCTCTGCCTCTTTCTCTCTCCTTCTCTTCTCCATATGTCTCCATTTCTCTCTTTCCATCTCTCTCTCTCTCTTTCTCTGTCTTTAAGAGTCAGGAAAATCTTGGTTTAGATTCTACCCCAGAAACCCATTATCTGTGAAACCCTGGTCAATTTTCCTATGCTCTCTATGGTTCAGTGTCTTCATCTAGAAAATGAGAGGGATTAGATTTGGCTTCTGAGGTCCCTTGTAGCTTTAGACCTATGATTCTATGACCTCCCATATCCAATAAGTTGCCAAATCTTGGTGCGTCAACCTCCTCAATATGTTTGTCATTCAGCTCCTTCCCTCCCGTTCCCATCACAATCCCCCTAGTTCACCACTTCTCATTTGGACTCTTATAATGCCATCCTAATTAGTCTCTCTGCATCCAGGCTCTTTCCTTTTCAATCTACTTCCCCACAGCTGTCAAATTGATCTTTGTGAAGTGCAGGTCTGACCATGTCATTCCCCTCAGAACCTTTTAGTGACTCCCCATTGTTTGTAGTATGAAATACAACCTCCTCTGGCATTTCTGCTCTTCAAAATCTGGCTCCAAACAATCTTTTCAGGCTGATTGCATATTATTCTCCCTTACACACTTTACCTGCAGCCATGCTGGGCTACTTCCTGTTTCCAATATAGACCATTGTGCCTCCTGCCTGATTCAACCTTTGTCTGCCACCTCTCTTGGAATGTGCCCCCTCCTCACCCAACCTCCCTTCAAGATTCAGCTCAAGGGCCACCTTCTTCAAGGATTCTTTCCTAATTCTCCACTTGCTCGCAATTACTGCACTTAGCCCAGTGTTTGGCACATTGTTGTTGCTTAATAAATGTTGTTCCCTTCCCCTTTTACTTTATTTTGTATACATATACATGCTAGATGGTAGCTAAGGGTCATAGAACATAGGTCTGACCTCAGACACCCAGCTGTATCACCCTGGGCAAAACACTTAACTCTGCCTCAGTTCCTCAATGGTAAAATGAGCTGGAGAAGGAAAAGACAAACCACTCCAGTAACTTTGCCAAGAAGACCCCAAAGTGGGGTCACGAAGAGGCAGACACAATTGAAAAATGACTGAACAGCAACACTATACATGCTATGTTTCCATGTCTGTGAACATGCTTTATTTCCCCAATTTTGGATTTCAAAACCATGCCTCTGTAGCAGCAAGCACCCTAGCATACCCCGGATGACTGCTTGCAAATGTCTTTGATCTGCTTTTCTAGAGGGAAGCAATTCAGAATGGGTTAACAATCTTAGTTTAATCAAGCATATATCATTTACCTAGTTGAGGGGAAAAAGTCAGCACCCTGAACTTCAGAGAACACAAACAAGTTACAAGCAGACAAAAAAACACAGACAGAGAAAATAACACAATTCAACAGACCAACAGACATGGCTTCTAGCTGTCTGACCATCACATACATACAGTTAGTCACCAGAGAGAGAAGCATCAATATCTGGGTTTTCAAAGCTGGGGGGCTCAATGGCTACCCAGAGACTCATCTGACCAAATCATACAACTCTTCCTGTAGGTGAGCCCCAAAGCAAAACCTCACCTCAGAGTATGTATAACCTTCTCCAGGGTCAGAGAACATCACAACCCTCATGACTCTCTTAACTACAAAATAACAAAAGTTGTTCCTTCCTGAAAAGCAAGCCTCCCACAACAGGCTCCATGTGACCACATTTAGCCTAATAGAGGGCAGAGTATATTTTCAAATCAGGAAAGGTCCTTAAATTCACTTAGTTTTATTAAAAGGCAGGGAATTCAAATTCCCATTACCATTACAACCTCTACTGCTGTTTCATCTTGGAACTTCCTTCAGTACCTTGGAATCTTCTCATCTTGGAACAATTTATTATCCCTATGGCCCTGGCATGCGTCTCTGCAAGGCCCATTCTTCCTTTCTCTCCACTTGTTCCTCTTTGAGACTTAGCTGCCTTACAGATTCATCCCTGTAGACTGGGCAGGAGCCCAAATTGTACCATTGGTGAGGATATGAGGATCATTATAAAGATGTTTGTGAATAAGATTTGAGCTAGAAAATGTTAATAAAGAAAAATCCAGGATTAATGAGAAGGATATAAAATTGTACCTTAAAGCAACTTAAAAAATTGTTCTAAAATAGGGCTTCTTAACCTACTTAACATGGGGTCTCTGAAATTAATTTTTTTCATAATTGCATTTCAATATAATTTATTTCCTTTGTAATTCTATGGATTTTATTTCATGTATTTAAAAATATTATTCTGAGAAGGGGTCCATAGACTTCACCAGACTGCCCAAGGGACCTATGACACACTCAAAAAGATTTAGGACTTCTACATATAATTCAACAAACATTTGTTAAATATCTACTATGTGCCAGGAACTGTG
The DNA here is from genome assembly GCA_028646515.1 of Pseudochirops corinnae. NCBI lineage: Eukaryota > Metazoa > Chordata > Mammalia > Diprotodontia > Pseudocheiridae > Pseudochirops > Pseudochirops corinnae. The sequence continues at coordinate 38,073,357 of CM053590.1, forward strand.
TTAAGCCCTGGGGATACAAAAAGAGGCAAAAGACTGTTCCTCCCCTCAAGGAGCTTACTGTCTAATGGGGGAAGGACAAGTTTAATAATTTAAAAGATTATGTAATGATAGTTTAAAATTGGCCCCAAGAGAGGCCACTACACTTCTAGCCTAGGCAAACTAGGGAGACTTAGTCTAAAAAAAAATGGTTTAAAATTCATTGGTAAACCTGCGGGACTTGGGAACAGTCACATTTGAAATACAAATGATCAAATCTGTTCAATGAATTTAGAAAAACATGAAAGGACTTTCACAAAATAATGAAGAATGAAATCAACAGAACCAAGAGAACATTGTATATAGTAACAGCAATATTGTTTTAAGAATGACTTACAGAGAATAAGTTATTTTGAATATTACAAACACCCAAATTAACTATAATGGACATATGAAGAAAGATGGCATCTGCTTCCAGAGAAAGAGCTGATAAATAGAAGTATGTACAGAATAATTTTACATGTATATACCTGTTTAGGTCTAGTGGTAGTAATCTGTAGGGTGGGGAAAGGAGAGGGAAGAAAAAAAAAGCAATTTACATGATAATTTTGTTGTATGTTTGAAAGGAATAGCAACTTGCACATGATAGATTTCCATTTTCATGTGTAATCATCTTTTTTTTTTTATTGTACTACCTTATGGAAATGCTTGTTTTATTTCAGAAATTAAAAATAAAATTTAAAAAATTATTAAAAAAGCAATCCAAGGGAAAACATGACTGAGCTGGACTGCTCTGACCACATAGCTATGATCCAATGCCACCACTGGGTAGCTGAAGATTGAAATTATAGGAGAAGTCTATGTTGTGACAAATAGATGTCACATAAGTCAAGGAAGGAAAAGGCATGGTCACCAGATCCATGGAGTTTAGATCTAAATCCAGCTGTTCAAATGTCTCAATATCATGCAGAAATTCAAATTTACAAGCAGTTATTAAACACCTGCTCTGTAATACTACCAAAATGAATTGACAGATTTAGTGCTATTCTAATCTGAGTACTAGACTCTGGGAATACGAAGCCATAGATTACAATATTATGCCATCCTGACCCTCTTGGAGCTCTCACTGAAATGACTACTTCTGTCAAAGAGGCTAGAGCAAACACACTTCTTTCAAAAAATGTTAATTTCTTTGTGATTCCAGTGGCTTAGCATTTAGTTGTAAGGATAATAAAGTGGCAGACAATCCAACTGTAGATGTCAATTGAATAGAATAAATAGACGACATCTTTGATGCATACAAATATTAGTGTTATATACCTTTTACTGTCTGACCATAAGAATTCTGCTGGGTGATTGGGTTATGATATGTTAATTTCCCAAGAATAATTTCAAAACAGCAATGTTCTGGAACAGGGTGTTTTAATTTGAAAAATATTCTTAGCTCCACAGAAACTAACAACAAATGCATATGTATTTGAATGAAAGTTTGTAGGTAATCACTGAACCAAAATGAAATAATTTAACTATAATACTAGTTGCTGGTATAATTTATCACTTAATTACTCTCTTTGCTCCCAGCATTTTATGGGAAATGAACAGAAGATGAACTTAGCCAATGCTCCATTGAAATCTGAATTCTCCAGCTTAGGGGATAGTTGGTGCCACCATGTGAATCTAGGTAGGAAACTAGGGCTTAGGGAATGTTGATCATACTACTCTAGAATCATAGCATGGCTGAGCTAAAAGGAACCTTACATGTTATTTAGCCCAACCTCTCATTAGATTTCATTTCTTTGTGTTTAACAAATGATTTACTGATTTTTTTTTTTGCATATCATTTTCACTTCCCAGTTAATGCCATCCAACTTTTCCTTTGTAGCCAAGAAAAACAGATAAACACAACAAAGAGATAGATTGTGATGGATAGGGTATTACAGATACTGCTTCCATAGCCTGCCACCTTTCAGTCTCTTTTTTAATTATCTTTCTGAGTCACTTAACACTAATGTCCACCCACTTTTCATGGAAATTCTCCCCTTGTAGGCATTTTAAAAAATATATTTGACTCCAGATTCTCCTTCTGCCTCTCAGATTCCTCCTTCTTAGTCTCTCCCTCCCATCATTCATCATCTATTTCCTACTTTCTAATTGTAGGTCATAAAATCATAGGAATATAGTTTGAGAGCTGGGAAGGAAGCTTAGAAACCATATAGTCCAGGGGTGGGGAACCTGTGACCTTGAGGCCACATGTGGCCTTCTAGGTCCTCAAGTGTGACCCTTTGACTGAATCTAAACTTCACAGAACAAAAGGACCTGGAGGGCCACATGTGGTGGCCTCAAGGTCGCAGGTTCCCTACCTTTGATCTAGTCCATCCCTATCATTTGAAAGATTGTCGTACCAATGCAATATTTACAGCTCCCATGATCACAATAAAGGCCATGACTATAAGTATTGCATGACGTTTGATAGCAAAATATACCAAACTCTCTAGATAGAGGACAGAACTGAAGCATTTATTTAAACACCAGAAAACCCAATCCCCAAACCAGTAAGCTGATTCCATCATAGTACCAAAGATATTCAAAAACCATAATAACACTGAGAGCCACAGCATCCTTCATCCTTCCCACAAACAAGATCAGTATTTACTCACAAACCTCTCTAGTTCCTTGCCTCAACCTTCTCTCTCTCCCACCATCTGGCTAGCTCTGACCAGCTTCCTGTGGGCTCTGCTTCCCTTCAGCAAACTCCTCCCACCACAGGCTCCCTGTGACTATATTCAGCCTATTAGGGGATAGAGTTTATCTTCACAGCAGGGAAGCTTCCTGTGGGCTCTGCAGCACTCTTCAGAAAATTCCCTCCATCACAGGCTTCAGCCTATTAGGGGGCAGAGTTTACGTTCAACGCAGGGGAGGTCTTCAAACTCCCCCCTAATTCTATTAAGGGGCAGGGAAGATTTTCAAATTCCCATTTCCATTACAAAGATCCAGAGAGGTTATGACTTGTTCTAGATCACACAGACAAGGGATAGCTTATTTGCATGATAGAGATAAGATTTCAGCCCAGGTCCTTTGACTCCCAAAGCACTTCCCTTCACACTGTTCCATGTTCCCTCTGAAATGTCCCAAAAGGCTTTGCCCTGAATCTTCTTTTCTCTCTGCATTCTTTTTCTTATTGATAACCCGAGTTCACATGGCTTCAATTATCATCTCTAAGCAGAAGATTGATCCCAGTTCTCTATATCCAGCCCTTATTTCTTTCCTGAGACCTGTTCTTGTGAATGTAGCACACTCACACACACACACACACACACAAACACACACACAGAGCCTGTTGTATACTTTCCATTGAATATCTCATTGGTATCTCATTGTATCTCAAACTTGGTATCACATTGGTATCTCAAACTTCTTTTTCTCTTGTTGAGAGTACTATCATCTTTCCAGTCACCCAGATTTGCAACCTATAATCATTCTTGATAGTTCCTTATCTCATACTGAATCATTTCCCAAGTTTTTTCAATTCTACTTCTACTTCACTTTCATGACATATCTTGCTTTTGTACCCTTCTTTCCATGCACATGGCCACCAATCTAGTTCAGTACCTAATCCTCTTGTGTGAGCTATTACAATAGCATCCTAATTGAACTCCTTACTTCTAGTCTCTTTCCTTTTTAATCCACCACCCAAGCAACTGGCAAAACAATTTTCCTAAAGAATAAGTCTGACCATCTCGAGTTTGTTGAATATTTCAGATTTCCATTTCTTGCCCTTCTAAGAAGCTTTGGAAGTTCCCCATTTCCTCTATCATGAAAGACAAAGTCCTTAGTTTGGCATGCCAAGTCTTCCACAATCTTCCTCTAGTTCCTTTATGAGCTTATTTTACTTTACTTCTCATCACACTATATTCTAGTCAAAATGGCCTGCTTGCATGTATCCAAACTTGGCATTTCGTATTCCCATTTCCACACCTTTGCTATTCCTTACCTGGAATGTACTCCTTCTTAGCTCTTCTTAGGCCCTCTTTGCACCGCCCCCCCTGCCATTTCCATTCAAGGTTCAGCTTATATGTCACTTCTTATGGGAAGCCTGATCCCCCAATTTGTTAGTGCTCTCCCCCCCCGCCTCAAATTACCATGTATATACTTTCTTTCCATGTAAATACAACTTTACATATTGTCACCCTTTCATAGAATGTAAGCTTCTCGAGGTCAGGAGCTATTTTTCTACTTTGTCTTTGTATGGCCAGCACCTTGGACAGTAACTTGTGTGTAGGAGAAACTATATTCCTTTCCAGGCTGTTCTCTGGACTTTTTCTACTGTGTTCCAGAAAACTCTCCAGCCTGGAAGGTCACTTTAGCCCTGGAATTCACACACTGGAAGTACCCTCTGCCCCTGTGACCTTTCCCTCTGATTGGATGACTCTTCCTAGAACCTCCATTTAAGGAGGGTGGCTGGCCTGCTATGTCTTCATTTTTCTCCAGGCTGCATGTTGGACTTTCCCCACCATTCTCTTGTATAGGCTATCTTGATAGTTACCTTTCTGTTTATTCCACTTCACTTCCTATCTACATGTGTTCTTCCTTTTCCTCCTCTGCCCTTTGATAGCAGAATCTATTTTTTCCTCCTTCTTCTTTTATTTGCATCTAGGTGGTACAGTGGATAGAACGCCAGGCCTGGAGTCAAGAAGACTCATCTTCCTGAGTTCAAATCTGGCCTCAGATGCTAGCTGTGTGACCCTGGGCAAGTCACTTAACACTGTTTGCCTCTGTTCCTTATCTGTAAAATGAGCTGGATAAAGAAATGTCAAACCATTTCAGTATGTCTGCCAAGAGCCCCACCCCCCACTCCTCCCAAAACAATAAAAAATAAAAATGAACCTCACCCCCCATGGATATGGCTGAAAAATGACTGAACAAAACAGTTATCTCTCCAGTGCTTAGTATGTTGACTTCCATATAGTAAGCCTTTAATAAATGCATGTTGATTGGCTGACTATATAAAATGCTTCTTAGATTATACTAGATAGCACCTCCACATTGTTGGCCAGGAGAAGCAGTGGGCTGTAGTAGATTGGTCCAAATTACCGCTGTCTTTGGGGAGGCAATATTGCTTTATATTGTATTCAAAGAGGGTCAGGCTATAGTGATACCACTCACTGGGAGAATGTTAACAATGGATGAACACAATGTTTCTCTCTGCTAAGTTTTCTGGTGGGGTTAGTATCTTTGTTGTTCTGAGTAGTAGTGGCTTATTCACTGAATATTTGTAGAATCCCACTGGTGACCAGGCCTCTTCCTACTGCTTATATGTAAGGTGACTCATACCTTTACATTGATTCCTTCCACTTATTTGGAACTGTGTGCCTTCAGCATGGAATGCTTCCCATCTAGGATTTGCAGCCTAATTTTTCACATTGTGGATGCCAGTGATGCTTTCCAAATTGCTTGGGTTATTGCATAAGTATGTACTTAGGTAATTTTGTGAATACATACTACATTAGGGACCTGATAGAGCATAGCATCCCCTTAGCTGACACCCTATTGAAACAGTGTTCAATTTTTCACAAATGTGCTATTTACCTGTTGGGCCCTAATGGGAGAAGCCATTAGTGTAGCATGAAAAGTGTCCTTGTACAGTATTAAATTCATTGTGTTACACTGCACATATTCAATGTAAAGTAGTTATTGCATATTTTCAGTGGCTCCTTACAACATTAAATATTTCAAGTCTAGACACATAATTATTAGAGAAAGTACTCTGTAGATTAGTCAGGATTTAGGAACTAAAGTTTTATTATGAACATAAGAGCATATAATTTTACATCTATTTCCCTTCTTCTCTTGTATAATATATAGGTATGCAAAAGATGGGGAATATCTGATTTTTATAGTCGCTGATAGAATGAATGCTCTGGTCAATGAATGAAATGAACAAAAATGGTGGAGCTGGACAGCTCCCTGTCCAATTTCTTTTCTTTTTGCCTTTTTTTTTCTTTTTGCCTTTTGGAGGGGGGAAGGCAGGGCAATTGGGGTTAAGTGACTTGGCCAAGGTCACATGGCCAGTAAGTGTTAAGTGTCTGAGGCCGAATTTGAACTCAAGTCCTCCTGACTCCAGGGTGGGTGCTCTACTCACTATGCCACCTAGCTAACCCCCCCTTCCTTCCCCCCCCCCCCCCCGTCAATTTCTAACCTACCAATTTGTATCTCTTTAACAAAGGGGAAATCATGGAAGCTTTGAGCCTGATTTTTTAACTTGCTCTTCCCCAGATTTCTAGATGAGAATGATCTATCAGTGGGCTAATTATAGTACTGCAATATTATAAGTGCATAAATATACTTTTCCTGGAGTGATGGTTCCCTTGGCCAATAGACTGCCAGCATCTTTATTCTTCTTCACTTCCTCTCTCCCTCCTTGCCGTGCCTATTAATGAGCTGACATTCTGGAAGTCAGACTAACTGGGACGTTTCCTGAATATTAAATTCCCCTTAACCTTTCTTTTTCTTTTCTCTTATACATGCCATTGACCATACATGCACTGGAAGAAAGCCTCTGAGGTTTGCTCCATGGGGACAAGGTACT
>CM053590.1:38080418-38097729 GCA_028646515.1 Pseudochirops corinnae
TGTGTGTGTGTGTGTGTGTGTGTGTGTGTGTGTGTGTGTGTGTGTGTGTGTAACTTATCCCTGAGCCATGGGGTCTTTTTGGAGCTGCCGATTAGGGGACTCTCACCAACGAATCATACATAGCTGAAAGCTGATCCTCCCCAGAACTTCCATATAGTTCGACTAGAAACACCCAAGGGATATTTGCGTGAGCTCTATGTACATTCACTCATACATTTTATGTGTACTTATATAAACACTATTTCTCCAACAGAAGTTAAGCTCCTTGAATGTGGCAACTGTTTCATTTTATAATTTAAATATGCAAAAACTTGCACAAGGATGGCACACAGTAGGTCCTTAATTAATGCTACTTTTACAGTCAAATTGAATTTTAATCCTCAGTTAACGGGAATGATGTTGGGTAGGGTCCTTTGTAATACGTTCATTACATGTCTTATGGCCTGTGTAATCCATCAAGTCATCCAGTGCTAAGAGAACACAGGCCAGCAACCTACATCACTTTGTAATTGCAGTTTGTCTTGAATTTATTTCTGAGATAATCTGTTCTATAATCTGCAGAGAATCAGTACCTTATTCTAACATTTCTTGACTCAATAAAACTATCAGCCCAGAGTCCTAGGAATACTGTTGGGGTTTGTTGTTGGTTTTTGTTGTGGTTGTTGTTCCATATACTATATCCAGTCATTACAATTTGTCTTAGGTTCATTTTGGGGTGACCTGCTCTGTAATTTGGGGAAATTTGCCTCCTTGTTCTAACACTCCTCATTTCATTAATATCCCAACCCCAGTGTCCTGGGAGAGTGTTTGGCTTTTGGTTCTTCTCTAGGGTTTCTCCAAAAGGTGGATTGTAACAAAGACACAGCACATTATGAAACAGGTATAGCATAAGAAATTTATTCCTACACAAAAAGAAATGATAACCATGAAAAAATCATAGTGTATATTATAGACAGATTAGAACAGAATTTATTAACTTTTATAACTGCTGCTGTAATCTGCTAGAAGGCTCATAATTAAAGTTTCATCAGGACATAAAGGAATTTTGCAGTGCAGCTAATTAGCTATTTTCCATTTTGCCTCCAATGGACACTGTCTAAACAAACGCCAAGCTTGGGCCAATCTTCTTGTCAGTGTCAGAACTCTCTGACACAGTAGCTTCCTCTGTCATTTGCATTTTGTTCCTGCTACTGCTGCAGAAACAGCCTTTCTAGCACATACCCATCACTTCCAGACATACAGACCTTTCATGCTCACAAGATTCTTTTCCAACCAAGGAAAGGAAACAGTAAAGCACAAGCTTGCCTGGTTAAGTACCCCAACCCTAGTTGCCAGGTAGACAAGGTCACTATGATGTTAGAGGAGGAAAGGAATCTTGCATTCTTCCCTTACCCCTTAATTAAGTCTAATCTTGTCACCTGGAGAAAAGTAATCCAGAGACCACAGCCAGAAGCCATCTCCTCTTTTAAAAGCTTTCCTGAAACATGAGGTCTTGCTCAACAGTCAATCTCATAAACTCTAATGTAGAGGAAGCTATGTGGTACAGTGGATAGAATGCTGGGCTTGGAATTGAGAAGATTCAGATATTTATCAGCCTTGTGACTCTGGGCAAGTCACTTACCCTGTTTGCGTCAGTTTCCTCAGATGGGGATAAAAATTACCTCCCAGAATTATGAGGATCAAATGAGATATTTCTAAAGTGCTTAGCACTGTGTGTGACACATAGTAGGTGCTGAAAAAATGCTTGTTTCTTTTCTTCCTTCCTTTTTTCCTTCCTTCCTTTTCTTCTTCCTTCTTTCCTTCCTTCCTTCCTTCCTTCCTGCTAATAAGTCAAAAATGGCCAGAAGCTGACCCACTTTCAGAGCTCCCACATGGCTCACGTGGGAGTAGGTGAAGGATATCTGCACATGCTCTGCAGAAACCCTCATTACATTTAAAAGCTCCTTGAAAGCACTGAATCCTCAGGGCTCTCTATGGGTATCATTATACCCACCCATAAAGCACCTCACAGTAGGGGCTCTGTTACCAGCAGATCCCATTCAGATAATTGGCATTTCTATAGTTCTGTAAAGTTTATGAAGCACTTTCCATACATTATCTCACAACAGTCCTGTGAGGTAGATACTCAAGGCATTAAACAGATTCAGAGGGGTTAAGTAAGCTGCCCCAGGTTACATAGCTCCAATCAAGGGAAGAAATTGAACCTTAGCATCTTCTGACTTCAAATTCCATATTCTTTTCACCATACCAGGTGACCTACTTCTATTGTCTACATTGACAACAATGTGCAATAGAATATATTTCCTTCACTCCAACATGGAAAGCCTATAACAGCTGTGGAAACTTATGACCTACCCTCCCATCCCCCTTGTCAAAGGTGGCATATGAGGAGATTTCAGGGAAGCAGAGGTATGTAAATAATTAGCCTTAAGAAAGATCATACAGTAGGGAATTTTATCCATTGGCTCTTCCTTACCTTCCTGGTAGTATCATAAATACCAGTGTTTTCAATCCTCCCATCTAAATCCTAGGATTCAAATCCGACTCAAGGTATTTACTGACCATGGCCTAGGTAACTTACTCAATTTCTCTGTGGCAACTTCTATTGTGACCAACAAGATGGAATGTGAGACACTTTCTCCAATCTTTACAAACTCTCAAAACTCCCCAATATAAGCATAATATTCATGAAGTAATTTTAACTGTTTCTGAAGGTTAAGATACCAAATAGTCTAATGAGGTAATAACTGGATGAATTAATCACATAGCAGACTTATCCTTAATGCATTTATTCAGCACCCACTCCCCTACCAGTGTCCATTCTTGGTTGGGATAACACAATTGGAACCCCGGGTTTAAGCTCTGAGATCCATGCGGCAATTTTCCTGCTGCCAGTATAGTATCTGTAAGAACACTCTGCTCCTGACCTAACCCCAACATCCTGTGCCAACATGCAACAGAACTCTACTCTACCTGACTGTAAAATGAGTAGGCCACTCAGTGGCCTCTAATGTACCATTCAAATTTTGACCTATGGTCCTAAGATCTTTTCTAGGAGTCTAGTTAGAGAATTGACAAAGGGAATTGGGACAAGGCACTAATGGAGAGAAGAGGGGCAGTTACACTGTGCTTGAAGGAAAAGGGACTGATATGCAATGAGTGTCCATTCTGTTCTCCCAAAAGTCATTTGGAGCATTGACCAAGCCTGGTGAAAAATAGAATTCCTCAAGATAGAAGAAGGCGACTATGATGACTTTGAAGTTTGGCCCTAAAGGGAACCTGCTTTCAAAAAGAAGGAATCAAAAAGTAATAAGCAAATACAAGAGAAAAAGACTGAAATTAACAAAGATCTCAGAAAAAAAATGCTTAAAAAACCTTGAGCAGAGAAACCAAAAGAAATATTAAAAAACAAAACAAAAAACAAAAGTGAAGATAGCTTCCAGAATATCTGAACAAGGCCAAAAATCTCTGAATAAATATAGTAACACAAAAGAAAATTAATCAACATTCTGATGAGGCATGGGACCCAAGAGATTGATATTCCTGAATGATTCAAGAGAAAAATAAGAATCATGAAAGCAGAACATATGGTCTGCACTGCAAAAATAATTGGCAGGATGAAAGAAGCTTTAGTCCATAGTAACAAGTCTGTACTAAAACGTGAGAGATTGAGAATAGAAGCATACAAAAGGGAAGGACAATCTAGAAGAGAAGCAAAAAGCAACAATGAGCATGTGATCTCTATACAAGCAAAACGTATTTTAAAAGAAAAACATATTTAACTGGAAGACAAGTGTATAGAGACAACTTAAGAGTCGTAGGTATCCCAGAAGAACATGACAAGTCAAAAAAACTAAACACTGTAACATAAAACTGCCAAAAAATTCTGAATACAAAGTAAAGATGCAATAGAAAGAATCCACAGATCACATCTAGACCAAAAAAAAAAAAAAATGAACAACAACAACAACAACGAATCCTTCAAATTCTGAATTTCTCTGTGCCTGCATGGTACAATGGATAGAGTGCTGGACCTGGAATCAAGAAGACTCCTCTTCTTCAATATGAATCTGACCTCAGACACTTACTAGCTGTGTGACTCTGGGCAAGTCACTTAACCCTCTTTGCCTCAGTTTCCTTATCTGTAAAATGAACTGGAGAAGGAAATGGCAAAGTACTCCAGTATCTTTGCCAATGAAACCCCAAATGGGGTCATGAAGAGTCAGAAACTGACTGAACACCACCAGGTTTCTTTATCTATAAAATGAGGAGGTGAGGAGTTTGGGTTTAATGGCCTCTAATGTTCCATTCAGATTTTGTTCTATGATCCTAAAGCTTTCCTATTACAATAATTCCTAGGACTCCTAGCCCATGTTGGGGATGTTCCTGCCACTAAAACAGATCCCAATGCCTCCATAATTTGGTCATCAGAGCTGTTGGGGTCAAAGGTTTTATCAGATCATAGCCATTCTGATGATGCCCTGCCCTTTCAGAGCCTTGGTTTCTTCCTCTATAAAAATACGTAATTAGAATAGACTACCTCCAAGGTCTCTTCTACACTTATGGCTACAATGCTCTAGCTAGGCTGATTCTTGGATAACACACACATCCTCCACCATAAATTTGCCTTCAAAGCCTTACCAGTTTAGTAGATAGCTGCCAGAGCTTGCACAATACTGGACCTTGGATCCTCTCCACGCCACAATGAGGTATCAGAGGAAAGCTTTGGTGGTTTACAGTGAGTGATGATGGGTTCTAACATATTAAAATGCTGGGTATGGAGTCAGAAGTTCTGGGTTCATATCCCAGCTATCTATTTCTGTGTGATTGTGAACAATTTAACTTATCTCAATTTCCTCACTTGCAAAATTTGGGAGGGGGAGGAAGAGGGAGGGAAGGAGGTTAGCAAACTAGATGAACTCTGAGTATCCTTCTAGTTCCAGATCTATGACTATTCAGCATGCAGAGGGATAGCAAAAACCCAAAGAAATCATTCCAGATATAAAGGGAATAAAATGGAAGGTGAATCCCCAAATCGGATTATAAAATTTGAATAAAAGAGAGTTAACTACTATTGCAAAACAAAAACCTTCTCTCAGATAACTCTTTAAGTTCTATAACTATGGAATGCAACATGGCATAAAGGCTAGTACACAGGACTCAAGGCTAGAAAAGTCTGGGTTCAGATCCCATCTCAAGGATTTACTAGTGGTATATCCCTCTGAGCCTCAGTTTTCTATTTAAAATGGGGATAATGCCACCTATTTCCCAAGGTTGTAGTAAGGATCAAATTACATAATGTAGCAGTGCTTTGTAAACAGTACGACACTACTTAATTAAGGACTACAGAAGCACAGAAACCTTGGCTTAGCCAACAATTCCATGCCCTCTGGCTCTCCTAAATTTCCTTCTAAACCCGACAGTGCCTACTATGGTACTGAAGTCTCTTTTTACTCACACTGTGTTCACTTTGAGCCACTCACAGCCACCAGGTGGAGCCCTTACCTATGAGTGAATTGTTTGTCCTTCATCCTCAGAGAGGACCATGACATCAGGAAGGTGATGTCATAACTTGCAAGTGAATTGGATTTAAGTAAGGGAAGGCTGTGCAAAGTCACCAAACTCACCTACTTCCCTAGAGGTCCACTGGGAAAATATAGATCAGGACAGTTGGAGATGACCCCCACTTATAAGTGATTATAGGAAGGATCACTATGTGAAAACCTTCCCAGTAAAAGTGGGGTTCCTAGGGCCAGCACCCCACAGCAGAGAGACTAGCATGCTTATTGCCATTTCTCCCCTTTCCCTACCTCTATCTGCCCTTCAAAATCTCCACCTCAAAAAAATTGTTCCATTTGATTTGTTCCCAGTGTGATCAAGAAAACTCAAAATTTATCCTTCATTCCACCTTCGTATTTCAAAAGCTATGTATTCTATACACAGGGACCTTCAAAATCCCCAGCCACAAAAAGATTGTTCCATGTGACAACTCCAATAGGCTCAAGAAATCTCATCATCCTTAATCTCTATCTTTGTATTTCAAAGCAAACGCCCTCTACAGCAAGCCATTCAAATATAGCACACGGCCATTGACCTGAGAAAGTAATTAGTCAGCTTAGAATTTTTTTTGTTTCCTTAATATTCTATATTATGAGACTTTGGGGAAAAATAGCAGTAATGATAACTGTCAGTTATAATCTCACAACAACCTTGTACCACCTGGTATTACAATCCTGACATTATAGATAAAGAGGCTGAAGCTTAGGTGGTAACTTTTCCACAGTCACATAGCTCCTAAGTGTCAGCAGCAGGATTTGAACTCAGGTTTTCCTGGCTCCAAGTTAGTCACACTATCCACTCCATCATGATGGATTTTTTTTGTTGTTTTTTTACTTTTAGTTTACAACATTCAGTTCTACAATCCCTTGAGTTCCAAATTTTCTCCCCGCCCCCTTACTCCCTCCCTCCTTGGATGGCATGCAATCAAATATAGGTTCTACAAATACCTTCACATTAAACATTAGTCAAGTTCTAAAGGATTATAACCAATGGAGTGAACAACAAGAAAGAATGGAGAACACAAAACATAAGAGAGAAAGAGCAAGTAGTTTGCTTCAATCTGCATTCAGACTCTGTAGTTCTTTCTCTGGGTGTGGATATCCTTTTACATCATGAGTCTTCATGACGGATCTTCAAGAAAAAAACTTAAAGGTGAAAAGAGGAATACCTGAGATCAGAAAGGCTGCAGCTAAAATGCATAATTTCATGTCCTCCAACATTTCCCCAATATCTCCTCATTTAAAGGTATTCTTTCATTGCTATCATCCTCAACTAGAAACTAGTCAGAGACCCAGAATCAGATTGTTTACAAAACTAGAAAAATGGATGGCAAATAGAATTCACCCAAGAAAACTAACTGATAATAAGCTCTAGGAAAAGGACCAAAAAAGCATCACTGTAAGCTAAATTAAAGTTTTGTCGAGTACCAAACATAAAAAGAGATTTGAAGGTTGTAGTAGAGGACTTTTTGGAGCCTCAAAGCATGTGTATGACCACCAAAGACAAAGAAACAGAAGAGAGAGAAACAAAGATAGATGTTTAAAGCTATAAAATGTTGGAACTGCCTGGCTCAAATGAAGCTATTGGGATGTGGAAGGAATGAGGCAGCCTCATATGTAGGAAGTGTAGGTGGCTACCTGAGGGGTATTTAATTTCAAGGTCTCTAGGATCATCTATATTCTTCATGGCTAGTGGAAATCCCTTCCATGGGGGCAATATTTTCTTTCCTAGTCAAGCCAACAGGCACAATCAAATTTACAAATACAGAAAGGAGTTCATTGTGTAGGACATCCTTCCCACAATGCAGATCACAAGTAATCTGACTTAGTAAATAAATTCTAGGAAATTTCCTAAAGAGAGATTTTCATCCAGATTTTCTGGACTCCAAACCCAGTAGACTCTCTCTCTCTCTCTCTCTCTCTCTCTCTCTCTCTCTCTCTCTCTCTCTCTCTCTCTCTCTCTTTCTCTCTCTCTCTCTCACTCTCTTTCTCATACTGGCTGCTTCTATAATCCAGTCAGATAAAGTTTTAGCAACTAATCAAACAAGAGAGCATTTAGTAAGCACCTAAATCTAAACATACCTGGGAGAAGGACTAAGAAGGACTTAAATTCACTGAGAGGCATAGATCAGTGATATCAGATCCACTGCTGTAACAAGACTGGGGCAAATACCTGAGGCTTTAAATTGAGGACAATAGAAAAACATTTTAAAAATGCATCTACTGTCCTAAGCAATCCATACTATTAGGCTAAGTGGAGACCATTTTGCATTTTTGACTCTGTGGCAAAGTTAGCTAGTTATGGTGCTGATCAGATCATATAATTTCAAAGGAGAAGAGACCTTAGATAGAATTTAAGGCAAGCCCTTCTTTTTACAGATATGGAAATTGAAGTCCAGAGAAGAAAAAGTGCTTTGTCATGTCACAAAGGGAGTAAATAAGAGAACAGAATGCAGATTTAAGCCCAGATTTTCTAGCTCCAAATTCAATGTTGTTTTTGGGATTTGTTTGTTTTTTTTTTTCCCACTATTCACAACTTCATTCTTTAAAACTTAGAAGTCTAAGGCTCCTTAGAGATCATTCTGCCCAATCCATTTATTCAAGTAGAAAAGCAAGGATCTGAACTCAGTTCTTCTGACTTTATCAGGAGAGGTTAGAATCACGTTGGGAACTCAGGGCAACAGGCACCTGAGACCAAAATAAGGGAAGAAAAGGGAGGCTTAACTGGACCAAGTTCAAGCTCTAGCTGTGAAACCATAGATAAACTCTGAGTCTCAGTTTCTCTATCTGTAATGAATGGAAATCATAATATATGCACTACTTACATCAGAGGGTTGTTGGGAGAAAAACACTTTATGTGGCATAAAGCATTATGTCAATGTGACTATTACCATTCTTCACAATTTTACTAAGGTTATCAATCATCTCCCTTTAGAGTGATAGAACTGCTTTGAAAAGAATTACGCGAAGCCATCAATGTTGGATTTTAAGAGTCTAAAATAAAAATCTGGAGGGAAAAGAGATTTGGAAGAATTTGTGCCATTATTCTTTATAGTCCAAGATTGCCATGATAGTTGCTTAATTTTTTGCAGAGAAGAGCATGACTCTGTAAAAGTCTGAGTCATGCATCTAGAGGGCAGCCATTCTTGAGAGGGTCATTTTGTTTGGCCAACAACAGAGGCGTTGGGTTTACTCAGGGAACAAATAGCCTCAAAGCAGAGGAATGAAACTGTTAATAGTGGAATCTCAGCTGTAGGTGAATAAGCAGCAATGTACTGGTAAATTTTTAACAACCAGCTCTGTAAGAAAAAAAAAAAGGTTTATGTGACATACTTTTAAGTTTAGTCTATAGCATTTTCTCTATTATTTTCTTACATTGCAACAATCAACAAAACAACAAATCAATTCCTGATGTGTAGATCTAATGATTTCTGAGAAGTAAATGCCCACACTGAAAATTTAGCAATTAGCTCTCCTAAGCTATTACAAGCTTGCTTCAACCCACCCCTGGAAGTAAGTGAGAAATTCCACTTTTCTTAGAAGAGAGGAGCCTTATAGCCCCTGAAATCATGCCATATAATCCCAAAGTCCTAAAATAAATATAAGCCACAGAAATAAATGTAATAGAAGTTCAAAAGAGAAAAATATGTTGAGATAATCAAAGGAGATTTCATAGAAGTTCAAATCATCTATTAATAGTAAAGATAATGTGTTATATTCCTATAGTGCTTTTAACATTTTCAAGAATTTTCATAATTTTTATTCCATTTTAGATTCCCATTTCACAGATAAGGAAACTGAAGCCTAGAAAGTTCAAATGATTTGCCCAAGTTTATACAACTAGTAAGTGGCTAAATAAGGGCTAGTACCTAGTTCTTAGATTTTTCCATCAGACTATTGACTCTTCAGCCTCTAAATTCTGCAAATACTGATTCTGGCACTCAGCCTATGAGTTGCATTGATCATGTATCTATTATGTATCAGGCATTATACTAGGTGCTGAGAATACAAAGAAAGGCAAAAGACAGTCCCTGCTCTCAAGTAATTCAGAATCTAATGAGGAGACAAGATGTAAAAACTGCATATACATAGACATATATAGAATGAATTTGGGAATAATCAACAGAGAGAAGGAACTAGCATTAAGGGGGATCAGGAAAGGTAGAAGGTAAGATTTTAGATGGGCCTTTGAAAAGAAAGCAGGGAAAGCAGGAGGTAGAGATGAGGAGGGGTAGAATTCCAAGCATGGGGACATGCACAGAGTAAGCAAGGAGTAAGGAGCTGGAGTGTCTTATATGAGGAAGTCCAGAGAGGCCAGTGTGTCACTGGATTGCAGAGTATATGGGGAGGAGTAAGGTGTAAGAAGAATGAAAGGGAAGGAGTGAACCAGGTAAAGGTTTTGAAGGCCGAACAAAGGATTTTATATTTGATCCTGGAGGTCATAAGAGCCACTGGAGTATATTGACTTGGGGTGGGAAGAGGAGGGACCATATGGTCCAACCCATGTTTTAGCACAAGGGTGAGGTGTGGCCCTCTAGGTCCTCAAGTGTGGACCTCCCAATGAATCCAGTTGTTCTGTGAAGTTTGGATTCAGCAAAGGACCACACTTGAGGACCTGTAGGGACTCATGTGACCTCAAGGGCACAGGTTCCCCATCCTTGTTTTATGAATATCACTTTGATAGCCAAATAGGTGATAGACTGGAATAGGGAAAGACTTGTGGCAGGTAGACCAACCAACAAGTTATTACAATATTTTGGTTAAGAGACAATGAGGGACTGCGCCAAAGTGATTAAATATAAAAGGAAATAAGGGGAGTATATTCAAGAGATTATTTGAAGGTAGAAATGCCAAGGCAACCAACAACAGATTGGATTTGGGAAATGTGAGAGAGTGAAAAGTTGAAGATGGTGTCGAGTTGTAAGCCTGGTGACTTGGAGGATGGTGGTGCCTGTGACAGCTATAGAGAAGTTAGGAAGAGAAGAAAATTTGCAGGGAAAGATAAATGAGCTCAAATTTGGATATGTTGAATGTCTACAAAAGATCCAGTTCCAGATGTCCAATAGGCAGTTGAAGATTCAAGACTGGAGACCAGCAGAGAGGCTCGGACTAGATACATAGATTGGAGACTCATCAGCTTAGAGAAAATAATTTGATCCATGAGAGCAGATGAGATCATCAAGTGAGATAATATCATGGGAGAACAGAAGACAGCCCAAGACACAGCATGATGGGACACCTACAGTTAGTGAAGATGACATGAAGACCCAGCAAAAGAAACTGAGAAGGAGCATTGAGATAAGTAGGAGGAGAACCAGGAGAGAGCAAGGTCACAAAATCCTAAAGAGCATGATCATAATCAACAGTGTCAAAGGTCACAGAGAGAACAAAAGAGTGAGAATTGAGAAAAGACCATTTCATTTGTCAATTAAGAGATGAATGGTAGGCAGCATCAGAAAAATTTTTAATTGAATGATAAAGTTGAAAGTCAAACTGCAGAGAGTTTAAAAAAAAAGAATAAGAGGACAGAAAGAGTAGATATTACTTGAAGGCAGTCTTCTCAAGGAGTTTCACCACAAAAGGGGGAAGAGGTACAGAATGTGATCTAGTTGAGTTCAATGGATCAAGTGAGGACTTTTTAAAGAGCACGGGATCAATGAATAGCAATATCAAAGAGGCAAATTTAGTCTTAATGTGAGGGAAAAGGTCCTACCAACCAGAAGTGTCCCAAAGCAGAATAGACTGTCTTGGGAATTGATGCTTTTCCCTCTTTGGAGATCTACAAGCCAAAACTGGATAATGATTTGTTGGATATATTACAGAGGGGATTTTCTTTTAAATATAAGTTAGAAGGGGAGTGTTATATTGCTAGAATAAAGAAGATCTGAATCAAATCATGCTTCAGATGCTTATTATCTATGTGATTACGAATAAGTAATTTGCTTCTCTGAGCCTCAATTTCTCCATGTGAAAAATGGGCATAATAATAGTACTTACTTCACAGTATTGTGAGGTTCAAAGGACATCTTTTACTCACAGCATTTCTAATAAATGTGAAATTTTTATTGTTACAGGTCAGATCTATAACAGGTGACTTCTAAGGTCACTTACAACTCAAAGACTCTGATTCTATAACTTTTTCTACTCATTTCTACTTGGGAGGAAACTCTATCAAGTCCAGATTAGTGAGAGGTTGGTCCTCTTCATGATTTATTTGAAAATGAAACAAGAAAATAATGATAGAAGCGTCCCTTGGTGAATATGTGCTGTGGTAGGACCTGCAGATCACCATCTATCAATTTCACTCACCAAAAGTGTCAGCTGTAATCAACATTCCCTCAAATCCTTTGACTCCGTGGAAGCCCAACCCAAAGTCATCCAAGCCAAGAGCTCATTCATTGATCCTCTGGTTATATTTTGAATCATTTCCATAGAAACTGGAAATGTTCCCTGCACCAGCCCAGGCATTCTAACTGCCAGCAATTATCTTAAGGTCTGATTTGCATTTTAAATGTCACCTGTATAAATTAAAACTGTTTACAGCTAACAATGTCATTATTCTGTGAATCATTATTTCTATTGAACTAGCCAAAGCTTTCTTCTTCCAAAATCCAACTCCAAATGCTACCTGCTGGTCTGGGCACTAGGGAAGCTCTTCTTCCATTCAAACGTCCTTCTTCCCCTCCAAGTCTTTGGTTCAAGAAATCTCAACTAGCTTTGCTTTGTAACACTTGAGATGTCTGGATGTTAAACTTGGCAGGAAGGATATTTGAAAACAATTCACTCAGTTATTTAAGCTGCTGTTCACAAAAGTTCCTACCTACTAAGAGAAAACAAATCCTCCTCTCTGGGTAGATTTAGTATTCTATAGTGATCCTGCTTTAATTGAGCTTTTTTTCATGTCATTAGGTTGGCTTAGATATCATTTTACAAGATGAACTAAATGACCTTCCAAGATTCCATTAGTCTGTACAGTCTATGATAAAGGGAGGTTAACGGGATGTCATTTTTCCTTTTGACATTGCTTCATTGTTGCCCAAAAATGTAATACTAAAATAATAATAGCTAGCTTTAAGTGTTGCAAAGTACTTACAATGTCATAAAAAAACCCTGTGAGGTAATTATTATTATCTCCATATTATAAATGAGAGACAGAGACTAAGAGAGGTTAAGTGACTCACCCACAATCATATAACCTACTGAGGCAAGATTTTAACTCAGATCTTTTTGATGTCAAGTCCAATGTTCTCTCCATTACACCATGTAACCTATAGTCCTATTTCCATTTTTACTTGATTCTTGTCTATTTGGAAATTAACCAATCCAGTGTTATTTACTAATTACTAGTTAACAAGTAAGAAGGCAATATGGCATAGTGGAAAGATAGACAGGTTTAGAGTCAGTAAGACATGGGTCCAAGTGTTGCTTCCAACACACACTGGCTGTATAACCTAGGCAAGTTAATCACCCTCTCAGTGCCCCATAATAGACTCAGAGTATAAGTTGTCCATCTCAATTGGTAGATGAAGCTTCTTTTCAGGGACTTCCCTATCACAATGAAATCAACGATATGACCAAAAAATGCTTATTGTTATCCTGGTTGCTATGAAGATATGAGAGTTCAAAAGAATTGAACCTAGGGCCCTCTTTGATACATCAGACTCTCCCAAAATAGTCATTCTCTGCTCTAGATACAGGGTGTGCCACCTCTTCCTGCCTAATACCACTTCTTCTTGCCCTTTTTTATTTTTTTCCAATTTTTTTATGTTTTTATTTAAAGTTTTGAATTCCAAATTCTATTCCTCTCTCCCTACTCCCCCTACTCTGTGAGATGGTAAGCAATAAGATATAATTTATACATGTGCAATTATGTAAAATATTTCTGTAATAGTCATATTTTACAAGAAGACAAAAAAATGAAATAAAGTGAAAAATTTCATGCATCAGTTTACATTCAATCAATATAACAGTTCTTCCTCAAGAGACAGATAGTATGCTTCATCATTAGTCTTTTGGGATTCTCTTGAATTATTTTATTGCTGAGAATAGCTAAGTTGTTCACAGTTCTTCATGGAATAATATTGTTGTTATTGTGTACAATGTTCACTTCACTTTGCATCAGTTCATGTAAGCCTTTTCAGGATTTTCTTAAATAATCCTGCTTGTCATTTCTTACAGCACAATAATATTTCATTACAATCATAAACCACAGCTTGTTTAGTCATTCCCCAGTTGATGGCCAATCCTTTGATTTCCAATTCTTAGACACCACAAAAAAAAAGACTTACTATAAATATTTTTGTACAAATAGGTCCTTTTCTTTTTTGGGGGATGTCTTTGGGATATAGGCCTAGCAGTGGTATTGCTAGATCAAAGGATATGCACAGTTTTATAGCCCTTTGGGCATAGTTCCAAATTGCTCTCCAGAATGGTTGGAGCAATTCACAACTCCATCAACCATGCTTTAGGGTCCTTATTTTCCCACATCACCTCCAATATCCAACATTTTCCTTTTTTGTCATATTAGTCACTCTGACAGATGAAGTGGTAATTCAGAGCTGTTTTTAATTCATAGTTCTCTGATCAATATGATTTGGAGCATTTTTTCATGACTATAGATAGCTTTGATTTACTTGTCTAAAAACTGCCTGTTCATATCCTTTGACCATTTTTCAATTGGGGAATGACTTGTATTTTTATAAATTTGACTCAGTTCTCTGTATATCTGAAAAATACAGGAGACCTTTATCAGAGATACTTGTTACAAAAAAATTTTCACACTTTTTTGCTTTCCTTATAATTTTGGTTGCATTGGTTTTGCTTGTGCAAAAACCTTTTTATTTCACATAATCAAAATTATCTATTCTACATTTTGTAATGCTCTGCATATCTTCTTTGGTCTCAAATTCTTCCCTTATCCATAAATCTGACAGATAAACTATTCCATGCTCTCTTAATTTGCTTAAGGTATTACTTTTTTACATGTAAATAACATACCCTTCTTGACCTTTTCTTGGTATACAGTCTGAGATGCTGGTCTGTACTTAGTTTCTGCCATACTGTTTTCCAGTTTCCCCAGGAATTTTTGTCATATAATAGGATTTTGCCCCAAGAGCTTAGATCTTTTGGTTTATCATATACAAGATTATTATTGTTATTAGCAATAGTGTGATTTGTACCTAATCTATTCCACTGATCTACCACTCTATTTCTTAGCCAGTACCAGATTGTTTTGATAACTACAACTTTATAATAGTTTGAGATCTGATATGGCTAGACCACCTTCTTTTGCATTTTTTTATTGATTCCCTTGATATTCTTGAAGTTCTATTCTTTCAGATGAATTTTGTTACTATTTTTTCTAGCTCACTAAAATAATTTTTTTGCTAGTTTTATTGGTGTGGCACTGAAAAAAAAAGATTAAGGTAGAATTGGCATTTTTTATTAAACTGGCTCAGTTTATCCATGAGCAATTTTACAATTGTTTACATCTGACTATTTGTGTAAAAAGTGTTTTATAATTGTGTTCATACAGTTCCTGAGTTTGCCCTGGCAGGTAGGTTCCCAAGTATTTTGTATTGTCTATAGTTATTTTCAATGGAATTTCTCTTTCTATCTCTTGTTGCTAGACTTTGTTGGTAATATATAAAAATGCTGATGATTTGTGTGGGTTTATTTTGTATCCTGAAACTTGGCTAAAGTTATTCATTTCAAGTAGATTTTTAGTTCATTCTCTAGGATTTTCTAAGGATAACATCATATTATCTGCAAAGAGTGAGTTTTGTTTCCTCATTGCCTATTCTAATTCCTTTAATTTTTTTCTTCTCATTGCTATAGCTAACATTTCAAGTAAAATATTAAATAATTGCGGTGATAATGGGCATCCTTGCTTCACCTCTGATTATATTAGGAAGACTTCTAGCTTATCCCTATTACAGATAATGTTTGCTGAGGGTTTTAGATAAATATTGCTTGTCATTTTAAGGTAAGCCCTATTTATTCCTGTGATCTTTAGTGATTTTAATAGGAATGGGTGTTGTATTTTGTTAAAGGCTTTTTCTGCATCTATTGAGATAATCATGTGATTTCTGTTGGGTTTGTTATTGTTATGGTCAAGTTTGCCAATAATTTTCCTAATATTGAACCAGTCATGCATTCCTGCTATAAATCCCACCTGGGCATAATGTATGATCCTTGTGATATATTGCTGTAATCTCTTTACTAGCATTTTATTTAAAATTTTTGCATCAATATTCATTAGGGAAATTGACTTATAGTTTTCTTCCTTTGTTTTTGCTTTCCCTGGTTTAGATATCAGCATCATATTTGTGTTGTAAAAAGAAGTTGGTAGGACTCCTTGCTTGCCTGTTTTTCCAAATAATTTATAAAAAAGTTGGAATTAAGTGTTCTTTACATGTTTGATTCACTTGTGAACCCATCTGATCCTGGGGATTTTTTTCTTAGGAAGTTCATTGATGTCTTGTTCAATTTCTTCTTCTAAGATTGGGTTATTTAAGTATATTGTTTCTTCTTCTGTTAATCTGGGTAATTTATATTTTGGGGGATGTTCATCCATTTCATTTGGATTGTCAAATTTATTTGCATATAATTTGGCAAAATAGCCCCTAATAATTTGTCTTAACTTCCTCTTCATTGTTGGAAAATTCATCACTTTTATTTTTGATACTAGTAATTTGGTTTTCTTCTTTCCTTTTTTAAATCAAATTTACCAATGTTTATTTATTTTATTTTTTTTCATAAAGCCAGTTTTTAGTTTAACTTATTAATTCAATAGTTTTCTTACTTTCAATTTTATTCATCTCTCCTTTGATTTTCAGGACTTCCAATTTGGTATTTAATTGGAGGTTTTTAATTTGTTGGTCTTTTCTAGTTTTCTTAGTTGCATACCCAATTCATTGATCTGCTTTTTCTCTATTTTATTGATGTAAGCAATTAGCAGTATAAAATTTCCCCAAAGCACCACTTCAGCTACATCCCATAAATTTTGGTGTGTCATCTCATTGTTGTCATTTTAATAAATTATCAATTATTTCTATGATTTGTTCTTTGAACCACTTGGGTTTTTTTTTAGAATTACTTGATTTGCAATTAATTTTTAATCTCTCTTCTCATTGTTCATTATTGAATGTAATTTTTCTGAAAAGTATCTGTTTATTTTCTGCATTTGGTTGTGACATTTTTATGTCCTAATACATGGTCAATTTTTGTGTAAGTGTCATATACTATTGAGCAATTAACATTCAATTTTCTCCAGCAACCAATCATATCTAACATTTCCAGAATTTTATTCACCTCCTTAACTTCTTTCTTTGGTTTTTTTTTTTTGGAGGGAGAGGGCAGGGCAATTGGGGTTAAGTGACTTGCCCAAGGTCACATGGCTAGCAAGTGTTAAGTGTCTGAGGTTGGATATGAACTCAGATCCTCCTGACTCCAAGGCTGGTACTCTATTCACTGTGCCACCTAGTCACCCCAACTTAACTTCTTTCTTATTTATTTTTTTATTAGATTTATCTAATTCTGTGAGGGGAAAGTTGAGGTCCCCCACTACTATAGTCTTATTATTCTATTTCTTCCCATAACTCATTCAATTTCTCCTTAAAAAATTTAGATGCTATATCACTATATATATATATATATATATATATAGTGATATAGCATCTAAATTTTTTAAGGAGAAATTGAATGAGTTATGGGAAGAAATAGAATAATAAGACTATAGTAGTGGGGGACCT
>CM053590.1:38098229-38133558 GCA_028646515.1 Pseudochirops corinnae
TCAATAACGCACAGCTAAAGACAACTTTACAAGCCTCAGGATGGAAGGAGATACCTAAACTCAGAGAAAGATATAGAAAGACTATAGTTTAAATAGAGACTGAAGCAAAACATGTTATCGTTCTCTTTCATGTCTGGTTTTGCTTTTTTTTCCCAGTGATCACTCATTGGTTACAACCCTTCTATATAACCAAACTATTGTACAATGTGAAAGTATTTGCAGATCCTATACATGATCACACGCCACCATGGGGAGGGGGGCAAGGGAGGGGAGAAAATCTGACACTCAAGTGATTGTGGAACCGAATCTTGTAAAATAAAAGTAAATAAACAAGTCAAAAAAAAAAAAAGAGGAGGACTTGAGGAGATGGTGATGAAGGAGCATCTTCTAAGTATGTCTGATGGCTAGTATAAAAGTGTCAAAACAGGAGATGGAGTGTCCTGTGTAAAGAACAGAGAGAAAGGCATTTTGGTGGATCACAGCCTGAAGGTAGGGAAGTAATATCTTATCAGGTGAGAAAAATAGTTTGGAGCCAGCTTAGATGGAGTTTTAAAAGCTAAATAGAAGAATTCATATTTGATCCAGAGGTAACATGGAAGCCATTGGAGTTGATTGAGTCTAAGTCATATGGTCAGATTTGCACTTAAGGACGGTTACTTTGGTAAGAGTGTGTAAGAGGGATTGGAAATGATAGGAGACTGGAGGCAGGGATATCGATTAGGAGCCTGATGGAATGATCAGGCAATCTTGGAGACCTGAAGTAAGGTGGTAGATGGGTGAGTGGGAAAAGGATCAGATGGAAGAAATATTGTGGAGATAGAAACAGCAAGATTTGACAGCTGATAAGATATTTGGATCAAAGGAAAGTGATGAACTGAAGGTAATGCCAAGGTTATGAACCTGGGACTTTAGAGAGATGGTGGTGGCTTCTGAGGAAGTATGGAAGAGGGAAGGGTTTGGGGGGAAAGATGATGAATTTAGTTTTGAGCATGTTGAGTCTGAGATATATATATATACATACACACACGACAACCAGTTGGAAATGTCTAATGAGCAATTGGAGATGCATGATTGAAGCTCAGGGGAGAGACCAAGGTTCGTTGAGGTATCTGTGTTGAATACATGGGAGCTGACTAGATTATCAGGGAAGAAAACACATGTGAAGGAGAAGAAAGAGGACTTGGGACAGGACCTTGGGAATCCCTCTCGTTGGAGGGTGTTTCCAGCTTTTGCTGTGATTGGCTTTAACTGAGGCTTTTGGTTCTTGGAGCATTTCTAAGAGGCCTGGCTCTGATGAAGCAGTCAGTGGCATGAAATCCTATAAACCAAGGGATCAAATCTTTGCCCTCCATTTCTCTGCTCTTCTTTCCCTTCAGAAATTGAATAAATTGAATGCTTGTGAATATGTATGTGTGTGCGAATACATACACATATATGTGTATGTATGTATGCATGTGCATATATATGTATATATGTGTATATGTATAGGTGTGTATACACATACACATACAACCTCCCCCATATATATATATATGTATGTATGCAAAATTAGAGTGCTGGGCCTGGAGTCAGGGGAACCTGAGTTTAAATTGGGTTTCAGACATTTACTAGCTGTGTGACCCTGGGCAAGTCACTTAACCATGTTTACCTCAGTTTCCTCATCTGTAAAATGAGATGGAGCACTCTAGTACCTCTGCTAAGAAAATCCCAAATTGGGCATGGAGAGTTGAACATGACTGAGATGGCTGAACAACGGAAACTGTGTACACAAGCACGAAATGCATATATATCTCCTTTTCTCCTCTTCCCTACTCCATTTCCTCTTTTCTTTTCTCCCCTCTTGTAGAACATATCTGTATAAAATAGCAGGACTTTCCCGGGAGAGGAGGATGTTGTAGGCATTTAAACAACAGGGTGTGATTCAGGGGATGGTTTAAAATCTATAGATAGTCAATGTTTGTCCCACTCCTCCTCCCACAGCAAGCAGGGGGGAAATCTTTGCAGCCCAGTTCCTGTTCTTCTGGAAAAGTGATTTTGCTGGTCCAATCTATTTAATTCAATGAAATCCTCCTTGACTCTTCATCTTAGCCTGTATGAACAAAACTGGAAAGTTGTTAGCTGGGTCTGATTTCCAGGACACTCACTTTTTTCTTGGGGGATAGGTTTTCAAGATCCCTGGGAACAGAAAAATCCATGAACATTTGTTTCTGACATACAATGCTTCAGACAACCTCCCATTCCATTCTAAAAGCTCTCCCCTTTTCAGTCCTCTTTCATTTCTTACGTTTACAACAGAAAGAGCCTTTATTATAGCTTCAGTACCTTTCTTTAACCTATTTCATTCTCTCTCCCTTCCCCCTTAACCCCTCCCTTTTTTTTTTTAATAAGCAGGGTATGGATTATAAGCTTTTTGAGGGCAGAAACTTTTAATTTTTGTTCTTATATCCACAGCCTTCCTTGTATCTCACCCAGGGCAGTTAGGTATCACAGCGAACAGAGTGCCAGGCCTGAAGTCAGGAAGACTCTTTCTGAGTTCAAATCTGTTCTCAAACACTTACTATTTGTGATCTTGGGTGAGTCACTTAGCCCTGTTTCCTCATCTGTAAATTGAGCTGGAGAAGGAAATGGCAAACCATTCCAGTATCTTTGGCAAGAAAATCCCAAATGGGGTCATATCTGACAGGACTGAAATTATTGGACAATATCTCATTCAGGTTGGAATGTCTGTGGGTACTCACTGGCCAGTCCCATTTTTGATTGGCATACAAGCTTCACTTGCTTTATTTCTGAACTGGGTTGGGCTTGCTGCTCCCAGGGGCCTGCCAGGTTGGTACTGTGGACAGCTACAGCCCTACTGCACTCAGAATTCCCAGCTCAAGTGATCCATCATTTGCAGCCTCCCCTGAAGCAGAGGTTACAGGTGTATGTCATTCTTCTTAAGAAAGGAATTATTTATGCTGTATATGTATCAGAATAGAGAAATTGCATGATTGAACAGGATGTGGACAAGCCTCCCAATCGAGAATACCTGAGTTTGAACCCTAACCGTGGGCAAGTCACTTAGCCTTTCAGTGTTCCAGAAAATTTTCTGATACTTTAAAATGCAGAAGAAGCATAGATTTGCAATGGTAGAGAGAGACATCTCACTGGAAGCTGCCTACTGCAATAAAATTACACATCTGGACCAGAAAAGAAAAAAAAATACAAACTCTTAAAAAATTTCATAAATTTAGTAACCTAGATAAAAATGTTGATTAATGATACACAGGTTTCTGAGTTCAGAGACTGAAAAATGTGATAACATCTCTGCCTGTCTGCCTATCTTAAAAAATCTTGCGACCTTAATTATTTTTGCATCTCTGTATTATCTATCAAATTTTTACCTCTTCCTGTCTTCCTTGGAAAATTCATCTTTTAACTTGGTTTTACTAAGGTAGATTAGGTTCTCTGATAGATGAATTCACATATCCATGTCAAGCTAGTGGGTTCCCATTTGGCCTTCTTCCATTTCCTATTCCTTTTTTGTATAACAGGTGTCAAACATGGGGTCCCAATACTCCGAGGTCTGTTGAATATAATTGGGAAATATTTTACAAAATGAATAAAAATAGAATAGAACATACACAATGTCAATATGTGGTTTTCTAAGTTGCTATGAGACCAGGGATACTTGTATCTATTTAGTGACCCCCCCCCATTTCTATCTGAGTTTACACTACTGTGGTTTAACAAAATATCACCCAAATTACAAGCTCCATGAACGCAGGAACCACGGAGCACAGCAATACTTGAACTGAATCATTAAAAAATTATTTAATTTTTAAAAATTTGGCAGGCATTTCTCTTCTATTTCTTTCTACTTCTCCTTCCCCATTGGAAAAAAAAGAAAATAAAAAAATTGTAACAAATAGGAAGCAAGCCAAGCAAAATTCTACCATAGGCCATGTCTAAAAATGTATGATTCATTCTGCATCTTGAGTCTATTACCTCTCGGGAGGGTAGTGGGTAGCACATACCATCACTAATATTGAAACCTTTGTGGTTGGGCAGTTGACTATTATGGCTAACTGAGTTTCATGCTTGTTTATGCAGAGAAATTGCCCAAGCAAAGGAGGCCATTTCACATGGGGCTCTGAACTTATTAAAGCTCTCTTGAACGCTTGATTACATATTTTTAGCAACACAGTGCTTTAAAAAATATTGATGCTTTAAAAATATTAACTTCACTTCCTAATAACCCACCTTCCTAGAATGGACCCTTGAACAAAGAAAAATAGTTTATTGAAACATGTTTTTACCATGTCTGATAGGGAATGCCACATTTCATTCATAGGCATCTAGGTGCCCTAGTATAGATACAGTGTGGGTCTTAGAGTCAGGAAAACCCAACTTAGGATACTACCTTAAACACTTACTTGCTTTGTGAAACTAGGAAAGTGACTTTATTACTCTAGTGCCTCAGTTTCTTTTTTGTGAAATAAGGATAATAATAGTACTTACCGTGAAGGGTTATTGTGTATGGATCCAATGAGGTAACAGATGGAAAGTGCTATATAAATATGATATTTACTCTTACTAGAGTCTCTCTATTAAGCAGAGGGAAATAGGTTTTATCATGAGTGCTCAACATGATGCTTTTTCAGTTCCCAATCTCTTTTTTTAACATTTAAAATTTTTTAATTTAATTTTTTTATTAATTTTTAAATTTACTTTTAGTTTACAACATTCACTTCCACAATCCCTTAAGTTTCAAATTTTCTCCCTCTCTTTCTCCTCCCCCTGCCCTCCCCCCCCCCCCATGGAGGCACACAATCAAATATAGGATCTACAAGTACTTTCACATTAAACATTAATCAGGTTGTAAAGAAGGATTATAACTGATGGAATGAACAACGGGGAAGAGGAAACAGAACAAAACAAGAAAAAGAAAGAGAGCAAATAGTTTGCTTCAATTTGCATTCAGATTCTGTAGTTCTTTCTCTGGATGTGGACATCTCTTTCCATCATGAGTCTTTTAAAGTTGTCTTATAACCTCACATTGCTGAGAGGAGCCCAGTCTATCAAAGTCACACATACATTGTGTCTGCAATTGTGTACAAATTTCTCCTGGTTCTGCTCTTCTCACTCAACATCAGTTTATATAAGTCTCTCCAGGTTATTATGAAGTCCATCTGCTCCTCATTTCTTATAAAACAATAGTATTCTGTTACATTCATATACCACAACTTGTTCAGCCATTCTCCAATTGATGGGCATCCCCTTGATTTCCAATTCTTTGCCACCACAAAAAGAGCTGCTATAAATATTTCTGTACATATGGGTCTTCTTTCCACTTCTATGATCTCTTTGGGATACAAACCTAGAAGGGGTATTGCTGGGTCAAAGAGTATGTACTTATTTATAGCTCTTTGGGCATAGTTCCAGAATTGTTGAATCAGTTCACAACTCCACCAACAATGCATTAGTGTTCCAATTTTTCCACATCCTCTCCAGCATTTATCTTTTTCCTCTTTTGTCATCTTAGCCAATCTCACTGGTGAGATGTGGTAACTTAGAATTGTTTTGATTTGCATTTCTCTAATCAATAGTGATTTAGAGCATTTTTTCATACGCTTATAGATATTTTTAATTTCTTCCTCTGAAAACTGCTTATTCATATCCTTTGACCATTTATCAGTTGGGGAATGACTTGTATTCTTATAGATTTGACTCAATTCTCTGTATATTTTAGAAATGAGGCCTTTATCAGAGACACTGGTTGTAAAAATTCTTTCCCAATTTTCCACTTCCCTCTTAATCTTGTTTACATTAGCTTTATTTATAAAGAAACTCTTCAATTCAATGTAATCAAAATTATCCATTTTGCATTTCATAATGCTCTCTTACTCTTGTTTGGTCATAAAATCTTCCCTTCTTCATGAATCTGACAGGTTCAATTCCCAATCTTCTTTCTGATGACCAAGAATCACAAGATCCTAGGTTGAGAGCTGGCCAGAACCTTGGAGGACCCCTTGTCCACATGCTTCATTTGACAAAGCAGCAAACTACCTAGCGAAGTAAATGCCTTGCCCAAAGTCACACAGGTACTTAACAGCAGAGAGAAGATTCCAAATCAGGTCCCCAGATTCCCAAATTATTGCTCTTTCCACAGCACTGTGTTTTATTAACTTTAGATTCTGTATCATTGCACAGATGAACTGTGCAGCTGTTCAGACCACTACTCTCCCTATCAAGACAGTTTGAAATTGGCCTCATAAAAATATAAAGTAAGAGGAATCTTGAGTGATTTAACCTAAGAAAAGCAAACTTTGGCTTTATTATATTCCACTCCTGCAATCATGCAGTTATGGCAAAAAAAAAAAAAAGACCCAGATCACAGTACAGGTGCTAGAGAGGACTTATGAGGTGGCGTAGGTGTTAGCCACCATCATAAGAGTTCTAGAAGGATTTGTGAAATAAATCAGGTTTTATCTTTGGCTTTTTGGCCCTCACTCTCACTCCTTCTCTTTTTCTTTCTATCTTCTCTTTCTCTGGCTCCACAATAGGCCAATGGTGACATTTCTCCTGCTTAGAACCTTCAGTGGCCCCCTATTTGCCTCTTGTATAAAATCCAAACTGGTCGGTTTGGCATTTAAAAATCTCTATCATTTGACTCCCTTCCTTCCTTATTTCCTTCCTTCCTTCCTTCCTTCCTTCCTTCCTTCCTTTTTTCCTTCCTTTCTTCCTTCTTTCCTTCCTTCCTTGCTTCCTTCCTCCCTTCCTTCCCTCCTTCTATCTATCCATTCCTCCTTCTCTCTTTCCTTCCTTCTTTTTAACATTATTTCCCCCTAAACTCTGTCAGTCAAACTGATCTATAGATTTTTATAAACTTTTATTTATTTTAAATTTATGGCATAAAACAAGCATTTCAATAACACAATAATAAAAAGATTATTGTGCATGAAACTGCAAATCTATTATGTACAACTTGCTATTCCTTTTAAATATAGAATAAAATTATAACGTAAATTTCTTTTTTTTTTCTCCTTCCCCTCTTCCCCCCCCAGAGGTGGCTATTAATGGACATAAACATATGTCTGTGTATGTGTATGTGTGTGTGTGTGTGCATGTAAAATCATTCTATACATACTTCTATTTATCTTTCTCTGGACTATTATAAACACCCAAATTGACTCCACAGGATATATGATGGTCTGTATGTTTGTTGTTCCTTGGAATCGTCTTGGGTCTGGCACTCACGTTCCTATGTCTGCACCTTTGCTCAGACTCCCCCTGTGCTTGGAATGTGCTTCCTCCCCTCATTGGCTTTTTATATTTTATATTTGGTCCAACATCCTTGAAGGTGTGGGCCCAGGTGTTCACTCGGATCCCTTTTTGTTCACCCTCGTGGTTTTTTGCCCTCTACCTCCTCCAATCACTGATGGCATATTGGGTGTCAGTTTATACTCTGTATTCCCACATTAGAGTGTAAGCTTCTGGAGAGCAGAACTATTTTTTGTTTGTTTATTTTGTCTTCTTATCCCCAGTGTTTGGCAAAGCACCTTATATGGAGTGAATACTGCAAAAAATGCTTGTTGACTTGGCTCAGGTGTCCAGAACCATTTAACTTCCCTTGAGAAACTGTCCCATGCTCCTCTTCTAATTACCCTATCTTGCTCTGTTGTTTCATCTCATGTGACTTCAGACAGGTCACTTGATTTCTCTAGGCCTCATTCCTCATTTGGAAAAAAATGAGTTTGGATTAGATGACTTCTAGTATTTCTAAACCCATGATCCCTATGGTCCTCCTCCCCTGGTCAGGACTCTCTCTCAGCTGGTCATCTTTTGGTATTTATAGACTGATACTCAGAATATATCATTACCATCGGTAGCATCTTCTCTGTATGCAAAGGATACATGGTGAATTCCATTTTCCATTGATGTGGGGTCTTCACCTTAGATCTCTTTGTTTTCTGGTGGTCCTCTGGTGCTTCTGGAGGTGATGAGTTAACTTCCCTGGAGGAGTTTGAGCAAGGATCAAGAGTACTTGGTGGCAGGGATTGTTTTTCAGGTATGGATTGGACTAGATGGCTACATATTCTGAGATTCTAGAGGTCTTCCCACATATTCAGTGTGTATGACCATTTATAACAATGATAATAATAATGCAACATTCATAAAATGCTTACTACGTGCCAGACACCATGCCATGTGCTTTGCAATTATTATGTCGTTTGATCCCCACAACACTCCTGGGTTTTTATTTTCCCATCTTCCATATGTGGGAACTGAGGTAAACAGAGGTTAAGTGACTTGCTCAAGGTCACATAGGTAGGAAGTGTCTGAGGCTGGATTTGAACTGTACCACCTAAAGTATGGCGATCACCTATCAGTTTACAAGCACATGATATTGTAAAGACAAATCATCTATGACAAAACAACAGCAAATGATTGTGTAAATTGAGGAAGTGGGTTAATTCTTGGCATTGATTTTGAGTGATAAGTGGGGGTAGACTTGATGACACCCACCACGTGTTAATTAAATATGTAGCATTCTACCTTTCATCGAAGTTGGCGTATTTCAGATTTTAAAACAGGCTAAAAATAGAAACAGAGGATTGAATTTGAACTTTGTATTAATTAATACCTTCGAGTTAGAGAAATCATTATAGATTTCACCCTCCCTGTTAGTTCTAATGCCTTCCCTCTATTAATTACTTCCTATTTATCTTCTGCGTTGTTTATTTGTACATTTGTTCCTATGCCCAAAGCAGAACTCATTATCTTTCCCCCTAAACCCTCCCCCCCTTCCTACTTTCCTTATTACTTTATGGCCACATTATCCTCCCAGTCCCTTAGGACTCCCAACCTAGGAGTCCTTCTCAACTTTTCACTATTTCTCACCCCCTATATTGGATCTACTGTTTCTCAAATAAGCTGCCCTCTCTCCTCTGACACTGCTACCACTCTGGTACAGCCCTCATCACTTTATATCTGGACTACTGTAATAGCTGCTGGTGGGTCTGCCTGCCCCATCTCTTCCCACCCCGATCTATCCTCCATTCTGCCATCAAAGTGATTTCAAAAGTACAGATCAGACCGTGTCCCCCACTTATCTATTATATTCCAGCAACTTCCTTTTGCCTCCAGGAACAAATACAAAATATGTCTTTCCTAATGTAGCACCCTCCACCTCTTCCAGTCTTCTTACACCTTATTCCCTTATACATACTTGTCCATTGGTGACACTGATCTCCCAGCAGTTACACTAACAAACAAGATATTCTACTTTTTCCATGCCTGGGTTTCTCTCTCTCCTTAACTCTTCCTCCTGACTTCCTTGACTTTCTTTAAGCCCCAACTAAAATCTCATCTTTTACTGATTTCTTTCTGCTACTAGCTTCCTATTTGTACTGTATAGAGATAGCTTTGTATATATTTGTTTGCACGAAGTCTCCCCCATTAGATTTTAAGCTTCTCGAGGGTAGAGACTGTCTTTTGTCTCTTTTTGTATCCCTAGCAATTAGGAGAATGCCTGGCACATAATATAGGTGCTTAATAAATGTTTCTTGACTAACTTAGATTTCAAAACACTTTCACATGTAATGCCTCCTTTGAACCTCAAAACAACCTAGAGAAGTAGTCATGTATTCTCCATGGGGCAGTGAAAGAGTCCTGATTTGGATTCTGAGGACCTGGCTTCAAATTTTGGTCCCAATTTCTTTAATCCTTCAGTGACTTTGGTCACATTTCTTAACTTCTCTGTGGCTCCTTCAAATGAAGAGCTAGAGGCAGTATGGTATAGTAGAAAGGGCCTTGTCCCTGAAGTCAGAGGACTTGCGCTCAAATCCTCCCTCCTATGCTTACCACCAGTGTGATGTTGGATAAGTCACCTTAACCTCTTTGGGGTCTGGTTTCCTCATCTGTAAAATGATAGGGTTGGGTTAGGTGGTCCTGAAGGTCCCTTCCTAATATATCTTCATTCTTTCCATTTATAGATTAGGAAATCAAGGTTCAGAGAAGATTTTGGCCAAGACCTTGTCATTCCCTAGGGAATTTTAAAATGTCATGTGTCAAATAATTTAACCTTTATTGATACCAAATTTCATGGAGAATTAATCTATTTTAATTTTACTTTCAACAGTTTTAAAATGTATACGCCATCTAATTTAGATAACAATAAAAATAGAATGATTTGACTCTAGTTGTGGTACATATTTTTGTGCTACCTTGAGCCTTTTGGGTTCTAAAGCCTTTGAACAGAACCCAAGAGAATTTGGTGAATTTAATGAAATATGACAGGATGAAATAGCACAGAGCAGGTCAGCCTTGTCATCAAAGAAGCCATACTACCCCTGTTACCCAGAAATAGACAAGATGCCAATCTGCATCAGTTCAGAGAGTCTCCACACTGGGAGTTCCCTATGCTGATGAACTCTTAGTATTTGTGGTGCTTTTAATGAAACAATTTTAAAAGAACTGGAGGGGAAAAAAGCTCAAAGTTTTCTCCTCTATTTCAGATTAAGTAAATAATCTCTGTACTTACCACAGGTTGAATGATAAGCAATCAAGTCTTTGATGGGTAAAAGCATGGGATTGCTAATGTAACTACGTGTCAGTTTTGAAAGGCAATAACTTCATGATTAAAGACCTCTGAGGTTCAAACTGTTAAGGAAGTTTGATAAATAAAAAAATGATGTATTCTTCCTATTACGATAAAAGCAGCTCATCTCCTTTGATTTCACACAAAAAAGGTGTGTGAATGTTTCTGCCTTTAAAGTGAGTTTATTGTAGCTGCGTGATTCATTGTCCTAACTGGAAATGATCAAGCAGACCATTTCTGCCAGTCTCTCCCTATTTTTGTTTCCTAAAGGGAATGAAGAGGGGTACACAACAGGGCCACTGCAGCTAAAATGATGAGTAAGTTTCTTTCAGTAAAGAAAACCCCTCCCTCAAGCCACTGCATGGCTAAAAGTCACACCTTTGAGAGAGCTAACCTTGAGCAAACTGATGAAAGGGGTGAAGGGTATCTTTGGGTCCTCTTTCTCTTCTTTGCATTTCCTCTTCTTCCTCGGGCCCCTCCCCCAAAGGATGCTCTTGAGCACTTAACACCTCAGGTAGGAGGCAGCTGGTAAATTCATCCATATAAAGATGAAAGCCACTAAATACCAGAGGTTTATTGTGTCACCAGGCCATTTGGCATTCTTTATGAATGGAGATCATGGATTTAGACCAAGAAGGGACTTCAGAGGCCATCTTGTTCAAGTTCCTCATTTTATAGAGGTCCAAGGTCAGTTACATGTATAGTAAGTGACAGACATGGGATTTGAACCTAGGCCTCCTGATGAAAAAATTGAAGATTCCTTTCTACTGTCCGATACTGCCTCTCTGAGTTGGACAAGTGTTCATCTTCTTTTGAGTCAGAAAGACCTAGGTTCAAATCCGACCTCTAACAAATACTAACTGTGTGATCCTGGTTATATTACCTAACCTCCCAAAGCTCCAGACAACTCTCTAAGGGTATAATTTACAGATGGGTTGAACCTCTGTGTTGGCAGAGAGAATTTCCATATTGGGAGTGCCCTCCACTGATGGAATCACAGGTCTGGATTCACCCTTCAGCTAGAAGAACAGTTATCATGTGTGTAGTTCCTAAGGTTTACAGGGGACTTTGCTTATGCTGTCTTATTTCATTAGACTTAACTCAAGAGCCATCTCCCACACAAGGTCTTTATTAATTCCTCAGCTGTTAGTACCTTCCTCCCTAAATCATATGTTATTTACATTTCATTTATTTACAGGCATATATGGTAGTGCCATGGATTTTCATAACAATCCTATGAGGTAGGGGCTCCAATTATGTCCATTTTACAGATGCTGAACCTGAAGGCCCAGAGAAGTTATTTGACCTACTCAGGGTCCCATAGCTGGTCTTACTAGCTTACTAGCATGAAGTGGGATTCAATTCCAGGTTTTTCTGACTCCCTTTTCTTTGCTTCTCTAGAGACCTGGTAGGGGGCTGTTTGGTTTTTTTTTGGTTTATTTTTCAGGGTGGAGGTAGATCCATGCCCATCAGGGCAATACCCTCTTGTTTCATTTTTAAAAGAAGACTGTGGAAGATCAGTAGTCTGGAGGATTTAAGCATACAAGAAATTTTGGGGAGTGAGCTATCTTTTGATACAGGGCGTATCCAGTTACCCTTCCGATCTGCCTTTATATAAGACTGGCTGGAAAAACTGCTGAGAGTTCCCGATATTTGCTACGGAAAATCACATGCTGAAGAATAGGATGTTGTTCTCTTTGGTCAATAAAGCCCAAACTACAAAGAAGAGGAAAAACGTTTTAAAATCTAATTTTACTGCTGTCTTGTTTTTGCTTCACTTTCATGTGACTAGATCCCTTCTTCCCTCTCCTGCCCAGGGAGCCCTCTCTTGTAACAAAGGATAAAAAGAAGAAAAAAAACTAGTTCAAGCAAAACCAAAACATAAGCTATCTAATAATTGAAATATTACTCACCCACAGTGCCCTCTCTCTGCAAACAAGGGAGTATCGTACATTGAGAAATGTGTTTTTAAAACCTATTTTCAATTCCATCAAAAATATGTGGGTGGGGGCTGGGATCATGGGATCGTGGCTTTAGAGATGGAACGGACTTCAGAGGCCACCTAGTCCACTCCCCTCATTTTACAGATGAGGACATTCAATTAGACAGTGGTTAAGTGACTTGCTCAGGGTCTCAGAGATCACATAAAAAAGAGGACAATTGTCCTTATTCTCAAAGAGCTTAACATTTAGTTGAAGAGAGAGAACATGTAGGAAACAGCTGCAGAACACTTTTAAATGGCAACCGGTCAACAGGGTAAATTAAAATCATGCAAACTAAGTTCCTAAGGGTTTCTGCATAGAGGAATGATCATTTCCTTGGGGATGGAGCAGGGAACTCCCCCTAGGGCTGCAAAGGGAGTGATTATTTTAACTGGGGAGGATGAAGCAAGTTGGAAATGCTACAGTAGAAGTCCAATAAGAGAAAGAAACAAAAACATTTCCTCTTTCTTTGCCCTTTTTAGGACTAAAATCTCCTCTTTTCTACAGTTTCTTCACCACCCCTTCTTAAGAGTTCCTCTCCCAACAAAGCCTTTCCCTCCCATTCTCCTGCTTGTTCTAGCACTATGGCAGGAAGATATGTTTTATACTCACAACCCTTCCCCTTCTTTTTTGATTTCCCAGGAGCCCAACAATATTGCTGAAATATAGCTTTAGTCATGATTTGGAAGATAAGGGAGTAGTGGGTGAGATGGTATGTGTGTTGGGGCAGGTATCAATTGTTGAGGCTGTAATGCTTAAATTTTTTCTTTCTTTTCCTTCCTTCTCTCTCTCCCTCTCTCTCTCCCTCCCTGCGTCCCTCCTTCCTTCCTTCCTTCCTTCCTTCCTTCCTTCCTTCCTTCCTTCCTTCATTCCTCCTTCACTTCCTCTCTCCCTCCCTTCCTCCCTCCCTTCCTTCTTCCTTTGTTTCTTTCTCTCTCTTTCTTTTCCCTTCCTTCTTATTTTCTTTCTTTCTTTTTGACAGTCATATATATACTCAGCCTCTTTCCTGCCTGTTTTGGTGTGTGACTTGTGGAAAAAAGTCATTGATTGATATAAGTTATGTAAGACTCAGGTGAGCCAGGGGTTTAGGAAAAATGACCTTCTGATATTCAACTACTAAATCTTCATATTGGGGCAACAGATCTGGGACCTTCTCTCTGTCTCTGTCTCTGTCTCTGTCTCTGTCTCTGTCTCTGTCTCTCTCCCTCTCCCTCTCCATCTACCCTTCCCTTTCCCCCTCCCTCTCTGTCTCTGTATCTCTGTCTCTCTGTCTCTCCGGCTCTCTGTCTCTGTCTGTCTGTCTCGCTCCCCTAACAGGCCAGTCAGCTCTACTTTTCCGTTCTCTCTAGCTCAGATACCCAGCTTCTGAAGTGCTGCATGGAACCATGTGATCACAGAAGGAGGTTAATTGAAATGGGACTTGCTTGTGAGGGTGTCTCTGAATAAGCTCTGGCCTGTGGGAAGCAAGGAGTAGTCTGAGCTCTGAAAGGCTGAGAGGTCAGAGGAGATGCAGGGCCCCCTTTGGCCTTAAAGTCAGTCTTTCCTTGGAGTATTCCCACGTCCTTCCCCAAAGTTAATTAAACCTAACCTCACACTGGAGGAGGTGAGTCTATACATTATCCTGCCCAAATTACCAAGGGGAAACCCAAGTAGAAAAGACCAAGATCAGAGTCAGGTCTCATGCCAACAAGGGCACAGAGAACACTCTGTCTTGCATCCCGTCATTCTCTGCATTTTTCTTTGTGTTCCAGGGAGGAGTGGACATTCTTATTTGGAAAGGACTCAGCTGGCAAATTAGACACTACTAGTCAGTCAACTTGCCTGAGGCAAAAACCAAGGGATGGCCAGAATAAACAGGAAGACCTGGGTTAAAATATTGCCTCTGACTCTTACTAGTTGGGTAATGGTAGGTAAGTGATTGAACATTTCTTGCCTCACCTTCCTCCTTTGTAAATAATATAAACAGAAATAAATAGTAACGGTATTTAGGGTTGTTGTTAGTAGAGGTGTAACCAGAGATTATTTCACCTGGGTCAGGGTGGTTCCAGTGTTCAGTAGAGGGGTGAGGGGCACAGGGAAGAGAGGGAACCACTTCAGTGAAGAGATCAGCACAACCATGAGTGCAACAAGGAGTTTTGGGATACCTTGTGATAATAATAAGACAACATTTATGTAATGTTTACTATGGGGCAGTTGATACAGTCCAATGGATAGAGTTCTAGGACTGGAGTTAAGAAGACTCATTTTCCTGAATTCAAATCTGGCCTCAGACACTTACTACCTTTGTGACCCTGGGAAAGTCACTCAACTCTGTTTGCCTCAGTTTCCTCATCTGCAAAATGAACTAGAGAAGGAAATGGCAAACCACTCCAGTATCTTTGCCAAGAAAACCTTAAAAGGGGTCATGAGGAGTTGGGCACAACTGAACAACAGCGAGGGAGATGGGCAACTAATTGGATTTTGAGGGAAATACACTGTAATGGGGTTAGTGGCGTGGCCCATGAACTATCCAATCTTGTTTATCCCGAGTGACTTGGTCTGTCCTTCTCAAAACAAGAACGAAGTAGGGGCTTGTACTCGCTTGTCACTGCCTTAACTGCAGAGCTCACCCTACTCTCCAAAAGGTTCCTGCCAAAGGAGAGGGATTTTTCCCAGGAGTACTGAAGTAATTGTTGCTATGGGTACTTGGGTAGTAGTTGGGCCTGCCCTGCAGACCCAATCCCTTGCTAGGATGAAAGACTCAGGATCCTGTTTAGTAGATGGAACCAGGGCCACATTGGAGACAACTCCCACCCTTTGCTATTGTCCAGAGGGTGGGATATAACCCATCTTCTTACTCTTTGATTGACTGATTGTGTGCTCTTGGGCCAGGTCACAGCCCCCTTGAGGTCAGGCCTTCACTTTGGAGATCACTAACATTGGATACTAAAACTCTAAATGACTTGCCCAGGTTCTTATAGTACCAGTACTTTCTGACTCCAAGACTGACTCTATACCCACAATGCAACACTGCCTTTCTAGTGCAATAAGGATGAGAAGAAATTAGCGTGGTATAGAGTTATGTGCAGGAGCATTTTCCCCTATGTGTAGCATTGGTCTCACTCTGAAAGGCAATTTGTCTTCTATGAAGTATCAAGAGACCAGGTCATTATTTGTAGTCATCCATTAGGCAAAGAAAATAGACAGGACATCCAAGTTTCAGGGGCTATTATAACAGCTCTCAGAGTTGCATGAGGATGATTTTTCTTTATCCCCAATATTATCCATTTTATGGAGGACTTGGTTCCCAAGCCTCGGCTCAGTGTAATCCATATGAGATTTGGTTTGTTCCGTTCTTGGCACCAAACTTGATCTGCGTTATTTATGTAAGGATAATTTAAAAAAACCTGTGTTTTGCACCTTCTAGCCAAAATTAGCATTACAGTGTGTAAACCTTATGGAAAAGGGCTCTTCCCTCCACCCCCTTCCGAATTAGATACTCATGTGTGAGCTTAAATATAGAAAAGTTGGTGCTGCTATAATTTTTTTGATGAATAGCAAATACTTAGCTTACTGCTATCATCTCAGTTTTTGATAAATCCCCAAGGGAAAAGAAATGAGAAACTGGAGAGGAAGTTCTGTTACTATCCTGCCATACTCTCGTTTGCCCAGGGACCCCTTGGCAAAACCGTGAAGAGAAATTTTGTCTTTTAGAGGCCCTTGCCCCTTTCCTGGTGCCCTCATACTGTAACACCCTTATCTCAGTCTTCCTTCCCTATTGTATTTCATGCTCCCAGTCTCCCTCTTCTCTCTCCTTTCTCTGCCCAATCTTCCCATTCTCTCCTTCCAGCTTGTTGTCGGTAAGGAAAGTGGCCTGATGCAAGAAATCCCACAGATCTTGAAGGATTAATAGTTCATGCCTCTCAAGGATATTTGCCTTTTAAAAGAGAATGGTAGAAGCAATACCTATATCCGAAGCAATGATTCCAAAATTATGGAATTTCAGATGTAACGAATGGTAGATGGAGGCAAGCAGGGGAGCCTTCTTGGTCCCTCCCTCCCTCCTCAAATCATACCATAGATGCAGCCCCATTCTTTGCCTGTTTGGCCAGGTGCAAAATAACAGGCCTGCCTCAAGCCCCAGGAGTTCACACTTGAAAACAGATTACCTCCACAAAAGACAAAGTTAACATACCCCAAATTATATAGAAGAGCTGTGAGAATGAGCTCTCTCCAACATACTGAGTCCTAATAGACATCAGGCGGTTGTGCTAGAATAAATGTCAGACTCTATTTTCCCCTGTCTCCTCCTCCTGTGTCCTTATAGCCAGGTTTGACAATTTACTGCTCTCACCGGTGGGTTCTGGTTTGTTCATACCCCAAGATTAATCTGGATGGCTAGGTGGCTAGTGCTGGACTTGGAGGGAGGATGAACCTGTGTTCAAAGCCAGCCTAGGACATATACTAGCTATGTGACCCTTAGCCTCTCTCTGCCTCAGTTTCCCCTTTGGTAAAATGGGAATAATTATAGTATGTACACCTCAGAGTTGCTGTGAGGATCAAATGAGGTAATATTTATAAAATGCTTATTATAGTTCTGGCATTCAGTAGGAGCTTATTAAATGCTTTTTTTCTTCCCTTTTTCTTCCTTTTGCAAGCTGTAAAGTGGTATATAAATGTTAGCTATCATTATTATTTCCTGACTAACAGGGATCAGATTAGAAGCCTTATTTAGGGTGTCTCAGGAACCCGTTCCACTTTCACATTCACCTCCTGCTACCCTGATTATTAACGAAGATGGTAATACCCTGAGTTGCTTTTCCTTTCTATGTAGCCTGGTTCCCTGATCTATGGCTATGTGCTCTTTAACCCTGAGTGTTTATCTCTCTTGATTCTCCTGCTTGTTTCTGAGGCAATGACCATTCTTCTTACTCTTCAACCCCTGCAGGGGCCATCACCAGTTCTTATGACTTTTGTCTTGCTACTGGACTCCAATGACCCCAGAGGAAAGAGCTAATGAATTTGCACAGCTCTGCTTTACACAAATCAAACTCCCAAGCAAGTCATGATGTCATTGGTCCTCTTTCACAATGAAGGATGAGCAACAGCCCCGGCATCCATTTAATGTCCCTACCACCACCACCACCTTGACCTTCTTGCCTTCATGAGGGTTTCCATGGGAATCTGTAATTGGAGAACAACGTCAGCATTTTCTTTTGTTATGGATAGCTGCTTTTATTCTCCAAATAAAGAAGTGAACAGTAAGATACATAAATGTATATATACACACATGTATATATACATATATATGTGTATATATCTGTATCTATATATATCTTGCCTTAATTCTCATTTGAGCCTCATAACAATCTGAGTTAGGTTCTACAGATTTGTAAAAATATCTCTATTTTTACAAATAGGGAAATTAAGATTCAGAGAGATACAAAGACTTTCCCATGGGTACATTTGTTTTGAGCTACTTCAATTTTGCTTTGCTCAATAGAACACAGCACCTTCTCTAATGAGGGCATGCCATGCTAAGTAGTCCTTGCCAGTGTCTCCCATGTCACACAATCAATTCCAAAGTTCTTGTGAGAGACCCTAAGAATGTCCTTGTATTGCTTCTTCTGGCCATCATGTGAATGCTTGTCCTATGTGAGTTCTCCATAAAATAATCTTTTTGGCAAGTAATCATTTTTCATTTGAACAAAGTGGCCAGCCCATCAGAGCTGTGCTGTCTGCAATAGAATTTGAATGCTTGGCAGTTTAGTTCAAGAAAAGACCTCAGTGTCTGGTATCTTATCCTGCCAGGTAATCTTCAGAATCTTCCTAAGACAATTCAAATGGATGTGATTCAGTTTTTTGGAATGGCATTGGTAGACTGTTCAGATTTCACAGGCGTACAAAAATGAGGCCAGCACAATGGCTCTATGTGTTGAGGTCTAGGGGTGCTGGGACCCTGAAATTCAAGGGCAAGCATCACCAGCCCTTCCTTGAATGAATTTGACCCAAGCCTTCTTCCAGCCAAAGACAAAGTTTATTAGAATACAGGTCAGGTGGGTGAGGTTTTGAGAATCTGAGCACTGGCCAGACTCTTAAGGAATCTGAGCAATTTAATGGGGGGGGCAATATGGACCTTATATACAGAAAGACTGTGGAAAGGATCTAAGAGTGGTCAAGCAGTCTGGGGTGACTGAGAGGTAACAGAGAAGGGC
Organism: Pseudochirops corinnae; assembly: GCA_028646515.1. Taxonomy (NCBI): domain Eukaryota; kingdom Metazoa; phylum Chordata; class Mammalia; order Diprotodontia; family Pseudocheiridae; genus Pseudochirops; species Pseudochirops corinnae. The sequence goes on from CM053590.1 coordinate 38,116,988, forward strand.
CCAGAAGGGCCTGAGTGCCCCAGGTGAACGCCAGGAACCTGGGCCAAGTGGAAGGCGTCTAGATGGATTAAGGAGTGATGGTCTAGGGTGGAGCCACAAGGAAAGGCCAGTTGAAAGGATTACCAGGATGGGTCAATGCCTCAGATATATGTCAGAGACTTGGTCATATAGAAAAGTTTAAGGAAAGTTCAAGGTGGGGTTTCCAGGGCTTGTACCCTGTCATTGCCCTTTCAAACAAATGGGACCCAAATTCTTTTGGGGTAAGAGGAAAAGGTCTTGGCTTGGGCCTGTCCCCCCTCTTATAGACCCTCAGTTTGGTGGTCAGTCTAACACCTCTTCTCTCCCACACTTTCCTTCAGAGCCTCCCAAACACTAAGCTAGCTCTGGTAATGCATGCTTCAACCTCATTATCAACATGTACATTCCTGGAAAATACCCTACCAAGATAAGTGAACTTATCTACAGTATTCAAAACTTCTCCATTGGCTGTAACTGATTGTTCCATGTATGGATGGTGTAGTAAAATCAAGCAAGCATTTACTAAGTGCAGCTCATTGTTAAGTGACAAGACTAAAAAAGGCAAAAAAAAAAAGCCATGATCCCTTGCCCTCATGGAGTTATATTTTATTGCTGGGTGGAGTGATTGACCACATCTATAGACAAAACAGTGGTTTGAAGAGGGAGAGAGCATTAATACCTGGGTTTGGAGAGAGATAGTCCTGGAAGGATTCATAGAAGTGGTGAACAAGGTTGATGCCAGTAGTGATGGAAGACTTTGTGCAAGTTTTCTCACTGTAATCATCACCCCCACTGTAGTTATTGTAGCTAGGATTTCTCAGTTTTCTTTGATGCTTTTCATTCATTCCAAAAACATTTATTTAACTCCTGCTATACATATTGCCCTAACTAGGCACTGTGGGGAATACAAAGAAGTCACAGCTATCAAGGATTCTGCAATCTAGTTGGAGAGGAAAGAAATACATGCATCACAAAAAATAAAATGTCAGTACAAGGCAGTGTGTACTGTTTGCCAGTGATTCCCTGTTAGTGATTGGCGAGCCCTTTGGAGTTCCTGATGTTGGTCCAAGGAGTTCCACATTCTAAAGGATTAAAAATTGTTTAATGGTGCCTTAATCAATAAATTATTGCAAGGTATTATGAATAGTGTATTAAATTTCCCTGGGGATTCACAATAATTTTTGGGGGGAGGGAGTTGGAAGAGGTTCTGAAAACTAAAACATCAGGAATCGCTGCTCTATAGCAATGAAGGGTGGAGAAAAAGAATGTTATGGACCTTTAAAAGTGTGAAATGTCACTTTGTTGTGGTTTTTGGGGAAAGGTCATTGGAGGAAGTGATACTTGAGCTGAATTTAGAGAGATGGACAGGATTGGGATGGATGAAGAAGATATTCTGGTGGGAAAAAGAAGATTGGCATAATGAGCAAAGGCACACAGCAGGGAATGTGTATTGTCTTAGTAAGACAGTAGGACCTGTAGCTAGGTGGCACAGTTGATAGAGTGCTGGGCCTGGAATCAGGAAGACTCATCTTCCTGAGTTCACTTACTAATTGTGTGATCCTGGGCAAGTCACTTAACCCTCTTTTCCTCAGTTTCATCTATAGAATGAGCCAGAGAAGGAAATGGCAAACCACTCCAGTGTCTTTGCCAAGAAAATCCCAAATGGGGTCACAAAGAGTTTCATGTTACTGAATAACAACAACAACCAAAGAAAGTAGGGATATTTGTCAACTTCCCATCCTTGACTCCATTTTAAGTCTCCACTTTGTGACTGAGTTGTTCTAAGTTCTTTTTTAATAATTGGATAAACACTTGTGTGGTGTGATGCATTAAACAAATACGAGGGCATTCTTAAACAACTGATGAGCATACGTAAACCCTCTGACAGAAGAAACCACCAATGGAAAAAAAATACTGTACATAACTTTATCAATAGTGTCTGGGCTGAGACCAAACCTATAGCTGAAGGGCAAAGAGCTTTAGCTAGGAAGGGTAGCCAACCAAAGGGGCCCATAGTCAAGTGGATCATTATACCCACGAAAAGCTTTGGGCTTTATCTTTGAGTTAATATGGAAGGTTTTTGTCCTTTTGTTTTTTTGAGGAGAGGCAGGGGTTCAGTGAACTTGTTTTTTTAAAAAAAATTTTGATATCTATTTTAATATAATCTGTTTCCTTTGAAATCTTACACACATTATTTTATACATTTAATAAAAGTTAATCTAAGTAGAGGTTCACAAACTTTATCAGCCTGGGACACAGGAATCCATGACCCCTCCTCCCAAACCAATAAAATCATCAGTTAAAATTTATCAAGCACCTACTATGTGCCAGCCTTTGTGCTAAGTGTTGGGGCTACAAAAAGAGACAAGGGACATTCCCCACCCTTCAGGAGCTAGATGAAGCCTGGAAGCCTTCTGTCTCCAAGTTTTTTATTTTTAGAAGTTAAATCTGAGGGTGGCTAGGTGGCACAGTGAATAGAGCACCAGCCCTGGAGTCAGGAGGACTTGAGTTCAAATGCGACCTCAGACACTTGACACAAAACTAGCCACGTGATCTTGAGCAAGTCACTTAACCCTAACTGCCCTTCATTCCCCCCTCCAAAAAAAAAGCAAAAAAAAAAAAAAGAAGTTAAATCTGGAAGTGCAGTGATTGATTCAATTCAACAGGCATTAAATGTCCACTCTGTGACAACCTTGAGGGCTACAAAGCCAAAAACAAAAATCTCTGCTCTCAGGGGCTTACTTCCTACTAGGAGGACCATGGATCAATCAACTAACAAGTATGACGCTTACTCCATGCATGCTTCGTGTAGGAGGCAATGCCTAAAATGTGCTTAGAGGGCATTGAAGGGCGTTCCAAGACCCCATGGCTCAATCACTAGCATTCATACGGCACTTCTGGGTTTGCAAAGCACTTTGCAAGCATGACCTCATTTGATCCTCACAACAACCCCGGGGGGTAGGTGATATTATTAACCCCATTTTCCAGATGGGAAAACTGAGACATACAGAGGTTAAGTGACTTGCCTGGGGTCACACAGCTAATAAGTGTCTGAGGCTGGATTTGAACTCAGGTTTTCCTGATTCTAACTCAATGCTCTATCTACTGAACCTTTTATGAAGGAAGAATGATCATAGGGTAATAGAGAGCTGGGAAGGACTTTAGAGGTCATCTAGTCCAATGGCCCTATTTTGCAGATGAAGAAACCAAGTAGAACAGTGGTTCTCCACCTTCCTAATGCCGCGAACCTTTAATACTCATATGTGGGCGTATCTGCATGTGGGCGGACCCGCCTGGAGACGGACAGAGGAGGGATGTCTTGGTTACTAAGACCATCAGAAATACGTGTTTTCCAATAATCTTAGGCGACCCCTGTGACCCCTGTGAAAGGGTTGTTTGACTCCCAAAGGGGTGGTGACCCACAGGTTGAGAATCGCTGACAGAAGTTAAGGGACCTGAACAAGTTACATCTCCTCCTATAGACATCTCCTCTAATCCTTGCCAATAGGAACAGTTTTTTCTTTGTCTTTGTACCCCCAGGACCTAGTGCACACAGCAGGTGCTCCATAAATGATAGGGGATTATTGTTTCAGATCACAAGATGTGAATAGGAGAGTCTGTTTTCAAACTGAGGTCCTCTGATTCCACCCAGCAGGATCCTGTGTTGTTTGGTGTCTGATATGAAGGCCGAGGGAAAGGAAGGAGTCCAAGGTGGCATAGAAATTCTTTTTATGTAAATGTAATGGCTCTAAATCATTATAAATGTATTCTTTCATAAGCTTTACAAAATGCACTAGATATAGGTTCATCTATCTTGGTGAAAACTGATATCTGAATTAAGATAGCTTATCTCCATAGAAGTAACAATATTTCTTAGTCTTCCAAGGAATAAATTGGGGCACATTGGTCATTGGAGCTTCAATTTTATTTGAAGATTTCAATTGGAATTTTTGTAGTATTAGCAGAGAGCACAATCACTGTTATAACTCAATTTCCTCTATCTGGTTTCTCCATAACAGCCTTCTCAGTTGATATCCCCACTTTTAAATGGACTACAAAAGTATATTGAAAAGATGAATTGCCTTTTCTATCTGAGCACGGTATCGGTAAAACATGGACTCCAATTACATTACTATAAGATACAGGATCTGGGGCACAGTTAAATTATATGTACAGATACTCATTTCCTCACTTCAAATGAAAATGGAGAATCTAACCAATGTAAGAGGTAGCAGTCATAAAGTTCTCTATTATGATAGAAATCTTGAGCTTATTGTAAATAGCCAGATCCAGGATTGTTTTAAGAATTCACAACCCCAATCCATTTGGTGTCAACCCACTGTGGCCTGAACAGCCCATTAGAACAATCTATTTGGGAATCTTTGTTGGTCAGTGGGCCAATGGACTGTTGTTTTATCTAGGGTGAAGGTGTCAGAAAAAAAAAGAAGCTACAGAATAATTTAAGAGAGAATTCTGAAATCCTTTATGATTAAAGTGGGGTAATCACCCAAGATATTGAATTTCATAGACTCGTATCTTGCAACACTAACTTCTCTTATTATTTTTGTGACTGTTCAGAACTTCTATTCCTCAGATATTTGATTTGAACAACTCAAGGGGAGTTCTTTCTTCTGGTACTTTGTGGCATAGCTCCAGCCCCATCAGACTGTAGCCACAGAAGAGTGAACAATGATATCACCCTCACAGAAATTAGCAATGCATCTTGAAAATGAGACTTTCCCTTTTTTGCTTTCAGAATCTGACATTGACACCGACCTTAAATAGCACCTGTCATATTTAGAGATGGAGGAGACTTTCGAAGCCATTTATTCTACTTTTCTCCCCCTAACCCCACCCTTTACAGAAGAGGAAGTTGAGATCCAGCAGGTACCTTGGCCAAATTTCCAACAGAGAGTAAGCATCGTAGGTGGGGTTATAAATCCAAGTACTCTGACTCTAGAACCAATTCTCTGCACAGTACCATATTGTTACTGGTTAATTTTAGTGATTTGTACATCCCTGCTTAATATTTGTCAAGTTCCTAAAGAACATTGGCTTGCTAGCAAAATAGAATATTGTTGTACCGGGCTTATAGTAACTTCTCCCCACCTTTTAATTTGTCTGGTTTAATTTGTCTGTATGATCAAATGATTTGGAAATTTACTCTTCCATCCCTTCCTCTAGTCAAGTGGGAAGAGCCCCTCTGGTTTCTCCCTCACAATAAAAAGGATCAGATATTTAGCACTGAAAGAGGCTTTAGAAACAATTGATTCTAATCCTCTTATTTGACAAATGAGAAAACTGAGATCTACAGAGGGGCAGAATTCTCCAAGCTCACACAAGTAGTAAGTTGTACAGTCTGTATTTAAACTGAGGGTTCAAATTAGAGTTAGATCATACTGAACTTGGGTTCACCAAATCATTCTACCTCTCCGGGCTTCAGTTTTCTCATCTGCAAAATGAAGGACTACATGTTGGGAGGGGTAACTTTTTGTTTCATGGACCACTTTTCAGTAGAATGTTTTTATATCAATACATCAAGTGCATAGGGTTACAGAGGGAAACAATTATATTGAAACATAGTTATCAAAACGTTAAAAAAAATCAAGCTCCATGGACTGACTTTAGTTTAAGAACCTCTGGAATGATCTTTAGGATTACTTCAAGATTCAAAGCTGATAGTCCTCTCCACATAAACCTGAATGGTTATCAGCATAAACAGTTTGCTTCATGGATTTCTTTGGTACAGATATTCTTTGGTTTTCCGGATCTCTATGCAACAAATATGATGGGAACAGAATTCTTTGACTGGTATTTATTCCTTCTCCATATTAAAGGTCTTGGTAAGAAATCAGCATTTTCTGTCATGTACCTCAACCATTACTACAGGGCCCCCTGGGAGAAGAGTCAAGCTCATGGTTCTCTGGTTCTTAGAACAACTGATTGTCCCTATCCCATTGGTTCTGCCCCTTTGGGGGGTGGTGCTATTTTCTCATCTGTCTTGGGGTGTGTGATGGTATTTCTAACAATCAGATCAATGTCTCATTTACCATCCTTCTTAGGGAATCTCTACCTTGATTCCTTCCCATTGAATTTCCTTTGCAAGGTCAATCATGGTATATAAAACTTCAATCAGGTAGAAATGTCATTCAATCAACAAGCATTTATTATGCACCTACTTTGGCCAGGCATTGTCAAAATAGTTTATCAATATGCTCAGTTTGTGCCTTTCCAACCTGCAACTCTTCTGATTCCTGCATTAACTACTCAATGGCATGAGTTTAGTTCTCTTGTCCCTACTAACAGGGACACTCATGACAAAGCCCATAATTCAGTGTTTGTTGATAGAATGTTGGAACTTATAGAATGGTCTTGGTTTCCTCCAAAGACAGCATGGACAATGCTAGGCTAGCATCATGGTTTCTGTCATGAACCTTGCTCCCAGGTGACTGTTCCTTTTCTTCCCTATCTTTAGCACACTTTCTAGTCTGACTACCAGGCATCTGCAATCAATCATTTCTCTGCCTCTTTAGTGCTGGGTCATGCTAATGGATGTGTTTGAGGTGGGGTTCTTCCCATGAGTTAAAATCCTCCAGTCTGTCATTGTCTCACCAAGGCATCTGGGAAGATGAAAGGCACCACTACCACAAGCAAACTACCATCTCCCCAGTTTCTAACTTCAATATCAGCCCCTTTTAAAATTCTCCCACCCTTGACTTTTTTTTTTTTTTTATCACCAACAGGGGCATAGGAGTACTTATTCTGGGTTGAGCTTCAGAGCTCTCTAGGACATGGGTGTGGCAAGAGTAGCATGCTTATCTTTAAACTTTTTTCTTTTTTTATTTTTTATAAACTCTCAATGCTTAGAAAGGTGAAAATGGTTGAAGAACTGGGGGACATTCTCTCAGCTGATAAGTGTTACTTTGCCATATGCTCTGAGAAAAAGGAACTTCAGTTACTTAGGAAACTCCAGACACCTTCTCTCTGCATCTGCCTGGCCTGGAGTCAGGAGAACCTGAGTTCAAATGTGGTCACAGACACTTATAAACTGTGTGACCCTGGGCAAGTCACTTTGCCTCAGTTTCCTCATCTGTAAAATGAGCTCAAGAAGGAAATGGCAAACCACTCAGTATCTTTGCCAAGAAAATTCCAAATGGGGCTATGAAGAGGCAGCCATGATTGAAAAAGTGACTGAAATTGGCTCTATGTCTTGCCAATATGTAATACTTGGGGGTGGTTCTAGGATTAAGAGATATGCTCCATTGTCAGGCCTGGAAGATTCTGTTTCACTGAATGATCCTCCAGATGAAGGTGTCCCAGTTTTGATAAGTCTCTAGCCCCTGATGGTAAGTGAGTGCTTTGTGCAGGAATACGGTTAAATCCTGGCAACTTCCTTAGATCCTCCAAAACCAAAATAAATACACTGTGAAAATAAAATTAAAATTTACTTTTATTATATAGGTTAAAAATTTGAGTGCTTCACACTTTTCATGAGTTACTTGAACATTATTTATATAACTTATAGTGAATGTTCCATCTGACATTGGAGGTAGGAGTGAATTCATCTGGAGAAAGACAGATGTTTTGCCTGAAAAAGGAATTTTCCAAACTCTAAGGATCATGGGATCGTGGATCTAGAGCTGGAAGACACATTAGAAACTGATTTCTTTTCACCCTTCTCATTTCACAGATGAAGAAACTGAGATCCCAAGTGACTTTCTGAAACTCCCCAGGGAGTTCTTAGCAGAGCCAGGATTTGAATCTAGATCTTTTGCTTCTAAATCTAGCATAACTCTGCTCCAATCCCTAGAAGCTTCACTACTTTTTAGGGAAAACAAAATTGAATAGGCCCCCTACTGCATTAGTCATAGCATCTTAGTTCTTTAGGGGATATTAGAGATTCAGCCTCTTCATTTCATACATGAAGGCAACTGAGACCTAGAAAGTTAAAGTGATTATTTACCCATGGTCACTGACAGAGCTGGGATCTTAACCCAGGTCCTGGGTCTCAGTTCTCATCTTTGTCTATTCTGTCACCTTTTTCTTTGCCATTAGCATCATCAGTGTTTCTCAGACCATTCTCCCCATAATATGGACTGAACCAGAAAAAAAATCTGTTCTTAGGGGCATTCCTATATTACATAATATGCTTATTTGGTGCTTGGGATCTATTTTAAAATACATTTCTTTAAAGCATTAAATTCCTTCATTTTTTTTCCTTATGCAGTTGCTTTAATTATTTTGATTTAAAAATACACACTTGATATAAGAAAAATAAAATTTATCTGGAAAGGAAGGCTTTTTTTTTTTAAACCTGAAAACACTGTATGCTTAGCATATAGAGGATGGAGTGGTGATTCAGTGGATAGAGTGGCAGGCCTGGAATCAAGAAGATTCATGTTGCTGAATTCAGATCTGGCCTTAGACACTTCTTAGCTATGTGACTGTGCTCAAATTACTTAACCCTGTTTGCCTCAGTTTCCTCATCTGTAAAATGAGCTAGCAAAGGCAACGGCAAACCATTCCAGTATCTTTGCCAAGAAAACCCCAAAAGGCATCACGAAGAACTGGATGTGATTGAAATGACTGAAGCACAACAGAGAGTTCACAGAAGCATAGGTTGCTGTCTTCAATATCTAAGCTCATATACTTTGTTGGTTTTATTTTAAATCCCATGTTATATTGAATTGACTAGATATCATAAATATATTAGGCAGAGAACTAACTTCTCAAAAGAGATATTAAAGAAATCTGAAAGCAATCAACATGAGATAGATAGGGCAAGGTCTCCATATTTTCAGCTCTCTGGTAGATGTGAGCATTTTTGGCATTAAAGGCAATTTTCTTTAAATGCATTTCCATTTAAATAAGACATACTCCTATTTTATTGTTCTATTACCTCCCTCCCTCTTCCCTTTCTCCAAAGGATCTGTGTCATCTTTTAGAACTGGCATACATCATGTTTATAAAAGGTTTTTTGGCAATCTAAGTTTTGAAGAAAATGATGAAGTTGGAAACCTGAGAATTTATGCTTGGTTTAGAAGACTTTAAAAAGACAACAAGCTTAGAGACTGATTTATCTACTTCTGGATGACACAAATATATTAACAGATGTATCTTTTGAATGTTTATTAGTGAGTTCTCTAGATAAGCGTTGGCTGGATCTTTCATAACTCTCCAGCATTACTGATTTTGCTTTAGCAGACTATGACTTAAGTAATATAACCAGAATGCTCTGTTACCATCTGGCTGTCAGCATTCTCTATTTTATTTTCAAGCTTCTGTTTTCACAACTTTTACTCATATTCTCTTTCATATATCTTCAGTTTCTCCTCTAGCGTTCCACTGGGTCTTTTCCATCTGTTTACAAATACACTTAGGTTGTCCCAATCCTAAAAGAACCTTCCTTTGACAACCCCATTCAGTATCTTTCTATCTCCTCTCTTCCTCAGCACTCTCTCTCTTTTTCATTCTCTCACTCCCTCCCTTTCTCCTTTTTTCTGCTACTTCAATTCTTCTTTCATGCCTTTCTTTTCCTCCTGGTCTCCCTTTTCTGTCTCCATTTTCCCTATCTTTTCACTTTCTTTTAGTTGCCCCCATATGCATAAAAGGAAAGAATTCCAATAAATTTACAAAACAAAAATAAAATTAATGAACAAATTAATGATGATCAACCTCAGCTGGACACAGCTGCTCAGCAATCATTCTCTCTAAGTTCAGCTGACTCCTCCCATTGTCTAACAATGATAGGTCAAAATTTCAAAGAGCTTGATCTAGACTTGTGGTAAATCCCCAAAGGTAAAAACCTCAAAAAGGTAAGCCCTTTAAGGGGATGATATTGATCTTCTAACTCTTCTCTCTCTGGGCTAGGGATGGTGGATTGGGAGTGGTTCCTCAAAGATGTCCATGGGGCTACAACTTGCTTTCATATATTGGGAGTAACCCTGGTATGGTGATCACAACCATATTTCTTGAGCCACAACTGGTGTATTTCTCATTTAAAGAAATAAACCGAGATGACTCCATTAACTCTTGGCTATAAAACATTGACTAAACAAGAAGACAAAAGCAAGAATAATCATAATATTATGGGCCATCCATAAATGTGGATGACATCATTGCACTAATGCATAGTGTCAAAGAGGGAAGAGTGGTCACAAACTTGCCAAAACCTATGTGGAGTACAAATGAGTAAGAAGAGTCCTGGGAAAAGGAAGGGAATAAGCATTTTCATAGTGACTACTAAGTGTCAAGCCCTGTGCTAAGCACTTTACAAATATTATCTCCTTACTCTGGGGCCATTCACAATTCTGGGCTGGAGGCCTTTATGCCCTTGACCTCCTTAGGGGACGGTGTGTATTATTCACCACCTGCTAGGCAGGACTGTTTCTTTTCTAGGTCTCTCTGATTTTCTGTTGAACGGAGCTTTTCTTAGTTGCCTGCTATCTCCAGGACGCTGAGGCAGTGTTAAATTCTTTTAGTGAAATCAGAGGCTCAAAACCTGTGGTCTGCTGAGCTATTCATGTTTGCTTTCTTAACTGGGCTCTGAAGCAACCTTAGTTCTCTCAGTAAAACAATTGTCCTAAGTCTGGAATCTGCAGATCTATTTAGGTCTGCAAAAAGACTTCAGAATCTTTACTGGGCTCTGAGAGATTCCCTCCTGTAAAGCCATAGTTGGCAATTAAGAGCAAGGCAGACAAGCCTCTGAGGGGTTTCTGTCTTTCAAGCTATTGGCGGCAGTAAAGGGCAAGGCCTTTCTTTTACCTAGTCAATCTTTTCAAACAGCATAGTGCTCTTCTGCTCCCCCAATTAGCTCTTTGGAAAAGCATGGATTTCTTCCAGTTAAGATTAGCTTTCAGAATCAGCTGTAAAGTCAGTCTTTCTTTGCTCAGCTGACTTGGACCAGACTCATAACTAAGTAGCCATTCTCCTTTCTCAAATGAATGAATGAATAAGCATTTAATAATAATAGCTAACGTCCATAGAGTACTTACTATGTGCTAAATGCTTTTACAAATACTTCATTTGATCCTCAAAACAACTCAAGAAGTAGGTGGTATTATTAACCCCATTTTAGAGATGAAGAAACGGAAGTTAAGTAACTTGTCAGGGTTACTCAGCAATTATTAAGTGTTTGAGATGGGTGCTCTACCCATGTGGCCACCCAGCTGTCTCTAAGCATTTAGCACTTTTCATTTGCCAAACACTGCTCTGGAGAAACAAATACAAGAAGCACAGACAGCCTCTGCCCTTAAGGAGCTTACAATCTAATAGAGGGAATGGACAACATAAAAAAGGAAGTTATTGCCTGGAAGGTTCATTTGGAGAGGGAAAGTTACTGGGATGATAACTGGACCTCCAATTCAAGGAGGATAACATGGTTGATTTGAGTTATTAGATTCTACAGGTTCTGTTCGTGGTCCTCAGTTGAGAGATCCAAAGTAAAGTATATCAGAATGGGGGAAGCCAGCTGGTGAGGAGGACGAGATGGCTGGAGAGCTGATAGTGAAGTGAAATCTGGCTGGGACTTTTTCTGAAATAGTGGTCTAGGAGAAGTAATCACCAATCAGGAGTGTGGGGCCAAAGGGTGGAGATTTGGAAAGGCAGATGGTGAGAAGGAGGAGATGGGAGAGTAAGGAGTGAAGTGAATCACGTCTAGGCTTTTTTCATGACAGGGTGGATCCCTTACAGCTGTTACTGCTGAATTTAGTTCTGGGGTATGAGGCAAGAAACTATGAAGTCATTCTTACAGAGGACTACTCTTACGTGCTCTGCTTCAAGCTATTTTGTCTTGGTTTACTGGCTCTGGCTCTTGACTTGACTTTTTCAGTTGATGACTGACATTTATACCAGAGTCTCCTTATGTGAAGTGACTTACAGTTATCTTAGGGTAAGAAACCCAAATTCACATTTCTATTATATACAACACTGCTAGTCAACATACACAGTTATTAAAAAGTTTCTATTAGGATTTCCTAGCTATCACCTTACAGGTCTACCCAAATGGTTATATGTAAGTGTGCTGCTGGAAAACAATACATATGGGTCATCTTTGATTTTTCATTAAAGTCCCTTTCCTCTGAGTGGCTATTTTATCTCTGGCCCTTTTAGAACTGTCTGTTTTTCTGCCCAAGAACTGAAAGTCTTTCTTAATGTTTTTCACACATATGCCTTTTTTATCCTCCCCCGCCATTTTTTCTGGGTCTCCCTATCTCACCCAGGCTGGAAGTGCAACAATCACTCAGGAGCTTGATCCCCCTACTTATTGGCATGGAAACTTTTTACCTGCTCTATTTCTGACCTGGACCAGTTTGTCCCTCCTAAGGCAGCTTGATGACCCACTGCTCCGGGGGCTCACCACATTGGGGCTAGACCCCTTTTGGACACCCAATCAGCTTAGGCTACTGCAACTCAGAACTCTTGAGCTTAAGTGATCCACTGGCTTTAGCCTCCAAGATAACAGGGATTACAGGCATGTGCCACCATGTCTGCCTTGCCCCTTTGCTAAATAACAATGTTTCAGTATGAAAGGAGCACCACCTTACATAAGGAAAAGCTTCCCAATGATTAGAGTTATACAAAAGCAACATGAAGGTGGTGGATTCTCTTTCATTATAGGTCTTTGGGAAGAAGTTTGATGATAAATTTTTTTCCGGTTTGATGTAGAGGAAATTCTTTTACATGCATGGGTTGAACTGACCAGGAGGTATCTTCTAATTCTGAAAGTCTGTGATTTTGTGCCTGTTTATCCCTAGCTATACCAGTATATATCCCCTAACTTCTATGAACATACAACAGCAGATAACCCAGAACCCTATTTTGCTGAAAATAGTTGAGGCCATTCACATGAGGCCCTAAATCTGTTCCTCAAAACTTTTTTTATTTTAGTACCAACTTTCACAGAAGAGATATCAGAACTCTTCACTAAGGGTGATCTCTTGTGCTCTTCATCCCATTTTCTCTAACCTCTTCCAGAATGTTGCTCTAGGAGCCTCTCTTTTATTGATCTTTAGTCTCTTCCACACCACTTGCTCCTTTCTATTTGACTACAAACACACTCACGTCTCTCAATCTCTAAGAACTTTTCCTTGTTGCTCAGTTCCATCAAAGAGGGCAGCAAAGTGGCCCAGTGGATAGAATGCCCACACTGGACTTAGGAAGACTTGATACTAGTTGTGTGACCTTGGGCAAGTCACTGTAACACCAAGCATGAGCAGCTTTCCAGAGGACTGCTACTGTGAATAGCTTTCAAGGTTCTGGTTACAAGCATAGTGAGCTCTCCATTTATTCAGTAACAAATTAAGGCAAAACATTCACAGAAAATCAAAATGCAGCATTCAAAAAGCCTTCCTTCTTACACAAAGTATATTCATTTAGTCATTCACAAAGCACAAAGGCCATCTACCCTTAAGTCATAACTACATTACAATATCATCAGTCAGCATTAAGTACCCAAGGAGAGGTCTTTTCAACTTGACCCAAAGCAGGTTCTCAGCTTTCATGGTTCCCCTTCCCACAGTTTCTGTTCCTGGGAAGACAAAGCTTAACAAAGCCACAATAACATCCATTCACATTTCAGGCTTCCTCATCAATTCACTTTCTGCCTGTGAAATCAATCTAGACCCAACAACAAGGTTTGAGGCCTCTATCAACAAATGAATCTGACAAAGATCAAAAAAGACAGACAAAGTACTGGCACCACAGTCATGCCTCCTCAATTCTCAGCAGCTCTGGGTGGCCCTCAGAAGTCCTAGGTAGCTGCAGCTGGCAGTTCTCGCTCTCAGCAACTCTGGCTCCCAGCTGTTCTCTTTCTCCAGCAGTAGTTGCTCAGCCTCTAAGCATGACGCTGCCCCCAGAAGTTCTGGCCTCTCTCAGCTTGGGTTTTTTCCTATATACAGCACCAGATCCTCCCTGTTCAGCCCTCTCTCATCACATCAACAAGTCCATCCCACTGTGGTATTCACAAGCTCTGGGTCTTAACACTTAACCCAAGACCAAGTGCTAAGTACCTGTTAGCTTGCCAATACAAGAGGATCTTCAAATTCCATTACCATTACAGTCACTTAACTTTGCTTGCCTCAGTTTATTCTTCTGTAAAATGAATTGTAAAAGAAAATAATAAACTACTTTATTATCTTTGCTAAAAAACCAAAACAAAATATAATCCAAATGGAATCATGAAGAGTCACCCATGACTGAAACAATTGAACAACAACAATCAAGCTATTATCTCATCTCTCTTTGACTCTTCACTGACAAACTTCTTTGAAAAATTGCCTACATTCCCTGCCCCAGTTCCCTCATCATCCATTTACTTTTCAACCTTTTTGCCATCTGGTTTTTATACCGACTCTCTTTATGACCACAAAAAAAGAGCATTAACATGTTTTTTTTTTAAATGCACTCAAGAAAACAAAAATATAAAACAGAGGACACAAGCAGAGGAAGCAGCTTTGTTATTATTTTTGTCATTCCGTATATAATAAACTTCTCAAAAAGCAAGCAGGTTCTGAGATTCTCATACAGACTTCTTTGTTGTCCTTTTAATATAACAATGTTTGCATTTGTTGATCATTAAGTTGACAACAGAAGGGAAATTTTAAAAAGGCCATTTTCTTCTGTGGCCTTTCTACAGTTTTGGACACTGTTGTCCACCCTTCCTCTTACATATTTTTTCTTCTTTTGTCTTCATTGATATCTTATTCTCCTGGTTCTCTTTCTGCCTCCCTAATGGCTCCCTCTGTGTCTCCTCACTCTCTTCTCAACCCCTTAATGTGTGTGTGTGTGTGTGTGTGTGTGTGTGTGTGTGTGTGTGTGTAAGGAGTTGATCTTTGATCCTTTTAGCTGGGGTTTTTTTTTTTGCATTCCCTTTCCCAGGCGGTTAACTCCTCCCTCCAGGCAGATGATTTCCAAATCTCTCTCTCAATTCCTGATCTCCCTTTGGGGTTCCAGACTGAGAATTCCTTGAGAATCTCCCTGCCAGGAAAGTTGAGGGCCTCTTATATTTAAATAATTTTTTTTAGCTAAGACTATCTTGTTCAACTGTCCTGTAAAACTTGTGAAATCACCTTTTTAAGTTAAAACAATTAGCTTGGATTCTTTACCATATTGTACTGCAAGTGTTCCATATTGGACTGGCTTCGGGAAACTGACAGGGTCAAGGTTTGTACAAAGTGATGCCCTATTACTTTGAAGATCAAAACCAAACTCACAGGATTGATAAAAGCCTTTTACAACCTTCCTACTATATACCATTGGAGCTTTACCATACATTCAATATTTTTTTCTTCATACACTCTTTGAAGGAAGAGTGGGTGTACAAAATTTCTCTTCTATCCAACTTTTGGCTGTTCCTGATCTCCTCCTTAAATTTTTTCCCCCTTTGGAGCTACATAGCATCCTTTTCAGGTAAATACTTCTTGGAAAAGTAGATTATTAGGCTGGGTTAAATATTTGAGAGAGATGAAGATGAGGAACTTAAGAGAAAATTGGGAAGACTTGTTGGAACTGTTGTAAATCAAAGTAAGTAGAACAAAGAGGCCCATACAATGACCACAGTCTTGTAAATGGAAATAACACAAAAAGGCATCAGAATTCAGATCAATGTAAGGACAAATCTTGATTCCAGAGAAGTGATCATGAAGCTTTGCTCCTACATCTCATTAGTGAGATGGTGGACTCTGTGTATAGAACAAAACATATGTTATCAGACATGGTTGATACATTTATCTGCTTTGCTTAAATGTACTTCTTTGTTATAAGATATGTTCCCTCTTTTGGGGAGGGCTTATTGGTAAGTGACAGAGAATCAAAGAATAGTTGTCAAAGTGGGATTCCTAAAGCATGGGTCTGACCATGTCGCTCCTTGGCTCAATAGACTGCAATGGTTCCCTATTACCTCCCATCTTGTGCATTTGCACAAGCTATGTCCCATTCCTATAATGTACTGTCTCCTTATCTTTACTTCCTATAATTTCCAATTTCCTTCAAAAACTGGGTACCTCATGATTGTAAAATGTTTTTTTACACAAAGACAGACCTAAATAATTGGAGAAATATTAATTACTCATGGGTAGGCAAAGTCAATATAATAAAAATGACAATTCTAAATTAATTTACTCTTTCAGTGCCATACAAATTAAACTACCAAATAATTATTTTATACAGCTGGAAAAAAAAGTAACAAAATTCTTCTGGAAGAGCAAAAGGTCAAGAATACCAAGGGAATCAATGAGAAAAAATATTAAGAAAGGTGGCTGAGCAGTTCCAAATTTCAAATTATGTGATAAAGTGGTACTATCAAAACAATCTGGTACTGGCTAAGAAATAGAGTGGTGAATCAGTGGAATATATTAGGTACATAGTGGTAGTAAGTGACTATAATAATATAGTGTTTGATAAACTCAAAGATCCAAGTTTTTGTGGTAAGAAGTCAACATTTGACAAAAGTTGCTGGGAAAACTGGAAAGCAGTTTGGCTGAAACTAGGCATAGACCAATATCTCACACTGTATATCAAGATAATGTCAAAATGGATAAATGATCTAGACATAA
>CM053590.1:38134058-38197789 GCA_028646515.1 Pseudochirops corinnae
TTTTATTCTGCGTGTATTTTTCTTTTGTAAGATGGCTAATATGGAAATGTTTTGCATAACCTCACATGTATGTTGTCATTGTTGTGTCATTTTCATCATGTCTGATTCTTCATGCCCCCATTTGGGGTCTTCTTGGCAGAAATACTGGAGGGGTTTGCCATCTTCTTCTTCAGCTAATTTTACAGATGAGAAAACTGAAGCAAGCCGGGTTACATGACTTAGCCAAGGTCACATAGCTAGTAAGTGTCTGAGGCTGGATGTAAACTTGAGTCTTCTTGATTCCAGACCTGGCATTCTATTCACTGTCTGTTATGTATAATTGCCTTCTCAAAGAGGGGAGAAGGGCAGGAGGGAGTGAGAGAATTTGAAATTAAAAGGTTTAAAAATGATTGTTAAATTTTTTTACATGTGGTTGGGAAACAATGAAATAAATAAAAATTATTTTTTTTGTTGTTTTTACTTTTTGGAAGGGAGAGGGTAGGACAATTGGAGTTAAATGACTTGCCCAAGGTCACATGGCTAGTAAGTGTTAAGTGTCTGAGGTTGGATTTGAATTCAGGTCCTCCTGGCTTCAGGGCTGGTCCTCTATTCACTGTGCCACCTAGTCACCCCTAAATAAAAATAACTAAAAAAAAAACTGGATTCCTTCAGGAGTTTGATTCCAAATCCAGAGCATCTTTCCACTATCCCATGCTGTCTCTACTACTGTCCTGCTATGGTTCATCAAGGCACAAAGGTGACTCTGGACACTGACAGTTCCTTACAGCAATGTAAAACAAAATAGAGACAAATCTCCAAAGCATTAATAAAACATTTAAAATTAACACATCTCTGGCAAAAGAGTAGTATAACTTTGAAATGTCATCATGCTAAATTGGTGACTGGACCTCTTTATTCTACAACTGGAAGGAGAAGTAGCTAGGTGGTGCCTAGATAGAGGCACTAGAGACAGGACAGACCTGAGTTCAAATCCACCTTCAGACATTTATTTACTAAGTGACCCTCGACAAGTCACTAAATCTCTTCCTATGTCAGTTTCCTCATTTGTAAAATAGGTACAATAATAGCTTCTTCCGCTCAGGGTTACCATGATGATCAAATGCGATACTATTTGTAAAGCACTCTTGTAAGTCTCAAGGCCCTATAGGGCTGGCTATGATTATTAGTGTAGGAGACTTTCAACTTTTTTGATCACATATTCTATCAGTAAAAACTTTTTGATCATATGCCTGAAACATATACATATTTGTTTGTTTGTAAATTAGATAATATACCATTGCACTAATAATTACATACATTATTAAACTTATAAAAATAGAAATGAAAAAGAATGAGAGAAAACATTTTCAGAATGTTTTATGAATAATAGAAGTCTGATTTCATTAAAATACCATGATAATAGATTAAATAATATATTTAAAAATGCGACTTTTTCATCACATTACTATCACTAAATATCATTATTAATAATGATAGTGAGAGCAATGTGATTGAATAGGCTTCATTATCTTTAAAAATCTTGGCTTAATATTTTGTGAGTAATTTGGTGGTAATTTGAAGGTCTGGTCCCAAGTTCAGTTTATTTCAAAAGTTGGTTTTAAAGATTGTCACAGCTGTATAAGACAGAAAGATACATAGATTCAAATGGAGACAGTGAATAATTGTCTGTCCTTACTAAATGATAATACTTGATTTTAATTCTAGCCTCCAATTAGGCCAAGGTTTCTCTTGACATCTGGCTAGCAATTTTCCATCTTCCCTGATGTCAATCAATTACTCTTGCAAACAAATTGCAAGGTGTTATATTTGAATATATTAACAAATAGTTTCAAAACCAACTGAAACACTTTATTTGACATTTTTAAAAATAGGTTCTAAATTTCTCAAGTTATTGTGTGCAGACAGAAATTTTCTAGATGCCACACCTACAATGTTTTTAGCAATTCACAGAAGAGTGAGCAGATAGGAGGAAAGGAGGATGTCTACAGTGTCAAATACAAAGTGGTCAAGAAGGATGAGGATTGATAAAAAAGCATCAAATCTGGCAATTAGATGATTGGTAAGTGAATGGAACAGTTTCAGTTGAGTGAGGGACCAAGGGTAAGGAAGAAGTTAAGAATTTGGGTGTGTTAAAGGATAGTGGTATCCTTTATGGAAATTGATAAGTTAGGCCATCCATACCTACTCATTTTATACTACGCATTCTTTCTCATTAAAAATAAGAAAAGTGTGTGTGTGTGTGTGTGTGTGTGTGTGTGTGTGTATCTTATTCTGTGGCCACGGGCCTAGGCTACACAACTCACTGCAGCACTCCTCTGTGCTCAGAAGGCAACAGGGTGCATTAAATGGGTTTTTTCCAAATACTAAGGACAGTATCTGAGAGATCTGAGAAGAATCTTGGTATATTAGTGGTTCTCAACCTTCCTAATGCCACCACCCTTTAATACTTGTATGTGGGTGTATATGTATGTGGGTGGACCTGTCTGGAGACAGATAGAGGAGCAGTGTCTCGGTTCCTAAGACCATCGGAAATATGTGTTTTCCAATGGTCTTATGTGACCCCTGTGACTCCTGTAACTCCTGTGAAAGGCTCGTTCAACCCCCAAAGGGGTCATGACCCACAGGTTGAGAACAGCTGGTATAGATGAAGAGAGGGGATAGCAGTCTGGAAGATCTCTGCCATATACTGGCAGTGTGATCCTGAACAGGCGATTTCAACTCTCAATGCCCAAGGCCATATTTTAAGACTCTAAACTGCAGAGCAGTTGAAGATCTGAATTGGCAGATGGAGTTATTCACTTGGAGCTCCCTGTACCAATGAAATTGCAGGTCTGGTGAAAAAAAGAAAAAGAAAGCAAAACCCTTTCATATATGACTATACACAATGTATATAAACATGTATATATATACATATATGTATATATAACTATAAACATACACATCTATATATGTATACATATACATGTACATATATACATGCACACATCTATATATCTCTATTTATCTAGCCAGAGAGAATGCACAGTGTGCAGATTTCTTTGGTGTATTATGGTTATACTTTATGAACTTATCAGTTATCTCTGGCTATTTCTGTTAGCATATTATCTCCTCACACCTCAAATCTTTTGTGGGGATGTGGTGCCAAGTCTGATTAGCCTGCATTAGCTACTGAATAGTTATGTGACCTCAGGGAAGGCCCTCAGTCTTTCTGGGACTCAGTTTCCTAGTCTGTAAAATGAGTTGGCTGTATTATCTTTAGACACTATCCAGATCCAAATCCTGTGACTGATTTGGAACATTCTAAAAGCACTGGGCAAATATCAGGTTGAGGAGCTTTGGAAAGATTATATAAAGGGAAAATGAGGCACATGACAAAAATAATTTTTTTGAATTTATAGTTTTACTTAAGGATGGTTGAACCTGATGCCATCGTGTTATGGTGGAGTCAGAAGGAGTTGAGTTCAAATCTAACCTCAGACACTAGCTGTGTGACCTTAGGCAAGTCACTTAACCCTGATTGCCAGAAAGATAGATAGAAAGAAAGAAAGAGAAAAAGGGAAGAAAGAAACTTAGTTTTAGATTCAGAAGATCTAGATTCAGTACTGCATCTGATACTTATGATCTTGAGCAAGCCATAGTTGATTCAATACCCAGAGCCCTAGTTCCCTCATTTCTAGAATGAGATGATTGAACCAGATGGTCTCTTGGCACCCTTAAAGCTCTATTATCTATTATACTTTGATGATCCTTTTAGATATGATATTAACCAACGAAAAATACTGTGTATTTTTGCTTCTGTTTCTTCTTCCTTGAATATCATTTTTAATGCTACTTTTAGTATCAAAAAAGAAGTCAATTTAATTAAATTAAGGAGGCAATACACTTTAAAAAATGCCTTGTCTATAAAATGAATGTTGGCTACTTTGAATGCAAATACTTTCATTTGGAGGAGAGAGTGGGGAAGGTGGTTTATGTTAGATTTGGAAGCACCAGGACAGGACCTCTGTAGTGTTTTCAGAAATAGTTCACTGGCTTAGGTGATTGATGGCTAAGTGAATGTGGATGATCAAGGGAGTTCCCCGATTAGTTGGATGAGTTTAAAGGGAGTGGGGTGAGCCTTTATTTGGGGCTTTTGCTTGCAGATCTCCAGGAAGGGTATGGACATGCTTGCTGACTTCTGAAGAATGGGTTCTACTGATGGGAGTTTCCCCAAAGATGAATTGGTTAGCTGAGACTTTTGGGAAGACAGACTCTTAAAGGAAGAGTCATGCCTTTGAACTGGTCTATAAAAGGGAACTAAAAAAATGCTTTCTATCTTTTCCCTTTTCTAACTTTCTTCTGAAAGTGATTTTAAGAATATAGTAGGTGGGATGGTGGAATTCTTGGTGCCAGAGTGCATTGCTGCCACGGGGCAAAAGTGCATGGAAAGTTGTGTATGCTTGAGCCTAATTGGTCCTAGAGGAGTTTTTAGCTTCCAGAGACTATCTCCTCTATACATCAGTTTATGAAGCAGCTTTTCCTGGGAGCACTTTCTCTGCCTCTTGGCGGAGGCAGATGTGTGCTTGTCCTTATGGTTGGAGAAGGGAACTCAGATAATAATGGCCTACATCATGGTGAGGGCATTGGGAATAGTCAATCTGAGAAGCATTTTGAGGGGATAATTAGTAGATCCTAATGACAAGATTGGATCAAAAGGATGAAGGGACAAGTCAATGACAGTTGCAAGGTTTATAGCCTGGGAGAATAGCAGAATTGGAACAGATAGAGGTAGGGCATCCAATTTGAGTCCTTGGAGTAAATGTTATTTTTTTGTGGCCTGGTATTAGGAATAATCATATATGATCCAAATGCATTCATAATTTAAATTTAATTACAGAGTTAGTTAAGGTATACAGGGCAATAGTGAATTGCAGTTTACCAGCCTTTAGCTGTATAAATATCTCTGGGAATCTGTGATTCCAGATCCTGGTAGGTCCTAGGTTTTATGAGCTTGAGTAGATTCAGGATGATTTAGTTTACACTTGAACACAAAATCTACACCCTCCCCTGAAATTCAGTGAAATATGACCGAAGAAATCCCTGTTATTGTTTATAGGCTGGCGCGAATGTGGAACATGACGAATGAAAGTAATAGCGAGTAACCGATATTAGATCATGATGACAAGGAAATTCATCGTTGAGAACTTTCCTATAAAGAATGGATAGTGCCATCAATCCATTCTCTGAGTCTGAAAGTTACTTTTTGAGAAATTATCCTTTCCACATCTACTTTGCCTTTTCATGGTACTCTGGTTTGATTTAATACCTCTCTCTCTCAGGCTGCTTTTGTACCAAATGCCTTTCGCTTTTCTAATGTCATGCCGCTCACTGATGATCGTTAATTCTAGAGCGCCAGGGCCCATTGTGAATTTTATTAGGCATCATGACAGATACGTATTTGTTTATTTTCCTGTTGAGCATTTGTTCATTAAATGTGGGGTAAACTACACATCGGC
The DNA here is from genome assembly GCA_028646515.1 of Pseudochirops corinnae. Lineage (NCBI taxonomy): Eukaryota > Metazoa > Chordata > Mammalia > Diprotodontia > Pseudocheiridae > Pseudochirops > Pseudochirops corinnae. The sequence continues at coordinate 38,139,554 of CM053590.1, forward strand.
TCTTGGTTTGGTGCCATCGGATAGCACAGTGGGACTTGTTGCATTCGTAGTTTAACTCCCTTTTCACATATATGATCTCATTTTATTCTCAAATTTCCCTTAAATTAGGCTGGTTATGTCACTACTTTCCCGAAGAGAAAATTGACCCTCAGATGAATGAAGTGACTTGCCCAAGGGAACTCAGATAATTGGAGGAAGATCCAGGAATAAAATTGTACCCCCTCTCTTCCTCCTTCCTGAAATCTAAATAAAGTATGTTTCCTGGTGTGGAGAAGAATGCTGTAAAAATTCTTAACAAAGAAAGGTGTTTCAGAAGTTCAACTTTTACTACATAAATAAGGAAATCTTCCGCACTTTAAGAAGGAGACCCACATTCTTGAATATGGTAAAAAATGAACAGAATCCTATTCCCTCTATAGGTCAGAGTTTCATAAAAGCATAGATTTAGAGGACACCTAGTCACCTAGAATTACAGAATTTCAGAGATGAAATGAAGGTCAGTTGATTGGAAAGTGGTTATTCAGCAGAAAGCTCAGGAAGAACATAATACTTTTTGTCAAAGATTTGAAAGGCTAGATTATGGAAATGGGATTAGATTTGGCATATCTGGTCCCAGAAAACAAATAGGATTAGTAGCAGAAAATTCCAAAGCAACAATATTTAGGTGGGATGTAAGAACAACTTTTCTAACATTTAGAGCAATACAAAAGTGGAATGTGGAGGTAGGGGATTTCTCTTCTTTGTGAGGGATCTTTAAGCGAAATCTGGATGACCATTTTCTGGATGTGCTGTGGAGATTATTTTTTGACCTATAAAATGGGGATAATAGTATTTTGCAAAATACCTCAAAGTACTACATGAATTTGTTATTATTATTTGTAGCTTCTGTCTCAAAGCCCAGTGATAGGGGACTCTTGCCTTATTTGTGAAGATAAAAGCTCTACCCTGTGTGAGGGGCAAGGACAGAGTTTTTGAGAGGGCAGAGAGCTTCAACCATCACCTGTCTGCTTTGAGTTCCCTCCATGGAGACTCATCAAGCCTCCAGTTATCTTAGAGTATTGTGCGGCTTCTGGCAATCCTGGTTTCTTGCTTCAAGAGAGAAGATTGAAGAGGCCAACCCCACTTCAGGTTTTTGAAGGAAAAGACTCTGGGAAGACATGGGGGGAGCTAGGAGTCTCCATCATGCCCCTATTCCAAGCTTACTGCTATAGAGACCTCAGAGAGGTGTTCTCATTGGGTGAGACCCTGGACACTCTCTCTGGCTTGAGTTAAGTAAGGATTTAGCATATGCTAGGCAACATACTAAGTGTCAGGAATATAAAGACAGAAATGAATTTCTGCTCTCAAGGAGTTTACCCTCTATCCAAGGAAATAGCAGTTCATGTACTTATACTAAACAGAAGCAAAATAAATACATTAGAACTTAGCTTAATCTGACAGAGAAAATGCTTAAGAAATGCTTGTTGACTGACAAGGTAATTTTGATGAGATGAGACTAATATTTGGGAGATCAGAAAGACTTCTCATAAGAGTTAGTGCTTGAGATGAGCTTTGATAGAAGCTGACGAGAACAGGTACAACAATTAGTATTTATATATAGTGTTTTAAAATTTTCGAAGTACTTTACAATTATTATCTCATTTGATTCTCACAACAACCCTAGGAAGGAAGTACTATTATTATCCCCATTATACAGAGGTAGAAATTGAGGCACACAAATGTCTGAAAGAGGATTTGAATTCAGGTCTTCATGACTTCAAGTTCAGTATTCTATGAGTATATTCTAGACATGGGTGATAGGTGGGTTCCTTCTCTGCCTTGCTCCTCTCCCCTCTTGCTCTCTTTGTTTTGATCATTCAGCTGGATAAATAAGTCAACAGATTTTGATATTACTAATTAACAGAATATATGACTGATCCAAGAAAAGAGAAGCAGTATTTATTATACAATCCATTTTCCCCAATAGAAATATACAGTTCACGTCTTGCCTTGTCACAGATGCTGATAAATCTACTTCAGCCTGAATATGTGATTTAACTCTCTTGTGTAGAATATCTTCAGAGAGAAGGCAGGGCCAGGGTAAGGGGTATATGTCTTTCTTATTCCTGAGATAAATGAAAGTAAGAGATTGGGAAAAGTGGTTGCTGAGGATTAGGGGATTTAACATAGTGAGGTTTAAGGCATGAGGGTGCCATAGGCAGCAATTGCACTGGATATGGGCCCTTTGGGCCAGTCCGTTGGTCAGTGATTCAGTCATTGTCTTCTATGGGGTCCACTGTAAGACTAAATTGACTAAATTGGGTTATTTGGAGAAAGCTTTTTTTTTTTTCCTGGTCTGGTGATTAGACCAAGGAACAGACTGAATATTGATTACAATGAGGCACTGATAAAATCTCTCATGATATCTTTGTGTTCAAGGAACTAAAACGTGGGCTGGGTTCATGACTGATCAGATTAAAATGTTCATTAATAGTTAGAGGTCATTAATAGGAAATCTTTCATGCCATAATAGAGGTTCCTGTCCTTGTATCCATCTTATTCAGTGTTTCTATCAACTTGAATGAAGACGTGGAAAACAAGTTAATGCAGCTGGTGTGGCATGAAGTTGGTAGAGATAGTTAACACAACGGTTTACAGATCCAAAATGCAAAATGATTTTAACAGATTGGAATGATGGGATCAAATTAAGAAGATGATGTTAGGAGGGACAAATGCAAAGTTTTCCACCTAGGTTCTCCTTCTCCCCAGCAGATATAGGAAGGGGGATTACTGGTTTAATAGCAATCAATGGAAAAAAGAATTTTAGTTGACTACAAGCTTAGTATAAATGAAAGACATAACATAGCTGCTGAGAAAATGAAATCATTCTTAGGTGGCTCTATTAAATATATTTTTCAGAGTAAGTGGAATGACAGGCTCATTGTATTTTGTGCAGATAGGGACTACATCTGGAGTGTTATGTTTCGTTTTGGGTCCCATAATCTAAGAGGAATATTAACAAGCTGGAATATAGCATGAGAAGGGTGTCTAATGTGGTGAAGTGGTCTAGAAACCATGTTATGTGAGAAACAAGTGAAGGAAATGCTAATGAAAAAGATTAGACTAAGGCAGTGGTACATACAAAGGTACCTTTGCATTTTTGGAGAGCTGTTATATAAAAAATGGAGTAGATAGTCTATATCAGTGGTTCTCAACCTTCCTAATGCCATGACCCTTTAATACATGTATGTGGGCATATCTGCATGTGGGCAGACCCTCCTGGAGACAGATAGAGGAGCACTGTCTTGGTTCCTAAGGCCATTGGAAATATGTGTTTTCCGATGGTCTTAAATGACCCCTGAGACCCCTGTGAAAGGGTTGTTTGACCCCCAAAGGGGTCACGACCCACAGGTTGAGAACTGCTGGTCTTTACTGTTCCAGAGGGTGGGAGTAGAATTGTTGGGTGGACATTACAAAGGTGTAGATTTTCCTTGAACACAGAATTTTCCAACAAACAGAGTCATTCAACAATAGTGTGGACTGATTAAAGAAGTAGTGAGTTCCCTGTTATTGAAATGCTTCAAGTCAATCCCAGATATCTTCTGACAAAGATATTACAGAAGAGATTCTTTTATGAGATGGGAGGTTTAACTAGTGTGAAAAATGATTCTCTGACTGGAGTTCCATAATCAAATGTTATGAATATGTATCTATCTTTCTATCTATATATGCAATTATTATTATTATTATTGACTACACCCAACTGGAACTTGAGATAAACAGGCACTGTGGTTGGGAGATCCATCCTGCCCTACCGAGAAGTGACATAGGAGAGAATAGACTGGGGGAGGGGGGACACACTGGGATGGCTGTTTTGGGGCGGTGGGTGGGGGAAAGAGGGGGAGAAAATATGTAACTCAAAATCTTGTGGAAATGAATGATGCAAACTATAATAAAATTAAAAAAAAAAAAAAAAAGAAAAATGATTCTCTGAGCTCACCCTGACCCAAGCCAGTCCCCTCATGAAAAGTTCTTCAGAAGGACATCACTTATAATAAGATTGCATTGGTTGGGTGGAGACAGATTATTCTGTTTCGTATGGTTGAGGAGTGATCTGATAGAAGAGGTTATTCCTCTGTCAGGAAGTGGGGTGATATCAGCCCCTGTTGAAAAGGTATTGTACCAGGATTAAATGACCTAAATCACATACTCAAGATCTTTATTTTAATGTAGCCCACCTCCCAGTGTGTTGACCAATCAAATTTGATTGGCACTCCTTGAGAACACCTACTCTTCAAAGGGCATATAACTCTGTACCCCCAAACCCCAAATCAAGTTGTTCTGGACTGGTCCCCTTAGGGGGCCTGCTCATTAAAAACAATCTGTTGTAGTTTGGATTTTGGCCTCAAAACACTTAATTTAAAAGGCTCTGTCCAAGGTTACTAAGTATTTTTAAATGACTAAATCTGATGGTCTTTTCTCATTTCTCCTTGACCTCTTCAACTTAAATATGTATATGTGTGTTGTTATCTTTTCAAATATTACTTTCATTTCTAATCATATTGTTCCCTTGTAAACAGTCTATGAAGAATAAAAAAGAAAGAGAACAAAATAAGATAAGCAAAACCAGCAAACATATCAACCTTGCCTGATGGTATATGGAGCATTTCACGCTCAGTCTTCCACCTCTGTAAGAAAGGCAGGGAAGTATACTTTTCCAACTTCTGTCTGGGACCCAGATCGGTCATTGTAATTCTATTGCATTCAATTTTGCTTCTTCTATCTTTTCTATTTTCATTGTTGCAACCGCATATATCATTTTCTTGGTCCTGTTATGTTACATCAGTTCACATAAGCCTTCCCATGCTTATCTGAATTCTTCACATTCATCATTCCTTTTGATGCTCTCTGTAGCATTAAATGGCAGCCATCTTCCCCCCTCCTGGACCCTCTTTCTTCTATGACATTGTTATCTTCCCCAATTCTGCTACCTCTGTGATTGGTCCTTTTTAGTTGCCTTTTCTGGATCATCACTCATCTTCCACCACTTTACTATGTATGAAGGTTCTCAGGATTCTGTCCTGGGCTCTCCTTACTTCCATGGCTATCTCTTAGACAACTTATTGATCCCATAGGCTGTGAAAAATGAATATTTCTCTCTTGCATCTAATTAATTATTTTGTTAGGACCAAGATCTCCCCCCCTTTTTGACTTCCTCATCCAGAAACTAACCAGTGTGGGAAATCTCTTTTGGACATTTATCCAGATCAAGATCTAATCAGATAGTAAAAGAAATTTTCAGTTTTGGCTAGCGGGTGTATTCTGCTCATTGTGTTTGCTCAGACACATCTGGAGAAGTGTGGACTGTCCCTATTATCAAGACATGTGATGTGGAAATTGATGTCTCTAACCAATATTTGAGAGACTTAAGTCAACTACCCCAAGATCTTCATTTTAATATAGCCCGCACATCCCATTGTGTTAACCAGTCTGAGTAGATTGCCACCACTTTGGAACACCTTCTCTTCGAAGGGCATATGAACTGTGACCCCACATGCCAGTAGGGGTCTTTGGTCAAAGAAAGGTACCCAAACGAGCATCCTTTTATTATCAACCTGCTGGTTTTATTTATAAAATGACTAAATTACCCAGAAATAATGTCTCTTGAGCCTTTTAAAATGTCACATGGCTAAATTCTCCTTTGCAGGTGACTCCCACATCTATGTATCTGTCCCTGATCTCATTAATGAACTCTATCCTTCTGGATATCTGGATATCTCCTTCTGGGTGTCCTATAGGTTTCTAAAACCAAGTGTATCTAAAATCAAACTCATTAGTTTCCCATAAACATACCCCTTCTCTGAACTTCACTATTTTTTTTTTGAGGACATCATCTTCTTCCCAGTCACTGAGGCTTGTGACTTTAGAGACATCCTTGATTCTTCTTTGCCTCATTCCCTGTATCTAATCAGTTGTTCCATTCACTTCTAACTTTACCACATCTCTCACATCCATCTCCTTTTCTTTACTTTGTCTCAAGGACAGGGCTTATTTTTGCCTTTCTTTGTATTCTCTGGGTTTAGCACAGTAGCTGGCATGCAGTAGCAGCTTCATAATTACTCATTGACTGACCCTTAAAATAATATTCCTGCTTCCAGGCTCCCTTCCCACTTCCAACACATCTTTTAAACAGTTCCCAAGTTAATCTTTAGAATGTTACCATTTCACAACCTTGCTCAAAAATCTCCAGTGGCTCCCTATAGTCTTCAGGATCCAAAAAGATTCCCCAATCTTTTATTTTTCTACTTTTAATTAACTAACATTTATTAAGCACCTACCATGTCCAAAGCACTTGAGAAAAGACAAAAATGAGATAGCACCCGCCTTCAAGAATTTATGCTCTACTGGAATTCACCAGATCACATGGTCCTATATAAGCTTCCCAGTTAAAAAAATGAGACACCATTCTGATCTGCAATAACTTGCCTCTGGTGACCAGAGCAGATGATCCAAGATGGAGGCAGAGCTTCTGCTTCCAACTGTCACATAAACTAATTTTTTAAATCTAGAAGGTAGTGGGGTGGTAGCTGAAAATAACAATTCCCAGTTCTACTACTCCTCTGATTCTCTCCTTCTGCTACATGCTCCTGTCCCAAGGCTCTCTTGGTCTCTTCATGTTTGACAGCCAAATCCAATGGCTGAAAGGTTGGCAAGGCTTTTGCAAAATAAATGTTAATCTGTTTACTTCATGAAATAATAGCCAACATTTGTGTAGTGCTTTTAGCTTTGTGAAGCTTTTTGTAGGGATTCATTTGTTTCTCACAATAAGCTTTTGATCTAGGTAAGACACCCATTACATTTCCAGTCTTATCTCATACTACTGGCCATCATACACACTCTGTTGCAGACAAACTGGACTATCAGCTATTTCTAAAACTTGATAATCTATTTTTTTAGACTCCATGCATTATTTGGACAAGCTTGGAATGCACCCCCTTCTCATTTCTGCTTATCAGCATCCTTGTCTTTCCTCAAGGTTCAATTCAGGTGTCATCTCTTCTAGGAAGCCTTTAGTCAACTTTCCTATTTGCTTCCTTTTCACTAATTCTTGTAATATTTTGGCCCAAAGTACACCCCAGCCCCCTTGATACCATTTCCCTATGTATGTTTTCCCCCCTATACTAGAATGAAAGATTCATGAAGGCACAGTCTGTCTGCTTTTTTATTTGTATCCCCAGGGCTTGGTACATAGTAAACACTTAAATGCATTTATCCTTCCTTCCTTCCTTCCTTCCTTCCTTCCTTCCTTCCTTCCTTCCTTCCTCCCTCCCTCCCTCCATAGATTTACTAGTGCTTTCCCCTTCCTCACTTGATTCTACATGTACACGTGCACACGTTGCTTCTCTCCAATGGAACATAAGCTCCTTGAGTCCATGGACTGTTATATTTTTCCCATTGCATCCACAGAGCCTAGCATGGTGTCATGTATGTAATAGGGGTTATAGACATTTTTGTTTAGTTGAAATTTCTTTGAGTCTTTGCTCCTCATTGCTCTAGCTCTGGAGTTGAGATGACAGTATATATATTGAGTTTTCTCAAGGCTCTGTATGCTTTGAGTACAGTTGATATTAAATACAAATGCTGTCCACAGGCAATGGGGGGGGGATGGGCAAAAGAAACTCTGAAAAATTTTGAAGCCTAATGAAAAACACAGCCAAGTGGGATAATGCTACTCACAAAGTTGGAGATGGCTATAAATGCAAACTCACTATAAAAAGCATCATGGCCTAAGTTGTAAGGAGCCAGTTGTGCAGTCAGGAAAACTTGAGTTCAAGTCCCACTTATGATAGATACTGATTGCATAACTCTGGGCAAGTTGATTACTCAGTGCCCTGGACAACTTTCTAAGACTATTAATTGCAGAGCAGTTATTAATCTGAATTGATAAAAGGAGCTATCTCACTGGAAATTTGGAAGTTTATTATATAAATGAACTCATAAGACCAAATAAAAATAAAATAAAACAAAACAAGTTTTCCCAAGTGCCTAGGAGCAGGGATTATATCTGGCATCTGTGCTATGGTTGATGAGTGGCACACTGTAGTTTTACGAATGCACCTTCTGCAAACATAGGTCCTTTTCTAGTACCTACCTGTCTCTTCACAAATTAAGCCAATGAATTTGGATTACAAAATGCTTCATTAGAAAGGAGACCATATTACATCAGGGTTACCCAAAGTAATTAGCCTATAGAATGCTTCTGGACTTGACCTCTAGTGATGAGATGCAGAGATTCTGATGAGGGTGGTGTAGAATACCTTTAGGAACAAAGGAGCTCCAGGTAATTCTTGGATAAAAATGGAGGAAATAAAGCCCATTTTCATATAAAAAAGTCCTACATTTGAGGGTGTATTTCTTTGAAAATATATAATTTCATATATTACCTCTACATACATGCATGGATGCATATAGACATACAAATACAAACTTTTTTTTAGAAGTATTATGGCATGATAGACAGAGTCCTAGGTTTAGAGTCAGGAAGACTGGGGTGAAATATTACCCATGATGCTTCCCAACTATGTGACCCAGCAACAAGGTGTCTAACCACTAGGTATCTCAAAAACTCCTTAGGGCTTTTTGTTATTTTTTTTGGGGGGATGGGAGAGGCTATGATTTCTTTAGTTTAGGTAACTTACAGGATCATAACTCCAGAACCAAAAGGGGTCCCGCAGGCCATCTAATCCAACCCTCTCATATTACAGGCAAGGAAAACGAGGTCCTGAGAGGATTAATAAGTTGCCTGTAGTCATTTAACAGTAAGTGGCAGAACTGTGATTGGAACCCAGGTTCTTGACTCCAAATTCAGTGTTCTTTCCACTGTACCATGAGGGCAATGAAAGTTCTTTGACCAGTCCAGATTGACAACTGTTATGGAACTGAGAGTCTTCTTGCTGGGACACTGAGAAACTAAGACCTATCTCCTCAATCATAAAAGCATTGCTATTTAGCTTGGTAGAGAGATTTCCTATGTAGGGAATTTCCTGTGCTGATAAAAATCATAAATTCTTTGAGGACATAATTTCATATTTGATGAAGTAGATGGGAAATTATTGGTAATGTAAACCTTTTCTTATTCAACCCTTTATTTACCTTTTACGAATAGAAGCATAGTTGGGTGATACTTTCTTGGAGGATATCTATACTGTGTCTATATCTACATTCATGTATCTATCTATCTATCTATCTATCTATCTATCTTAGAGGTATGTATATAGGTACATAGATGTGTTTGTGTGTGTGTGTGTGTGTGTGTGTGTGTATAGTGAGAGAGAGAGAGAGAGAGAGAGAGAGAGAGAGAGAGGGGAAGGAAGAGAGTTATAACCTCTAAGAAAGTATGTCTGTATACCCTCTCTTTATCTCTCTGTCTTTCTATCTATCTATCTATCTATCTATCTATCTATCTATCTATCTATCTATCTGTCTATGTATCTATCTATGTATCTATGTATCTATGTACTATGTATCCATGTATCTATGTAACTATCTATCTATCTGCCTAGAACTCCAATTACCATAGGACACTTTTTATGACTATATACCCATATACATATATACTTCCACACATACATATTATACACATATGTACAATGAAATCTGAGAAAGTTTCTGGATCTAGAATATTTTAATTCCCCTGTCTCAAGAAGTTTAACTGTTATATTTCCAAGAGCTCCCATTTAGAGACGCCATGTAGAAAAACAGCCAACTGTCTTCTTTGCTGTCCTGTGGACTTTGCTTTCAAACGCTTGTTTAAAAAAAGCTTGTAACTTAACAATGAGGTGTCACTGGCCCTGACATGCCCCTGATCCAAGTGAACATTCATCCTGAGCCTCGGGAGGAGAGAACGGGCAAACTACACACTTAATTATTAATAAAGGCAGGTGTCTCTAAGAGGTCAAGTGGAACATACTCCTCGTTGGTGAGGCTTCAGAAGAGCAAGTTGTTGAATTCAAAGAGCCAGAGTCTTAGATGTTGCTTAGTGTTTGCTCATACCTCTGTATTCAGTCCTTGTGACTCTAGCACGCTGGAAAGAGCACTGACTGGATATGGAATCCAAGACCTGGGTTTAAATTATAGCTTTGTCACTTGTATGACTTATAGACTAGTCATTTAATTTCTCTGAGGCTGTTTCCTGATTTGCATAACAAGAGGATCTGACTAAATGGCATAAGATCCCTTTTAACTTTAAATCCAGTGGTTAGATTCTGCAGGACAGTCCCTTACTCTCCCCTCCCCCCCATTGGAAATATCTCTATTTAGGCTCTGCTGCTGATACTGACTTGGCTTCCTCCTCTTCCTCTTTTTCTTTCCCCTTTCCTGTTTCACTTTCATTTTGTCTCTTCCTCCTCTTTCCTCTGTTTATGGATGCTTTCTCCCCTCCCCTCTCCCTGATCTCTATTGGTTTCCAATACTACTCCTCAACCTCAGTCCTTTTATACAACAAAAGAAACCAATTAATTGAAACACATGGGTACAATGGAAATGTTCATTTATATATTACGTTAAAGTAGTTACATGGTCGGCTAGGTGGTGAAGTGGATGGAGTGCTGCACTTAGAAGAAGCAAGACATCTCCCTGCGTTCAAATCCAGCCTCAGACACTTATCAGCTGTGTGACTCTGGGCAAGTCACTTAACCATGTTTGTCTCAGTTTCCTCATCTGTAAAATGATTTGGAGAAGGAAATGGCAAAGCACTCCAGTATCTTTGTCAGGAAAACCCCAAATGGGGTCACAAAGAGTCAATCAACTGAGACAAGTAAACAACGATAAATGAATAGAACTCTATAATCAAGATGAGTCATTGTATTTGTTACCTTCTTGTCAGGGTCTTTCTCGCTCTTCAGGGAAGTCTCCCTCAAGAAAGCATGGAGCCTCATGTTTTCTGAAAGTCAGAAGGTTAGAATCTTCCCTCTATCAAGCTCTCATCAACTCTGCTACTGTCATAGACTTGGAACACTGAGTAATCCATCTCCACCAATGAGGAGAGTTATGCAGATAGGCTTTGAACTAGGGTTACATATTAAACTCAATTATTTTTAGTCCTTTAAAAAATTCTTTTAGTCCTTTTAAAAACATTATCACAGTCATTGTGTGTGTTGTTCATTTGACTCTGCTTTCTTCACTTTGCATCAGTTCATATAAATCTTCCATTAAACAGTATTTTTCTGCCATCACTTGGGTGGGCAGGATTTCTTCTGCTGGTGTTCCTGGTCTTCATTCCACTTTTTACTTCTTTAATAATCTCCATCTTTGCTGTTCCAACTCTCCCTATTCTGTCTACTGCAGAACAGCCTGTGTAACCATTTTATCTATCTATCTATCTATCTATCTATCTATCTATCTATCTATCTATCTATCTTGTATTTAATAATATTTTATTTTTCCCAATTACATGTAAAGACAATTTCCAACATTTATTTTTGTAAAATTTTGAGTTTCAAAATTTTCTCCCTCCCTTCCTTCTCTCCCTCCCTCCTCCTCAAGATAGCATGTGATCTACTATAGGTTCTACATGTAAAATCATGTTAAACATATTTCCACATTAGTTGTGCTGTGAAAGATGAATCAGAACAAAAAAGAAAAATCTGTGTGACCATTTTAAAGACATATCTGTTTTTACTACAGTTGAAGGGATATAAACTGGATGCCATTTAGGAAGTGACAAGCATAAGACCTCACATTATTACTTTAGTCTTGCAGTTTCAGAGCATTAGCTAGTCTCTTCCTGATCCCTCCCCTCCTGCCCCTGCTTTCTTCCCAGTTCTGGTTTCTTTCTCTAGCTCTGACACATACAGTAGCTCCCCTTTCTTGCTAATTTACGTCTTTTCTCCTCACAGGTTAAGGCTGAGCTCATTCCCTGTCAGCTGTTTTGATCTCTGGAAAACCTAGTGTTTTTTTCTTTCTGGGATTCAGGTCCTGCTAGCTTCTTCCAGTCTCTGGAAGTCTTACTAGCTCATGAAGATCTATTGGAATTTGCCCCCTGAAATTCCTCCCAATAATCACTCTGTTGAAGGGACAGAGGGTTTTGCTCAAGTGGCTTCTTGTCAGAACCAGGCAATCCTAGATTTTTATCCTACTATATTCTCTTCTCCTCTCCAAACCCCAAAGTTCTATTCTCTGTTCTTATTCCCACCTTCAGCCCCATTCTCACAGAGTTCCTGATGTTCAGGTAACAATAACAATAATAATAATAATAATAATAATAATAATAATAATAATAATAATAATAGTAAGTAGCTAGCATTATATAGTACTCTAAGGTTTAAAAAGTACATCTCATTTTATACTTATGTTATCTTTGGACATTCATTACTCCTCCCATTATTCCCATTTTCCAGAAGAAGAAACAAAGCAAGCATGAGTTAAATAACTTGCCCGCTATCACACAGCTAGTTAGTGTTAGAGGCAAGAATGAATTTAGGTATTACTAAGTCCAGCTCTGGCCCTCTATCTACCGGGCCTCTTTGCTGCCTAGGAACTCCAAAGCAGCAAGGACTTAGCAAAATCATGCTGTTTTCATATAGCCTAACCTTGCTTTCTCCTTACATGATGAAGAATTTACATAAAATCCCATGTAAAACTCAGCTCAAGCACCAGCTTCTTTATGAAACTTTTCCTGAATCCTCCAACTACTAGGCCCTCCCTTTCTCAACTGTCCTCTATGGGCTCACAATTTATTCTTTTTTATACTTGTATTTGTCCATTTGGTAAAATGCATGTTCCTTGAAAGCAAGGATTAGATTGCTTCATTTTTGTCCTTCATAGTGCCTGTCATATAGTAGGCATTTAAGAAATGCTTGTTGATTCATTGATCATGCATTTATTTAAGATACACTTATTGGGCACTTTCTGTGAGGAGAGCATTGTAGTTGGAACCAGGATGGCTTGTTAACTTTGCACCTGGCCCATCTTCAGGGCTTAAAGTCAGGGGGAGCCCTTTAGGAGCCAATAATTTTGTCTGCTTTATGTGTACAGAAACCTAGGTACCTGCTAGTTTCTTTGGGAGCTAATCTGGAATGATAGTCCCACAAAGCCATTTTTCTGTTCTCCCCAAGCTGTCATAGAGATGTTGCCATGAAGTCAGTGGCCTGCAGGGGAACATTTCTAGTCTCCCAGAAGAGGCCTTTCTGCTTTCCTGGTCTCTTCTGAATAACCACCCATTTTCTACAAGGGCCCCTTCACTATTGTAAGAAAGTGTTTTACAGTGGCAGGAAATGGGCCTTGCATGCAGTAGCTAGGGAGAAGATGGAGTCGGCAATTTAAAATGCTGAGCAGCAATTTCACCAAGGCCGGGTGGCTGACATGTGAGAGATGAATAGGTACCTCCTGTGCCTTCCTTCACCAGTAAAGCCGAAATGCTCTGTCCAGGATTTTTTCCCAAACATCCCAGGCTTCAACCAGCAGGTGGCACTGCGGCTTCAAAGGATGAGTGAAGAAAAAAGAAGGAAAGAAAAAAAAATTAACTGAAGACATTTTTTTTCCCACTTTTTGAGCCAGAAAGAGGAGAAAACTGACCCAGGAAGGGCAAGATCACAAGCATTCTCTCATTAGACATGTTTCCAATTTAGGCAAGCCCTTCTTCATCAAAAGAGAGCACACTTAGGGATATACGTGTGTGCATGTGTATACCTACACACATATAGGTATATAATATGTGTGTATGTATGTATATGTCTATATCTATCTATCTATTTATTTATTTATATATACAATTAACATGGGTACTTTTTGGATAAAAATGTAGCTAGGTCTGGGGATGATGGTTTCTGGGGTACAGGGTGGGGTTGTTGCTTATCTGGAATCTTTCTATTTGAAATCTCTCTTAACCTTCTCCTCCTCTCAGTATTTATGTTTCTTTCCTTTCTCTCTTTGGCACATCCACTTTCAGTTTTCTCTAACTAATAATTATTAAATATCTGTTGTATACAAGTCATGTAAACCTCTCCCTTGCCTCTCCTTCCCTTCCCTTGCCTCTTCTTCCCTTCCCTTTTCTTCCCGTGCCTCTCCTTCCTTTGCCTCTCCTTCCTTTCTTTTCCCTTCCCTTGCCTTCCCTTCCCTTCTATTGCCTCTTTTTGCCTTTCCTTGCCTTCCCTTGCCTCTCTTTCCCTTTCTTTGCCTCTTCTTGCCTTCCCTTGCCTCTCCTTCCCTTCCCTTGCCTCTCCTTCCCTTCCCTTGCCGCTCCTTCCTTTGCCTCTCTTTCCCTTCTTTTCCCTTCTCTTGCCTTCCCTTCTCTTCCCTTGCCTCTCCTTCCTTTGCCTCTTCTTGCTTCTCCTTCCCTCCCTTTGCCTCTTCTTCTCTTCTCTTGCCTCCCCTTCCCTTCTCTTGCTTCTTCTTGCCTTCCCTTGTCTCTCTTTCCCTTGCCTTCCCTTCCCTTCTCCAAAATCAGTAGACTAGATTTCTGAAATCACTTCCAACTCTGAAACTCTATGATTCCATATTTGCTAATGGTTCATGATCCTTCTGGTCCCACGCTCATTACTTAGGACCAGGTTGTTCTTTTAAACCATACAGAAAATCCCTCAGGGATATGACGATCCTAGGTAGGCAGCTAAGCAATGATGATTAATGTACTTAGACAGTGGCGCCCCAAACCTTGTAAGCATTTTCCTTCGACAGACAGTAAAAAAGAAGTAGCCAGATAAGCGAGGATTTGCAGAATCACTGCTTAGTGTTTAATTTGGCAGCCCATAGCTCATTTTAATTATACTGAAACAATTATCTCTGGCGTACAGCTGGACTTGTCTAAACACAACTTGTGAGTCATTCTTGCACACTTGAATACATCACGCAGGGCTCAGAAGAAAGGACATACTGCCGTGTGTCATGTAAAGGGAATACAATGGCTGGGATCTGGTAATGGCAGGCTCCAGAGTTGAAAGAGAAGATTGATTTAGGGGTATTGTCCCTTTCTCTCTAAGGAGAGCATCTCCAGCTATTGAAGTCACAAACTGACAAATTTCCAGACAACTCACAGCCAGTAGTTGTCAGGATTGAGGGAGTGAGTCTGAAATCTGTGACATCAAATCCTCATTTAGCTGGCTTCTTATGGTAGTAGAATCAGCCCACTATTGGGGGTCGGGAGGTAGAAGGGTAATTAGATCAACTACCTCTTTAGAAGCTTAGGAACAGAGTTAAGGGTTAGCAAAGTCCTAAAATCACCATTACCTTTTCTCTGTCAGCCTCTCAGGATGCCTTCAGGGCCCATTTCCCATTTTTTGTCTACCTCTATGTTACCCATTATTGTTCAGTCATGTCAAAGTCTTTGTGACCCCATTTGGGGTTTTCTTGGCAAAGATACTGGAATGGTTTGCCATTTCCTTTTCCAGCTCATTTTACAAATGAGAAAACGGAGGCAAGTAGGGGTAAGTGACTTGCCCAGGGTCAAAGAGTTAGTAAGTGTCTAAGGCCAAATTTGAACTCAGGATGAAGAGTCTTCCTGATTCCAGGCCTGGTATTCTCTCCACTGTGCCACCTAGACACCCCTGTATGTTCCTTAGTGATGTTGTATCAATCACTTTTGGGGCAAGCACCTTAAGTTATCCATTGGGGCAAAGAGCATGAAACAAGCTTTCAATCAACTTTTTAAGATAAACTCAGTTGATGTGGTAGAAGACTTGTATCTTAATACGTAGAATATCATATAATTCATTAATACTCCAGGACTTCACCTTATCTTGCGGGATAAAGAGACCCAGGCCATTGCCATCAGAAAAGTGATCACATCAGGCCTATGCTGGTAAGGAGCTTGACAGGGGTGCTATTTATGGGTAGATTCCTATTTTGAATGAGTTATTCTTGCTAAGCTCAATTATTTTTCCTACTGACAGAGTATGAATCCTGTGAGCATCTTCTAAATTTTGGTGGCCTGAGACACAGACCCAGTTACTGTATCCTAGTTATAGCTTGGTTTCCCCCTGTCTAGTGTGCAGCTTCAGCAGCTACTGCTGATAACATTGGTAGTACCCAATAAATAATTCATCTCCTGGGGCAGATATTTGTAGTTTAAAGGGGACTTCTGAAGATGAACACCTTCCCCTTTCCTTCTGTGAACTTCACATTCTTCTTTATTAAAAGGATGGAGTTGGATGAGATGATCTTTAAGGGCCCATTGATCTCTAACATTTTGATTCTGAGAGCCAGGGGAATAGTTTACAGTGCGATGAATAGTTTTGGTTAGAGGGCTACGTCTCAAGCTTCATAAAATCTTTATTTTGCTTACATGTAAAGCCATTCTCCCCACCCCCACTTTGTGAAGGTGAAGATAACATGATAACGCAGCGGGGACATTGTCAAGATGTTAGCATAAATGGGGGAAATCCTGACCTTTCTTTCTTCTCCCTATTCGTCAAGATGTTCTGAGGTTGATCTTTACACGTTTTCCTTAGCTGACGAATGTTTAACAAGCATGACATTACTTTTAAATTTAATCTGCATTGACATATTCCCCTCTCTCCCATCATTTTCTTGAGTTTGAACAACCAACAAAATAATAAACCAGGACCTGAATTGTAGTGTCCACTGATTTCTAAGGTGTAAATTCTCACACTGAAAATTTAACAACTGACTCCAGAGCAAGCTGGATCTGGGTTCAGGTTGCCATCAGTGGGGATTTAAGTCTTGTTTTATGTTATCCTGAAACTTCTCTGGGCCTCAGTTTCTTTTTTTGTAAAGTTAGAAGATTGTATCATTGTTTGAAGGTTTTTTCTAGTTCCCAAAATGCTATATTTCTATGGACTGAGATCATAAGCCTTGAATATTCAACTTGTTCTTTTTTGGACTCCATTTCCTGGCTAATGGCAGATGGTGAGTTAAACTGACACATTACCCTATAAGGGGCATTACAAAAGTGATTCTATTTTCATGCATCATAAAGTAGAATAGATATTGTCAAAGGGCATTTAGTTGAATGGGAGGCAATCATAAAGCCTCCGTTGACTTCATTATTGTGTTTGCCAAGCATTTCTGATAAAAAAATTGATTCTGAAAATGAAAATACTAGCAAGTTACTAAATCTCAGAGGATCAGTGAAGAGGAGGTAGCATTTGATTTCCATATAGGACATATATATATGAAAAAAGAAAACAGTTTAGTTAAAAACAGTTTCTGTGAAATTCATATCTGAATGGTTATTACACTGAGAGAAGTCCATTTTGTTTTTTCCAGCTCAGCAAATACTATTGTTGATAATCCAGATGAAGACAAACAGTGATAATCCCCAAGAGAAAGGATTAAGTGTTTGAGGGATTATAGAAGCTATGACATAGTAAGATTTTTTTTAGTGGATTTCAGAGATTTCATCAGTGTAGGAAATTTCCACATCAAGAACTTTCCTGAAGAGTCTGATAATAGTGATGGGCAACTGTAATTTATGATTTTAGAGAGCTGCTTCAGGACTTAAGTGACTTGTTCACTGTCACATAGTTAACAAGTATCAGAAACCAAGTCTTCCTGAATGAGAGGCCAGCTTTCAATCGATTTATCAATCAACAGGTATTTGTGTGCCAGCATTTTGTTAAATGCTTGATACAAAAGAAAAAAGCAACACTTGCTGCCTTCAGGGAATTTTCATTCTAAGGGCAGGGTTGGGGGAGGAGGGGAGAGACAGTATATACACATATAGATATGTTCAAAATAGATAAAAAATTAATGCAAGGTAATTTTGGGAGAGAAGGAGCTGTTAGAAGAACTCTGTTGCAGTCAGTACTTGGGCTGAGCTTTGAAGGGAAACTGGGATTCTAAGAGGCAGAGGAGAAGGAATACGTTGTGCCATGCTGTCTCTAAGGTGAAATAGATGATTTAAAGAGATGTTTTTAGGATAAAAAAAGGAAAAGAAATAGAACTCTATCCAGGATAGAGTAAATTTAAAGGACTTGTTATCCCCCAAATGTGGTTCAGGTTGACAATATAAATAGCTCCAAGAAAGGTTTAGAGCAGGAAGTCTTAACCTTTTTTGGTATCATGGACTACTTTGGCAGTCTGGTGCAACTTATTGATTCCTTCTTGGAATAATTTTTAAAGTGCATAAAATAAAGTGTATAGGAGTGTAAAGGAAACAAATTATATTGAAAAAAGTTATGAAAGCATTCTTTAAAAAAATAGTTCATGGACTCTAGGTTAAGAATTCCTGATTTAGAACAGTCACTAGATGGCAGGTCCCTAATGAATGAATGGAAATACTTCTATTAAGCTCTTTATGCCAAACACTGTGCTAAATGCTAGAGACACAAATACAAAAGCAAAGGCAGTTCCTTCCATCAAGAAGCTATATTCTAATGGAAAGGGAAATCACACATATAAGAGCATCATAGTCAGGCAGGGGGATTTTGGTGGTCCAGGGAAATAGAGTGGCATCCAGCTTTCAAGAAAAGAGTTGATTTGATCATGGTTCTAGAAACTGGAAGAAAGAGAGGAGGGAAGAGGATTATCCTGGAGTATCAAGGAGTTTGAGGAGGTTATTGAGAAGATGGCTGGGGTGTAGAGAGGGAAGTGAAGCTTCTTGATTGGGGCCTCCTTGAAATAGTGGGTCATTTGAAACAACCACTGATTAGGACAGCAGGGCTTCTGAAGTTGTAGAAATGAAAGGGTTACATCATTCAAGACATAGACTCAGGCTCAAGATCTCTGCAAGGCAGCTGTTCATCTGGGGTATAGGGAAAAGATTACTAAGTGAAAGTAGGATTTATCCTTTAGAAGGTAACTTTGAGGAGTTCTATGGTACCCACCCACAAACCAACCCTTAATACATCAATGGGATGAGCAGATAGTGGATGTGGGTAGTGGATCTTGCTATGAATGGCAATTCTCATGCTCTTAAACGTAATACAGAGTAGATTTTACTTAAGGTCCCAGACCACCGTATTGTGTTTAAAACCAAAAAACTTCATGGGGAAGCCCAGCATTCAAATATGGATGGACCATCTCTCATGTAAATATTGTTTTAGATGATTATGTTGAAGCATAAAATGATGTCTTTAATGCTCTCGATTGCATCATTAAAGATAATTTGACCCTGATTTGCATTGAGCTGACGTTTCCCAGGATTCCAGGACCTATACCACCGTGGTACTTTTTGCTCAACAGTTTCAGTAAAGGTAATTACAGCCCCTCAAAGTATAAAAGAAGGAAATGATTTCTATTGCTTTCTCTCTCTTTTCCAAGTGATTACTTTGAGCGCTGAGCTGACAAAATGCCTCAGGCGAGATGCAGAGATCCCCAGGGATATCTTGTATTCCCCAGCTGCCAGCAATAGAAGGTGCCTCATGGCTGCTTTCTCATACCACTGAAGTTAAAAACGTGGGATGGGGGAATTGGGGAGGTGATGGGGGAATCATTGTGCAGATGTGACCTTGCATTAGGCATATTTAAAATCAGAAAATCCAGGTAATGCAAAAGGCAGATTGGGAGTGGTTATGGATTTACAAAAGAGAGTGGTAATAATTGTGGTCTTTGTTTATGGAAGACGTTATATGTACTATCTCATTTGATTCTCAGAACAGCCCCATGAGGAAGATAGTACAGGTATTAACCTATTATTACCTCCATTTTAAAGACAAGGAGACTCAGTCTCCTCAGTAATAATACCTACCTCACTAGGCCATCAGGAAGATCAACTAAGGCAGTGGTTCTCAATCTGTGGGTCTTGACCCCCTTGGGGGTCGAATGACCCTTTCACAGGGGTCGCGGGGTCGCCTAAGACCATCAGAAAACACATATTTACAATGGTCTTAGGAACCAAGATGTTGCTCCTCTATCTGTCTCCAGGAGGGTCCACCCACCTGCAGATACACTCACATACGAGTATTAAAGGGTCCCGGCATTAGGAAGGTTGAGAACCACTGAACTAAGGTAATACATAAAACATTTTGCAAACCTGAAAGAGCTTTATCAATGCTAGAGGGTGTAGTATAGGCTCTGGATAGCTTTCTGAGCTCTCACTGACATGGGTAGGCCAAATTTCCAGCTGATTACTTCCTACACAGGGTTCTGGGGTAGTCTTGAAGGGTTGGAGTTTACTCTAGCATTCTTGCTCATGAGTGTGCTTCTCAACTTCATTCAACCAGATAATGTATCTCCAATATCAAGTAATGAACTAATATCATTTTGCTTTTACAGAGGCATATTGACTGAGAAGGTATCGCAAGAACAGAATATCCTCCCAAACAAGGAGGTATACTCTCCCCACTACTTTCCCACTTGGTCCCTCAGTCAAGTGGATTCCAATTTAAAGTGATTGGTATAAAACATTCCCTCTTACCTCAATCCAGGGTGGTACTTTGTGGTCCTCAGAATCTTTTTTTCTACTGTTGCATAATTCTGCAAAATTCACATCTGGATACACCATAGCTGTTGGGTAAGCTGCTCTCTGACTCTGCTGGTCTGTCTCTTTGCTGGGATGGGACAATAAGATTACTCCTCATGGCTTTTGCTTAGTTAGCTTCCTCATTGGACCCAGAAATTTCTTGTCTATGTACAGTCAAGAAAACAATAAATCAAGCTCTGATTTGTCTGAAGTGCTGATTTTTGAAATGTAAATGTTCAATCTGAAAATTTAACAAGCCATTCTCACAAGTGGTTAGATCTGGCTCCAGCATGCCCCTGAGACAAATCTAGAGGATGGGTGGCATTAAACTACAGATGGCCTTGAATGCCAAGGAAATGAGTTTGAACTTTACTTGTTAGACAAAGTTAGACTGGGGTGGAGAAGGTCACTGAGGATTGTTCAGCAGGAGTGGCACGACCAGATCTATGTATAAAAAGGATGATTCTGGCAGAAGTGTGGAAGGAGGAGAGAATAGAGGTGGAAAAGACTTATAATAGCCCAAGTGGGATCATAATGAGGGCTTGTACTGGGATAGTTGCAATGGGAATAGAGAACCAGAGATATGAGAGATGTTGTTGAGGTGAAATTGATAGGACTTGGTGAATGACCAGATGTGAGATGTAGTGGGAAAGGCAGGAGAGGGAGCAATGACAATCTAATAATTGATTTCCCTGTTAATACACTATTTGTGCAGGAACTATGATTTATCCTTTGCTTCACCATTGAGGTGAGTTCTTTGTGTGTGGTTAAAATATAATATAAAAAACATCAAGCCCCAGCTATGATTTTTAAATTGAATTGTTTTTGCTTGCTGGAGATGCAGTTAACATCTTACCAACAACATTTATAGATGGAGAAAGATGGTGAAAGACAGATCCTTCTTGGAAGTGTTGTTAGAATATCTAGTTGTGGGGAAGGGCATTGGAAGCTAAGGAAGGATAGCTGTCAGCCTGAAGTTTGTGTCTGTGTGAAATGGAGCAGGGAATTATAATGTAATGTTGCTAGCTTAGAGATGGATTGGGGAATGACAGAAGGGATGAAAAGGGCAGCTGAACTGATTAGCCCTCCTGTGAGATTGTCAGGGGGTTTATTAATTTCGTTTATAGCTTGTAGAATGCATCCACAGAGCAAACCAGCTGTGTGAAACTTAGTTTTCTTCCTGATAACGGCTATGGGTTGACCGTGTGGAACAGCAATTAAGGAGAAAGATCAAGTGTGATGCCACGGGCAAAGACTGCCCAGGCTGATATAATGTTACAAAACAGATTTTCTGAACCAATTATGCTACCTTCGGTATGATTTAGGCACCTTGGAAGAGATGGTGGCAATGCCTACAATGATAATGGATCTTTTCATAGTAAGTACTGTGGAGGACCAAGCAAGAAGAAATTGACTGGTTCAATCCAACAAATATTTACTATGCACCTACTGTGTGCAAAGCACTGAAAATACAAAGGCAAAGCTCAAGAAACTCACATTCTATTGGAGCTTCCTGTTAATAAGTTGAGTAATTCCTTCCTGTAAGTCTCAGGTTTTCCATCTGTGAAATGAAGGCATTGGTCCGGAGGTTTCTTGAGTTCTAAAATTCTGCCTTCTATGGCAGCATAGTTTGATTGTGGAAAGAACAATGAACTAGGAGTCAGGGGCTCGCGTTCAAGTCTTGTCTCTGATATCAATGGTTAGGTGAAGTGACATGTCTAAGGTCACATAATCTAGGCCTTCAGCGTCCTCATAGGAAAGTGACTGAAATGAAACAATTTCTAGAGTATTAAACAACTCTAGCATTTTGCAGTTCTAAGATTTCCAAGTTAATAAATAAAATCTCTGTTGGCCTTATATTAATTTGTTCCAATATGAAAAGTCAGTAAGATTAATCTTTGGAGTTTGGGTTGAAAGACCTTCAGTGTTACAACATCGGATGCATCACAAGGGCATATATGATTGAGTTCATGAGGCCGTTATAAGGGAAACACTTTTAAAACCATCCTGTGCTTTGTAAATGTGAGCTGCTGTGATTCCATAAATGTTAACTCATTATTTGTTAATAGTATTAATAAAGGAGATAGGCAACATGAACTTAGAGATAGAGGACTGGTCTTGGAGTCAGAAAGAAATGAGTTAAGGGCCAGACTCTTAATACATTCTGACTCTGTGACCCTGGGCAAGTCACTTAGTCTTTGTTTTTTTTTTGATGCAGATAGCTCTCTAAGATTTAAATAATTAGAGAGTAGCTGATAATAAAATAATTCTTCACTGGTTTCTCTCCATACTGATGAAATCCCAGGTCTAGTTAAAACCAAAAAAAAGGAGACGGAGAGGTACATGGGCCAAGTGACTTGTCCAGGGTCATGCAGCCAATATACATCAGAGTCTGACCCTTAACTCTTTTCTTTCAGACTTCAGGACCAGTCCTCTGCCTCCAAGTTCATGTTGCCCTCTCCCTTCTTAATATCACTGATAAATAACAGGTCAACTTTAGAGTGTCATAGCCGCTCACATTTACATGGCATTTGCTAGTGCAGAGAGGGCTTTGGAATCGGTATGTATTTGCTTGCGTGTTATCCCCTCCTCCCCCCATTAGATTGTGAGCTCCTCGAAGGCAGGGCCTGTCTTTTGTCTCTTTTTGTATCCTCAGCACTTAGCATGGTGCCTGGTATATAGAATGTGTTTAATAAATGTTTATTGAATTGAACTGAATCAGAAAGCACTGGATTTAAGTGTGGTCTCTGATACATACTGACCATGTGACTTAGAATAAAACACGCAGCCCCTCAGTAATCCAGGCAACTCTCTGAGACTTGAAGTTAAGAATTCTCCAGATGTTCTAGTGCCTGGTACCTAGTAGATGCTGGTTGACTTGCACCTTCCAAGGAGTCTGTGCATTGAGGGTTCTGTATAAGCACAAAATCGTAGTTCTAGACCAAGACCAAAATACTCATACAGAAGTCATCCTTTTCAATAGAACTGAGTCCCTAAAGAATGAAGCTCACCAATTTTCAGTTTAAATCTCTTGAGTACTTATGATGAGCCCAAGAAGCTGGGTGGCTCAGTGGATAGAGCACAGAACTTGGAGTCGGGAAGGCCTGAGTTCAAATGTGACCTCAGAGACTTAACTAGCTGTGTGATCTTGGGCAAGTCACTTAACCTCTGTTTGCCTTAATCCACTGGAGAAGGAAATGGCAAGACACTCCAGTATCTTTGCCAAGAAAACCCCATGGACTGTATGGTCCACAGGATCATGAAGAGTCAGACATGACTGAATGACTGAAGAACAATGATGAGCCCAACATTATACTAGTCAGGATGGGAGCAGGAAAGAGGAATGAGATGTTGTCCAGGAACTTACAATTTAGCAAGACCTAAGTTTAGTGTAATATTTAGAAAATAAATTGTGACAGTATCTGATATATCAGATTTGGTGGCATGTATCATGCCCTGTTGCCAGTTGCCTGCATACTTTGAAAGGGACTCAGTTGGTACCATTCAGATGGGCTGCTCTTGGCCTGCTCTGGATCATGCTTCATCATTGCTCATTCCTCCAGTTCAGCAGTGTAAACAAAGCTGTGGCAGCAGACCTGTATTCACCGGTGGGGGTGGGGTGGGCTTCAGATGTGAGGTAGGATACTGGCATGGCCAGAAGATAAGATCTGTGTTAGGGACTGGTGTGGGATCCCTTCAGCCAGAGAGCACGAGAGCTAGTGGTAGGGAGCTGGAATGTTAGTAAAAGGACAATCCTATTTCCAAGTCTTTTGAGAGCATTACAACTTTATGTTGAGCTCTTGGTTGTATTACTTATTTGAAAGCCTTAAAATCTTTTGACAAAAGTTGACTTTTCTATTCTGTTTTGCAGACATGGTCTGTGCTTGGGAAACTTCTTTTAAGAATTCTGTGGATGGGAAAAAATCTAGGTTGCTCACTGTGCTGCAGAAGTATTTGGATATATTTATTCAGATGCTTCAGGGGATTTCTGATGCCATCCCTTCCACTCAGATTGTAACTTATCCAATCCCCACTCATTATTCATGAGTCTTGTTCATATCCTAGAATACTAACTACTATGTGCCATGCACTGTGCTAAGTATTTTATCATTTGATTCCTTCAACAACCTGGGAGCTAGGTACTATTATCAACCCCATTTTATGGCTGAGGAAGCTGAGACAATTAGAGGTTAATACAAGGTCACATACTTAAGCGGCTGAGGCTGGATTTGAACTTTCTGACTCCTGTAAACAAGACATTGGGTCCACCCAAGGGAACTGGTGTCCTTCCTTGTTTTCTCCTTATAAGGTTATTACGACCATCAGTTTATCTCTTACCCTTATTATGTGATCTCAAGCCCTGTATTTTTTGATCCTACAAAAAGCAGTATTTCAAGTGCAAAGCAATGCCCTAATGATGAGCTCTTTCATATTCTCATTTATAAAGGACATGAAGCTGGTTTCATCATGCCCCAGAACAACCTCCTGGAAAAAGATTTTTAACCGCTCAAAAGTACTGGCCTAAACATCCATCCACACAGTAAAAACTAAATGGATGAAGGATAACGTTTGCCCAGATTATGGCATGTAGTTAGGCAGACAACTTAAAACGTTTGGGCGATGAGTTGTGCCTGGATTTAATTCAGAGGAGCAGATTCCTTTAGGAAATTAGATGTGTTGATATAAGAATATTTGGTAGTAGTGGCTTCATCTGACTGACATAATTTAGAATCTTTGCTGAACAAAATGGGCTAGAAAATAATTTAAAATAATACATTTTGATTAATATCTTTTGTTTTAACATTGTCTAGATTTTCCTTGTATCCATCCCCCTTTCTTTCCCAGAGAACCATTTTATATAACAAATGCTATTTAAAAAACATGCAAAAAGAGGAAGAAAAGAACCCCCCCCAGCAAATCCAAGCAATGCATTAAAAACCCCCCAAAAACCTAACATTAAAAACAATATTCTGGATTCATGAAGAAGGCCTTTTGGAAGTATCTTTTCATATCTCTTCTTATATCTCTTCATATCTTCTTTCTTTGTGTTATGTGATCATTGTTCTTTTTATTTTCAAGATTTTTCTGGCTCCCCTTAACTTCACTTTGCATCATTTTCATATAAAACTTTCCATGCTTCTCTGTATTTATCATGCCCATTGTTTCTTACAGAACATTATGTAGAGAATACTTTTTTAACAAAAGAAGATTCATTCTGGAATTTATATGAATTGATCTGAATCCTCTTTATACAGCAAATGATCTTTCCCTCGTTATATTCCTACCATTCATTCTTTATCTTCCTGTCCACCTGGATAAATAAGCTCTTTGAAGACATGGATCTTTTCGTTTTCTATTTTTGTATCTCCAATGCCCAGCATAGCACCTAGCAAAAAACGACAACATTAATGATAACTAACATTCATTCATTTAATAAATACATTTACTGCCTACTCTGTGCTAGGCACTGTGTAAGGTACTAGAGATATAAAGACAAGAGTCTAACTGTTCTGTACTCTCAAAAAACTGATGTGTGTGTGTGTGTGTGTGTGTGTGTGTGTGTGTGTGTGTGTGAGGAACAGACAGAGAGACAGAGAGAGGGAGAAAGAGAGAGAGAGAGAGAAAGAGAGAGAGAGAGAGAATAGGGGCACTCAGGGCACAATTATATAGGAGATGCATTTAGGTTGAGCCTGGAAGGAAGCTAGGCACTTTAAGAGGCAAAGTGGAGATGAGAGACCAGCGGTGTGGGGAACCTTCTACCTGGAGGCCTTATGTGGTTTTGGGTGTGGCCTTTTGACTAAGTTGAAGTTTTACAGAACAAATCCTTTTATTAAAGGGATTTGTTCTGTGAAGTTTAGATTTTGTCTAAGGGCTGCACTTGAGGACCAGGGTCACATGTGGCCTCCAGGCTGAAGGGCATTTCAGATAGAGGGGACAGATGGGTCAAAGACTTGGAGTCAGGCATTGAAACATCACATGGGAGAAATAGAAAGCAGACCAACTTGGTTGGGACATAAAATGACAGGGAAGGAGTAATATAGAGTAAACCTGGAAACACGTAGACATTTATAAAGCATATTAAAGGTTGTGAAGTGCCTTATGCATATTGTACCATTTAACTTTCAGAACAGTCTTGTGAGGTAGGTTCTACAGGCAGAACTATCTCCATTTTACAGACAAGGAAACTGAGGCTGAGGCGTGGAAATGTTACATAACTCAAGGCAGCTGGCGGCACAGTAGAGAGATCTCTGGACTTGGAGTCAGGAAGATCCCACTTCAAATCCGGCCTCAGACACTCACTGACTGTGACTCTCTGCTTTCCTTAGCTTCCTAACTGTAAAGTGGGGATAATAGAGCCTGCCTCCCAGGGTTCATGGGAGGATCAGATGAGATAATATTGTAAAGCCCTTAGCACAATGCCTGGCACATAGTGGACACTTTATAAATGCTTTTTGCCTTTTCTTCCTAAGAAGTATGGGAAGTGTGACTTGAATCCAAATCTTCCCAACATGAATTCCAGCTCCCCTGAGCAAGTGACAATTTTTTTTTTTGCTGTTAAGCTTCTGGGAATTAGAGGTTTATTTTGGGTTCTGAGAAGTCCAAGAACTTTTTGATTGTTGAAAGCCTCAAGCTAGGGACCTAAGGAATAGAAGGGTTTCCAGTGCTTTAGATCCAGGCCTCTGAAGAGGGTAGTTGGGGGCGATGGTGGTGGAGAGATGTGGTCAATCTCTTTGTCTCATCATTCTTTTCTCTTTCCTTCAAGTGTTTGCATTGTTTTCTTCCCTTCTTTCCTTTCCCTTCCTTTCTGATTTTTCAGCATCTCTCCCTTTCCATTAGCCTCTCCTCCCTTCCCCAAGGTAGGCTGAAGTTGGAGGGAAGAGAAGGGGAAAAAGAGTGCCAGTTTTGTTGGATAGAAACATCCTCTCTCACCCCTGTGCCCACCTCCAGCCCAGAAGGAGGGTGTGCTTAGAAGTCAGTTGCATGCTGAACTCCTTCATTCATTCTGTCACCTGCATTAAGAGAGAAGAATCAAAGAGATGCTTCAAGCAAATCTGTACAATAAAAGTGGCTTGTACCTTATCTAATTCTTCCTGTATTGCTTTAGGCAATAGTATAATGGTTTTCCTTTTGAGGTAAGAAAATATTAAAGTTCTGAGGTTCTATTTCTATTGTCAGGCAATATTATGTTAAGTCCCACTTTTTAACTTGATCTTGGGAGAAAAAGAATTCACTGAAAAGCCAGATTTTACAAGTTGTTCTTTCTTTTCTCTGGTTGTAATTATGGAAGAGACAAGTGCTGTTCATGGGCCCAACTTCTAGTCTCCTGCTACAACTTTAACCTAGTTTGGTAAGCATTTGGAAGGGTTTTTGATAAAAATAAAATAACCTTTTTCATTTGTATATTGACAGTTGGCAAGATGTAGTGGATAGAGAGCTTGCAGTTAGGATTATGGTTCAAATTCCACTTCAGATAATTATTAGCTTTGTGACTGAACAAATTGAGGAAGCTTTCTGGGCTTCAAGTCACTCTAAGACTTGCCTACTAAGTCATAGATGATATAATGCCACATGTTACAGTGGAGAGGGCACTGGAGGATCTGAGTTCAAATCCCAGTTCTGCTATGTTTTTGCATGTAGCTACCTAATTTCTATCTGTCTTGCTATGTAGCATAGGGCGGGCATTACTCTCATTTTACAGATAGAAAAACCCAGGCCTGGAAAGGCTAAATCAGTCAGCCACACATCTGTGGGTAGTAACTAGAAGATTTGACATTAGGAACCCATTTTCACAGACTTGCATAGAATATTAGAGCTAGGAAGCTAAGAATGTTAGACTTTAGTGATAATCTAATTCAAGCCTTATTTTTTAGATTAGGAAACCAAGATCCCAAATGGTAAAGTGACTTGTTTAAGGTAACACAAGTAGTAAGAAACAGAGTCAGTGTCAACAAACATTTATCAACTGCTCGTGTGCTAAATGCTGGGAATAGAAAGGCAAAAAAAAAAAAATCCTTCTCTCAAGCTTGTGATCTAATGAGACAAAACTTGAGCCCTGGTCTTTTGACTGAATTCAATCAATCGATTAATAAGTATTTATCAATGTCTACTATGTGCTCTATAGCCGTACTGGGAAGAACGTAATGCCTTAGTTCTCAGTTGTATTTCAGAACTGTGTGCAAAGCAGTTCAGTTTTAGGTGGGACTATATGGGTCGCTGTACAATTCTTTAAATAGTGAGATAAGTAGGAAAGTGTTTAATTGCTTTCTATCTGTGAATGGTCTTATTCACAATAGGCCCACATGGGGTATATTTTTGGGGTGTAGCTGGGTGGTCTGTGGGGGCAGCAGAGTCATTCCACCCTTCTATTTATACAGCACCCCACCCCCACTTCCTCTTGCCCACTGTAGTGAAATTAGCTCCCTTCTCTTCTCATTTAAATAGCTTCTTTTTTTTTTTTTTTTTTGATCTGAGGTACACTTTGGTTGCTGCCCTAGTTCCTTTAAAATCCTAGTCAATTCTCAATTATCCGTATGAATGGAGTAGCGGGTAATCCTAGAGGCCCCAACATATTCAATTCTGGATTGTCTGGGCTATTGGAGGAGAGCACTGGTGTGGATAATCCCCAAATCATTTCTATTTGGATTGAGGATTAGGTTTTACTGAAGCTAGTATTAAACTTAGTTTATATTCCCCCAACACACTTCTGCTGGGCAGTGGGAGAAAACCATCCTGGAATGAAAAATTCATTACAGATAAACCACTCATGGATAACTGAGGGAAGACTGTATCTGGCTTTATAATATACTATAGCATGTTCTGCCCCATCTTCTCCTACCCCCTCTACCCCTCTGGATTTACTTTCTCAATGTCATTGGGCTTAAAGTGATATTTAAATGAGTTCACATTCTTTGAGAACACAAATATGGGACTTTTGGGCAACTGATAGGCCTTACTGGGCATCACATAGGAAGGTAGCCTGGAATATTTTAAAAATGGCAATGTTAATCACATGTTGTTAATTGAGAGATGATTATATTTCTCAAGCTAGCTTGGCTGGTCAGAGCTTCTGGCCCAAAGACTACCTCTCTATTGCACACTGATGTGTAATAAAGGGATTTTAATGGTCCAACAAAAATATCCATAGGGTTGCATGCAAATGGTACCCATGGTCAAGTTTCCTTTATGAAATATTCTAGTCCAGCAATCTGTGTTTTGGTTAGTACTATGTATGCCTCTTGACCTAATTACTGAACAGTTGTGTAGGTAAGGGTATATCAAACTTTCTTTTTTTTTTCTCATTTCTTCCTCTATTTTCATAACTCAGTACTTATTTCTGAGATCCATTCCGTCCTTACATTAAAATTATTTCCTTAGGTAAAGAGAAACATGTCAAAGCACATGCCACATTTCCAAATACTAGTGCCTCAGCAGTTCACAAAAGAAAGGCAAGCTGTTAATGTGGAGATGCCGTGTCCTTGTTTTTTGGATGGGGGCATCTTAAGAGAGATTGTGCGCACGCATGGCTTTAGGGAATGTGCTCATCCAGAAATTACTAATGGTTCTAGGGAAATTTCCTGCACAACTCGTACTATCAGAAGGTCAATTATTATTGCTGTTGTTAATATTAAATCAGCAATGTTGTTGTTGCCTTTGCCTGGATCTTTGATTTAAAAATCAGAGTAGGGAACTCTGGCAAGTGAATTCCCTCTGTCAATGTAGGTAGAAAACTGTTTTTCAAATTATATAGCTATCATTGTCACCATCATCACCATCATCATTGTTCCCTGCCTTAATTGTAACAGTAATAGTTAGCATTTATATGGGGTGTGGCTGGATGACTGGTAGGGGGCATTAGAGTCATTTTACCCTTCTACTCATACAGGGCTCCCCCTCCCACTTCCTCTTGCCCACTGTACTCAAATTAGCTCCCTTCTCTTCTCATTTAAATAGCTTCCTTTTTTCTAAATGAGGTACACTTTGGTTGCTGCCCCAATCCCTTCAAAATCCTAGTCAATTCTCAATTATTCTTACTATGAGTAAGTTAACCCATTTGATCTTAGATACTTGTCTGCGGTCAGGAGAGGTGAGATGATTTGTTCAGAGCCATACAGTCAGTAGGGCAGCTAGGTGCCACAGCATATAAAGCCAGGGGCCCAGAGTTGGGAAGATCTGAGTTCAAATATGACCTCAGACACTAGCTGTGTGACCCTGGGCAAGTCACTTCACCCAGTTTGCCTCAGCTTCCTCATCTGTAAAATGAGTTGGAGAAGGAAATGGCAAACCACACCAGTAAAAAAATCCCAAAACGGAGCCACAGAGAGTTGGACATGACTGAACTACAACAACACAAAGATATTATTATCATATACATTTCCCTGACAAAGCTCAGAGTTAGTACAAATGGCAAGGCTGGGAAGGATAGTTAACCTGCTAAATGACAAATACTTTGATAAACTAGAATATTGGGCCAAATCAAATAATATCAACTTTATTAGGGAAAATGTAAAGTCCTAGAACTGGATCTAGAACCCCATATTTATGAGTACAATAGGGAAGAAGCCAGGCTAGAGAGCAGTTTGTTTAAGGAAGTTCTGAGGGTTTTATTATGAACCACAAGTTGAATTTGAATTGAGTGTGATAGGGGAGGCAAGAAAGCTCCTGCCATATTAGGCTACATCGAGAAACACAACTTCTAGAAATCCTCTGTGCTGTGTTCTGCTCTGAGCAGACCATAACTGGAGTCTTGTGTTCAGTGCTGGGAACCTCTGTTTCACAAGGATATTGATGAGTCAGAGGAAGTCCAGACTGAGATAGAAGAATGATGAAAGGCAGAAGAGTTTGGTTCATAAAATAATGGGCTAAAAAAAAAAAGACCTGGAGATATTTAATCCAGAGAAAAGAAGATAAAGGAGTAGGGATCATTACAGATTTTTGAGTATTTGAAGATCTGCCTAAAAGAAGAGGGACTAGATTTGTTCTTTTTGACCTTAGATTGTAGAATTAGGAGTAATTGGTGGGAGTTGCAAAGAGGCAAATTTGGGCTTAATATCAGGGGAAAACAAACTCCCTAATATTAGACCTATCAAAAAATGAAATGGGGGCAGCTAGGTGGCACAGTGAATAGAGCACTGGCCCTGGAGTCAGGAGTACCTGAATTCAAATGCAGAGTCAGATACTTGACACCTACTATCTGTGTGACCTTGGGCAAGTCACTTAACCCCAAAGTGTTAATTGCCATGCTCTCCCCCCTCCAAAAAAAAGAAAAAAAATGAAATGGACTCCCTTGGTTGTGGGATCCTTTTTCCTGGAGGTCTTCAAGAAAACTCTAGGCAACCATTTGTTGGGGGGTTGTAGTAGAGATTCTTATTCTGGTATGGGTTGAACTGACAATTTCTTCTCATGTGACTAGTAAGATGCAGAGGCAGGACCTCAAGCCAAAGTTACTACCTTCAAGCTTAGGGTTTTCTTTGTTCAGAGGTCCCTTACTAGTCCAGCCCACAATGACCTGTACCACTTCAGCTTCTATTCTTTGAAATCTATGCCAACTCTATCATGGTATTTCTTAGCTGGGCAACCATGAGAATTATAACGTCAGGGAATTGTGGACTTAGAATGGGGTGGGGGAAAAAGCGGATTTCACCTATGGGGAAACTGAGGCCCACAGAGATTAAGTCAAAGTAAGATATGTAACTGAGGCTGTATTTGAACCTGGATCCTCTAATTCCAAAGTATCGTGCTGCCTCTCCTCTTGGGAAGCTTGGAGTCTCTAGGCATTTTCTGTGATTTCAACAAGTTTAGGAGTTTGAGCCTGTATGTGTTCATTAGGGCTGTATCTGTCTTGGGAGCATTGCCTGTGTAATTAAATTTGCTACACGACTTCTCTTTATCATTCTATTAAGGCAAGCCAGATGGGGAAGAAGGCAAATAGGAAAGCTTATCATTACTAGTGGTTTAAAAAAAGGAAAAAAGTTCATAAGCTGACTGCTTAGAAGTTTCCTTACTCATAATGAATAAAATAGGCATTAATAGTAACATAATTGTTGTTACCAGTTGAAGTTTGCAGTTATTAAAGTAGTAATAGAAACTCATAACAGCATTGAATGATTTGACCACGTTTTATAGGCGTTTTGCTCTCTGAATAATTAAGACATGCTCATTAAATTCTCAGATGAATAAAGCTAGTGTAAATGAACGTCTTTAAGTCAATATACAGTGTGACTTAAAATGTTTTCTAGTTTTCTGTGCCTCGATTTGTTGCATTTGGGTGATTGGAAAGCTTTTGAGCTATAAGGCAAGTTTAATGCAGTCAATGGTTCTGCTGTGTTTGTGACTTCTTATAGAAAAGGAAACTACTGTTTGGCATTAAAGTAACTGCTTTTCAATGCTTTAAAAAGTTTTTCTAGCCACGTAACTAAGGCATTAATAAATATTTGCTGATTTTGTCATAGTTTCTTGTTACTCAACCTAGCAACCAAGGGAACTTTTTTTATGTGCCTACTCTATGTTAAACCCTGGTGGGGAAAACAAAGACAAATGAAAAACAGTTTCTTTCCTCAAATAACTTGGATTCTAATGGGGGAGACAACACACACACACATAGCCACATGTATACACACATACTTCTGTGTATGTATGCATGCATGTATGTATACACATATCTACATACATAATTTACACAAATAAGTACAAGGGAATTTTGGGAGGAAGGGGGGGAATCAGAAAAGGCTTCACGAAGAAGATGACAATTCAGCTGAATCTTGGACACCAGGAATTTTAATAGGATTAGGGGGAATGCATTCTAGGCATGGAGGGAGGGAAGAAATGCAAAGGCACGGAGACAGCTGATAAAGTATCTTGAAGAATAGCAAATAGGCCAGTGTGGCTGGACTATAGCTGTCATGAAGGAATGTGGAAGAATGCTGGCAAGATAGGAAGTGGCCGGATTGTAAAGAGCTTTAAATGTCAGACAAAGGAGCTTATATTTAATCTGAAAGATAATTCAGAACCATTGGAATTTACTGAGTCAGAAGTTGACATGATCTGACCTGTGCTGCATGGAGGATGGATTGGTGTGGGGAAAGATGAGTCAGGGAGATTAATCAGAAGGTGATTTCATTAGTCCGGAGGAGAGGTATGGGACCCTGAATGAGAGTGGTGGCTACATGGGTAGAGAAAGGGTACAAGAGAGAGATATGTACCAAATGACAATTGGCAAGTGATTGGATGTGTGGAGTGAGTGAGAATGAAGAGTCAAGGGTGACATAGAGGTTGCAAATCTGGTTGCCTGGAAAGAGAGTAGTATTACTTCTACAGTTATGGGGAAGTTCAGAAGAAGGGAACATTTAGGGCAAAAGATAATCAATTTTGTTTGGACCTGCTGACTTTGAGGTGGCTAAGGATATTTGATTAGAAATGACTAATTGGCAGTTGATGACGTGGAACTAGAACTCAGTTGAGGAGCTAGGGTTAGGAAGCAACATGGTACTATGGTAAGAATGCTGAATTTGGACTTGTAAGATCTGTGTTTGAACCCCATCTTTGCCACTTACTGTCTGCGTGACCTTGGCCAAATCTTGAACTGGATGTCCTGTAGACATCTTAAACTCAGCATGAGCAAAAGAAACTATCTTCCCATCCCCCACCCCCCATCCTCCCAATGCGGCTAAACCTGCTCTTCTTCTATACTTCCCATCCTCCCCTCAGTCACCCAGGCTTACATCTTAGAAGTCATCTGCAACTCTCCACCCTCTTTCACCTTCTTATATCCATCTGGTTGTTGATTCTGTTTGTGTTCTCTTTTTTTTCTTTCCTGGCACTGCCACCATGCTGGGGCTGGCCCTCACCACCTCACTCCTGAACTATTAAAATAGTCTTTTGGTTAGTCACCGGGTCTCAAGTTCCTCCCCACTCCAGTCCATCCTCCATGCAGATGCTAAAAGGGATCTTCCTAAAGTACAGGTCTGATCATGTTACATCACTATTCAATAAATTCTAGTGGCTTGCCATGACCTCTGGAATCTAATAGTACATCATCTATTTGACTTTGAAAGTCCATCACAATCTGGTCCCTTCCTACCTTTTCACTATAATTTACTCTCTACATATTTTACAATCCCAACAGCACTGCTTTCTACTGCTCCTCACACAAGACATTCTCTGTCTCTGTCTCTCTGTCTCTCTGTCTCTCTCTCCTCTTTTTCTTTCCCTTCCCCTTTGTTCATTTGTTCATTTGTTCCTTCCTCTTTCTCTCTTGTCTTTCCCTTTCCCCCTTCCTCCTTCCCTCTCTCTCTCTCTCTCTCTCTCTCTCTCTCTCTCTCTCTCTCTCTCCCCCGTCTCTCTGTCTCCTCTCTTTTCCTTCCTCCCACTCTCTCTCCCTTTCCCTCTCTCTGTGTGTCTCTTTCCTTGCCCCACTCCTTCCTTTTGACATTACCTTCAATTTACTCCAAATTTGTCTTGCATGTGTGTGATCATTTGCATGCTGTCTTTCCCATTAGTATGTTATTTCCCTGAGGGCAGGGACTGCTTCCGCCACCTTTTATTGGTGTGTGCTGCCAGCACTTAGCAAGATGCCTGGCACATAGTAAGGAGTCAAGAAATGCTTTTTGACTTAATGACCTTTCTGGGACTCAGTTTCATCACATGTAAAATGAGATGGTTGGGTGAGATGAACTTTAAATTTTCTTCCAGATTTAAATCAATGATGCTATAATTGAATTATGATGAAAAGGTTTTCAGATCACTTTAGCTAATATGTATGAACGTTTTATTCAACTATCAAGAGAATATATTCAATTTGTTTTAACCACGTCTGTCTCACTAGACATATTTTGTGTGTTGACAGGTGGGTTTATCTCTCTCTGCCTCTGATTATCAGGCTGAGAATAGAGAGCTTGGAAGTTACTGCAAGCACACAATTTATTCTATAAAAGCAGTAGCCCATCACCATCCTATCCTGCCAGGGCTTTATTCTACATATCCCACTTCTACCATGTGCTTCTTTTAGTGGCCATATAAAGCATTTATCAATGGTCTGCATTAAATACAATGAGTTTAATCCATTCTCCCATTAGATTTCACTAATGATGGGAATGAGGAAAGCCCATAACCGTCATCCTGTCTAGTTCACAAATATATTCTGAGGTGATTTCCAAGTTTTTCCCTGGTTGTTTACTTGTTACCTCCTGAGATACTTATTTGGACAAATCTTGGAAAATGTCAATCATGTTATACTTGATGAACAGGCACAGTAGCAGAGGGATGAATCACACTCTATTTAGTACTCCTGCATCCAGCTAAAATGTAAGGCTTCCATTAAAATATGATTCACAACACAATTCATTTCATAGGAAAAAGGCTCCCCAATCTCCACAGAGTTCCTTTAAGCTTGACCAAAGTTCAGTTTAACAGATGGCTCATCCTTTGTTTCTAGAGGAGGAAAATGCTGTTGAGTTAAAAGATGATTGGTGATCTGAAAGTTGCATTTGAATAAGTAATCTTAGGGATAATTGGATGAGTGAATTGTCACCTCTTTCCCAAAATGGGCATGCTTTTTGATGCTGGTACTTAGGATTATAGTATGAAGATATGACACTAATTTGGACATCCCATTGGATTTGTCAAAGGTGCTACCTCTTGGTCTCAGTATTTGAAATTGACTTCCTAGAGTTTGATTTAAAACTAGGGAAAAAACTTATTTAAATGTAGCCTGATTTCCATTCAAAATATAAAGGAATAGAATAGGACCCAGTGACAGATTTCACTAAGACCAATGATTTTGAGTTAGAATCAAGTCCATACTCTGAGACTAAAAATTCTGGGTGTGGGGGAAAGAGGAGAGAAACTGTGTTTCAGTCTTCCTTCTACAGGGTCTCCCAGGACACCTAGCACATTGCCTTGAACATAGTTAATCATCTTTGTTTTGGATCAGACCTGTGATTTCATTGACTTAGGAAACTCCAGGTCAAGAGATTCTTCCTACCAATGTAACCTGGAACTTAATCAGCAAGTAGTAATTTTAGAGAATTAACTAGAATACTTAGAGGCATGTA
This sequence comes from Pseudochirops corinnae, assembly GCA_028646515.1. Classification (NCBI taxonomy): domain Eukaryota; kingdom Metazoa; phylum Chordata; class Mammalia; order Diprotodontia; family Pseudocheiridae; genus Pseudochirops; species Pseudochirops corinnae. Next base: position 38,175,941 of record CM053590.1, read on the forward strand.
GGTATGAGACCTTTGTCCAGGGTCACATGCCTCATATATGTCATAGGTGGGAATTGAACCCAGGTGTTCCTGACTTCATGATCTGCTCTATATCTATTATGCCAAACTACCCCTCAAATATTTATGAATGAATGACTATTCTTCTTTGCTGTGAGGAAGACCATACTTATCAAGTACTTAATAGGTTTTAAGAGGGATTAAAATGGTCAGGCCCTGATTTCTTAGCCTGGCATTCAAGGCTATCCATGAAGAGATCCCAATCATCTCTCATTTGTCTTCAATACTCACACTGAGACCCAGTCAGGCTGGTTCCTCCTGAATATACCCTTTATGGGTTTCTATCTTTATGCTTACATTTTTTTCCCATTCAGAGTGCCTTCCTTATCTCCCTACTACTCTTTCTTGGTCATATCCTATCCATCTCTCAAAGAACACTTCAAATTCCCATCTCTTCTGTGCATCCCTCCCTGTTAACTTTAGCTCACAGGGAACTCTGCCTTCTCTGAACTCTTAGGGTAATCACAATCTCTCACTCACAGGCCACTTAAACTAGGCTGCCTTGGGGGCTAGTCACCTCTTCATTCCTATATCTATTGACTCTGCCTTTAGATTATAAGCTCCTTGAAGGCAGGCATTACATATTTTGATCATATGGTTATTGGATCATAGATTTAAAATTGGAAGGGACCTTACAGGTCAATGCCCTAATTTTACAGATGAAGAACCCAAGGTCCAGAGAAGTTAAGTGATTTGTCTAAGGTCATCCAAGCATTAAGTTGAAGAATCAGGATTCAAACCTAGATGTTCTTCCAGGCTCTCCTCATGTTTCTATGCATCTCCTGCATGAAACACCTGCCACAGTACTCTCTCTACAGAGTAAGTTCTGGTTAAATTTGTGTCAGTTGATTGATAAATAGTGAACTTAGAAAGGTGTTTCAGCGAAATGCACTAAGAAATGGTCAGCTTTGTTGCAGAGAGATTTGCTAGCTAAGCAGCAAGTTGCTTCTATTTGTAGACTAAACCCACTCTTTTGTTTCCTCCTACTCTGCTTTTCCTCCCACTGCAGAAAGTCTTTTCATTTATTGACATCCTTGGAATCTGAAAGCTGCTGACCTAGAGATGTGTTTTTTTACTTCTCAGGGACTTTGTTATAACTGGTTAGACCCTGAAGATAGCACAGCATACAAGATTTTATTCCTAACTTAGTCTTCTAACTGTGTAAGATCCTAACTATAGAACTAGAAATGATAATGAGACAATAAGATGCTTGAGTGAACTGCTTACACATGTCTATGGGCCTCAATGGCATTGTTTTCCTTTAATACACTCAAGACAACTTAAGTGAATGTGGTGGCTATTCCAGGAGACCAGTCATAGATACTGTCCTCCTTTTTTCCTCAAATCACAAAGCATTCTGAAATACCATCAGAATGTAAGTCAGTGATTTTATTGAGCAGACAGCTTACCGAGCCCTGACTTTCTTTAGAGTTGGCCATGGAGTGACTATTGACCAAGAGAATGTCCACCTGGCATAGCTTATCTGGGGGAGACCCATATGGAGGTGGGGTGCTCTCAATGCTCCACCTTTAATCTCTGTGGAAGAGCAAGGTCTTCCCTTGGAGTCCCTTGGAGCAAAACCCCCCCTCCTTTTCCCACATGATTTCTTTGCACTGTTCCTGCTTATGACTGCTGCCATTGTTAATACTCACTATTATGGGAGATGTTTCTTCTGTCTTTCTGGTATTCGCTCTTCTTTAGTGCTTGGAGACTGTTCTCATTTTCCCTACTGCTTATAACTACACCAAGTAAAATGTGTCTCACCTTAAAATCTTTCTTTATAAATCAGCCTCAGATACTATAACCATTATTCTATCTTCATTTGAATTACATTTCCTTTTCTGCATTTTTCTCACTTTGAAAATAAAGGCAATTGATGTCAAGATTCCCAGGCTGGCCCTATCTTAGTTGCTGTTTCCTTGGGTCACACTAAATGAGTTCTCAAAGTATAGCATGAGGATACCTGAACCTCCCAAGACCCTTTGAGGGTGTTACTGAAGTCAAAACTATTTTAATAATGATGCCAAGGCATCATTTGCCTATTAAAATTTGCCTCCCTTTTCTAACTACATATCTGGATGAGACTGGGTTGTCTTTGTATACTTCAACAAAACTGATATATCACAGCAGATTGAATGCAGAAGTAGAAACAGGAATCCAGCTGCCTTTCGTTAAGCCAAACATTAAAGAATTTGTATAGATCTATAAAACAAAACCACTCTACTCATTATTTTTTTTGTATTGGAAAGTATATTTATTTTTTCATAAAATATATAAAGATGTAATGGGTCTATGGTTCTTTTAGAATAACAGATCAATATTTTACCTTTCATCAGTTCAAAGTTTGAATATGGTAAATGCTGATAGATAGAACCCACATAAACAACAGGTCTTCAGGGTCTTCAATAATTTTTGAGGTATAAAGTGATTCTGAGATCAAAGAATTTGAGAACTGCTTCTCAGCTTGATCATAAGGAGTGTCTGTCTCCATTGAGGAAAATGGTCAGAGAAGCTTCTTTCCATAATCTCTTATCTGAATTGCTGGCTTGATGCTTCTGAAATGTTTTATACCTTAGTCACCAAAGGGAACAGTCTCCCATGTTTGACTTTCACCTTCACCCTTAGAATCAAACCCCATGGAAACTCTCACCGTTACCATAAAATGCTTATTGCTCCAAGTATCTACTACTTCTTCCTTTCTCTCTTTTGCCTTATGGGGAATAGGGATATAATTTCCAGGGGTCTATTCATAGGGAAAGGAGACATTTTTTAGAAATATTACCATGAGCTTACAGGCAATCAATAGTACCAAAAGTAAATCTACCCAAATCAAATGGGGTGGCTCTATCATTTATTAAATCAGAAAAAAGCTATGAATGCTTGACTGCCTCAAATGAGTTATCGGATACCTCCAGCTTAGCATCCCCAAAGTCAGGAGGATTCTGAATCCTCCCCTTACCTGATTTGTATTCATCCTGAAAATTAAGTTCCATCACCCTTTTGCCCTTCTGCTCCATGGGAAGTTTTTGTGCTCCTTAAACACATTTTAGGATGTGCATCATATTCTGACAGACGAAAGACAAGGAGCAATCAGAATCATGGCAAGTGTGGAGGGACCAGGGATGTTCGCCAGGATGCTGACACACAGTGGGCACATTTATTCCTTATCACAGCCTTCTGGCTTGCTATCCTTGGTTCTTATGGTCCTCTGCTGAAGTGTGGCAATCTGAGACTACCATGCCTTTTCCTACACTTATCCTTCATTTCTTTTCTCCTTTCTGTCTCCTCTCAGGAGTTGGGGGGTCATTTGTCATTCCTTTTAGGCTATGTTCAGGCTCTCCCTCTGAGTGATGCTATCTGGTTTCCTGTTATAACTACACTTGGCAGGCTTGTTCTATATGTCGACCCTATTCCCAAACTCCTGCCCAGCTACATTGCATTTTTCCCAGGTGAGAGTGCTAATTATATCTCTGCTAGAGGGATCTTAGGCTATCTAGATGTCTCGACTAGGTCTTAGACCCCTCCAGTGGCTTTATCATAGCTCTCTGACTCCAAGCTACCCACAGGCATCTTCTTGTTCCCGTTTTGCCTAAACCTAGATATACTTTCTCCCAAGTGCTTTGAAGGAAGTTCATTTGTCCTCATGGCTAAGATGTCAGGTCAGTTCCTGATTATGGATGTCACGCCCCTTCCCTCACCCCCAGTTGAAATGTAGAAACAGGATTGTTTGATAAGAAAAAACTCCACAGACTTCTCCCTCTTAAAAACACAAAGATATATTACAATAATATTACTTAGACTCAATTCTTTGCATTTTCCAAGATGAGAATGCATAAGCCCCAAATGGCTTTGATCCAAACACTTTCTGATGCAGTCCTTCTGATGTTTTGTTCTTTTTCTTCAGTTTCCAAATATTTGCCTGAAATAAGGCTAGATTTGAGAAAACAATTGGTGTGTCTATATGTTTAAATAAGATTGACATTCTTTTGGTGACGTAGTTTGGCTGTGTCGGAAAACTACAAAGAATTGAAGCTGAGAGGTGCATCCTGAGAGGGAGCATGTTACAACACATTACATATGAGGACTTACCTAGGGAAAGTGACATTATAAAAGAAATGTATGGCCAAGTAATAAGATGAACTGATGATTTCATGAGATCCAGGCATGGAGAGTGAACATGGCCCTGTAGCCATCCATTATTGAGGGAATCAGCTCTTGTGAAGAAGAGCCTTACTATTCCTGTCACTACCAATACCAATTGCCACTGACAGGAAAATAAGGCCAAGTTTTCCAGGAGCAGCAGTGCCTCCAGACCACCAGCCTTCTACTTCCAGCTGAGTCCCATGAGCTATCATCCAGGGAAGCAACCCTTTGTGGAGAAGGGTCCTATCATGTATACTACCACTTACATATGAAAGAAGATTCAGATCAGTGGCTTGGAAGATATGCATGATTAGGTGAAACCCTTCATGATTCAACAAAAGGAGACTGAGGAGATAGGATGTCAACTCTAATACAATGTAAACTTTGAAATCAGGGATCTTATATATATTTTTTGTCTTTTATGGCCAGTACCTAGCACAGTGCCTGAGGCAGAGTAGGCACTTAAAAATGCTCATTGATTGATTAAGGGAGGAGTCAGGCATATAGGAGAATCAGAAGAGCAGTTATCAGGAAAGCTGAATATGTATTCAGAGATAATATGTATTTAGGAGAAGGGGACTACCATCAAGACTTTCAAATTCATCAGAGAGATCATGACATATAAGGATTGAGAAAAGGACATTGGATTTATCAGTTGAGAGATAATTGGTAGCCATAGAGAGAGGGTTCAGTAGACTGTTGAGTTTGTACCCCAGTCACTTGCCTCACTTTTGTGGGACTAATTTGGCATCTTCTATATTCCTTGATACCCTGGGACAAAGTCCTTCTTGCCCTCACTAGTTACTATTCTTCCTGGGTCTTCTTTTCTTCTATTTTCTACTCCTTCTTTTGGTCACCTCAGCTCCTATAGATACAATTGCCATTATTTTGCAGTGGACTCAGATCTCTATATCTGGCCTGACTCTCCCTCCTGAAATCCAGCCCACATCACTTCCTGTTGGGCATCTTCATTTGGAAGCCCTGTATTCACTTGGAAGCCCTTCACATATCCAAAGCAGAACTCATTATCTTCCCCCCTAAATCCAGTTCTCCTTCAAACTCCCCTATTTCTTTTGAGAGTCCCTCTATCTTTCTAGTTATCTAGCTTCACAACCTCAGTCAACCTTATCTTGACCCGCAGTCCCCCATTTCTAAGACTTAACAGTTTTGCTATCAAAATATCACTAGCTTCTATTCCTGTTCTTCCATTTACATGGCCCCTGTTCTAATTCACCACACTTACCTGGGATTATTGTAATAGTTTCTTTATTGGACTCTTTGCTTCCAATCTTTCCTTTATCCATTCCATTTTTCATATACTTAGCAATGCAATTTTCCTGAAGCTGACATCTGATTATTTTATCTCAAGGCTCCCTGGTGTCCCTAGGATAAAATATAAATTCCCTAACGTAGTATTTATAGCCCTTCCTGACCTAGATCTAACCTGCCTGCTTTTTCTGGGTTTTTTGACTTTTCTGCCCTTTACCCATTCTAGATTCCAGTGGAACTGGCCTACTCACTCTTCCCTGAACTCATTGCTCCTTATCTCTTCTCCATACCTATTCATTGGCCCTCCCCTATGCATGGATTGCACTTCCTCCTTGCCTCTAAATCATAGACTATTTAGTTTCCTTTAAGACTCAGATCATGAGTCATCTCTGACAGAATGCTGTTTTACTGTTCTTTTTGTTCTCAGATAATTGTGCCCTCGATGTAGCTTCTGAGATTGAGATGTAACAGAATATGGATCCATTCTCTGCAGCTCGTGCTAATTTTGGCCTGAGAATTAACACCAAGAAAACAGAGGTTGTCCACCAGCCAGCACCCCACCATCCATACATGGAACCATGGTTACAGCAAATGGAGAAATTTTGGATGCTGTGGATAAGTTTGCTTACCTTGGCACCATACTTTCCAGGGATGCCCACATAGATGTTGAGGTTGATGTATATACTGCCAGAACTAGCAGAGTTTGGGAGGTTACCAAGCAAAGTGTGGGAGAAAAGAGGCATCAGAATGCCTACTAAATTCAATGTCTACTAAGTCATTGTGTTGATCTCTTTGTTGTATGTCTGTGAAACTTGGACCATACTAGCACCACGTCAAGAAACTGAACTGCTTCTATTTGAATTGTCTTAGGAAGATTCTGAGGATGACCTGTCAAGATCAGGTACCAGACACTGAGGTCTTTTCTCACATTGAACTGCCAAGCATTCATATTCTACTGCAGAAAGCACAACTCTGATGGGCTGGCTATGTTGTTCAAATACCAAATGTATGTTTGCCTAAAAGATTATTTTACATTTTATGGGGAACTCACACAAGAAAAGAGCTCACACAGAGGTCAAAAGAAGCAACACAAGGACACTCTCAAGGTCTTTCTGAAGACTTTTGGAATCAAGTGTGAGATATGGGAGACACTGGCACAGGACAACCCAGCATGGTGTGCCTGCATCAAAGAAGGGGCTGTGCTCTACGAGCAAATCGCAGTAGCTCAAAAGAAACGTGAGATGTGCAAATTTAAAGACATCTCCATTCCATATGTTTATTTGGACTATTTGTTTTTGGCTTGTGGTAGCACCTTTGGATTGGTCTGATTGGCCACGGTTGGACATATTGTACAATAACCCTAACATAGTAAGGCAATTTTGGTCCTTTTAAAGTACAAAAGACAACAACCAATCAACTTTTCTCAAATTATCATCTATAGCTTAATCCGTGCATGTATGTCCCCATGCCCCGTTAAAAGGTAAGCTCTTTGAAGGCAGGAGTTTTTGTTTGTTTGTTTTGTTTTTGTTTCACAGGATCTCACATAATACTTAATATATAGCAGCATTTACCATATGCTCACTGGATTTTGAATCAATTTGATTGTAAGCTACCAAATGACCCAAAGGAGTAAACTCCTCCCTGCTTCTCAGCTCCGTGACTTGTGATCTCTGTTTCCCCCAACCCCAGTCCCTACTTAAAGTGAAGATATCTTTTGCATAATTTCTAATTTTTTTCCAGAATGGTTGGACCAGTTCATAGCTCCACCAAGACTATACTACTGTGCCTGAATTCTCATAACCCTTCAAACATTAGCAATTAAAATAAATTATTTCATCTTTTCTATTTTGATGTGTGGTGAAACCTCAGACATTTTAATTTGAATGTTTTCATTATATTTTTATTGATAGTTTACATTCATCTTTTTGAAATTTTTTTGTTACTCGTGTCTTGGTCTTATATATTTGTGCCAATTTTCCATATATATTGGTTAATGTCAGATATGTTATCAGAAATGAAGATTCCACTCCCTCCCTGCCATAGATACTTCCTTTTATTCTAAATGTATTGCTTTTGTTCCTGAAAAATTTTTTTATTTTGTCTACTGGGTTAATTTGGAAGGCCTGGCTAACTTGGTGATGTCACAGGAAGGCAAATCTTTTCAGAATTCTTTGTTTGCATCATATTATGGAAAGTTTGAACATGTTCATTGACATCTCATTAAGATGACTGTGTACTATCCTTATATATACTTACTATACTATCCTTAATATCAATGATCAGAAACGAATCAATTGACTCCAGTTGGTTTGTGGCTTTTTACTGGGTCTGTAAAAAAGGAGTTTAGTATTAGAGTCAGGTCTTTTTGTTGTTTTTGTTTTGCAAAGCTTCAGAGAGAGCTGGCAAGAGATCAGAGAACCACAGCAGAGCTAAGTGCAGACTTAGGTCCCGAGAGGAGAGGAAAGCCTGTGTATCCATAGATCTGCCTCTAAAGGGAGCCATTAATGACACCTTTGGGGCACAGGCACATTGCAACTACACATTCTTTCAACCATGTGGCCCGAGTCCCTAGACTTAGTCGTGGAGAGGCATTGGCAAAGGAAATTGCTTCAACTACAGTGCCTCAGGAGAAGGCAACCATAAAGCCAATGTGATGTTTAAAAAGTTCTGAGAGACCAAGTTTCTGGTTAAATAAAAGTCAGTTTTATTTACTACATCTAGAAAGCAGTCAACAAAATAGACTCATTGTCCCCTCAGTAGCCAAAGAGAACACATTACCACTTCTTTAGGTTTTTATACCTAGGACTAGAGGTGGTCCATCAAACAGCTATCAAATCTAATTGGTTAACATGATAGGAGGTAGGTTTTATTAAGATGAAGGTCTTGGGATATGGGATATGTGTCACTCAAATCTTGGTCAAAGAAACATCAGTTTCCTTATCACCTGTTTTGATGATAGGGAAAATCAACACTTCCCCAGATCTGTCTGAGCAAACACAACGAGCAGGAATATACCCATTAGCTTAAACTTAGAATTTCCTTTACTATCTGGTTAGATCTTGACCTGGGGAAATCTGTAAGAGAAATTTCACACACTGGTTGGTTTCTGGATGAGGAAGCATAAAAAGGGAAAAACCTTGATCCTAATATAAGAATTATTAAATATGAGAGAACTATTTATTTAAGTAGGAAAGTTCTTGGTTCTAGTCTTCTAGAAAGAAAAAGGGAAGTTTCTGGGCAGTATCAGCCCCTTGGAGAGAAAAGGTTGGATTTTACCCATGGCACCTAGGGATTAGGCCACAATATGGAGCAAAAAAAACATGCCATCATGCCTCTGCTATCTCTTTATTCTGCCCTTTCTGGCCCCTTCTCCCATTGGTGAATCTTCATTTGAAGAAGAACTTATGCACTTTATCCCTTTCCTAGACAAAGCCACCATACCTCAGTTGTCTTTCTGTTCTGTTGGTGAGTTCTTTTCAGAACTTCCATTTTGAGGAAAGGTTCCTATCAGTCATCCCTCATTCTCCCAAATTCTGGACTTGGCCATCATCCCCCTGTGCTGGTAACTCTCCCCCGGGCACTTGCTTTTTACCTTTCATTTTATGATCCCATTACAATGTAAGTTCCTTGATAACAGGGCATGCATGTTTTGCTTGTATCTTCATCCTTAGCAGTGTATTTGCATCCTTAGCACAGTGCCTGGCATATAAGTACTTAGTAAATACTTGTTGACTGACTGATACTATCACATGTTATTCAGATAACGCTTATGGACAGAAAAGAAACTCCTATTTAGTACCCTCAGATAAGCTTCCTTTCTGAGGGAAATTCAAGCCCTTAAGGCAGTATCACTACATTAGAGGCTTGTACATGCTATGGAGGTTTGGTGGGATCCATCCCCACCACCACCCCCAATGGGCTGCTTCTTTAGAAATACCCAGTTTATTTGCTTTATGAAGGGAGACCAAAGCACAGGTCAAGTGTAGGCACTACAAGTCAGGAAGAATGTATGGTCCCTGGGTAGAAGATGGGACTCAAGTCACCAAGCGTTTATTAAGCACATATGATGTGCCATGAATGGAAAGGGAGGGTTATATTAACTATATCAGAGAGTTCTGTTAGTTCTTTATGTTTTCTGTTTTCTCTATGTAGAGTTGAAATAAGGACCATTCTACCATGATATACATTATTAACATGAGTAGCTTGCAAAGAAACTGGGAACCTTTTTACTCTGATATTTTCTAGAGGAAACTCTGGGTGAAAGCAAAAGTAGCCATAAACTCATAATTCTGAAAGAAGTCCACTAGTTGAATCTATTTCCAATAATCCCAGTGTTTTGATCATTGGGTCATGAATTTTCTGCAATAAAAATTGTCCATTTTATCTTTTATAAATACCTATGTCCCTGGTTTGGGTTTAAATTCTCCTCTAGGCAGCCATAGTTTTGGAAGTGTTTTTCTTCCTTCTCTGTTTTTATGATATTGTCTTGTCTATTCAGACCATGAATCCCATTCAGTGTTCATTGTGGTGTATATATGGTATAAGATGAGGATTAATACATTTCAGAAAGATTTCCATCCACAAGGGTCAAAGCAAAAGGTTTTCAGTTGCATTCTCAGTGAAGTAGTGAATTCAAGTAGTCAGGATGTCTTATTTCCCCTGAGTACTCCGATGGTGGCTGTACTGCATTAAATCTTAATCTCACTAGCTAATCATCACCACCAGGTGCTACCCTAGGTGAGATGAGATTTTCAGAAGGAATAAGGAAAGGGAAAACAGCAAAGACAAAAATCCTTTTATTGTGACAAGAGAATGAGCTAGGTTTGCAAATCAGTGGTGAAAGGATCCAGGGAAATTTGGACACTTTTGTCCTGTTTTGCTAAGTTCAACAGGGAAGAAGGGGGGAGAGATGATTGTGGAACTTAGAACTCTGGCTGCTCTTTCAGAATGGCTCATCAGTTCTCAAAAAGATTTCCTCTTTAACTAGGTGCACAGCCTCATGGCAAACAGCTGTCTGCACAGCTGGAAAGCCAACCCTCACTCATTGTACTGTCTATAACAGGACAAACTCTTTGCTGTCAATATTCATGCCCATCTGTTTGAATAGCATCATGCCTTTTTGCACATTGGTCAGTCTCTTCTTTCCCTCTCCCCCTTCCCACATCCCTGCAGGTATATAGTGAGATAATTGCTTCAGATATTTCCTCACATATCCCTTCTCCTTTGGGTATGCAATATGCATGCCATAGACATTTCCAGAAGTCAGAAACAGAGATTAGAATAATAGAACTGGAAGGAATATTGGAGTTCATCTAGTTCAATCCTCTCATTTCTAGTTGAGGAAATTGAGGCATAGAGGCACTGTGGTATAGCAAAAGGAGCACTATATTTGGCATGGGAGGATTTGGGTTTAAATTCTGGATCTGCTCTTTGAGAGTTGTGTAAGCAATGCAGTATTCATAATGCCTACAGTAACTATAAATATGCTGATATGGTTATTAATCACAAAATATAACAGGCTCTCTACATAAGAAATATAGCTAGAGCATTCATTTAAATACCAGAAAACTGAGTCCCCAAACCAGAAAGTCAAAGCCAACACAGTAGTTATGAAGTTGGCACATGTAGTTAAAGTAGTAAACACCCACATTCTCAAGCCTTCAAAACAGCACAGGCTACCTCAGGCAAAGATCCTCCTCTCTTCACTGCACGCAACTGCTCAACGTCCAGGCAGCTTGCTCCCAGCAGCTCTGGCCCCCTGGCAGTTCCTGTCCCTGGCAGTCCTGAGCAGGAGTCCTTAGCAGAGATTCTGGCTGGCTCAAAGAAAAAAGAGTTCACACTGCAACTGCCGCCACTGCCGCTGCCACCACCGCTACCTCTTGTCGCTGCTTCCAGTCAGTACCGCAGGAAGACTAGCTTGCTTCTGGCATTTGCTTGCTCCACCCCTTCCTGCTACATCAGCAAGTTTAAGAGGCATGGAAGATCTTCAAATCCCAGTATCGTTATAGAGTAGGGATAATTTCACTTTTTGTCTTTTAACCACAGGACCTAGCCTAGTACCTGACACACAGATGCTTAATAAGTGATTATTCATTGATTACTATCTATGTTTTCTAGTGGAGGTCATAGCTTCCCTAGGTCTCAATTTCTTCATCTGTAACATTAGGAGGATGGATTAGATTACTTCCAAGTCACTTGACCCTGTTTGCCTCAATTTCTTCATCTGTAAAATGAGCTGGAGAAGGAAATGGCAAACCACTCCAGATCTTTGCCAAGAAAATCTTAGATGAGGTGGAGAGTCAGACATAACTGAAACTCAATAACAACAGCAATATTATCATTGAGTTCTAAAGGTATGATTTTCTGACCCCCCTTTTGATTGTGCCCCCAGATATTGGCATCCAGGTCTTTCGATCCATGTCCGTGGTACTAGGGTCCTGAATCCTAACCTTGACTGTAGCCTGTCTGGAATTTTCCTAGCGTACCTCTGGTGTCAGAAATAAACCAGGTGTGAACCTACCTATTAATGGAGCTGCTCAGCAGAACAGGTCTGTGAGCACCTGCTGCTGTTTGGGTAGGGAAGTCATCTGCTGGGGAAAAAGTAGCTCAGCCAAGTGCAGTGACCTAGTGGTGGGGAGTCATTGAAAGAAGCCTGTAGGGAAGACCCCAGGCCCAGGCAACCCAGCCCTGCTGGCATCCTGCTGGGCAAGCTGGCTTAGCAAAATTATCTCTTGTCAAGGCTGAAATTGCAGCTTGGAGGTAGGGATTTGTTCAGCTGAGAAGAATAACAACTCTGAGCCAACAATTTAGATGACTAATGGCTGTGAGAGGAAATTGGGAACCTGGCAGTGCTTAAGGGAAAAGAAATGGGTCTCTGTTGCATAGTGTCAAGGTGGGGATCCTTTGAAAATGATAGCAGTGCTCCTACAGGCTCTTGGAGGCACACCCTGTGTACTGTCCCTGGTTCTGAACAGTTGGGATGTGTATGCCCAATACTTCATTCCAAATGCAGCAGCAGCCATAGAGGTCCCCCAAGGCAGAAGCTCCATGAAAAATGCTGAGGCTCAGGGACTGTCTGAAATCTCTGCAATCAAGACAAAGTACATATGAGGCCCCAAGGAGAACAGTGCAGCTCAGCATGTGGAAGTATGGAAGCCAACGGTATTTGGGAAACAGAGGAATGGGGAGGAAAGTTTGGCTGGTCTACACTCAAGTACTGAAAAAATGGGCCATTTCTCTGGCTGGAAGAGTATCTAAAACTCCCCAAAAGCCCACCCCAAAGGAAGTTTATATGAGGAAACCAGAGAGGAAGCACTCCCAAACACATTAAAACCAGCAGGGCACACTAGATTTAGCAAGTAGCCTGGCACATTCCTTGCCCTGCAGTTCTTTTGGCTTAATAGAGGCGGAGCAAATAGACGTGGATGGCTGAATTGGAGAGGCTCTTGAGAAACGCCTTTGTAGGGGGAAAAAGAGAGATTTTTTGTTTTGGTGTTTTTGACCTACATTCGTGGTGCCGTGTGGGAGGAATGTAGGAAAGAAAGAGCCGTGTAACAGGGAGGGGAGAAACATAAATATTTGCTGCTCTGGCATTGGGCTTTTTCCTCCCACCAAGGTCAGAAGAACATTCAGCCTCCTTTATCAGCCTGGACCTACATCTTCCTAGGAGCTGGTCTAAGGCACTTCTCTGGAGGAAGAATTCATTTTCTCACAGGCCAGTTCTCAGATAAAAACGAGAAATATAGTAGCTCACATTAAAATATAGTGCGAAAAGCATTTTTTCATAAAACTTTGTGGTATAGATAGGCTAAACAGTAGTGTCCCCCATTTCACAAATGAAGAAACTTGAAGCCCAGAGAGCCAAAGTGACAGTGCTGGAACTTGAACCCAGACCTTCAGAATCTAAGATCAGCACTCATTCTATGATCCCATTCTCAAAGGTTGGTGTCTTTACCATGTCTCCTCATTTGGAATTCTTTTCCTACCATTTCCCTTCAGATTTTGTAGGATATAAGGGGTCAAAGACGTACTATGGAAAGACCAGAATAATCTCTCTCTCTCTCTCTCTCTCTCTCTCTCTCTGTCTCTCTCTCCCATTATCATTTTCTTTAAAACAAATTTATTAAACTTGGTCTCATATGAAAACAACGTAGACCAGTTGAAAGAGTATTGTATTTAAAGTCAAAAGATCTGAGTTTGAATTGTGACTGTTCTTGGCTGTCTGTGTTACCTTAGGCAAAAATCATCTCTCCTCTCTGGACCTTATATTCCTTATATGTAAAATGAGGTTATTCAATTGGATGATCTCTAAGGGGCATTCTAGTTCTAAAAATTATGTGAGCCACAGAAGTTTAAAGACATCACTTAAGAGGAGATAAGTCAGAAAGTAACAATAATTGAGACATCATACTTCAGTCTTGGGGGAAGATCTTGACCAGGGGATTCCTTCCATGGAAAACAGATTCTTCTGGGGAGTTCCTTGAATCTAGGTGGTTTCAGATCCAAGCATGTAGGCTTTGGGATTTGCTTGTTTTTTTTTAATCTTATCTTATTTTTTACTCTCTCCTTGTCTCTTTAAGATTATGAACTCCTGTTGTGCCTAGGAATAATAATATGGATAACAATTGAAAGGGAGGCAGCATGGAGTAGTGTATATGGAGTTGGTCTCAAATTTAGGAAGATCCACCTGAAAATCCTGCCTCCAACACAATGGTTGTATGATCCTGGGAATCTCACTTAATCTTTTTGTGCCTCAGGCTACTTTCTGAGACTCAAGTGGAAAAATAGATGCTGACTTTCTTTGACCTTCATTCTTCTCCAGACACCCCTCCCTACTCTCTGTACTTTCTCTACCACACTCAGAAGCCTTCTCAGTATGGAAGTTCAATTTATTTCTGGACTTCTCACCCTGTACCTCTTTCCTTTGTTTTGCTGATTCCTCTCAGAACCTCCATTTTGAGGAAAGTCTCAAGGCTACCCTGTCTTCATTTTTTCCCCCCGGCTCCACTTGTGACTTTCTGGACTTTCTATAGTATGCCCTTGTGTAGGTTCTGTTTCTTTCTCTCCCTTTTGCTGCCTCCCTTCCCCTCTCCCCCATGCTTCTGAGCTTATTTTTATGTGTTGTTTTCCCTCATTAGAATGTAAGTTCCTTGAGGGCAGGGACTCTTTCTGCTTATTTGTGTATTCTCAGTGCCTGATGTAGTGTCTGACACATAGTAAGCACTTAAGACATGTTTTTTTAACTCGTTGACAGATTGACTGAGAGAGTTTCTATATATAATCTCAAATGAGATAACATGTAAAATATTTTGTGAATTTTAAAGTGCTAAGTGTCATTTGGAATATAGCAAAAGTGGTGAGACTCACCCAAGGTCCCACAGGGAGAAAGTAGCAGAGTGAAATTCAAAGCCAAGTCTTGTTCAATACCATGTAGAGTATGCTGTTAACACCTCTCAGCCTCATTTTTCATATCTGTAAAATGGGACTAATAATAGAATCTTCCTTGAATGGTTTTTGTGAGGAGAAAATGAAATAACCCATAAAAGGCACATTGTAAACATTAAAGTGCTATAGAAGTCTTTGCTATTCCCTTTCTCAGCCAGTAATAACGGCTGTACAACTTAATTTATATGGTTATAGGATCATATGAGATTGTATATGTCACGTGCTTAGCAAACTTTTAAGTACTAAAAGTCAATATCAATGATAAGAAGGCATATGGTATAAGTGGTATGTGAGGCCAAGAGATGTTTTATGACTTGCTTTGGGTCACATGGCTAATAAATGTCTGGGGTGATTTTAGGTCCAGTACTCTACCACTAGGTACCACTGTCTCTTGGTAACCTACCTACTAGAATACTCTTTATAGTGGAGAGCTAGACCTGAGTTTGAATCCTCTCTTACCTCTAACCACCTGGGGGACCTTGGGCAAGTGTGTGGACTAGATGACTTTCCTTCTAGCTCTAAGTCTATGACCCTGCAATACTAAGAAAACTAAAGAAAAGTTTGATACTATTTGGTGAAGTTTGAGTAAACTTAGACCCTGGTGGTGAACTAAAACAGTCAAAGTTCTTGTTGTTCTCTTCTTTTTTCTTTTACCAGACAACAAGTAAAACTACACTCTATATGACTGATTCTGACCCCACCTTCAGCTTCTGGTATCCCTCTGACTGTAGTCAGGAAAAGCGGCAGAAAAGAAGCAGGAATGTTGCCTACACTAACTCCAATCATCTCTGGGAGACGCAAGGCCTAGGAGTGCCCCAAGCAGCTTCTTTTGGTTAGACAACACAATGTAATCATTCCCCTTGGGATCTGACGGTGATCTAATCCCTTTCCTCTAGGTCTGTACATAATGGAGATTGGCCAGTATTTCACTGCAGAAATGGTTTATGTCCATGCTGGGCTTTTGGGGGCGTAGAAACCACTGACCATTGTTGTTGTAAATGTTGAGTTGTTTTCAGTGGTGTCTGACTCTTCTTGATTCCATTCGGGGTTTCCTTGGCAAAGATACTGGAATGTTTTGTCATTTCCTTCTCCAACTCATTTAACAGATAAGAAAATCTACAAAATTTTACAGATTAGGAAATTGAGGCAAACAGAGTTAAGTGACTTGTCCAAGGTCTTGCAACTAGTAAGTGTCTGAGGCTGGATTTGAATTCAGGAAGAGGAATCTTCCTGAATCCAGGCCTGGCATTTTATCCACTTGCCACATAATTGCTCCTACCACAGATCTTACTTTAATGTAAAATTAGGCTTAAGTCAGCAATGCCTCAGAAGGAAGTACATGGGGCATCATGGGTACATAAGAGATTTTGTGTGTATATGTGCGTGTGTGTATGTGTGTGTGTGTGTTTGTGCTCACACACTCACAAGTGTGTTTGTGTTTGAGTTCAGGAAGATCTTTGACTTAGAAGTGAGGGAACCTGGTCACTTATCTTTGCACCTGAACAATTCTGTCCATGCCCTTGCCTCCACTGTAGAGAACTTGCAGGGGTCTCCCAGCCCCTCTAATGGAATGTCCCCCTCTCCTATACAAACTTCTGTAAGGTTATAGGGCAGATAATCAGGAGGACGTGTTGTCTTGTTTGTTAATGCCTCCAGACATAGTCTTATGATATAGACCTAATAAATAACTAAGGAAGTTTTGGGGTAGATAATCAGCAAGACAGGTAGTCTTGTTGTTTTGTGCCTCTGGATGTGGAGTCTTAATAAATAACTAGCCTTAATCTAGGGTAAAGAGTGATCAAGATCAAAGGAGGGTCTTTGTATATCGTCTGCATTTTTTTCTGGTCACATACATCTTCTGCTGGGGGACATATAAACTTTGTGGGCTCCTTGTATCTTTGGCTGTGTATGAAATGGTTCTGTAATAAACAGACTATTGATTACAGCCCCATCTCTTTATTCTCACCAGTTGCTAGCCCACCCAACTGTGCTGGTCGCAGTACTCCACTATTGCCTTTCTATGTCCCTTGCAAATTTCTCCTCCTTCAGTACTGACTCCGCTGGAAGAAACTTTGTGACTATGGGCGAATCCCTTCTTTTCTCTCTCTTTTTTTTTTTTGAGCAGAGAAGGCAGGACAATTGGGGTTAATTGGC
Organism: Pseudochirops corinnae; assembly: GCA_028646515.1. Taxonomy (NCBI): domain Eukaryota; kingdom Metazoa; phylum Chordata; class Mammalia; order Diprotodontia; family Pseudocheiridae; genus Pseudochirops; species Pseudochirops corinnae. The sequence goes on from CM053590.1 coordinate 38,193,008, forward strand.
TTGCCTAAGGTGGCATGGCTAGTAAGTGTTAAGTGTCTGAGGTTGGATTTGAAATCAGGTCCTCCTGATTCCAGGGCCTGTGCTCTATTCACTGCACCAGCTAGGTGCCCCATCCCTTTTTTTCCTCTGAGCCTGTTCCAGAGCTTTTGTGGTCCCTAAAGGTCATGTAGAGTCCAAACATCCTCACTTTCTCAGAGGAAGTTGTGACCCAAAGATTTTGAATAGTTTGCTCAGGTTCACATAGGTAATAAGCAGAGATGGTAGAGTTTGAATCCAGGTCATAGTTATAGTTTTTTTTTAAAGCTTTTCTTAGAGCTCCTCTAATCCAACTCCTTCATTTTACAGATGGGGACATGGAGGCCCAGAGAAGTTAAAGGACATGACCATAGTGATAAAGAACAAATAGTCGGGCTGCAACTTGAATCTGGGTCCTCTGCTTCTAAATGCAAGTCTCTTTCCACTATATTGGTTGCCCTTTCTCCTCTATCAAATGATCCAGATGAATTCCAAGTTATCTTCCCTTGGTCAGGTGATCTAGCTGTGTTCCAGCTGCTGCTTATGCATAGGAATGCTCATTGGTCAGTAGTGATTTAAAAAGAGTAGTTTTCAATGACTGATGTTATAAGCCTACAAGGAAATGTGAACAGAGGCCAGATGAATGGTTTCTCTAGAATGATATACTTGGGAAGAAAAGACCTTGGTGTGGCAATGTACTCCCCCTATTCTGCTTTCTTATTCACATCAACTAGATTCTTACAAAGAGGAAAACCATATTTCAGACAAAAAGTCTCCAAAGAAGACCACTCACTGGGGCTTCCTAAGCCATAGTAATTATTGACTTCATCCTCACACAGTTTCAAATGGGCAGCTGTGTATGAATATTAATTTTTCTTTGAGGGCTTTTGAAAAAGATTTTCTTCAGTGGTTTTATTTTTACAACATAATCAAGGGAATTAGTATTTCTTACAAAACAGCAATTAACCAAGTGCTATTTTCCGTATGTAATGTGACATACTTCTCTCACTCCCCCACCAAAAAAGGATATAATTTAAAATAGAATTTGTTTCCCTTTTCATATTATCCATTGAAATAATTATCTCATCTCTTTACAAATCTCAAACAATAGCACTTCTTCCTCCTATTCTTATCCCTCCTCTCACTCTTACCTTCTGTTTGTTTTTCTGAGCAAGAAGCTGTTCATTCCCACCCATTCTTTGAAATGAGTCTGGATTCCTCTGATATCTTTCCCCTGATGTCTTCCCCTTGCAAAACTGTTGACTCCTCTGGACTCCAATCTGCATTTTAGCTCTTGTTTTTCATATTGGGAATGATACACAAATCTACTTCATTTGTCTCAGTTGGCATGCAGAACTCCATTAGTTCAGTCCAATCTTTTGCTGTCTGGAGGACACCTTTGGGGTATCTTCATCTAACTGCAAGCAGGGAAGAAGAATTTCAAATTAGATTTTTGTTGTAATTCTCTCTTCTTCCCACTTCCTTATCTATAGCATCATCTCCACTTTAACATCCTTGCCCTTATCCCCAAACTGTATGTAATATTTAGTTTGGGTCACTAATTTCACTGATATAGGGAACTCCTGGTGGAGAAACTCCTTCTACCAATGCATCTTGGCAGCTTCTCTATAACTGATTGCTTTAAGGTTGCCTGAGACACTGACAGATTGTCTTTCCCCCAGCAGCAAATAGCCAGTAGGCATGAGATGCAGCACTTGAACCCAAGATTCCTGACTCTAAGGTCAGTCACTATTCCAGGTTGCATTCTTCTAATGAAAAAATGTAATTTCATGTAAATAAGATGTTAGATCCCCTTTGATCATACATCCAATCAACTAAACAAATTCTGCTGTGTTCTCTACGTCATTGTCTCTGTCTCTGTTTCTTTGTCTGTCTGTCTTCTGTAGTAACAGGCCCTAGAAATACTTATGAGATACATTAAAATGTATGAGATGCACTAATAAAATCATAGTTTCATAGATTGGTAACATAGAAGGCCATCTAATCCGCCCCCCTCCCCCTTTTTTTGAAAAAAGAAAAAGAGAACTGAGATCCAAGGAGTTTAAGTGGCTTACTCAAGGATACTCATCTAGTGTCAGGTGACATTTGAACTCAGGTCCTCTGGCTACAAAGCCAGTTTTTTGATAGTTCAGTTTAGGCACTAAATATGTGCTTCTCCCTTCCTTTTCTCCTTATATGCTTACTATGTACTAAGTGCTATGCTAAGTGTTGGGGAGGCAAATGCAGCAGTAAGCCAGTCTCTCTTTTCCAGGAGCCCACATTCTGATTGGGGTAGATACCACGTATAGTAGAATTTAGCTGTGAGGTAGATGGTAAGATCTGGGAGTCCCAAGTACAACAGCAAGGTGGATCCCAAGATAACTTAGGCCGTAGTCAGTTCAGACTGTCAGTGGATTTGGAGGATGTTGGAGTAGGATCAATCCAGTGGGTCAGAGGATATGGTAGCAAGGTAGATAATAAGGTCTAGTCGTTCTTCATCTAATTGGAAAGATTATAATTGATGACTCCTGCTTATCTAAGGGCTGGGATCAGCTGGGTGTTTTAGAGGGCTGGGTATTTGGAGGGACCATTGAGAAGGTGGGAATGGACATGAATGTTCCAGTGAAGTGGGGATTTTGGGTTCTCAACTGAAGAGGTAAGGAAGGGAAAGTCAGAGTCCAACTAGGACAGGGAAAGAGGAAGAGACTTTAATAGGAATGTTGGGAGAGAAGAATAGTATGTAGCACCTACTTTACCAGGCTCTCTGGTACCCAGATGGCATTTGGGCTGCTAATTGGGGAGGTGCAAATGTAAAAAAAATATAGTAGCTTTATTGCAAAGAAGTAGAAATAAGTAGATGCTCATCAGTTGGGGAATGATAAATGAATTATAGAATATGAAAATTATGGAATATTATTATGACTTAACATATGATTAAAGGTATGGTTTTGGAGAAATGTGGGAGGCCTTATATAAAATTATGTAGCATGAATTGAGAAGAATTAGAGAACAGTTTATACAAAAATAACAATATTATAAAGACAAACAATTTTGAAAGAGTTAAGAACTCTGATCAATGAAATGACCAACCATGCATTTAGAGGACTGGTGATGAAATATGTTTTTTATATGCTGATAGAAAGATGGTAGACTCAGGGTGCACAATGAGGCATATGTTTATGGACATAGTCAATGTGGAAATTTGTTGCTTTACTGTGTATATTTCTTTCAAGAGTTTTGCTTCTGTTTTTATTTCTTAAATTTTGTGGTTGGGGAATAGCTGAAGCTAGGAATAGAGTTCTCCTTTCTCCCCCCATCCCCCAGAAGAAAACAGAAAGAAGGTCTGAAGGAATCAAAGACAAGCAGGACAACTTTTAAAATTACATGTTGAATTTATTATATACTTAAAAATATTTATTATAGTATATTCATTATATACTTAAAGAGAAAAGCTGTTTGTAATAGAGATTTGTAGTTTCATATAAAAAAATGGATAGAACTAATTCTAGACCACATATATAATCTGTCCTATACTATTTAGAACACAGGCTATTTTAATGTATGCTGCTAAATATTAAAGGAGGATGATTAAATCTTGTACGTTTACAACATCTCCAAGACTCTAAATCATTTCAAACCAAGAAAGGAACCAGGAGAGCTTTTCCTTCCAGTCTTCAAGTTCTGTGTGACGTTAAAAATGATATCTTTGAAAGTATCAATTAAGATACTATCCAATGCTTTTAACAGCCCCAGGATTCTCCCTGAAATGTCTTTTTAACTCTAATATTCCAGGAAGATGTGGTTTTGAGTCATGAAATACCATAACCTCTGAAGAATTAACATTGCAAATCATCCTAAGGGCTATGGAGAGGCACATGGGAAAGCATGAGTGGGTTTCAATATATTGACAACTGAAATTTGTGGGAGAATTGGTGTAAGAGATATCATTGGGGGCGGCTAGGTGGCACAGTGAAGAGAGCACCAACCCTGGAGTCAGGAGGATCTGAATTCAAATCTGGCCTCAGACACTTAACACTTACTAGCTATGTGACCTTGGGCAAGTCACTTAACTCCAATTGCCCTGTTTTCCTTCCTCCAAAAAGCGAAAAAAAAAAAAGAGAGATATCATCCGATATGTGTGTGTATATATATATATATATATATATATATATATGTATATATATATATATATACACACACACACACACACACACACACACACACACGCATATATATGCACACAGACACATAGATAACTGGAAAAGGAGGTGGGCCGAACGTGTATCAAGCATGAGGAATAACTGATATATAGCCTGCAATCTTCTGGTTTCTCTGCAATGTACTTAGCATAGTGCTTGGCAAATAGTAGGTATTTAATAAATGCTACTTGACAGACTGACTAAGACATTTAGAAGGAGGCTCCCGCCTTGTTGAATGTGTCTATTATGAAGGATTCTGAGATGATGAGAGTCACATAGGATGGGAAAGTAGGGATGTATTATGAATTCTCTTTTTGAAGAGTGCACATATTGGTGAGATTACAGATCTACCAAAAAGGAAAAAAAAAAAACCCTTTTAATATATCTTGAGTGCTCAGAAAAGTTTCCTTTTCTACATGACTAGTAATGACACAGAACTTTAAATTAAACCTCTCAGGATAGACGAGTAGTTGAGAAGAATGAATATGTGAGTTTTGATTGTGAAATAATATGACTTTAAAAAAATCAATGTATCAGGTATACATCTGAACGCTGTCATCTCCTTTCA
>CM053590.1:38197889-38227551 GCA_028646515.1 Pseudochirops corinnae
CAACCCTTTTAATATATCTTGAGTGCTCAGAAAAGTTTCCTTTTCTACATGACTAGTAATGACACAGAACTTTAAATTAAACCTCTCAGGATAGACGAATAGTTGAGAAGAATGAATATGTGAGTTTTGATTGTGAAATAATATGACTTTAAAAAAATCAATGTATCAGGTATACATCTGAACGCTGTCATCTCCTTTCAAAAAGGATACTTCAGAGGCTGTGTACTTCTTAAAATGATGCTGCCATTTGTTCCACTTATTCTGGGAACTCTTCTCCAGGATCTGTCTTCAGAGCCTAGGGACCATTCTTTTGAATCTCTTCAGTGGTGACAAATCTTTGTCATTTGAAGCATATTCAATTCTTGGACACAGTCAAAAGTCATTTTGATCCAAGTCTGGGGAAGAAAGTGAGCAATCAATACCTATTCATTCTGGTTCCAAGTCAGGAATGATTAGAAAAGCTCCCCCAAAAGGAATTTCCAAAATGATTGTGTTGAAGGATAGCATGTCCTTGGAACAGACAAGTTCTGTTACTCTCTCTTTTTAAAGCATCAGTCATACTTTTTGACAGTTATACCTTGTGTTTTGAGGCTAACTGGAATCTCAGAGGTTCTCAGTGGTTCACATTCCACAAGGCTTAACTTCAGAAAATAAGAAATGTTTATACAATATGTTAGTTAGAATCTATTAGAGTAGCTGTGACTGCATATTTGTTACAAGAGTTTTGTTTTTCTTTTTTTACCCCAGTGGAGAGGAGGTGGTAGAAGAGAAAATAAATGCTTGTTAAGTAAAAAATATTCATTAAAATTTACAATTTGGCAATAGCTGGTTTCCCAGAAGGTTTTGCAAATCAAGCCAAAGGTAACACACAACCTCCAAATGAGTCTAAGACTTCAGTGATTTGAAATCCGTCTGCAGGTATTTGACACCTGTGGGCATATATACAGGGTGGTAACATAGAAACAAGGGTCACTGAATCTCAGAGAAATAGTGTTTGGCTTGCTTTTTACATTTGGATACTCTCTTTAGCTGGTATTATTTCTCTCCCTACACACTAAATGAATGAATGAGAAGAAATATTTATTTAGTTCTTAGTGGGCTCCAAGTACTGCTAAATGTTGGGAATATAGAAGTAAAGACAAGTAACTGCCCTCAAGGAGCTTACATTCAAACACGGGGAGGTTATACATATAGGGGAGCAATAGGCAAGGAAGGTTATTTTGGTTTGGAAAGTTATAGTGGAGATACAGGGGAATAGATTGGACAAACTCTTTCTGGTAGCAGCAATAGTACTGACTTGATTATTGTTCCAGAAATGGAAGGGAAGGGAATTAGAGCCATGGCAAAACAACTAGTGAGAAGAGAGCAGGTGAATAAATGAAGCAAGGCTGTGGTAGCCTGCTTGATACATCAGCCCTTATGAGGCACTCACCAATCAGGAAATGGGCATGAGTGGAGGATTGATGCTCCAGATCTGAAAGGGTTAATTCCTCAAAGACCTATAGTTACCTGGGCTGGATCAGAATGATGAAGCCCAGAGGTCCCTGGACTGCCCCAGAGCCTGTCCCAGAGCCATTTAATTAAGGACTGTCCAACACAGAGTTGCTCAGGTCAGAACTGTGCAGCTGAGAATCATCTGGACCAGAGCTGCCTGGCCTGGTCCAGAACCATGTGGTTTGGTCACAAACCTGGTACAGAACCCCCAGAGTCAAATGAACTCTCCACATGAGGGATAGCTTCTAGGTATGCCTCATCCTCTGCTGTTTGGAAGAAATGAACTTTGAGCTATCCCTGGGGCCCCAGTACTCAGGAATTTATGGACTCAGATATTTAGCCCGAAGTCTCTTTGTTTTCTTAGATTCCTGAGTTCAGAGGGAATAGTTGTTATGGATGCCATGGTAACTCTGCCCTCTGTTATCACAGGACCCAGGAGGGTATGCATGGGGTGTGCCCAACTGGTACTTCCCATTTCTAGGTTGGTGGCTAGCAAATTTTCACCTTCTCCTCTCCTGATCTCCAGGATTGTGAATTAATGACTACAGAAGAAAATACCACTCAACTCCACTCTTTTTCTTCCCTGTACTTCATTGTTCTCTCCTTGCTTGGCATCTTCTGAACTCTCTTCTATAGTAAAAAAATCAAAACAAAACAAAAATTCCTTCCCCTTCATTCTGGATCACTTCCTTTCAGACTCTTTCCATCTTCTTATGGTTTCAGACACTAGGCTTTCTGCAAATGACCCTTCCTCTTTTATGGTCGGTCTTTTCAGTTCTGGCTACTCCTTATCTTTTGTCCCTAGGACACTGGCACAGGAGGCATAAGGCTTGGTCCCCAATGACACTTCTAGACCCTATGTCTTTCCCCTACATCCATTATTCAAAGTATTTTAAAATAAAAATTTCATTGATATATTTTGTTATTTGTGTCATTTTTATTTCTACCTTCCCTCTTCATTGAGCCATCTCCTAGGTAAAAGAATAAAAAAAATAAAAATGAAAAATCAGCAAAACTAATCAATTTATTGATGGAGTCTGAGCAGTATATGCTATTCCATACCCATAGCTTCTCACCCCCCTGCCCTGCAGACCCTTTCTGTAAAGATAGGAGGGAAGTGGGTTTTTCTCCTCATTTTTCCTCTATGGCCAAGCTTGGTCATTATAATAAAACAACATTATTTCCTTTTTAGTTCTTTCCATTCATGTTGCTTTAGTAATCATGTATATTGTTTTTTCTGGTTCTGCTTACACCATTCTGCATCAGTTTATATTTTCATGTATTGTGATATAGTAATATTACATCCTGCCTAAGATATTTACTAGCTGTGTGACTATTTACAGTTTCCTCATTTATAAAATGTAGTCGTAGAACTCAGTAACTTCTAGGTCCTTTCCAGTTTTGACTCTTATGATCAAATGATTCCATGATAAAATATATTCATGTACCACAGTTTTATTGAACTACCCCTCCATCCATTGACATTTTTTCTATTTTGGTTCTTTTCTGAAATTTGGTTGAGTTTTATTCCATCCCTCTATAACTGTATTGCTGTAATTTGCCATTTTAAGTCTTTTCCTCCCTTTCCCCCCAAAGTACGCAGTGCTTGACTCACAGTCTTTCTTTCTGCCCCAACTTTTGCCTTAAGATTTAAAGACAATCAATATACATCTTTGTGTGTTGTAGAGCACTCTGGTTTTCCAGTTTATCAACTTCCTCTGTTCTTATGACCTATATCTTTAGTCCATATCAGCCAGCCACAGGGGAGATCCCACATTAGATTTCACCATTACTCTAAACTGCATTATCTTTGTGACTGAGGATTCTATAATTTCCTTTTAAAATTACAATCTCCTTGCCCTACCATCTTCCTCTGTCACATGAGTCTTTTCTTCATTCTCTTTGCTATCTTCTTTCCTTCAATCTCTCTCTCTTCTTATTCTCCCAGTTCATAAATCTCTGCTATAGTCTCACTTTCTTCCCTTCATAGTAGTGAGACTTCAGTTAACTAGTTCCATTATATATAGTCTTTCACCTTTGAATTTCCTTCCCCTACTTGACCTTCTACTGTTCATATCCTGCCAATGATTAATCCCATGTCATCTCCCCCACTACCAGCCTTTTCTAATCCTATTTTCATGCCCTACTTGGATCAATAATTCCCTTATCAAGATGGCTTCCATATCTCTATATCCAACCCTAATCTCTCTCTTGCATCCATCCCCTTCACTCTTCTCTCATGGTCATCACTTATTTTAGGCCCCTATCACCTCTCATTTGGACTAGTATGATGGCCTCCTGATTAATTTCCTTACTTTTAACCTCTTCCCTCTCATTTTCATGCTCCATTAAACTGCCAATATAATCTTTCCAAGGCAAAAGTCTGACAATGACACTCCCTTGTTAAAAAACCTTCCATCACTTCCTATTGAATCTAAGAGAAAAACACCAATTTCTCAGTTTGGCAGTTAAGTCACCTCCCTTTAATTTAATTTAACCTATCTTTCTAACCTTCATTCTCATTATTCTCTTTCACTCATACTACATAGTCAGTCAATAAACATTTATTAAGCACCTGCTATATGCTAAGCGTCAAGCTAAGCTCAGAGTACACTGAGAAAGGGCAAGAATCTTTGCCCCGTGAGCCTTGATCTCAATCTAATGGGATTTCAAGATTAATTTGACTATCCTCAATGGTTATACAAAGTCAGCATTCAATTTCCTCTCTTCACGCATTTGTGCAGGCTATCTTTTGTGCCTGGCCTGAATGCTATCTTCATCTCTATCATTTAGAATTTTTATATTTTTTTCAAGGCTCTATTCAGGAGCTACTTCTTCCAAGCAGTCTTCTTCAGGCTCCCACTTATTAATATTCTCTCTTCCCTCAAATTAGTTTGTTTTTACTTTTCTTTAAACATATTGCATGTCCCCTGCAGAATACAAATTCCTTTAAGTTAAAGACTTTTTTTTGGGTCTTTTCATTTTCAGTGCCTAGCACAGTGCCTAAATAAGTGGATACTAAATCAATATTGTTCTTTTTAGTATTATAGGAAAACAGTGAATCAATATCCTTTGCTGAACATGGGTTTGAGCAAACTGAGCATTAGGATTTCCAGCCTTATCAAACTTGTAAAGTCATGATTTGCCCTGGCTTACTAAAAAATCTAGGGATCTTTATCAGAGACCATCACTTAAGCATTGGAGTCATTCAAGTTTCAAACATTCAACCTTCTTCCCTTTAGGATTGGCTTATAGACAAATCCTTGGTTTGTTAAATCTAAAAGATTAAAGAAATAACAATCCTTTCTTGTTTCTGTTACTTGACAGAGTGAAATTATCTTTTCCTAATAAGCTTTATGGACAAAGCTGAACTCAATTCAACCTTTACTAAGCACTGGAGAAATGGACCCTTGTAAAGGTTTTCTTAAAACATAGCAAAACTCCTTGAAATTTAGTAGCGTATATTTGCCAAACAGGATCTTTTTTTGTTTTAATGTTGATAGTTTCATTCATTAACCAAATATGATGCTACTAATGCACCAGTCTTTTAAAATCCAATACTAGCTTTCCTGATGAACACTGTTCTTAGAAGAGATTTCAGGGTCTAATTGATTGTCACCCAATAAAACATGCTACTTGCCCTAAAAAGAAGAATGTTAAAGGAAGACTTGCAAGTCCATGAACTTTAGGGAAATTTTCTTTTTCAATACAAACATGTAAAACTATCAAAATGACTTTTATAAATTGGGAACATAATGCTTAACATTACCCCTAAAGAGACAAACCACCTTTCCTTGTAAATAGACCAGAATTACATGAACTCTTCTGGTTTCCCAATGGTGCCATTTTCCTTGACAACAAGGTCACCCAAATCACCCATTCCAAATCAAACAGTGGGAAGAAGAGAGAGGGAAGGAAGAGGAGAGAAAAGAAAAGTGTTGTGAAATATCCTTAATAAAAGAGTAGATATCGTGAGTGCTTTAAAAAATAACCTTCCTACTATTTCTAGTTGGTTATTAATAACAATTTTTGCTCTTCTTAGATCATAGAATGTTCCTAATTTCCCCTTGAGGACTGGAGGGAAAACTGTTCTATTTATTTCAAGATCTATGCCAGATTTGATGGTTATTGACAATGCTGCCCCTTTGAAAGGAATATGACAGTTTTGAATTAAGAAGGTTTAACTAAGAGGTGATTGTACAATGGAAAGAGCTATGGATTTGGAGTCAGAGGACATGGGTTTGTGTAATGCCATGCATGAGCAGCTTCCCAAAAGAATGCTACTGTGAACAGCTTTTAAGGTTCTGATTACACAGTACAGTGAACACTTTATTTATTCAAGAACAAATCAAAGGAAGACATTCACAACAAATCAAGATGCAATATACACAACATTGCATCTTATCACAGAAAATCACAATAAAGTGTTTACGAGAGCTTATCATTAGAATGTCCATGTAGATTTCACCAAAATAGTCACAGTATTTAGAACAAAGAACAAAAGAACAATCATCTGATATCCCTAAGGAAGTTTGCCTCCTTACTTAATCATTCAATCATTTCACAATACAAGTCAGTCTTCCACTCATGGGGCAACTAGATTAATTTAATCAGCCACTTATTTAGCAATCAGTTACTAAGTATCACTAATCACTAAACACAATCATTAGAAAATACACAAACCCTCCACCCCTTGGTGTCTAGTAAACTTCAATTTCATCACAAAGAGAGACCTTTTCTTCATGTTGACTCAGGGTGATCTCTCAGATTCCCTGGATCCCCTTCCATGGTCCCAGCTCCTACCTGAATCCACCAAACAGTCACCTGGATCCGGAGGATGACAGCTCCCAGGTCCCTGTCCAGTTCTCTGGGCAGTTCCTGCTACACACTGAAATTCACAGGGTACAGCACAACTTAAAACCTTCACAACTTTGGTTCCAGGGAACTCAAGGATCAACCAAGCACAAACACAATATTAGCATCCTGGTCATGCTTCTTCAGTCCTCCAGTAGTTCAGCTGGCCCTAGAACCCAGAAGAAATCTCAGCCTTCCAGGCATCAGTAACTTCAACCTCCTGGCAGCAACTTCAGCCTTCACCAGATTCTGGTCTCAAGAAAACTCCAATTCAGTTCTCAGTCAGCTGTAGCAGCCCAGCTTCCAGATGCTGTCCAGAGAAACTCCCTCTGTCTCTCTCTCTGTCTCTGTCTCTCTGTCTCTGTCTCTGTCTCTGTTTCTGTCTTTGTCTCTGTCTCTCTCTCTCAGCTGGCTTCAGTCTCCAGGGTTCTTCCACCAGGATCTTGTCAGGGGAAAATTCTGCTTCCTCCACCAGGAGAAAAATTCTGATTCTGCCTCTCTGGGGCATTTCTTATATATACACACACACAGCACTGGCTTCCTGTTTTGCCAAACCTTTCCTGTTATATCAGCAACAGGAGACAGAGTTCACACCCTCTGCCTCTTTCACAGAGGCTTGACTAAAGGCTAAGTACCTGCTTACTCAACATACCAAAAAAGGGTCTTCAGATTTAAATTAATTACCATTACAGTTTGAAGCCCAGATCTCTTACTTATGTCATTGGACAAATAATACCAATTCTCTGGGACTCAGTTGTTGCATTTGTGTGATGAGAGGATTGGTCTAGGTGACTTCTGGAGTTTTTTCCTGGTGCTAAATCTAAGAACATTGCTAAATCTGTTAACAATCTCTAGTAATCATTGCCACTCACTTTTTAGTAGTTCTACAGCAACTACTGAGATGGCTTTTTTCTTTCAAAGTATACATGTTCATAAGCCGTAAAGTTATTGATATTCATAATAATTTAATATGAGATAAAGTTTGATTTTCCATCTAGAAATAAGGTGTCATATGATGCAAATGATGAGCATAAATTTTTCCTTAAGATCCCATTGGCTATTTTCTTAGAGAAATTATTCTAGTTTTATTTCGAGGATTTTTGGGGATGATTTTTTAAAGATTTCTCTGCTTTATGGAGCCATTGGCTAATGATGGTGATTGTTGTATAAGATCATATTGTTCTAAGAATTCTTTCAGAAATTTCTCTCCACCTTGCATATTTTCACAGCAGTTTCACTGGTCATTTTTCATTTAAAAGGTTTCTACTTCTTAAGATTTATTTTTATTCATTACAACTTGTTTAAGCAGTTGCTTTTCAAATATGGGTAATTTGAAAGCTGAAAAGAGGCAGATCAAATGATATGATTTCTATCTATTTGGCATTCAGGCCCTTTCTTTATCTGTCTCTTGTTTTTGTTTTGTGACAGCTAATGTGCCTTACTTTCAAGCAAGAGACACAGTGGTCCTGCAGCACCATTGCTATTAAGGCATAAAGGGCTGACCAGTCATACTCAAAAGGTAGGTAGAGGCCATTTTAAGTCCTAGTTTTTTGGAAAGCTCAGATATCAGTCCTAGGTATTTTTTCAGTGCATATTTATATATGTACATGTTATTCTCCCTTGATAGAATATAAATTTCTTGGGAGGAGGGATTATTTCACTTTTTATTTTTGTATCATTAACACCCAGCACACTTAGTAGAAGGAAAAAGAAAAGGAATAAGCAATTTTGGTAGGGCCTGATATGAACCAGGTACTGTACTAAACTCTTTTGCAAATATTATCTCATTTGATCCTCACAATAATCCTGCAAAAGACGTGTTATTATTATCTACATTTTATTGTTGAGGAAACTGAGGCAAACAGAGGTTAAGTGACTTCTTCAAGGTCACAGAGAAAGTAATTGTTTGACAGTGGATTTGAACTCAGATCTTCCTGACTCCAGGACCAGTGTTCTATTCCATGTGACATCAGCTGCCTGTAAAGATGCCTCTTGAAGATGATAGGTACTTAGTAAATGTTTGTAGATTAGTTGATAGGAGGCAACAACGTCTGGTTAGAGCAGTGGGGGGTGACAGCTGCAGGAAGCCAGAAACATTGTTCAGATGAAGGAAATACCACAGTGTAGGAGCAAATCCCTGTAGGGCCCCTTTGAGCACTCTGCTCAGGACAATACAGTGAATCACTGAGTTTGTATAGTTCCTGGGTGAAGGGTTGCTTATTGGTAGCTATCTCTGTTTTAGGTGTCTTGGATAGTGATCTTATTTTTTTTTTGTATCAACTCATAAATAAAACTTTTAATATTTTATTTGCTTACTTGTGAAGGTAGCTAGAGACTAACTTTGGGGGGATAATTGTGTCAGAAAATGAATTGATCAAATCATCTGAGTGGAGACAATGAGAAATGGGAAAGTTCTCAATATGTATCTGGGCTCTATGGATTTGGAGAGGGGATCTGACACATTTATTACAGTTACTCTTGATAAGATAGAATGAATAAAGTCTAGCTTTTGAAAATGACCAGATTAAAAATAAGAAACCACAAAGAAACAAAATCAGAATATTTCCCGGAGCTCAATGTGTGTCTTTAGGTTCTTCAAGGATATGTGATTTCACAGATGTGGGTCTACCAATGTAGTTCATAATGCTTGCTTATGCCTTGCTCTGTGCCTCAATAGATGCTCTTAATGAGGAATTGAAGGTGAAAATTGTTCATCTCTAGGTAGCCAGCATTCTGATGATGAGCCTCTCTAAACAGGGTCACTGGGCAAAGGACACTGTGGGCTTGCATTCTTTGTACATTGGTAGGATGTATTGGTATAGATGCTATTGTCATAACCTTCTAGTACCCAAAATCACTTGTATCCCACCTTGTGGACTCCAAAGAAGATCTCGGAGAGAGTATCTGTAATTGTATGAGTAAGAATGAATTAGCAATATTATTATCCAATTGTAAGATCTTACTCACCAGTCATGAAGTTAGTCTGCTGACTAAACTCTCTGACGCATCTCAGCTCTCAGAGTTCTGAAGAAGGTAACCTTATGATCGACCACTTTGTGGTTTATTATGGAAAATGGTTCTGTATTGACAAAATTCTATGGAATGGGCTATTGAATTAAGTGTATTCTTGCATTTCACAGAGCTCCTAATTAGCAAGCTTACATGAAAGACTAGACAGATGAGACAGGAAGTTAAATGGATTGATTTGCATATTGATTTTCTTTGGATCTCAGCTTTCACTACTGTATATCACCCTGTACTAGAAATCTGCTTTGTTTTGATAAGGAAGACAATTTAGGCTGTTGGGTTTATTGCTTGGGCTGTTAAAATGGAATATAAAACAAAAGCCACCAGCCAGATTCTCTTATGTTTGTCAGAGGAAAGGTTCAGATCAAAGTTAAAGTAATTCCATGGAACCCAAGAAAGATACATTCCTCTGCTTTGTAACAAGCAGAATGTGTGTTTGTGTGTATTTGGGGGGAGAGAGAGAGAGAGAGAGAGAGAGAGAGAGAGAGAGAGAGAGAGAGAGAGAGAATGAAGGAACAGAGAGAGTCAGATTTTTCTTCAGATCTCAATGCATCTTTTTGACAAGAGCATCTCATCTTCATCCCAGCTCTACCCTGGTGGGACTGCCTATAATTATGCAAGGTACATTTTTAGATCAATGTTTTTTAGGCACACACACCTAATAGGATTATAATGCCTTGAGAAGAGAAATATAGGTTTATCGAGTAGTTGGGTAAATAGATTAATGCTAGAACTTTTTAAATACCAAAGACAACCAGTGGCTCAGGGGAAAAGCTCAGAATCAAGAAAACATGCATTCAAATCTAGCCTCAGCTGCCTAGTAGCTGTGTGACTCTCAATAAGTCATTCAACCTCTGTCTGACTCAGTTTCTTTGATTATAAAATGGAGATAACAATAGCTCTTACTATTTGCAAGTCGTTTTGAGATAATATTTGTAAAAAGCCCTTAGCAAAGTTCTTGGCACATAGTAGGCACCATATACATGCTTATTCCATTGCACTTCATGAATGTTATACATTTTGGGCTATGAAGACAGAAATGAAAAATCTTTGCCCACCAGAAGCTTACATTCCAAAGAGCAGAAGATGCACAGGGATAACTAAATATGAAGTATATAAATTAATTTATTTGAGGAGATATAAATTACAAGAAGTCAGTCATCAAGCACTTAGGAGGATCAGGTAAGATCACAGGTAAGAAGTAGTACCTGAGCTAAGCCCTCCAGGCTCTTCAAGAGGCAGAAGAAGGTTTTTGGCACAGGGTACTGCCTGTGCAAAGTCATAGAGATGGGATATGGAATAACTACACATAGCAGCAGATCTGCTGGGTTGACTGGAATAAGGAGAGACTTCTCTTAAGGCAGGGAGATGTTGCAGTCTGCATTGGTAGATGAAATACTGAGGAAACTATGACTTCTAGAGACTAAAGAAAAATTAAGGCTAAAATAGAAAAAGTCTCCAAACCCAAATACAATCCAATTTTAGAGCTGGGAGCAGAAATCTATGCTTTTACACCAGAACGTTCACTATGAACATTGTCTCCCTGCTGAAGTTCCCTATATTTTATGAATAAACAATAGTAAGCATTTGATGCATTTGTTAATGAAATCCTCATGCAGTGCCATTTCCTATCCAGTTTCTTGGAATATCTGAAGGAACAATGGTTCCTGAAATGGAGGGTTTACTGGGGGAAGGAGAGATTGACTTTGGATTTATTTTCAGCTGAAACCTCAGGATTTAGGCTGTTAGCAATTGCAATGAAATTTTAATTGTGAATATGTTTCATTTTGATTGTCATATGGCTAAATCATGATGTATGTTTAATTTTTTTAACCACTCAAAGTTACTTGTTATTAGAGAAGATGTTGTTTATATTCCTGCATGGGACATTCTCTTTGGTATAAGATTGAGAATGAGTTAAAAAGGGAAATAGGGAGGAAGAATAATTATCCAGCTAATTCATGGAAAGGGGCATTATTTGGACTGTGAAGGGTACTAATTGGTTCTGTGTTGATTAAGCTAGTCTGACCTCTTGGTATAGGGAAAAGTATAGAGGAATAACTCTGCCACTCTTTGCTTGTGTGATCTTGGATATCACATTAAACATCAATAGTTTTCAGTTTTAATCTCAGAAAAACCCAGAGTTGGATTAGATGGTCTTTCATCTCAAAAATGTTACATTGAACAACATTAGGTCAAGTATACTCCATTTTATCTTGGCTAAAAATAGCAATATATTAATTAATAAGCATTTATGAATGACCTAATACATGCCAGGCATTTTATAATTCTCTTGAGATACCAAGGTAACATGAGAGAATCACTATCAACAGGGAGCTTACATTCTATCAGGGGAGATAACATGTATGCATATAAATGGATATAAAAATAAATACGAAGTAAATTTTTTTGGAGGGAGAGGCAGCTGTGGGGATCAGGAAAGGCTTCATATAAAAGAAGACATTTGAACTGAGTACTGATGGAAATTAAGGCTTCAAAAAGCCATCAAGACAGGAGATAGAGTCTCAAGTTTGAGGAACAGCAAGATAGAAGCCAACTCTTGTTTGAGAGAATCAACTCACAGATGATACTTGGGCTTCTGGAGTTATCCTGGTCTTAATTTGCAAAATCTCTGACTTGAAACATTATGCTTTTCCTGTGCCTTGGTATCTTTGTTTAGCCCAGTGAGAGCTCTGGCATGGGGGCAAAGGAAGGCAGTGCCCTTACTTTCAGGGCATTATTCTGAGAACTGCTTCATTGTAATTAGGAGATCTTCATATAGTAGTTGTCTTAGTTTGAAATGTGCTTCTCCCTGGGGATTAGGGTAACTGGTGTTGGACTTTTGGTATTTTTGCAAGATTATAGGATGGTTTCTTATTTTTATGTTTACTTAAAGGATGAGGTTTCTGAATTCAGTTCATTTTCCTTTTCTGGCTCCAAATGACAATCTCTTCTTCAGTTAGTAACAATAAATTTATTCCCAAGTGCAAGTTGGTACCGAGCCAGAAAGTGAATCATCCAGATCGTGATGCCTATGGGCAGACAATTACATTTATTTTTATTGTAAGTTGGATAAGTAATACCATAAAAATAATAGTATCACGGAACTTCAGAGCTGGAAGGAGCCTTAAAGCTTATCTAGAGATGGGCTGATACAGGGGAAAGAATATTGGATTTGGAATCAGAGAACCAAGGTTCAAATCCTGCCTTTGTTGCTAGTCCTTGTGTGATCTTGTGCAAATCATTTAACATTTCTGGGCCTAAGATTATTTTTCTATGCTTTGTTTAAAATAATTTTTTCAATTAATAAACACTTTTCTCTCTTTCTTACCTCCTGTCACCTTGAAAAAAAGAAAAACAAAACACTTGTAGCAAATATGCCTAGTCAAGCAAAACAAATTCCCATATATCTATATCTATATCTATATCTATATCTATATCTATATCTATATCTATGTCTATATCTATATCTATCTACATCTATATCTATGTATGTATCTATATCTACCTATCTATATCTATATCTACATATATCTATATCTATCTATCTATCCATCCATCCATCTCTTTATCTATCTCTTTATCTATCTATCTATCTATCATCTATCTCTTTATCTATCTATCTGAACTGCTTCAAAGTGAAGTGAGAAGAACTTTCATCCACAAATTGAAAGGATTGGATTATTTTTTTTCTAAGGTTCTTTCTTGTCCAGTGGAAAGACAAAAGTCAAGACAGTTGGTGATATCTTGAGAGGCAGTGGATAACCTTGGCATCTTTGATGTCTGACCAAGCTCTAAGAGCTCCATAGTGTCTGCTTCAGCCACCTTCATGGCATAAATTGTTTTCATCTACCCATTCTGCCATGGGAAATCTTCACATGCTTGGGGTAGACATCCCTTAAGTAACTCACTGAAAGATTTGAGGCTTGCTGGTTACCCTCAACAGGTTTAACCCATATGTTGAGGGTGTGGCTACTGAGCATGCTATATCTTCTTGAAGCTACAGGTGAGAGTTGAATGCCAGATGAATACCACAGATGAAAAGGGCTCAGTAGCCCTCACAGTAGAAGTGCTTGTCCACCATGAACTTTTGTCTTATAGAAAACATGAAAACTTTACTGCCTGATCAAGTTTTCCTTGCTAAAAATGGTATTGTGACTTCAAAAAATCTGAGAACCCTTGCTCATGGGTGTACTCTAGAGGAAGTCTTGAAGATGGTGACTATTTAATGTGTTGTAACCTTTGATAATGGGCACTGCATGCCTCATGCTCTGTGGTCTTGGGCTATAAATCTCTATGTCCTTCCTATGAGGTTGGAGGTCGAAGTATAATAATAGTATGGTGTTAGGGAGATTGAACTGCCTTATTTTAGCCTTTCTATTCTTGGTATGTGGATGAATATCAGACTAATTTACAGTGCTTTTAATCTGTTACCCTTCAGCAGCTGTAAATTCAATTTCATACATTAAACTGAGACTCCAGAGGGAATAGACTAGGGACAAATATCAGACAATTGAGAACAAAGTTATTAAAGCTGAAATTTAGAGCACTAATGATAATGATGAAGAGGAGTAGATTTAATAAATTGAAGTTTTAGTTTTCTGGGAAAAAAATCCTTTGAATTCTAAGCAACTTTGTCTACTGTGACACCTGTGTTAGTGGTAAATTTCAGAATTCCATGGGCTGGCCAATGAAAATTTAGGATTTCATAAATTTAGAGTTTTAAGTGAACTCAAAGGCCTTCTAATCTACCCCATCATTTTACAGGTGAAGAACTGAGATCCCAAAGATGAAATGATAAGGTACAGAATCAAGATCTGATCCTAGGTCATCAGAATAAAAAAAAAATAATACAGTACACTGTCCACTGCACCATACTGCCTTATTATTCAACTACACTCCCCCATTTGCTTGCAAAGCAGTTTGCTATTGAATTTTAGATACCAGAGGCATTGGAGAACATATCCTGAAAGGCTTTTAAATTAGATGCTTTAAGAGAATCATCTTTCTTCAGGATTTCAAAGGAAAAGAGGCTGGAGAAAGAGAAGGACTTGACAAGAATAAAAAGGAGAATGAAAAATGTGTGGGTGATTTTTAGAGGGGTTTGGACTTATGAAGAGGAACAGAAATTGATTTTATGAAGAGAAATTTGGGAGAAATTGAGCAAAATAGAAGAACAGTGAATGAACTGAAGGAGGAGAAAGGTTAGATCTGAAGAATGAAAAAGGTTGGGGAGGACTCCAGGCATTTGTCAAGGCAAGGTAAGTAAGAAAAGGTGGGTAAAACAAGTAAGTAAGACAAGGCAAGAGGTTAGTAAGACAAAGGAGAGGAATCTGGTTGTGGTTTTCTTGTGTTTGGAAGTAAAAAGAAGTTATGTATGGCTATCAAAATAAGAGGCGATTAGAGGGTATAAAATTCTTGATGGTGGCTTACCTAAGCCAAAATCACATACAAGAGGCTTAAATGACAAGGACTGAGGATTTCACTTCTAATAGGAATGAAAAGGAAGGGGAATTTTGTAGTGATGAACTGAGTGTGCAATGTGTGCATTTCAGCCATGGTCAAGGGTTGTCTATGTCCAAAGTGTAAAAGAGGGAAGTCAGATCAGAAGAGAAGACAAATACATTGGAATAATGTGCTATCCACTATAGGCTATCAAAGAAAAAATGAAGTACTCTTAACTCCTATCCCCAAAACAAACTCACAAACCAGCCAACCAACAAATATAAAGCTTCCTCTCTTCAAACTAGAAAAAGGAATTTAATATAGTGGAAAAGAAGAAAAAAAAATCTGAGAAAGTAGAGGGGAAATTTGACCTGTGTCTTGAGGTGAAAGAGTCGAAGAATGTCACACAGAGAAGGAAGGAAAGAAGGACCACTGTGCACATGGAGCTAAAAATAAATTTGAAGTTTACTCTGAAGAGAAGAGACGCGATTGCTTTGAGGAGGCTAGTTATTTGCTTGCAAGACATGATAAAGTAAATATTCAGATGCTATCAGGTGAGAGATCACCCAGGAATCATCAGAGTTGAATAAGAGAAGAGCAGAGTATTAGGGACTTTCTGCTGAGGACTACCAAGTAAGCTATTTGTCAACCTGATGATAAGGATTGAGAAGTTCATCTTTCCAGGATATGTGTCCATGATACACCAGAGACCCTCTATAGACTTGTCAGATGATTACTATGTAAATATTGGTGACTCATGGGGGCACAAATAATACTGTCAGAAAAGAACCTGGAAAGCATCGTCATGGATGGCAAAATTTTGGACAAGATACTAGAGACAAGAGGGGCAGAAGTAGAGATGTTTTCATTGCTTCTGTTTGAAGGCAAGTGGCATAAAAGAGAAAATGAGATTTAGGAAATAAATAATTAGATAATAATATAATAGCTAAGAATGTGATTTTGATTTCTTGATCATGGCTTAGAAAAAAAGAATGAAATGCCCTTGGCCAGGCATGGAATGAATCTACCAAAACATAGTAATTGCATTTGGCTGGTATCTTGAAAATTTAACCATAAAGGTTTGAAAGATAGTGGGAAGGGGAGAATTCTTATGTTTATCCATCAATTTAGATACCTTAAAGAACAGTTACAAAGTAGAAAGAATAGTGGATGAGATAACCAGAAGTTTATAAGAGACATAGTATAGTGTATCCATGCCCTCCTCAATTCCCACTGGAACTGGCAGGTTGGATCTCCAGGAGGTGGGTAATTATCTCTCCCCTTAACATCTTAGAGATACCTTGAAGGACTTCTTCCCCTTCTACTACTTTTTATTATACATTTCCATCCAGTATGGTCTCCATTGTCATTTAACCAGTTAGAGATAATTAGAGATAGAGAGCCAAATGCCATAGGCTGGTACATTTTGGGAAAGCAGATTTCAAGGGTTCAGAAGAAAGAAAAGAAGTTCTATAGGGGAGGTCAGTCCAGAAGGGGCAAGAAACTCTCAGGAATGAACTTCTGAAGATGTGAAAGGAGGAGAAACAGTTTTACTGAGGAATAAAAATGGGAGTTGTCTAAAGAGAATGATATAGATATACAGACAATCAACTTAGTGACATGTATAGAAGATGGAGGCCAGGGCAGGTACTAATAAACTAAATAAGGGAATAGTAAGGATTCCCTAACTGTTCTTTATAAATTCAAGTTTCTTGGTCCAGAAGAACCACTTTCTTGAGGACTTCATTACCCAACACATGGAAGATAAGACTGACTGATCTAATGCCAGTGAAATCTGAAAGATTGTGGAGAATGGGAGAAGCAATATAGGGCTAGTAAAGAGCAAATATCCTGATTTTCACAAAGCAGAAGAGATTATAGTTTGAAAAACTAGAATGGATTACAACATAAATGGTTAGCAAACAACCAGAAGAGATAGTGCTGATCTTTTCTGATCAGTGATCAAAACTGTTCACAAAACACCAGCATAGCTTTTGCAAGAACAAATCATACCTGACCAACCTTATTTCCTTTTGTGGCAGGACTATTAAACTGATAGATTGAGACATTGCTGCAGATATAGTGATTGAGATTCAGTAAAATATTTGCTAACTTATTTCAACCTATTCTTGTGGTAAATATGGAGATGTGGGCTTGTCATTAATAAAATTAGCTGGATTCAGAGCTGGTTGAATGACTGGGCCCATGTCTGCATGTAGAGACCCCCACAGTGGAGGTACCCAGGGATCTGTTAAGGAGCCTTGATTAATATTTTTATTAATGACTTGGAAAAAGGCAGAGATGTCATACAAATGATATAATTCTTGGAGAGATAGCTAACACACTGGAATACAAAGACAAGATCTAACAATTTCATGATAGGCTAAAGCACTGAGATGAAATTTAACAGTTTGTGTAAATGTAAATTCATACTTATTTTAAAGAAAGTAGACTATGAGATAGAAGTGTGGTTAGACAGTAGTTGTGGAAAAATAATCTGGAGTTTTTAATAGATTACAGACTAAAACTAAGGTGATCTTTTTGCTATCTTAAGAGAGGCATTGTATATTAGTAACAAGGAGATGACTTTGGCCTGTTCAAACTATGTTGAGTATTGTTTTCAGTACTGAGCAGCATAGTTCATGGACAAAATTGATAAGCTAGGAAGTGTTCAGAGAAGGGCAACTGGCATAGTGAAAGATTTTGATTCATCTATATAGATGAGTATAAGAAACTAGGAATTTTTAGTCTGAAGAAGAGGACTCATGGATGAAGTGAACGCTGTCTTAACTACTGAAAAGGATGTCATATAGAAGAAGGGATAGACTTTTCTGTTTGTCCTCAGAAGGCCAGAAGGTAATTCAGACTACTCACAGGTTGTGGTTTGTCCTTCATTCTCAAAGAGAACCATGAAATCAGGGAGATGATGACTTGACTTGCAATTGACTTTGATCTGAGCGAGGGATGGCTGTGCAAAGTCACCAGCTTCACTTTCTCCTCCTTAGTCATCTGGGCCCAATAGCCAGATATAGATCAAAATGACTGGAAATGGCCCAAGATGCAGTGGTAAACCTTGGCCCTTCTAAGCTGGCCCTTTAATCTTTTTTTTAAAAGTTTAAGGTTTTAAGGGTTTAAGAAACCTTAAGGATAAGGTTTCTTAAATTTCTTTCTCAAAGACCAAACATTAATAAATAAAGATAATAATGGTTGGTTGGTTGTTGTCCATTCTCAAAGAGGACCAAAATGACATCGCTACACTACAAGTCAAGTTTCAATGTGCCTGACTATGGCTGATCAGACCAATAAGACCTTGGAATGTTCTACCGTAGGTTGGGCACAAATAGTACCTGTGAGCATTTGTGGTGGATACCCTGAATTTGCACATCCTGCATTTCCTTTGAGCTGTTTCAATTCTGCTTTGCTCATAGAGCATAGCACCTTCTCTGATATGGGCACACCATGCTGAGTGGTCCTGTGCCAGTGTCTCCCATGTCACACAATCAATTCCAAAGTTCTTGAGAGAGACCTTGAGAGTGTCCTTGTATCACTTCTTTTGACCAACATTTGAACACTTGCCCTGTGTGAGTTCTTCATAAAATAATCTTTTTGGCAAGCATTACATTTTACGTTTGAAAAATGTAGCTAGCCCATCACAGTTGTGCTCTCTGAAGCAGAGTTTGAATGCTTGGCAGTTTAGTTTGAGTAAGGACCTCAGTGTCTGGGACCTTATCCTGCCAGATCTTCAGAATTTTCCTAAGACAATTCAAAGGGAAATGATTCAGTTTCCTGACATGGTGCTGGTAGACTGTCCAGGTTTCACAGGCATTCGATGATGAAATCAGCATAATGGCTCTATAGACCTTTGGTCTGGTAGTCAGTCTAATAACCCTTCTCTCCCATACTTTCATTCTGAGCCTCCCAAACACGGAGTAAGCTCTGGCAATGCATGAGTCAACCTCATTATCAATATGTATACATTTGAAAAAAATAAAAGACCAAGCTTTGAACCCAATTCACTCTGGATCTCATGGATTGGAGAACAATAGGTCACTGCCCAAGTACTACTTAATGATTATTTTTTGGGTTGTCCTGGCTCAGAGTGAACGTAAATAGTAACTGTTTCTCTTTTGGCCAGAAAGCCTGAGGGTCTTCCCCTCCAGGTTGGGTTTAAAGAGACCTTTTCTTGACTTACTTCTTAAAAAGACCTATTTACTTAATGGGTATTGCCTCACTCAAAATGAGAACCTGAGAAGACCTTAACTTAAAGGGCCAAGGTACTGCATCCTGGGCCATCTCCAGTCATCCTGATAGATATATGGCTACTGGACCCAGATGGCTCTGGAGGACGAAGTGAGGCTTGTGACTTTGCACAGCTCTCCCTCACTCAAATCAAAGTCAATTACAAGTCATGGTATCATCTTCCTGATGTTGTGGTCCTCTTCAAGAATGAAGGACAGATCAAAAGAGGGCAGAACTAGGAACAATGGATGTAAGTTGCAAAGAGGCAACAATTAGAGCTGTTCTGGAGTAGAATGGGCTGTTGAGAAGCAAACATTCCCTCTTCATTAGAGGTATCCTATATAGACTGGATAAATATTTGTAGGGTGTGTTGTAGTGATTATTTGTTTTTGAGTATTGGGTTAGAGTATAGCCCTGAGGTCCTTTTCAAGCTCTGAAGTTCTGCATTATCAAGAATGTCTTTTTAAGCTTGTTATCTTAGTTAAGATGAAAACAGTTATTTCTCAAAGGGAGCAATAGGTCATTTTTCTCCTTATAAATATCTGAAGAACATGAGAAAGGTTGGTTTGTGATGGATACTTGAGGTCTGAATCTTTCATTTCTAATCCAAATTTCTAATGCACTATGCCAGCAGCAATGAGCAGATTACATTCTCTGTTGCTCTTTGTGACAATGTATTATTAGAGTGTTGCTAAATGGAAATTATTTTTTGACTGTTAGCAAGCTGTGTTGACTTTGGTCTCTGTATTACAAATGAGTGGTCTCAAAATCGTTTTTGTATCTCGTAGATCAATTTATGCCATTCCTTTTCTGGACATAATAGGATTGGAGAGAAAAGTAGACATTCCTCCCTTAGTGGGAAAATGGTTCCATAAACAATGTTGAATTAGATTAGATACTGTTCCTGGGAGTAGAGTTGAATAGTCTGAGCTTGTTCAGTTGAGAGTGGGAGGAGGTGGGTGGAAAGATGCATGGGAATGCTTAAGATTAAAAAATGGTGAATGTATAGTAAGGCAAAGGAAACAGATCAATTAACAAAGATATACAAAGTACCTGTATTACTCAGCTTTCAAACCTGAGGTATTTGGTTAGCTACTACTTAAGAACCACTCCTAATGTGTTACAATGTTGACTCAATGATAAAGTTCTGCTCCCAGAGTAGAATTGGCTCAAGAGCTTTGTAGAGAAGGAATAGTTTTTGTTCCTGTTTTGAAAGAGAGAGAGGCATACATGGTTCCCAAGTCTTTTGAGAGAGTCCTATGGAGAGAAATGAAGCTCTTTGAGAAAAGCTGTCTCTTCCTCAATCTGGTCCCAGATTTTGAATTTGTATCTCTAGAGATTTTAGGGAATTTATATTTAGATGATATTGGGACCTCTCACTGAATTGAACTGTGATATCTCATCCACAGTGGGAGAATTAATTCACTGTGCATTTTCTGGTGAAATCTAATCTGTATAGCTTTTCTGATTTCTATTTGCTATCTTCTGGGATAAATATTTAACTCATTATCCATTGTTTTGATGGTCTTTTGTGTAAATAGCATTTGGTGGCAAGGAGTCAATGTGTAGATATTAGGTTGGCATTGCTCCTTTTTCTTTAAGAAAAGTGACTTAAAAAAAAAAAGCATTCTCCCTAAACTGGTAGTGTTGTTTGTCCTTTATTTCAAAGAGGACTATAATGCCATCATGAGGGTGAGGTCTTAACTCACAAATGAATTGGATTTAAGTAAGGCAGAGATGCAGATTATCATCAGCTTCATTATCCCTTCCAGAGTCACTGAAGTCCACTGGGCAAGACAAAAGTCAAGATGACTGGTGATGGCCTGGGATGCAGGGGATGATCAGGGCATCTTCTAATTCTGACCAAGCTCTGAGCACTCTCTAGTACCTGCTTCAGCTGCCTTCATGGTTATTGTAACAAATTGTTTTCATCTACCCATTCCAGAAGGAGAAGTCTTTACTTGCTTGGGGTAGACATACCCCCTGTGTGGTGATATTTGGGAGAGGTCAGATAGCTACTCTCTCTCTCTCTCTCTCTCTCACCTTGTGGTCCCTTCTCTTCCTCCCTTGAGATAGGAATCTGAGTATCTCTTACATAGGAGGGGGCAGGATTCCAGTGATATCTATCAATATCTCCCTGTGAGCCATGCTTAGATAAACTATATGATATACATAACTTGTATTTGGTACAGTTTGGTACAATGTACAATCCAGACAGCAAGTAGCATCATGCCTATTATGTATCAAGTCCTGTGGCTGAGCTTGGCAATTCTTAGGAGATTGTCCTGCTGATGTTATAGTATGGTTGCAGAAGTGATGATAAAGTTTGACTGTAATATTTTAATGAATTTCCTGTGTAATAATATCTTCAGGAAGATAGCCAGAATGTTGAAGAGTCTTTAACCCATGCCATATGAATATTAATTGAAGAACTTGGGGATGTTTAGCTTGAAGAAAAGAAGACTTGGGATGGGGTGGGGATGTCAGAAATAGTTTTAAATATTTGAAGGACTATCATATGGAAGAGATATCAGACTTATTCTGTCTGGCCTCAAAAAGTACAACCAGGAACAATGAATTGAAATTCAAAAGAAGTAAATTTAGGCTTAATTTCAGGAAACTCTCTGTAAGAATTAAAGCTATCCCAAAGTGCAATAGGCTTCTTTGAATGGTAGTCTTCAAGCAGAGACTGAATGCTATCTGTGGGATATGTTATTATGAGAGATTCTTTTGTGGATATGAGTTGGGCTTTGTGGAAGTTGATGTCACTTCCAAATCCAAAATTCTGTGATTTTGTGACTGTATGAAACAATTGTATGCCATGTATGCCTGTGAAATAGCTACATAACAGTGTCTATTTTGCTCAGTGACCAAGTATATTCTCTCCCTGGGGTGCTGGGATTTCTTGGTGGAGTATTGTACCATTTAAGAAGCATGAGGATTTTTTATTTTTTTTGTGCCTAGGGTCAAAGCAACTGAATGAATTTGTCCTTCATTTGCTAAGTTGAGGGTTATTTTTTTTAAAAATTTGATTCACAAAATGAATGACTGAAATATCATATAGAATGAAGTTATGAATATTATATAGATTTGGACAGTAAATCAGAGGAAAGTTTATGTAGACTTATTCTATTTTAATAGAGATATGGTGTCCAAGTTACAAAAAGGTAATTGTCTCATTAGACTTTTTGTTGTGTTTGGGCAGATCATGCTGACAAAAAGGACCATATTACAAGGAAAATGACCAAGATGGCAAGAGGTCAGCACAATCTCATGCAAGGAGGTCCTGGTGATATTTGGAATGAAAAAGGGAAGATAAAAGACAGAAATGATCACTATCTTCAAATATTTGAAAGACATGTTTGAAAAGGTTTGTTCTATACTGTTCCAGAGAACAAAATTGGAGATGAGCAAAAGCAGTCTTGAATCTAGAGCTATACAATAATGAAATAAACTGCTTCATGAGATAGTGAACTGCCTGTCACTAGAGATATTCAAATAGAGGTGAGAAGAACGCCTATCAAGGTTTCTATAGAATGAATTCTTGTGTTGGATTATAGGACCATAGATTTATAGCTAGAAGGATGTGAAGTTGGAGCAGCTGACCCATGAGATTCCTTTTGAGTAAAAATCATCTGGTTCACTGAAAATGCTTTTTGTCTGAAGTAGACTTTCTTGGGGGTAGAAATTCAGGTTTGTCTCAGTCTGGGAGTAATTGAGTTTCTAATCAGATACTTATTTGATTTGTAAATTTCACCCACATATAGATTCTTATTAGTTTAGGTTTTTAGGAAATTATAAGCTGAGTTTTTGTTCATATGTAAAGAACCATATAGAATATTTTAAGTGTTGAAATTGTTTTGAAGGCTCATCTTCATTCCTTTCATTAATCCAATATTTATATTTTCTATATTATTTTCAATTAATGAAAATAGAAGCAGTCTACCGTTTTGATTTTTCTATATTATAATGTGGATCTTGGCTACAGATTCCTGAGGCAAGTCCCAGTTTTTCAGCTATTTAAGATTGATTTATGAAGGTGTTCATAACTAAATACAAGCCTCTTTGATACTATTTTGCCCAAGGCTCCTCAAAAGGTGATATAGCACATTTTACCACTTCTAATTATAAAATAACACTTTCCACTGTAGACTATCCATTTAAAGAAAATTAATTTATACTTTACCTAATGATAAATTGTTGCAGAGAAATTGTATCATAGAAATGATTTCAGTCAATTTGTTCTCTGAGGAAATTTGGGAGCTGAAGTATCTCTACTCTTCTATCAAGGACAAATTGATCAGGTGATAATGAATTGATAAAACTATGGATATATATGCTTAGTGAGATGCCACCTTCTGCATGATGCCTGAGCATGTGAAGAAGGGCCACAGCACTGGACATACCCTTTGCAGTGAACTTGAAGATGGAGAGGGGCATGAGTTGTGCAGGTTGGACAGGTGTGGATGGGCTGTCTCATACACAGTGATGAACTCGTAGATCCGTTACAGTATTAGAGACAGAAACAGTCCTTAGCTGGCAAACTTTTCACTTCATAATATACAACCCCCTCTTTCTCTACTGATGGCCGATCCAAACAAGAGATTTTATAAGATCAGTGCAAAGTCTGCTAGACTTTCCCTGAGTATACCAGCTTAAATTCAACTCAGTGACAGAGTGACTGGCATTCTAATATTTATGAGCTGTTGAGAATCTAGTATGAAATGGTGTGTTGCCTTGGCACGTTAGGTCTCACACAAGCTGTACATCAAGTAAACCTCTATTACCAGTGGCTTCCCCCCCTTCCTTTCGGAGACTTAGAGACAAAGCCTGAGTGAAAGAGATTAAACTGTCCTCAACCTAAGAGGTCCGTTTAGGGCACAACTAAGGGACACTGATAAGCGAGACAAACTATTGAGGGCATATCTTTATTAGACAGAGGAGTTCAGTTTCCTGATTTATCTCTCCTTACATCATTTATTGTTGCTGCAAGTCACATAGAGAATCCTTAGGAAGCTAGATGCAAAGCCAAGGAAAAGGAGGAAGTTTGTGGGTACTCTGGTTCCTTGGGATGGTTCACTAGGACTAAACTTCCTCATTTTAAAGCAAGGACAATAACATTCATCTGTAAAATGGGAATGAAAGGAAGCTAGATCACTTGGAAAGGACTTCAGGTCTGTTGAGGACAAGAGGCAGAGATGTGCTATAAATGACAGGTGCTGTTGATGTTGGCTATCATCTGAGAAGTCTGTGTTCTTCATAAGGAATGTACTACTTAAATATGACACTATGTTTTTGATGTAATGGGGACAGTCAATTTGAACTATTGCATAGAGGTCCTACTTTGTAGCTGATAATCATAATGAGGACAGTGTGGCAGCATAGTATAGTGGATTGTAATGCCATGCAAAGGCAACTTCCAAGGTTCAGAATACCAGCATAGTAACTCTCCATTTATTTAGTGACAAATTAAGGCAAAACATTCACAGAACAGAGAAAATCAAAATACAGTGTAACTCAGTCATTTAGCAAGTTCTCAATTCAGTCACAAATTATCTCAATTCAATCACAAAGTATAGAATCAAAGTACTACTCCACCCCTGGGCAGTGCATTCATTTAATCAATCGCAAAGTCTTCTCTCTATTCAACTGGAGATTAGTTTTCAATCATAAACAGAGTATATTCATTTGGTCAGTCACAGAGCACAAGACATCAAAGCGCTCCACCCTTGGATCACAACTGAATTACAATTATCATCAGTTACCCCCTCCGCCCCCCCTCCCCCCCCATCAAGCAGGAGAGGTCTTTTCTTGACCCGTGGCAAGTTCTTAGTAATCTCTGTTCCTGGGGAGACAAAGCTCAACAAAGTCACAATATACATTGCCAGTGTCCTCATCAATTCACTCTCTGACTGTAGAACAGTCCCACAACCCCTGGAAACATCAGCAAGACCCTCGTCCAGGATTTCTGTGAACATAAAACAAGAAAATCTGTCTTCAGGGCTTCTGAACCAACAGCAAGATTCCAGGACCTCTGTAGCAACAGCACCGTCCTTTACCAGCCAATGAATCTAGCAAAACAACATCAAAACAGACAGACAATATACCAGCACCACAGTCATGCCTCCTCAGTTCTTGGCAGCTCCGGGTGGCAGCTCTCAAAGTCCTGGGCAACTTCATCTGGCCCTCAGCAGTCTCTCTCAGCAACACTGGCCCTTGGCAATTCTCCTTTCTCTCTGCCTCCATGACACTTGCTCCCCAAAAGTTCTTCTGCCTCTCTCTGCTTGAGCCTTCTCTCTAAATCCAATCAGCTCCCCCTAGTTCAGCCCCCTCTCTTCACATCAACAAGCCCATCTCACAAGTAGGATTCACAAGCTCTGGGTTTCAACATTCAACCCAAAAACCAAGCCAATACAGGGGGATTTTTAAATTCCATTACCATTACATGGACTGACAGTCAACCTTGGAGTCAGGAAGTTTGGGACTCAATTCCTACCCATGACACATTTAGCTGTGTGATCCTTGGAAAATCACTTAATATCTCAGTTGTCCAGCCAATTATCCATGACCACAAGTTGCAGAGCAACTGATCTGAATTGGCAGAGAGTTTTCTTATTGTTGGTTCTCTACACCAATAGAACATATATATGGTCCAAAAATTTGTGTGTGCTGGGGAAAAGAAGTCATATGGGGCAGTGGGGCTTTTTGAATAGAGAGCTGGACTTGGTGTTTGAAAGACCTGGTTTTGACCCAGCTTCTGACCCTATTTGTGTTACCATAGGCAAACCACTTAATGTCTTAGGAAACTGAGGCAACTCTTTAAGACTCAAAGGTCTAGAAGATATCCTTGGATCCTTGAGCTAATCATAGGATCATAGCTTTATGGCAATAGGGGAATTTGGAAGTTGAATAGTTTATTCCTACCTACTTTTCAGAGAAGAAAATGGGCTCAGAGTAGTTTAGTGACTTTTCCAATGCCATTCTGATAGTAAGGGATATTGCCAGGTACCCTTGTCCTCAAATCCAATGCTCTTTCACTGTGATGTTCTACCTTCTACAAAATGGACACATTGCAATGGGTGTCGTGTTGTAGGTGTATGCATTTGTACTTGTTATTTCACACTATAGTGACAGAACCTGATGGACCGTATAGGTTTAATATGTTTTATTTCATGTGTAAGTATACACACAAATATAGGTTTATATGTGT
The DNA here is from genome assembly GCA_028646515.1 of Pseudochirops corinnae. NCBI lineage: Eukaryota > Metazoa > Chordata > Mammalia > Diprotodontia > Pseudocheiridae > Pseudochirops > Pseudochirops corinnae. The sequence continues at coordinate 38,224,159 of CM053590.1, forward strand.
GGGTGTGTAGGTTTATTATCTGTCTGTCTATCTATCTATCTATTTATCTATCTATCTATCTAAATGTGTTTGAGGCTGGGAGTCATATAGCAAGGGAGTGACCCAGAACCTACAGAATAATGATCCAGAGATCACTAATCATATTGACTGAAGCTTTTTGTCTGGCTGATTCTGTGATAGGGGTATAGAAGCTGTCAGATCATGTTAGTTGGATTGGCACCTCCCAGTGGGACAAATTGACTCCTAGACCATCACTTACTAAAGACATGATCACTGTCTACAAAAATTTGGAAAGCTATCCAGAAGAGGGATTTAGCTGGTTTTATGTTGCTTCAGAGGGCATGACTAAGACTGGTGGATTGAAGTTTCAGGCAGGCAAGTCTCAGTTCAATATCTGGCAGAAGTGGTCATTAGAACAATCTGCAGAAATGGAACAGGCTTTCTTCTGAGGCTGTAGTTCTAGGTCTCTATAGTTGACCAAGCAGAGACTGGATTGTTTGTCAGAGAAGTAGGTACAATGTGAACTCCTTGAAGGCAGGAAATTTTGTGTTAGAGTCTCTAGAGCTTTAGCTCAATGCCTTGTACCTAATATATCATTAATTAATGCTTGTTGAATTGAAGCCACAGGTGGGGAAGGATTGATTAAATAGCCCCTAAATTCTGTAGAACTCTGGGATTAGTATCACTTGTTCACTGTGAGTATTGGGTAACCATATTAACATCTTACCCCATCCGAGGTAACACACTTGCATGCCTTCTGGAGAAACAGTCAATTTCAAAGATCAATTAATACACATTTATAAATTGCTTACTAGATACTAGATGATGCACTTACAAACACAAAAGTAAAACTAGTCTTGGCCTTCAAGGATTTTATGGTATACATTGAGGATACAAGAACACACACATATATGCACACACACACATATATATATAAAAAGAGGCAAAATGATTTGAGGGGAAGACACCAACAACTGAGGGTGTCAGGAAAGGCCTCCTATATAAGCTTTCATTTGAACTGAGCTTTAAGGAAATTCAAGATTCTAAGAGATGGAAGTGAGGAGGGATTACTTTGCTAGTATAAGGATTTAGTAGTAGGATTTGGTGAGCTGTGTATGAAGGACAACAAGAAGGTCTATTTGGGTGGGCCTCAGTGTGCATGGGGGAAATAGTGTGCAGCAAGACTGGAAAGGTAGTTGGAACCAAGTTGTGAAAACCTTTGAATGTTGAACAGAGCAGTTTCTATTTGATCCAGGAAGGAGCCTGAAACCATGGGAATTAATTGAGTAAAGTGACTTTCATAGGTGACTCTAATGGTAGGAATTTCAAACTCAGGGGCAAATTAGGGTGGTGGACTTATATATTTGGGCAGCAGTGGTTGTATGTCCCTGTCCAAGAAGAAAGTCTTACCCATGTGCGTGCAGAGCTTGTCCCAATAGCATTTCTGGAGGAGTCCTACCCATAAAATTTCCTCCCAAGCACCTCCCCCAGAGGGTGTTAAAGGGACTTAAAAGTGATACAGGATTTGGTGCAAATTGTACAACAGGCTGAGACAGGTTCACTTTATAGAAATACTAATAGGTGTGAGCTCAGGGGACTTTGAGATTTCTTTGCCAACTCTGCAACCGCCATCACCAATAACATTAAAAAAAAATCTTCCTTCTGGGACTTGTTAGTGAGGAGAAACTGTTTTCTCAGCCAACAAAAGTGTCAGTCTATCCAAGAGACAGGTAATTAGGGTAGATGGACTGTCAGAAAGCAGAAAGAAGGGGAACCCAGGACTACAAATGATTACAGGTCCACTTTCACCAATGAGACATGCATGTGGCAGATTTGAAGGTCAGCCCAATGACTTTGGGTTTAGTGGTAATTTTTGTGATGTGGGATGTGGTGGTAGTGGTATATGTGCACGTGTGTGTGTGTGTGTGTGTGTGTGTGTGTGTGTGTGTGGTTGTTCACTTAGTAGAATGCTGGCCTAGTTTCATTGTTTGACATGTTAACAAGATATAATGTGTTTTCAATGATGTCAGGGGGCTATTTTAAATCTAAGAAAAGTGAATAAACTGGAGAACACTAGGGATTTCATACTTACTTTTGCAAAAGGGGTGAGGAGATTGAATTCTTCCTGGTCATAAGAACCTGTGACATGTTCCTACAAGCAGATTGCATTCTTTTTTGAACCAGGTCAATTCTAACATCATCAAACCCAATACCATCATTTTGCTGTTTGCTCTAGTCGAATGTAAGCCCTGCGAGGGCAGAGAATGATGTCACTCTCTCTTTGTGCCTCTTAGAATAGTGCCTGGACCCAAGTAGAAGCTTAGTAAATGTGTACTGAATTTCTGAATTCATAAAATACCTGAAATCATATTCCTGGTGTAGACTACAGATAGAATATTTCTCTCCCCATTGGGGCAGCAGGATGCAGTATCTAGAGGTCTGGTCTTGGAGGCATGATTCAAATCTTGTGTCTGACATAAACTTGTCATATGACCTCAGACAAGTCATTTAACCTGCTTCTACAATCACAAGTTGTAGGTGAGTTGCCCATTGACATCAACAGAAGAAGTTCACACAGTGAGGAAATCATAGGTTCAATGAAATAAGCAACAACAACCCAAACATCCCTCTATAAAACACCTGGGTTTTTAATGTTAGCCTTGTCTGTCAAAGGCTGCATAAAAATAAGACTCTTTGGGCACCATCCTGTGACACTTTGTCATGATATAAGATGCAAGTCTCCTATATTGAAAGGAATATAATATAGAGGTAAGGTCAGAGAGCCTGAGTTCAAATCCTGACTCTGTCACTTAAGGCTTATAAGGCCTTGGGGAAATTTCTTAAGCTTTCCTGGCCTCAGTTTCCTCATTTGTAAAATGAGGAGATTAGATGAAGTTAGTTTTAAGGTTCTTATCAGCTATGTCATATGATGCTATGGTCTGAATTATAGTAGCTTTATTAGTAAAATCTTAGAGAGCTTTGTATAATATCTATTTTTTAACACTGTATTCAAGAAAGCTTGGAACACTGAATTTTTAATGTTTTGTATTTTTTGCATTGTGACTCATGAACATGCTTAGCCCTGAGCTGGCTTTGTCCAAATTCTAGAATTCTATTGTATTATTTCCTTCTTTCCTTCCTTCCTTCCTTCCTTCTTTCTTTCCTTCCTTCTCCTTGCTTTACTCTTGCATTTATTCACTGTTTTAATTTTAATTTTTATTCTGAGCTTAAGAAATAAAAGAAGCATTTCCATAACAAACTAGAATAGAAAAAAAGAAAATTGTACACAAAATCACAAATCTACTTTGTACAACTTGCTTTTCCTTTTAAATATATAATAAAGTTATGCAGTTTTCCTTTATTCCCCTCCCACCCCTCTATTCCCTACCTTAG